>CM040119.1:264314225-264914225 GCA_022559845.1 Amorphophallus konjac | reverse complement strand
TGAATGCTTGCTCTCGCATACTTTCCTGTATGATAATTTAATGCGCTTTCTGTGAATGCTTTAGGACCGCGGTTCTTTGAATAAATAACACTGCGTCAACTCTGGACATGTGTGTGACATGTTGCATCCTAAGGGGGAGTGCATACGTCAAGGGGAAGAGTCGTAGCTACGTTGTTAGCAGAACTCACAAATACACCCGAGACAAACTCCCACACTCCGCTTATGAATCAATGACTTTTGACCATAGAGATTATAGATTTTCTTCATAGCACTCAATGGACGCCCGAATTCTCACACTCACATGGAAGGCAATCATGAGGAAAAAGCTGCCTGCCCTCTTTTCAAAAAAAAAGAAAAAAATCATGATGATGAATAAGAGGGATGTGGATCCATGAATCTGGAAATCTCCACTAAAACAAATGAGGAGACTCGCACGAAATGATGAAACAAAACTCTGACAAAGTCACAATTGTTGTATGCCTTGCATATGTTTTTGATGATAACTAAACCTTATGTTTGCTTGCATATGTTCTTGATGTCAGTGTGCATTCATGAGTTTTTAATGATTCATACGATTTAGTTCTAGAAGTTTTGCTACATGCTACTTGGTTTTGTGATAACTAAAGAGTCCTTGTGCTCTTGCTGATTATATATGGTTGAGATGGCAAATGACTTTTGAGGTTCATAATGTGGTTCATGCTCCTTTCATATGGAACTTTTGTGGCTAGTCATATGTTCAGAATCCTCATGCATATCTTAGTGAAAATTGGGATTGGTGATGGCTTTTGAACATGTAATGGTTTAAAGCTATCTTGAATGCGTGGATGATTATACCATATGTGCTTGACTTAACTTCCATTTAGTTGATAATCATTCATGTTTGTGGAAGAATGAGTTGATGTCAAAATAAGAATAGTCAAGCCTTAAGTGAGCTTTCATAGTTGAGATTTTGATATCCATGTAGATCTCATGTTCTACTTTATCTTTTATAGCAAAGAGATGGTTGGAAGACATCTAAATATCACGTGGATGCATGGTAATATCTATTTATGTGAATCTTGGTGGAAAGAGGTTGATATGTGGTGTAATATTGATTAAACTCCAGGGAATACTTGGTTTTGATGTTTAAACATTTAACCTCTTCCTAGTCCCTTGTGCTATCCATGTTGCATACTACTTTTGTTGCACTTGTTGCATAAAGTTCATTGCTATATGAACTTGATTTCTTGATGTAGATAAACATGTTTTCAAAAGAGTTTTTATGCACCTTGAACATGGATTTTAATGTATGTGCCTTCTGCACCTTCTTCATGGTTACAAGTTGCTCACACCTTGTTCATATTCATGCTTTATGATCATAATCCTATGTTGTGATTATTGAATGTTCAAAATGCTGTCATGCACCTTGTTCATGTGTTTTTTAAGAGCTCACATCATGTGGTTTTAACCTCACTTAATTATGTTATGCAGGTTTAGAAAGAAATGCCAATCCCATATGCAAAGGTATCATAAATCATGGTGAGAACTTGGTACCTTGCATGAGTATGTTTTTGGGAGAAAAATGGTAAGTTTTCATTTGAAGTTTTTAATCTTGATAGAATATGGTTGGTATGTGTTTCTACATTGTTTAATACCAAAGAATACTTGGTTGTTTGTTTTATCAACTAACCATTTCTATATTTCGTTGATATTTCTCTTATAGGACTGAAATGCTCATAATCTGGAATTGCAGAAAGTTTAGGTAGACTGACCATAGGGCTTAGGTCGACCGAAATATCCAGCAACCGCTGGAAGTGTGTCTGTAAAAGTTAGGTCGACCGCCCACATCCTTCCGGTCGACCGAACCCTTCGAAGCCCCTATTTTTGACTTTGTTTTCTCCACGAGGGTAAAGCATCTATCAATGATTTTTTAATCCCAAAGCCACTAGACATGCCATGATTTGTGGATCTGGTTCCTGGCTTGTCCCTTAACCATTCAAGGCTTATAAAATATCTCTTAGGGCAAAGAAACCTAAATGATTCAAGGAAGATCAAGGAGGATATCGAGGGGAGAAAGAATGCTGCTACTTTAGCTCCGTGAACAGTACTTCATCCAAGAATTATTCATCAAATCTCAAGCATTTGAAGATTATCCTTAAGCCAATTAAGTGGAAATCAAGTGGAGAAGCAACATCAGTTCAAGATCTGCATTATTCACTAAGGGAGAAGCCTAGATGTGAAGGTTTTATTTCTGTTTCTTCCTCTAAATTGCTTTGAGCTTCAAGTGTGTATTTCCTTCTAAATTTGTGAACATCAAGTGTGTGGTCGGATTGTGCGGTGTGCACATCCGAGTTGTGTGTGGTTGGACTACGCTGTGTGCACATCCGAGTCCGTTTAGTTTGCTACAACTTGCAGCGTATGCGTTTGCGTGTTGCGTTTCTAGCGGCGTGTTCTTGGGTTCATCCCCATGTGTGTATGTGTGTGTGGATCGATTTAGATCATAGTTGTGTGTGTTGTCTAATTCAGATCTGTGTCTAGGTGTGGATCTTTTCAGATCTGCATGTGTGTGTGGATCTATTCAGGTCCGGGTGTTCGTGTGTGTAGAGTGCTGCATCTGTTGTAGTGTGTGTGTGTGTTGTTGATCCAGTCATCGGATCGTGTTGGAAACTCCATTTCCGTGTGTGTATGTTGGGGTTTGTTCCCCGTGTATGTACAGGCATCGCTCTACGTGTGTGTTGGAACTTGGTTCTGTGTGTGTGGGGGGATTTATCCCTGTGATGGTTTACCAGTAGTGAAGCCTCATTCAGTTGAGTGAGGGGTGGATGTAGGGAGTCCAGTGTGGTCCCGAACCACCTTAAAAATCATTGTGTCACTGTGAATGCCTGTGTGATTGTCGATTTCCTCTATTTCCATTCACAAGTTTAATTTGATACTACCACACACTCAATCCAATCAAATTGCTACAGACACTTAATTTGCACACACACAGAGGGCTAAGTTAAGTTTGATTCTTCTAGTCACATTTGATTCTTAACATGCATCAACTTGTGTCTTGGTAAATCTTCATCTTGCCTAATTGTCTTAAGTGTTGTATTGAATTTCGCTGAGAGAAGTTTTTGTGTTTTAATTGAACAAATTTTTAATAGAAGGATCTATTCACCCCCCCTCTCGATCCGTCTTCTTGTACTTCGATTCCCAACAATTGGTATCAGAGCTAAGGCTCTATTTTTCATAGATCTAACGATCTGGAGCAAGATCCAGATCAATGTCTACCAAAGTGTTCACTATGGATTCTCCACCTATGTTTGATGGTTCTAACTTCGATTTGTGATTAGAAAGAATGTGCAGTCTTGTCAACTCATATGACCCTAAGCTATGGAAGCTTATCTCACATGGTCCTTATGAGTTGCCTCGAGACGAATCTGTCTGGAGTGTAGATTATGAGTCAAAACATGATTGAAATTGCTTAGTTCTAAGTTTACTCAATGTTGTAGTTGATGCTAATCGTTTTCCTTTTGCTTCCAGCTGCAGCCCCGTAAAAGACATACTTGATGGTTTGGTTGGATTCCATGAAGAGAATATGGACAAATGTCTTATGGCAGGTATGACTGATCATGGCAGTGATCAGCAGAATGAATCACCCTCGGAGGTAGATTCAGATTTTGAAAACATATCTCTTGATGAGCTATTGGATGCATACAATGAGCTTGCAAGTAAATATATGAAACTAAAATCGAGAATAAAAAATTAAAAAAGAAGGTTGAACAAAACATATGTGATTCCTCCTGTCAAAAATGCTCACATTTAGAGGAATTCATTGAGGCTCACATATTTGACATTGAATTTCATAAAGATCAAATTTACTCATTAAGAAATGAAAACAAATAGCTGAAAGAAAAAGTGAATTCAATGGTCAATGATCAAATCTTGATTAATGAACTTGTTCATGATGAAAAACTTGCAAAAGAAAATGAGAAAGTGAAGGAATTGAACATGGCCATTTCTGAAAGATTGTTGGTTCTAGAAAAAGGAAAATCTGTGACTGCAGATGAGTGTGAAGATGTGGATGAAATAAAACAAGAAGTAGAATGTCTTAAGAATTCCAATGATGTGTTAAATGTCAGCCTTGCTACTTGTGAATAAGAACTTGCTAATACTGAATTGCATATCACATCTCTAGAAAGTGAAATCCAAGACTTACGTAATTCATTGTCTAGATTTGTGGATAGTCAAGATAATCTGGATAAACTTTTGGGTATGAAAGTCAATTTTTAAAGGGAAGGGCTTTGCTACAATCCTGTAAAGAAGAAGTCCTTTAAGAGTAAGGTGACTACCTCCTTTGTTCATAGTTCAAATATAGCCAGTACCTCTAATTTAACTCCAAAGTAGTCTTCTGTCCAAGTGATTCAAAAAGAAAATAAAAATTAGAAAATCAATCTGCATCAAAAAACCAAAAATGCTGCTAGCACCACTATGCATGTTAAACATACCTATGCCACACACATACATCCACTTAAAAAGAAAATCTCATATTTTTATTGTGGAAGACATGGACATGCCATGCATGATTGTTTTACTATGAAGAATGATGATTTGAAAGCATGCAAAAATAGAATAAAAAATGGAAAATGCAAGGGTAGGTCGATACACCCCAAGGTTAAAGAACACTACCAACCAATGGTGTCAACACATCGTGTGTTCTAGACACATGATCCTCAGCCAAAACAAAGGGAAGGTCGACCTAGGATCTCTAATGTATTTAACACACCTCTTGCCAATTGGAAACAAGATTGGAACGAAAAGTCACCTGCTTCAAAGAATCTTCATGCTTTTAAGTATTCAAAGTCATGATGTGATTATTGTGGCAAATCTGGGCATATGAAGCATGATTGTTTCTTTATAAAAAATGATGATTTCAATGTTGTCAAAAAGTGGAAACCATGTGCCAAGAGTGCTAACCCATAATAGCCCAGATGGCTTGGGTACCTAAGAATGTAAAATGAGAAATCTGTTTTGCAGGTGTGCCTTGGGAATATGAAGCGTGAAATAGGTATTCAGTCAAGTAGGTAAGGCACACGAGCCAAGCGGCATAAGTCAGGTCAAATGAATAACCAAAAACTAAAATCTGAACACTCAGGTGATATCCCTCTCACCTCTCTAGAAAAGGTGTTATATCTTGATTTATTTTGTGTTGAATCTTATGTGATAATGCATATGTTTGTACATGCATTCCATCCATAGTTGTCTGCATATCTATGTGCATATCATTTGTCATACAACATCTTATTGAAGGGAAGTTTGAAAATCTTCAAATCAAAATTTCACTTCATACATTGAGTTTTCATATGTTTTCACATTCTGTCATGCAAAAAATTGAACATGTGAATTCATGTCATAATGCACTGCAACCCTCTTGCCTTCATCATATCAGTGACTACATGGTATATTAAATGGTGACTTGAGAAAGGGCAGGTCATTCTTGTCTGAAATCTATCACCATGCGTGAGTAGAGTCTTTGGACTTACACCTCCGCCTGGTACCATGAGTCACTTGTTCATATAAGTCATAGCATGCATGATTTTCTATTGGAATATCATTTGTGGAATTTATGCATATTGTGAGGGGGAGTTGTTAGCCGTTGAAATGTGGTCAAGGCTAAAGCCTATTTGTAAGAAAGATCATCTTGTGCTAATGTCTGTGCTAAAAATGTTGGCCTATTCAAGTTTATGTTGCACCATTGCTTGGACAATGAAGATTGGGCCTGCTAAGATGTTGACCTTCATGGGATTAGTGTTCTTGGTGCTGGAAGGCATATGGTACTGCCTACTGAACTGAGGTAACTCAACCTCTTGCTATGGAAATAAAATTTCATGCATTAGCTTATGGCAATTGGTGATGTTGTTCTTATGACAGGTATTACTTCTAAATACCTGAACTGATTGTTCCTCCATTCTGCTATGATGAAGATGTCTAAATCTATTTTTGAACAATTCTTTATTGAAACTGTATGTTCGATGGCTCATTTGAACTTAACTACATTTCTGGTATATCAAATGCTGTGTAGTGGAAGGGTGGATTATGTCCATATGAAAACTTGCACTATATGTGAGGTGGTCTTCGGACCTATGTTCTCCGCATCGTACCAGAACTTGAAAAATATGTTTGGCCTGTGAGTGATCTCTAGGCATTTGAAATGTTATTGAAAATCTATTTTTGATCAAATTCTCTAAAATTGGGTTGCATTGCATAATTATGATCATTTTTGCTCCATTGCTCATAAAGGCCATGACATGGAAAATACTTGTTGTTCATTTTTTGAATGCGAATGCCCTCATGTGAAATCTGTCAAGATATTCTGAAAATCAAGCTTTTGCATCTTGTCTTTGCATCTTTCATTGCATTCTCATATTGTTATAGGCTGCATGCATTTAATTCATGCATTAGGTGCATTTAGTTCATTCAAATAAAAAACTAAAAATTCATATTTTGCACCCGTGTTAAATTTTGTAATGCATTTATAACTTTTAAATAGAAATATGAAATTCTGCATCACATTGCATATTTGTATATCATATCTGCATATCATTCACATAATGCATTTGAAAGATGAAGCTCATCGTGTGCGCTGTTGCATAAATGCTAAAATGAATTCTTCCAATAATGGTATCATATCTTCGGGACCAACTAAATTCTATATTTTTTTATTTTACATTACATATTGCATATACTCTCATTATGTGCTTGCATGTTATTATATGCTATTCACCCAAAACGTCATAATTACAAGAGAAACAAAAAGTGACTCCGTGGGTTTCAATCGGCGCTAGGGTTTCTACCTGCGTTGCTTCCGGCAATGGCTACCCCCGGGGGGGCATTGGTGCCCCCCCCGCCTCCCACTTCCATCATTCCGCCTACAACTTATCCATCTGCTTCTATTAGGGCGACAACCACAACGTTGCCTCGATCCTTTACGGAGGTGCTCTCGTCTTCCATGCCACCGCCGGTAATAAATGGTGTTGTCCATGAACCAGTGGTAACAGATAATGGTGAGCCAGTTGTTTTCTTCTACAAGGAGGAGATTACGCTATCCCTTAAACCCTTTGCATTTGCTCTAGTTGCACGCACCCCTCATGACAGGCCTCCGTTCCCGGATATCAGATCTCATCTATCTGCTAGGTGCGGCTTCAAAGAAGACTTTGTGATCAGCGCCCTTGACCCATGCCATCTTCTACTGCGCTTCAGGAACTATGATGATTATCTTCAACTCCTGCAGTGGGACTCTCTGTTTGTCCATGGTCACCTATTCAGATTTTTCAAATGGACTATGGATTATTATCCGCTAACTGATTCTCCCATCCTCCCCGTCTGGATTTCTCTTCCGGGACTTCCTGTCAATTTTTTCCTGGAGCCAATGCTTCGATCGATAGCTGGCAACATTGTGCGCGTTCTGAAGATTGACTCATCTACTCTCAATCTGTCATCTACTACTGCTGCGAGGGTCTGTATCGAGCTGGACATTTCGAAGCCTCACCCATCTCGGGTATGGATTGGCTTTCCAGAGGCGGAGCGTGGCAAGACGTTTGTTACCCTAAGCTTCCTACATTATGTCCAGTTTGTGTCCGAATTGGTCACAATGTGGATAACTACAAAGCAAAAAAAGGTCTGTATCAATCCAGCAACCATGAAGTTTCTATTCCTCCTAGACCGCAAACTATGCCCAATAAAGCAAGGAATCACTGGCAGCCGGTCCTCCGTAAAAAAAATTGAGGTTACTGAAGATAATAATGCTGAATTTGATTCTCCATTGGATCATGTTTTAAATATCTCTGCTACTGTTGAGGAAAATACTATTCTGACGAGGCCAGATAAGCCACTCCCTGATTATATGCCGTTGAAGACTTCTCTTGCTCAGGAGGTGAATTCAGTACAGAGAATTGCTCCTACAGAAGTGATTGCTCATGCTACAGATCAAGATAACAGCTCATCACAAATGGTGCACCTTCAACTGACTAATCAAATTAGTCCTTCGATTACAACTGGAAATTATCAGGAGATGGCCTTGGTGCCTATTTCTCCCTTAATGGACCACAATCATATGTCTCAGGAGGACATGATATCTCCACAAGAGGAGCTCCCTTCATCCCAAATAGTTATGGGTGATGGTGCCTATGGTCTCGAGCTTCTTGGGGATATCAATTCCCAATGCGGATCAGATACTAGTTCTGCTTTGCTGCCAGATATAGTTCCTCTCCGACAAAAGGTCACTCATATTCTTCGATAGGAGATTGCACTTTCTGCTGGTATTAATCATGTGCGGGTTATGCACAAGGGGCAATCCGGAGTCATCACTAGGTCAATGAAGAGGGCAGGGTCCACGGGTAATTATCCCTGACATTACCCAATATTGATGTCTATTCTTGTTTGGAATATCCGAGGCATTGGAAATGATATTTCCCAGGGCCGTGTTAAATTTTTTCTTAGAGCACATAACATTGTCTACATTGTTCTCTTGGAGTCCAAAATAAATTCTAGCAACTTGGAAAGACTTTGTAAAAAACTAGGGATGGACAAGGCTTTCGCTAATAATGATGACTTAGCTAACATTTGGGTTATGTGGAAAGAGCCATTGGACTTTTCAATTATTTGCCGGGATGAACAACAAATTTCTCTTCTACAAACCTCCTCATCATTGCCACAGATGTATCTCACCTTTGTTTAAGCTAAGTGCTCCATTATTGAGAGACGTTTACTCTAGAATTCGTTGGCTAATTCTCATTGTCAGATGAATGGCCCATGGCTAGTGGATGGAGATTTCAATTGTGTCTTGGATATAGATGAGAAACTAGGAGGTAATCCTCCCAGTCTAGCGTCTATTTCTGATTTCAAGGACTGCATCCTGGTCTGTGCTCTACATGATGCTGGTTTTATGGGATCCAAGTTCACTTGGCATAATAACCAGTCTGGAGGCAAAGGAATTTGGGCTAGATTGGATAGAGTATTGATCAATGCAGAGTGGCTGAATATTCTGCCTATTGCTATTGAACATTTATCCAGAGAAGCTCTTGATCATGCTCCCCTTCTTATTAAAATGCCATCCCTTCGCAAATCCAAGAGTAGATTTATTTTCCAAAAAATATGGGCCCTTCATGATAATTTCTTAAAGGATGTAGATCTGTGCTGGAAAACTAGTCCCTTGGCCTCCTCTCGGGTTACCACTCTATATTTAAAACTGAAGTATTTGGGAAACATGCTTGGGGGTTGGAACATAACTATTTTTTGGAATGTGCATATGAATCTTGTGGCCGCTGAGGATCAAGTTCTGAAGGCCGAACATCTCTATGATCTAAACCCCTCGAACACAAACTCTGCTGAATTGAACCGGGCTAAAACCATCCTCTCTAATAGACTACTCCAACAAGAAGTTTTTTGGAGATAGAAATCTAGAGTCCGATGGCTGCTTGAGGGTGACAAAAATACCAAGTTTTTTCATATGACAACTATGGCAAACCGATGAAAACATTTCATTTCACAGCTTCGAAGATCTGATGGTACTCTTGTTTCAGACCATGAACAAATGAAAGGTATTGCAGCGGATCATTTTCAACATGCTTTTACTTCTTAGGATCATCATATTGATATTAGCATTCTCAATTGTATACCTTCCTTGGTTTCTTTGGATGATAATGAGATGCTCTGTGCTATTCCCTCTAAAGCTGAAATTCATGATGATGTTTTCAATATGTCTCTGGACAGTGCTCCTGGGCCTGATGGTTTCATGGGTGCCTTTTATCAAAAAGATTGGTCTATCATTGCCAGTGAAGTGGTGGCAGTTGTCCAATTTTTCTTTAGTAATCGGTTCCCTCTCCCCCGAAGTGTTACTTCTGCTCTCATAGCACTTATTCCCCGAAAAAGCAATGCTGTTGATATTTCTGATTATAGACCTATTAGCTTGTGCAATTTTTTTCAAGATTATTTCCACCATCTTAAATAACAGATTAGCAATCATTCTACCAAAGATCATTTCCATTGAACAATCGGCTTTTGTGAAGGGGATAAACATTGTGGAAAACATTGCTCTTGCTCAAGAGCTGGTCCTTGAACTTGGAAGGAAAACCAGAGGGAGTATTGTTATTTTCAAACTAGATATGGCCAAGGCCTATGACCGACTTGAATGGGATTTCTTATATGCAGTATTAAAAAGGTTTGGTTTCAACATGTCTTTCAATTCTCTCATAGAAAACATGGTGAATAATTGTTGGTTCTCTATTTTACTCAATGGTGATTCTGCTAGTTTTTTCAAATTCTCAAGAGGTATCCGGCAAGGGGATCCCATTACCCCATCTTTATTCAGCATTGCTGAGGAAGCTCTGAGTAGACTCTTACATGAAGCTTACATTAATGGCAAGGTTGACTGGTTCATGGGCCCTCGGGGCTGTCCAAATGCTTCACATTTGTTATTTGCTGATGATACACTAATTTTTAGTAAGGCCACGGTTGCCTCTATCAGAAATCTATTTCAGGTGCTTAGTGTTTATGAACGGGACTCTAGCCAGCTTATTAGTTTTGGCAAGAGTGGTTTCTTCATTCATCCAAAAACCAAAGACTCTGTATCCAAACGCATTCAGGATATCACTGGTATTTCAAGGCATTCTTTCCCACACAAATATTTGGGATTCCCTCTGATTCTTGGCAGGAGCAAGAAAGTGCATTTTGCAGGTATTCTGTCTTCTATTCAGAAGCGCATTCAAGGTTTGTTGGCCAAATTCCTATCTCAAGGAGCTAAGCTCTGCTTAATTAAGCATGTTCTCACTACCATCCCCATTTATTTTTTGGCTTCAACTCCCCTTCATGTGGGTACTCATCAGGCCCTTGAGAGATCTTTTGCCAATTTTTTCTGGGGCTCTTCCATTCATGGAAACAAGCGACATTGGAGATCCCGGACTACTATTTGCAAGCCTATTTCCCAAGGTGGTCTTGGTGTCATGTCTCTACGGGATATGGAGATTGCCCTGAGATCTAAGATGCTATGGAAAGCAATGCACTTTGATTCTCTATGGGCTGAATTTTTCAGAGCAAAGTACATCCGTGGCTGTCATATATCTGATGTTAACTTCAGGAATATGAAGGGGTTTGCTAGAAAAAGTTGGTTACAAGGTAAAGATCTCATTATCCAGCATAAAAGAATTATATTGGGTGATGGAACTAAAACAAGCTTCTGGCATGATGTTTGGTTTGGGAACCAGACCATGGCCTCCTATGTTCCTACTGAATTAATTCTGAACCCAAAGATTTCAGTTAAAGAATTTTATGTTCAGCCCACCAATGACTCTAATGTTCTGCTAGACAGGTTCCTTCCCCCAGATATCAGGACTGCCATTAACCATGTCAAATTATCTCATGATGTTGATAAGGAAATCTGGAGCTTATCCTCCACTGGTGAGTGCTCGGTGTCTTCTATATGTAAAGCTGCTTATTCTACTCAGTTTCAAAATTTTACACCTTGGACTTATCTTTGGTCCACTTGGCTGCCCTCCAAAATCTCCATACACTTATGGAAAATTATGAACAATTGCATCCCTACTGATGCTAATGTTAAATTGCTTGGCATCCCACTCTGTTCCAAATGCTTTTGCTACAAGGATCCGGTTGAGGAAGATGCAACTCATTTATTTATCAACAGTGACTGTGCTTCATTTATTTGGTCTTCTTTCCAACTTAGGGGGCTACAGCTCCATTGTAGATCTGCCAAAGTACTTTTTGTTAACTCTCTTCAGCACTTCAATCACAATTCTAAATTTGGTCTCTTTACTCTTGTTGTCATTGGATCTGGGATGTGGGAACTATGGACTGCCAGAAATGCTGTTAAGTATGAAGGAAAAAACAATCTCCAACCAAAGTCTTTATCATAAAATTACTGCGTAGGCCATAGATGTTGTTAATGCTGCTGGATTCAAGGAAAACTCTTACAGCAGGCGTAATATTTTGGCTAAGTTTGGTATCCAAGCTGCTGAAAGAGATTGCCGTCAGATCAAAATTATCAAATGGATGTGTCCTTCTTGGCCTTTCCTCAAACTCAACACAGATGGAGCATGCAAGTATGCGGGTGTATCCGGTGGTGGTGGTGTCATCCGCGATCCTCATGGCAATGTCTTGCTCACCTTCTCCCACTTCTATGCCCAGTCCAACAGTCTCATTGCAGAAGCTAGAGCTCTTCATGATGGTTTAAAATATATTCACATCGTCACTACTCGGCCAGCTTATATTGAGTGTGCCTCCAAAGTCTTAGTGCAGATTGTTAAAAAGGAAATTTCATGCCCGTGGGTTATTCTTACATATGTCCTAGACATCTGGAGCAACCTTTCTTCTTCCGACACTATTTTTCACATCTATAGAGAAGCTGTAAGACCCCAGAATTGTTATAAATTATTTTTGGAATATTTAGATATTTTTAGAAAATTATAAAGGCTTAAATAAATTAATGAAGGGGTTATTAGATTAATAAGTCATTATAAGGCTCGATTAGGTAAAATAGTTAACCTAGCCTATCTAATTATTATCCAAAAGATTTAAGGACCAAGCCCATTAAGTTTGGCCCATATTCTAGAAGGTTATTTAGCCTATTCACGTATTTTAAGGATAAATACTATTTATATAAGATAATTATATAGATAAACGAATAAAAGAGTTTTATTAAATTGAAACTATATACACGTTGAGTGTAACGGTCTATCGGGCGACCACCACAGCCATGTAACGCACCTAGGCACGACCGTTACATCCTGCAGATTCCGTAAGGTGAGGAAATTATAAAAAGATTGGAACTTTGAACTTCTATCTACAAGAGATCGACTTGGGATAGCTTATAACATTACTAAGGACTCTTAGGCATAGGTTCTGACCAATTAAGGACTCTAGAATCTATCTAATCTTCAAACTCTAGTAAAAACCCTATAAATAGGACCTAGTTCTGAACTAAGCGACCCTTACTTTTGGCTCGTGAAGAATCAAGGTAAGGAGTCATAATTTCGGGTAAGTTCCTTTCAACTTTTTGTTTATAATACATTAGACTAATAGCTATCCAAATTCTGTGTTAGGAGATCAAGCAACCAAGGATATTGAAGCTTCCAAAGTTGCTGATTCAGTCTTAGTAACACAGGGATCTGAATGCAAGTCCCCTGAGGATCCAGAGATTTAGACGTCTAAACGAGGTAATTAGAGTTCTATCCTTTAGAACTTTTTGTTCCCAATAGTTTCATCTTCTTACCCTCAAAATTTCACATCCTTAGGTCAAGAGGCTGAGGAAATAGAGCAGATTGAAGTTACTGACTTATCACAAGAAGTACAAAGGACTAAGGATAGCATCTAGCATCAAATTCGAAGTTGAAAGGTTTTAGAAGAGGTAGGTTATCTCATGATTGGCAAAAACAACTTGTTAGGGATAAAAGCCCTCTGATTGTGCTTGATTTCATACATTATAGACTAAGAATTTCATGATTTAATAGTTCTATACATTCATGCATCTCTTAGCCCAAAAAGGAAATTAAAAGATATTATCTTGTCTGTTCACTGAACCCATGCATATAGTTGGCCTATACTTCGTATCATGCCTAGGACAGTGGTAGTATTTTGATCTCCAGACATGTTATATTTTTCATAAACCTTTACTTTAGTTTACTGCCAGCAGACTCTCTGACGCACCAACGTAAGACCGTCACATGAATGTAACGGCCTTACGATAGACCGTCACACCCTTTAGTGTTTTTAGTGTTCTATTGTCTCTGACGCACCCTAGTTGGAGCGTTACACCAGTGTAACGGCCCCTCGATAAACCGTCACAACATTGTAACGCGCCTCTCCTAGACCGTCAGGCCCCTATGTTCTGCTAGCCCAAGGCAGAATAATAACCAGTTAAGTTTACTTATAAATAAGCTTAGATAGCTAAGTTAGGACCTATTATCATGACTTCAAGTTTAGTTACTGATTTATAATCAAAATGCATGATTAATGTGTCTTAAAGTTATTTTAAGTTATGTTAATTTCATGTGCCAAAATTCTATAGTTTGTATTTAAATCATGATTTTTCAATGTTGTATTGACGGAGTTTTATCATGGTTTTCACAGCATTACACATTCTCTCTATCTATAGTGTCATTTCTTTAAGTGCATGGCACATATTCCGGTATGTTGTCCATTAGTTCACTTTGCACTATAGGAACATTATTCTTGGACATGAGGACCTCTCTATTGGATATTCCTTCCAATGGACTAGGAAATCTTATTTCAAGGCCTCCGTAATTCTCCGCGAGCCTGGGATTCCCACTAAGACGCCGAGTTGGTTGTACCATTAAAGTCCATTGATTAGATTAGACTATCAATATTTTCTAGTTCTATCTATGTAACGGACCTATACTGGACCGTCAGGAGCACCTAACGGCCCACTATACGACCGTCACACTTCACTGAGTCTATTTTATTGGTTCTAGATTCAGACTAATGTAACGGCCCAACACGAGACGGTCACATCATGTAACGGCCCAGTACACAACCGTCACACTGCTTGAGTATTTTTAACCCAAGGTTTGACCAAGGGTTGATATTTCAAGGTTTAGATGAACTCTTGATGATCTGAAACTTATCACATTGATCAAGAAACTTAATATAATGAATGGAAGATAGAGAACGTACCGTTATGCTGCCGATTATTCCATAGGCATAACATAGTATAAGTCATTCTTGATCTCTCATATTCTAAATTGAACCATTCATTCGTTAATTATTGTTATCCTGAGTTTATTGAACTTATTGCATTCTTGGCCATACCTTATTGTTACATGCGTGGAAAAAGCTTAATTTATACTTGAAGATGCGATCGAGCACTGATTGTGTTCAAGGGCTCTATGCTAGTCCCGTCGGCTGATTGTTGAAAACATACTATTATAAACCATGGGGTATGATGTTACTGGCGTCACATTGCGCTGTGAGTACTTTCTTTATAAATAAGTGAAAATCCACAACACAATACATCATGACATGACATTCTTGTACATGACTTTCTTGCTTGATATTCCATAGAAATTCATGAAGTACTTGCTCATCAGCAAGAAATACCAGAGTGATGATTATGTGGCTTGCTAGTACATTCTCGATACATTCTTGTTCATGAAAGGCCAATATCATGTTCTTGTTACATTCTTGCTAGTTCGTACTTGCTCTCATTCTATCTTATATGACCGTCTTGTTACTTCGGTTTAATCGCATGATTGATCACATTCACATGATTTTACCTTATTCCTCTAAAGTAAAGACGTTAATTACTTTAATGATGCCTTCATGTTGATGCGAAGATACCTACTAGGCAAGTGTGCTCATTACCTATTTCCAATCTTTTCAGGAGATGGAAGCGATTCGAATTCGGATTCGGGTTTTACAAGTAGCGGGTCCGAGAGCGAATGAAAGTATTATGAAGATGAGAGTGAAGACTTAGGAAGTCTAAATTATTTAGATTGAGTCCATGTACTTTTCCTATTTCTTGAGTCTAGTACATAATGGAAGTCGAATTAGTGGTTGTACTTGAGTTAGTAACGAAATAAAATTGCAGTTTGAATATATATATATATATAGTGTGCAATTGCATTTGTGTGTATGAGTATATGGTGATCTGATCGTTCTTGCTTGCAAGAGGCTTACCATGCCAGCTGTTCGCGCTCCCTGAGTTAGTCTTCTGCTGTAATAAAGGCTCGGGGCGTGACAGTTAAGTTGGTATCAGAGCCTAAGTCTCAGGACTTAAGGAAAAGAGTCATGTCATAGGATAAGTCTAAGGTTTAAGGACCCATACCTATGAACTAAGGAAGAAATTTCTATACCCATGTGAGAATTGGGTAGAGCCAGGGATAAGATAATTAATTAGCTTTAAGATTGATTTTTTTTCATTCCAAATTCATGAGAAATAACAAGTTGTTATTTTTCTCTCAGGTACCCTATTATTATCATGGCTCATCATGTAGATTGGGATGGCATGCAACAAACAGTTGTCGGCCTTACTCAGACATTACAAACCATAGCGCAAGGTGGTGCAGGGGCAAGGGATGGTGACCTACATCACAATTTCTGGAGTTTAAATCCTCCGCGATTCTATGGTTCTTCTGATCCCGACAAGGCAGAGAACTGGATAGACGAAATGAATCGAATATTTGATGTTATCCAATGCACCGATCAGGAGAAGGTGCGTCTCGCAACCTTTCAACTCAACAAAGATGCCCGTACATGGTAGAAGTCGGTTCCGGTACCTCCGGCCGATGCACCTCATACATGGGATGGGTTCCTCACCCTATTTCGTGCCAAATACTTTTCTGAGCACGTAAAAGAGAGAAAGGCTATGAAATTTGCCACTCTTCGGCAAGGAATGATGACGGTTACCGAATATGAACTACAATTCTCAAGGCTAGTACCTTATGCATCACATCTAATCAGTACCGATTTATTGAAGGTGAATCGGTTTATGGACGGGTTACGTCCCGGTTTCATCCAGCAGCTCGGGATCCAAAACATCCGTACTTATGCGGAGATGGTTCAACGGGCGTACCTATGTGAGAGGACCTTAGATAAGGTTGAGAAATTGAAAGGAAAGGGAGAAGAATCTAGCCGATGTTCTGATCGACGTTATAAGAAAGAAAAATTCAGCATCATGGAACCCTACAAAAGCCGTGATAGTAAGAAAAGATCTGGGAGTGGGAACGGTGGGAGTTCCCATAAGCAAAAGAAAGTCAAGGAGGAGAAGGAGCAGGTCGCCACGGCTTGCACATTTTGTGAAAAATTAGCCATTCGGCTGAGGAGTGTTGGAAGCGCCTCGGTGCTTGTTTACGTTGTGGAAGCAGGGAGCATCGTATGCCGGAATGCCCCCTTATGAAAGACTAGTCATCTGGTGGAGGACGCAGGAGGCAGGCTCGCCTCAATGCCATTTTAGAAGAAGAGGAAGTGCCCAGAGATGATGGGCTTATGGAAGGTACTCTTCAAATTTGTTCTCATCCTGCATTTGCGCTATTTGATACTGGTGCCTCTCATTCTTTTATTTCTACTACCTTCGCAAAAACAATATCAATTGCATCAGTTCCCTTACCCTCGGATCTCGCTATTACCACACCATTAGGTTCTGGAACAAAATTTACCAACTATTATCCTGACAGCGAAGTGATAGTAGAAGGTCATAATCTCTCCGCAAACTTAGTATGCCTTGACATGAAAGGTTATGATGCCATTTTAGGGGTAGATTAGCTTGTAGATCATGATGCTTATATCAATTATCGCAATAGGATTATATCCTTTCGAAAGCCCGGTCTTCCAAGATTATCTTTCCTTAGCATCAAGTACAAGAAGCATCCTACTATCATCTCCTCACTTCACGCTTGCAAACTTATCTCGCAAGGATGTGAAGCTTTTCTTACTTCTGTCATTATTACAGAGTCCAAGGAGATTATCATAGCAGACATCCCTATTGTAAATGAGTTCCCAGACGTGTTTCCACCCGAATTACCCAGTTTACCACCCGAAAGGGAAGTGAACTTCACTATTGAACTCGTTCTAGGAGTAGCACCTGTTTCTATAGCCCCTTATAGGATGTCCCCCATGGAGCTTAAGGAATTGAAGAGGCAGTTGCAGGAACTTCTGGATAAGGGATTCATCAGACCTAGCACATCCCCGTGGGGTGCGCCTGTCCTATTTGTCAAAAAGAAGGATGGTTCTCTCAGACTATGCATTGATTACCGGTGACTGAATCAGCTTATAATCAAAAATAAGTATCCGTTGACGCGTATTGATGAGCTCTTCGATCAGCTTTCGGGAGCAAAATATTTCTCTAAGATAGACCTCAGATCAGGTTATCATCAGCTTAGAATTAAAGAAGAAGATATTTATAAATCGGCTTTTCGAAGTCGTTATGGCCACTATGAATTCGTGGTAATACCGTTTGGGTTAACTAATGCCCCAGCAGCATTCATGCAACTTATGAACAATGTCTTCCAGCCATATCTGGACCAGTTCATCGTCGTCTCCATTGATGATATCTTGATATATTCCAAGACAAAGGAAGAACATTTGAAAATAGTCTTGCAAACACTTAGAGAACACAAACTTTATGCCAAACTCAATAAGTGTGAATTCTGGCTCGAGGAAGTCTCATTCCTAGGCCACATTATTTCAAAAGAAGGTATTACTGTGGATCCTTCTAAAGTAGAAGTTGTCAAGAATTGGAGTCAACCAAGAACGGTATCTGAAGTAAGAAGCTTTCTGGGTTTAGCAGGTTATTATAGGAGATTCATTAAAGACTTCTCAAAAGTTACGATTCCTTTAACTAGACTTACTAGAAAAGAAAATCATTTTATCTGGTCAAAGGACTGTGAAAAGAGCTTTCAAATTCTTAAGAATCATCTTACTACAGCTCCTATTTTATCACTACAAATGGAGGGTGGTGGATTTGAAGTGTATACAGATGCGTCTAGTATTGGCTTAGGATGCGTTCTCATGCAGAATGGAAAAGGAATATGTTATTCTTCAAGACAATTGAAACGACACGAGGAAAACTATCCTGTGCATGATCTGGAATTAGCAGTTGTTATTTTCACCTTGAAAATTTGGCGACATTATCTTTATGGAGAAAAGTTCACGGTCTACTCGGACCACAAAAACTTGAAATACTTATTCTCTCAAAAAGAGCTTAACATGAGGCAGAGAAGGTGGTTAGAATACCTCAAGGACTTTGATTTTGCTATTCAATATCATCCTGGCAAGGCTAATACTGTTGCAGATGCACTCAGCAGAAAACCAATGGGTATACTATCAAGTCTTATGATTAGTGTGACTAACCTTATTCCTCAATTTGCGCAGTTGAACTTAGATATTGACATAAAGGAAGAAGATTGTTTTATAGCTAATATCCGAGCTCAACCTACATTAATAGAGGATCTGGTCAAGCTACAAGATGATGATCCGGTTTTACTAGAAATTAAGGCCAATATTGAACAAAGGCCAGATTTTTCTATTTCTAATAATAGAAGATTGTTATTCAAGGGCCGAATATGTGTACCAGATCATGAAGCTACAAAGAAACTGATCCTAGATGAAGCACATAATTCTAAGTACAATATTCATCCAGGAGGTACAAAGATGTATCAAGATCTAAAAAGAAATTTTTGGTGGCCCAATATGAAGAGAGAAATAGCTAATTTCGTGTCTCGTTATCTCACTTGTCAACAAGTAAAGGCAGAGCATTTTAGACCCGCAGGAAAACTGCATCCCTTGAGTATTCCCAAATGGAAATGAGAAAGTATAGGGATAGACTTCATTATGGGTTTACCCAAGACCAGAGGAGGACACGATAGAATATGGGTAATCATAGACCGATTGACTAAATCTGCACACTTCATACCAATAAAAAGTCGATGGTCTGTAGATATTCTAACAGCATTATACATAAAGGAGATTGTCAAATTACATGGTGTCCCCGTCACTATCATATCTAATAGAGATCCTCGATTCACATCACAGTTCTGGAAGGGTCTATAACAATCACTAGGGACTAGATTGAATTTCAGCACAGCTTTTCATCCACAAACCGATGGTCAGATAGAAAGAACAAATCAGGTGGTAGAAGATATGTTCAGGGCTTGTGCTATTGACTTTGGAGGTAGTTGGCATGATCACTTACCTCTAGTTGAGTTTGCATATAACAATAGTTATCAGGCTAACATACGAATGACACCTTTTGAAGCCCTATATGGAAAACGTTATCGATCACCAATATGTTGGAGTGAAATGGGGGAAAGATAATTTCTAGGCCCCGATATTATCAGAGATTCTACAGAGAAGATCAAGCTCATTCAAGAAAGAATGAAAATGGCACAAGATAGGCAAAAGTCTTATGCCGATAATCGAAGGCGCGACTTGGAGTTTCAGGTTGGAGATCATGTGTATTTGAAGGTTTCTCTGGGTCGTGGTATTCGAAGATTTGGCATCAAAGGAAAGCTAACTCCTAGGTTCATTGGCACATTTGAAATTCTTAAAAGGGTCGGTGAAGTGGCTTACAAACTGGCTTTACCTCCACAATTAGCAGGAGTTCATGACGTATTTCACGTCTCTATGCTGAAGAAGTATGTATATAATCCTGACCATATTATCACTTATGACAATCTGGAGATTTAGAAGGATATGACGCACGAGCAAACACCGATAAAGATTCTGGAACAGGAAGTGCGCCAACTAAGAAATAAAGTTATTCATATGGTCAAGATTCAATGGAAGAAAACATGGCCATATGAAGTAACTTGGGAAACCGAAGCAGCCAGGCAGAAAAGATTTACAGAATTATTTAACTATAAGTACACTCTCCATAATCCATGTATTAAATTTGGGGACCAAATTCTCTTAAGTGGGGGAGGGTGTAAGACCCCGGAATTGTTATAAATTATTTTTGGAATATTTAGATATTTTTTGAAAATTATAAAGGCTTAAATAAATTAATGAACGGGTTATTGGATTAATAAGTCATTATAAGGCTCGATTAGGCTAAATAGTTAACCTAGCCTATCTAATTATTATCCAAAAGGTTTAAGGACCAAGCCCATTAAGTTTGGCCCATATTCTAGAAGGTTATTTAGCCTATTCACATATTTTAAGGATAAATACTATTTATATAAGATAATTATATGGATAAATGAATAAAAGAGTTTTATTAAATTGAAACTCTATACACGTTGAGTGTAACGGTCTATCAGGCGACCGCCACAGTCATGTAATGCACCTAGGCACGACCGTTACATCCTATAGATTCCGTAAGGTGAGGAAATTGTAAAAAGATTAGAACTTTGAACTTCTATCTACAAGAGATCGACTTGGGATAGCTTATAACATTACTAAGGACTCTTAGGGATTATGTTCTGACCAATTAAGGACTCTAGAATCAATCTAATCTTCAAACTCTAGCCAAAACCCTATAAATAGGACCTAGTTCTGAACTGAGCGACCCTTACTTTTGGCTCGTGAAGAATCAAGGTAAGGAGTCATAATTTTGGATAAGTTCCTTACAACTTTTTGTTTATAATACATCAGACTAATAGCTCTCCAAATTTCGTGTTAGGAGATCAAGCAACCAAGGAGATTGAAGCTTCCAAAGTTGATGATTCAGCCTTAGCAACCTAGGGATCTGAATGCAAGTCCCCTGAGGATCCAGAGATTTGGACGTCTAAACGAGGTAATTAGAGTTCTATCTTTTAGAACTTTTTGTTCCCAATAGTTTCATCTTCTTACCCTCAAAATTTTACCTCCTTAGGTCAAGAGGCTGAGGAAATAGAGCAGATTGAAGTTACTGACTTATCACAAAAAGTACAAAGGACTAAGGGTAGCATCTAGCATCAAATTCAAAGTTTAAAGGTTTTAGAAGAGGTAGGTTATCTCATGATTGGCAAAAACAACTTGTTAGGGATAAAAGCCCTCTGATTGTGCTTGATTTCATACATTATAGACTAAGAATTTTATGATTTAATAGTTCTATACATTCATGCATCTCTTAGCCCAAAAAGGAAATTAAAAGATATTATCTTGTCTGTTCACTGAACCCATGCATATAGTTGGCCTATACTTCATATCATGCCTAGGACAGTGGTAGTATTTTGATCTCCAGGCATGTTATATTTTTCATAAACCTTTACTTTAGTTTACTGCCAGCAGACTCTCTAACGCACCAACATAAGACCGTCACATGAATGTAACGGCCTTACGATAGACCGTCACACCCTTTAGTGTTTTTAGTGTTCTATTGTCTCTGACGCACCCTAGCTGGAGCGTTACACCAGTGTAACGGCCCCTCGATAAACGGTCACAACACTGTAACGCGCCTCTCCTAGACCGTCAGGCCCCTGTGTTCTGCTAGCCCAAGGCAGAATAATAACCAGTTAAGTTTACTTATAAATAAGCTTAGATAGCTAAGTTAGGACCTATTATCATGACTTCAAGTTTAGTTACTGATTTATAATCAAAATGCATGATTAGTGTGTCTTAAAGTTATTTTAAGTTATGTTAATTTCATGTGCCAAAATTCTATAGTTTGTATTTAAATCATGATTTTTCAATGTTGTATTGACGGAGTTTTATCATGGTTTTCACAGCATTACACATTCTCTCTATCTATAGTGTCATTTCTTTAAGTGTATGGCACATATTCCGGTATATTGTCCATTAGTTCACTTTGCACTATAGGAACATTATTCTTGGACATGAGGACCTCTATATTGGATATTCCTTCCAATGGACTAGGAAATCTTGTTTCAAGGCCTCCGTAATTCTCCGCGAGCCTGGGATTTCCACTAGGACGCCGAGTTGGTTATACCATTAAAGCCCATTGATTAAGATTACACTATCAATGTTTTCTGGTTCTAGCTATGTAACGGACCTATACTGGACCGTCAGAAGCACCTAACGGCCCACTATACGACCGTCACACTTCACTGAGTCTATTTTATTGGTTCTAGATTCTAACTAATGTAACGGCCCAACACTAGATGGTCACATCATGTAACGGCCCAGTACACAACCGTCACACTGCTTGAGTATTTTTAACCCAAGGTTACTGATGAACACTGATTTACTTCACTCATAGCTCAAATACTGATGAATTGCTAGTTTTCTATTTCATTCAATGGTCAAATTCAAGGCTACTTTAAATCCACTCGGGGGGTGAGACAAGGAGATCCCTTAGCTCCTGCTCTTTTCATATTGGCAGAAGAAGTTCTGAGCAGGGGATTAATTCAGTTGTTTCAATCAGGACAGTGCAAATACTTCCATTTATCTCGAAATGTCATGCCTATCTCCCATATTCTTTTTGCTGATGACTCCATTATTTTCTTGAATGCTGGACTAACATCCGTCAAGGCATTGTTAAGATTTTTGAAACAGTATGAAGATTCCTCAGGTCAACAGATCAACTCCCGCAAAAGCTCATTCATGGTTTCTAAACATATGAAAAGTAAGGCAATTGAGCGGATCAGCCAAGTAACAGGATTCCAACACAAAACAGGTAGTATTATCTACCTTGGAGTCCCACTCTTTAAAGGCAAAACTAGAATTCCTCATTTCAAATATCTGCTAGATAAAATCAACAATAAGTTGGCCGGATGGCAGAGCAAACTTCTTTCTCAAGCTGGCAGAGTTGCTCTTATTAAATCTGTTCTGTTGGCTATTCCGATATATACTGCCAGTTCTGCAAATATTCCTTATACTATTATCAAACAAGTGGAAAGTATTTGTGCTAATTTTCTCTGGCAAGGTCTGGAGTCGGCTCATAGGAAGCATTGGATATCTTGGGATAAAGTTTGCTACTCCCATTCTGATGGTGGGTTGGGTATTCGAAGACTGCTGGATATCCAGCAGTGCTCTCAAGTTAAACATTTATGGAATTCTCTTCATAGCAACTCTCTTTGGGCCAGATTCATCAGGATGAAATACATACATGGTCACCACATTTCAGATTGCAAGGTTCCATTTCCTGCTGGAACTAAACTCAGAGATTTTGAAAAAGCTAGATTGATCCTCTTAGCTGGTATGAGAAAAATTGTGTTCAATGGTGCTACAACCAAATTCTTTAAAGACACATGGTACAAGGGAAACTCTCTGCAAGACAGTTTCCAATTTCAGGTTATCTCTCAAGCAGAAAACTGTTCAGTTCAAGAAGCATTAACAAATTCTCAACATCCGATATGGCAGAGGATCACTGATCACAATCTAAAATCTGAGTTATCCAAATATGTGATTGAAGAAGGAGAAGACATCCTGATATGGTCATTTACCAGTTCGGTTAAATTTGATTTTAAATCCACATATAGATATATTAAAAGACAGCATGTCAATGTTCATTCTGCAAACCTTTGGCACCAAAGTTATCCCCCTCGAGCCTCACTGTTTTACTGGAAATTACTCAACCAAGCAATTCCTGTTGATGAAAGAATACAGAACTGTGGCATCCAATTAGCATCATGCTGCAATTGTTGTCAGGCCTCTTCCTCAATGGAAAGCTTGGATCATCTTTTTGTTAGCAGTGAGCTGGCCTCCTTTTTGTGGACAAAGTTTAGCAACATTATTGACAGTTCTTATACGAACATTTCTTCCATCATCAATAGACTACAGTTGATCATTAGTGAGTCTGTAATAACTAAACCGCAGGGTTATATCAACATATTAATGACTATGCTTATTGTTTGGGAAATCTGGAAGCAAAGGTGCCGAAGCAGATATGAGGGTATAAACACCAATCCTGCTAGAATTGCTTTACATATACAACAGGATGCCATGCAAGTGCTTCAGCAGATTACTTTTAATCAGGGACCCAGCCGTTATCTAATGCAAAATATTCATGACATGGGATTAATCATCAAATACAAAACTCCCCAAGCATTTACAGTATGCTGGCAGGCCCCTATTATGGATTTTTCACTCAATGTAGATGGTTCATGTAAGGGAAATCCAGGGCTATCCGGAGGCGGTGGCTGCTTTAGAGACTCCCGAGGCAACTTACTGCTAGGTTTCTCTTACTATTATGGTCATGGCTCAAGCATGGTGGCAGAGGGGAGAGCTCTGCTTGATGGTCTAAGGCTGGCACGCCTTCATGGCATCCCTCTCTCTATTATATATACTGATTCTATGGCTTTGGCTGAGCTACTTAAAGGCAAAAGAACCTCTCCATGGTCCTTTCTCCCATGGTGGAAGCACCTTCAAGATCTCTTTACCGCAATCCAATGCCCTCTAGTCCATATCTACAGGGAGGCAAATCAGTTAGCCGATTCATTGGCAAAGCATGCAACAAGTATTGGATATAATTCTGAATTTTTGTCAATAAGTGAGCTTCCTACAGTGGCCAGAGGTTACTATAAAGCTGATGCCTCATGTCTACCGAACATTCGTGTTCGACGAGTTTAGATTGTACTTTCTTTACTCCTTTACTTGTACCTCAGGGGCATGCTAAACCCCCTTGTACTCTTTACAACTCTTATATTCAATAAAATTACATCTAGTGGTGAGTTGGTGGAGTGAGAACATTTCTTTCCCTTGGAAAGAGGTGTACTCTCCCTTCGTCCTACTAGATGCTTTGGGAAAAAAAAAGGGTTGATATTTCAAGGTTTAGATGAACTCTTGATGATCTGGAACTTATCACATTGATCAAGAAACTTAATATAATGAATGGAAGATAGAGAACGTACTATTATGCTGCCGATTATTCCATAGGCATAACATAGTATAAGTCATTCTTGATCTCTCATATTCTAAATTGAACCATTCATTCGTTGATTGTTGTTATCATGAGTTTATTGAACTTATTTCATTCTTGGCCATACCTTATTGTTACATGCGTGGAAAAAGTTTGATTTATACTTGAAGATGCGATCGAGCACTGATTGTGTTCAAGGGCTCTATGCTAGTCCCCTCGACTGATTATCGGAAACATACTATTATAAACCATGGGGTATGATGCTACTGGCATCGCATTACGCTGGGAGTACTTTCTTTATAAATAAGTGAAAATCCATAACACAATACAGCATGACATGACATTCTTGTACATGACTTTCTTGCTTGATATTCCACAGAAATTCACGAAGTACTTGCTCATCAGCAAGAGATACCAGAGTGATGATTATGTGGCTTGCTAGTACATTCTCGATACATTCTTGTTCATGAAAGGCCAATATCATGTTCATGTTACATTCTTGCTAGTTCGTACTTGCTCTCATTCTATCTTATATGACCGTCTTATTACTTCGGTTTAATCGCATGATTGATCACATTCGCATGATTTTACCTTATTCTCTAGAGCAAAGACGTTAATTACTTTAATGATGCCTTCATGTTGATGAAAAGATACCTACTAGGCAAGTGTGATCATTACCTATTCCCAATCTTTTCAGGAGATAGAAGCGATTCAGATTCGGATTCGGGTTTTACAAGTAGCGGGTCCGAGAGCGAATGAAAGTATTATCAAGATGAGAGTGAAGACTTAGGAAGTCTAAATTGTTTAGATTGAGTCCATGTACTTTTCTTATTTCTTGAGTCTAGTACATAATGGAAGTCGAATTAGTGGTTGTACTTGAGTTAGTAATGAAATAAAATTGAAGTTTGAATATATATATATATAGTGTGCAATTGCATTTGTGTGTATGATTATATGGCGCTCTGATCATTCTTGCTTGCAAGAGGCTTACCATGCCGGCTGTTTGCGCTCCCCGAGTTAGTCTTCCACTGTAATAAAGGCTCGGGGCGTGACAGAAGCTAACATAATCACCGACTATTTGGCCTCTTTAGCGTGTAGTTCCAAATGTAATTCCTTTTTTATTCAGCAAGAGCTACAAAATATTATCAGAGATGCAGCTCGATTGGATAAGCTAGGTGTGCCTAGCATCCGCCAGATGTAATTGACATTCTTCATTCCATTATCAATAAAACTTACCTCCTAGTGTTGGGTGGTGGAGTGGCTATTCTCCTTACTTCTAGTAAGGGGTGCACTCTCCCACTCACCCCTAGGCAGGGTTAAAAAAATGCTATTCACCCCCATCCTTGAAATTTCTATGACCTTATATTTTCTTGCTAAATAATACTTCATTTGAGTCATCACTGGAGTGTTTATTGTCATACACCCAGGAGGAGTAAACTTTTGATATGTGCATCTATTTAGGGGGAGCTATACTGCTATGTGTTCATAATATTTTCGGTGTACATGCTGAATCTAATTCGCATACATCATGCATAAAATGTGAAAAAAAATGTTAAAGGTAAGGATATAGGAATTTCTTTTCAACACTCTAGATATATTAAACTTGCTGCATGTATGTTGAAGAGGTAGTTGAGAAAAAACTGTATGCCTATTTTTGGAAGAAAGAATTTGAAAAGAATGGCAGAGTAATGCTAAGTCTTACTGAGTAAACTGGATGCATGTCACCTGAGATGTAATGTGATTCATTTCTAAAAAGTGTTGACTGAAGTACCTCTTCTCAAAATCAAGTGAAACGGTCAATGTTCTGAGTAACCGGGGAGTCTGGCATGAGCTCCATGTGTCTCCTCGCGTAAAAAGGAACTATTTGAACCTGATCACTCTTGAAAATATCTGAATGCCAAATGTGAACATGCTTGAGTAAAAAAAAAACTGGTGTATACTTGTTGTGGCAGAGCGTAGTCTCCAATACGCTGTTCTCAAAATTAAAGTGCAATCTGTAAAATGTCTCATTGTGTTGATATGAAAATCTAAATATCAATATTGTAACTATCATTTTTCATATTACTCACTTACACATCAGAAATTTGATTTATTATGTATTCAGATAATTGATTGACTGCTTTAGCAATTGCATGAATCTCCTATATGATTGCACAATCTCCTATGTGCTACATATGTGCATTCCGGTTGTCATGACTCTCATGCATCTTTCTTATACCCATTCCCTTCTTAAATAAGTAAGGGGGAGATATGTTGCATGTATATGTATACGTAAATGTCTGGTTGCATTATGAGCATTTCATATGTCATAATTTTTATGCATCTAGTTTCATGTATTTCAAAAGAACATTTAAAAAAATCTGAAAATCAATGAAAATCAGAAATTAAATGGACTTCAAATCCTTTACCTTTGCACAATGGGTTTTGGCTTTAAGTGGTCTCATCTTGATTGGTGCATCTTGGTCTGAAAATCTCAAGTCTACACACCTTCCTATCTCCATAATCAACAATTGGAATCACAAAGAATCAACATGTTTTGATCACCATATCCTTGCCCTGCTATTGCCTCAATTGAACTTTTGAAGTGGGCTCTTATTGAGATATGAATATGTTTTGCTGACATTTACCTTCCTCCCACTTTTTGATCTGTCTATGTCTGTCATAAAGTTTGTCATCATAAAAAAGGGAGAGATTATTGTATGCCTTGCATATATTTTTGATGATAACTAAACCTTATGTTTGCTTGCATATGTTCTTGATGTCAGTGTGCATTCATGAGTTTACAATGATTCATACGATTCAGTTCTAGAAGTTTTGCTACATGCTACTTGGTTTTGTGATAACTAAAGAGCCCTTGTGCTCTTGCTGATTATATATGGTTGAGATGGCAAATGGCTTTTGAGGTTCATAATGTGGTTCATGCTCCTTTCAGATGGAACTTTTGTGGCTAGTCATATGTTCAGAATCCTCATGCATATCTTAGTAGAAATTGGGATTGGTGATGACTTTTGAACATGTAATGGTTTAAAGCTATCTTGAATGGATGGATGATTATACCATATGTGCTTGACTTAACTTCCATTTAGTTGTGAAGAGGGGCTATCTCGCATCGTTCTTGAGCCCTGCGATGGTTGATCATGATCACCACGTCGGTATGAACTGCAAAGTAGGGAAACGGATCAGGGGTGCCCAGGGAGAGATCCCCGGGGAAAACCCTCCGATGCTGAAGTCAGCGATTAACGCAGAGCACAGGTGCAGGGGAATATAGCAGGATGAAGAGAGGGAGGCGAGATCACTCTCCACCAAGAGGTGTGGTGGGTCTTACTCAGGATACCTTCTCTGGAGGGTCTTCCAGGGTTTATATAGCGATTTGCTTAACGTAAGAGCCCAGGGAGTTGAGGAGTCCAGGGAGATGAAGGGATTTAGGCGGGGTTACGTCCTCGTTATTGACTCTTTATAGCTCAAGGACTGTTACTCTCCCTTATCCCCTGGCGTTCTCTACTCCTTAGGGATGCATAACGGACGGTTAGATATGCTCCCGACGGTTGACTCAAGCTCGGGGCAACTTCCGAGAGTCCTTTCCAAGTGAAGGAGATGTAGCTCGATCAGTCAGAGTGCGTTGTGCCCCTGTGGGGCTTTCCCGGCCGACCTGTCGCTCGACTTCCAAACCCGGGGGTCACCTAGGAAGTGATGTTCCGAGAGATCTTTGGGCTTTGAAGTAAGTGGGCCTAAAATGGGGCTGTCACTTTGGGGGAGCCGGGCTTGGTTGGGTCAATTATGACCTAGTTGGGCCGTGCTCTTGGGCGGTGGATTTTCCCCCTCTCCACTTGTCCCCCATACTCCCTAGGCAAATATTGGGCTCAAACGAGTAACTTTTGTCGGGGCAGTATTGGTGGCGCAAATTGGCTGGGGTTTTTTTTTTCAGTAGGGGCCATCTAATGCGGCTGTCCTAGGAGTGTGCCCATGATGATGACTATATCGAGTCGATGCGAGGAGTCCTTTTTCGGAGTATGGAACGTCGTGCCGCCTCCCACCGCACGGTTGGGAGTATAATCATTGGGGGGTTTCTCATCCTTGATCTCCTTTATTTTTGGTTTTGTCTCTCTGTCGCCTCGTTTTTGAAAAGCTCATGTGCCGAGAGGGGGGTCTGGAGGAGCAAAGAATTGCGAAGGGATTTGTTGAGGTGATAGAAGCCGTGGCGGTGGCGATTCACCAGCTCCAATCCCCTCCCGTTTCACCCGAGTTGGCGTCCTCTTCCTCTTCCCCTAATTCCTATGGTTCAGCAATGGCAGAGTAGTATTTCTCTCCCGAGGAGCAGGAAGTTGGCCGCAGCATGGGGATTCTAGGGTAGCGGCCCGAACACCCTATGCGCAGTGAGTTGGGCGAGGATGATGTGAAAGCGATGGAGGTGCGCTTCGGGCTATTGAAGCAGTATTACTTATCCCCGTCTCAGCCTCACGAGTCCAGTCTGGATACTCGTTCGGGTTTGTTCTGCACTTTTTCCTTGGCCTGGAAGTGTGGGTTCTGCTTGCCTCTCCACTACTTTGCCGTCAAGTTGCTTCAATCTTACCAGCTGGCTCCCATCCAGTTGGTTTCCAACTCGTATACCTTTGTCTTCTCTTTCATTTTTCTCTATCGTGCGTGCGGGCTTAACCCGTCATTGGACCTCTTCCACTCCTTCTTCGAATTGAAGGAGCACCCCCATGGGGGTAAGGGCTTCTTCTTCCTCCAGGTAAAGAGGGGAAGGAGTTGCGTGACACTCTCTGCCAGAGATTCTTCTCATAAAGGGTGGAAGACCTAATTCTTCTGGGTGGGCTCGTTGAAGGGATGCGCCCCATGGGGTTTCCCGGTGAATCCCAACTTCCATCGTCAATCCCTCCGAAGCAGGTGACGGTTACCCCGGAGTTGGAGGAAGGGATCAGGATTCTCCAGGAGAACTACCGATCGACCACCGAGCTGATGACGGAGGCGAATATCGAGGAATATCCCACCCGGGCGTTGCCCACGAAAGGTAAGAATGTTGGTGTCTTCGCATTATGCTTCCATGAGGGCCTTTTGCTGAGAATTTGACTTCTACTGCTCAGATTCGAGGCGGGCGGCCGATGAGGGTGGGAGGCTGCAGGAGTAGGGGACTGCCATTTTGGAGGAGGTGCCTGCCTCTAGCGAGCCCCAAACCTCCGAGAGTCCTTCTCGTGCCCGAGATAAGGGCAAACAAAAAGCTCGAGAAGACATCCCCAGGCGCTGTGGGTCCAAGTGCAAGGGACCTGGTGAGCCATTGTTATCGTATTCGATGAAGGCCATGCTTTCGGAGAAGAGGCGATTGAAGAAGGTGAAGGCTCCCCCTCCAATGGAGGAGCGAGCCCACTCGATCGAGGAAACCGACCGTCCCGGTCTTCCGTTCTCCGAGCCAGAGGCGGCTACCAATGCCGGGGAGATTGCTATTGCGCCCGCCCTACCATAGGTGAAGGCGACTGGTTCCGGGGCTCCGATCGAAGCTGAGGGGGAGCGGAGCGAGGCCCCAGCCCAATCCTAGCCAAGCACTACTGTCCCAAAGGAGGGGATGCAGGGGGAGACTGTTCCAATCCCGGCTCTTTTGGAAAGGGCTCTTCCTCCTCCGGTCAAGGTTGTCGGCGTCCGGGGCCCTCTGTACCAGAGGTGCCAGTCTCTGGCATCTCCCTCGGTCAGGGAAGAGCTCAGGCGCAGCCCTCCCTTCCTGCTCCTTGAGAGGGTCTTGGAGGGTGGCGTGATCATGGCCCAGTTGGGGGCCAGACTAACTGACTTCATCGTGCAGATGGGGGCTGAGGAGATCTCTCTCTAGAGTCTGCGCTAAATCAGATAGGAGAATCGGTCAATTGTCTGTCGAGCTCGAGGTCCATTGGTGGGAGGAGTTCTCGCTTCGGGCCCAAGCTGGGTCGAGCCAGGAGGAGGCTCGGGCGTTGGCCGAGCAGCTGGCCCAGGCTCGTTATATGGCCGACCTGAAGGGCAAGCTCCTACAGAAAGAGCGCCAGGCTCAGGTCGAGCGTTCTGAGCGATGAAAGGCCGAGCGGGAGGAGCTCAATTGCCAGGCCCGAGAGGCCGAGTGAGCGCGGGGGGAGGCCGAGGTTGCTCGAGCCGAGGCTAAGATTGTGCAGACCAAGGCTGAGGTGAGGTTGTCTGAGGCTGAGCGGATGTTGGCTGCGTCCGAGTGGAAGGTAGCCGAGCTCAAGAAAGGGGCGGAGCAAGCTGGGGCGGAGGCTATTGAGCGCTAAAAAAGCTCAGAGGGGTAACACGCAACTCTCTAGAAGGCCGTCTTCTCGTACGATGAGCCAGGTTACCGTCGCGGGCTGCGGAAGGGATTCTCCCAAGGCTTTGATCGAGCGGTTACCGTGGATCAGGAGCAGGTATTCGAAGGGCTCGGATTTCCTTTTGGAAGTGCTATGATTCGGATGAGGACGTCACGGATTCCTCCTTCCAAACGATGAGTAAAGAGTGGAGCTGGGAGACTACTGACTCAACAGAGGAGCCGCCAACTCCGGCTGCGTCGGGGGGGGGGGGGCACACTACCGAGGTAGTTCCCACACAAGTGGGTTCAGTGCCTGGGCCAGTCGCCGCCGAGCACGCCTGGGGCAGATCTATGAAGGTTGAGGATATTTCGCTCGCTGAGCTCCACGACGCCGAGCCTCGAGAAAGGTCGCAGGCCTCTCAAAGTTCCCCAATCTCTATAGACTAGGAGGGGCATGAGCTGGATGTATGCCTTTTTTGTTTTTTGCTCTTTTTTTTGTTGTCATGTAAAGACCTTTCTATCTATATGAGGCTAGTAATATTTAGAGGTGCATTGATTGTCTCTTACCGCCTTTGGCGTGATTTCACTATTGTATCTATAGTTGCTAGAAAGGCGGAGATTTCCTGCTGGCATCTCACGTACGACGGTTGCCGTGATATGGGCACCTCTTCAGCTTTCTATGTTTTGACCGACTTACCCATTTTGCGCATCCCTATGTGAAAGGCAATTGGAGGGGAACAGAGTAACTGCCCCTTAGGGAAGGGTTATCGCCTTTCGCGTGTTTTCGAGGGGATAATCAAGTAAGGTAGGCGTTCCCCCTGCCAGCCTATAAGAAAGGTCCCGGAGGGCGTCTCCACCTCTTGGTATCGCTCAAGGCTTCTCTTGCAGTCTTTCTTCCTTCTTCTTCTTCTCGCGAAGCGTGTGCCTTTCGTGCTGGGGAGCTGTTGGTGAAACATGGAGGGTGATTCGGAAGATGATGATCCAGAGAGTCGCTGAGGCATCCATGCTGCTCTGGCGTGGGAGAAGGGATAGCGACGGGTGGCCGGCGTGCGAGAAGGGACATCGCGTAACGGCGCGCCTGTTCCCGACTACCAAATCGTCGCCACCATCTTAGGAAGGTATAAGCGGACAGAGGCCCGAGGAACGGGACCTAGTCCTGCTTCTTATTGCCCGTTTCTCCCTTCTCCCTTTCCTTCCCCACCACCCCTCTCACCTCTGCTGCTCTTCAACTAGCCTCCTTCTTTTTGAGGTTTGCCGGTTGCTTCATCCGGCTTCCTCTTCTTTCACTTTTTTGAGGATGCCAGAATCTTTATCTTTGCTTGCACCGCTAGAGGGTGCTTGCTTTCTGTTCGGCGTCCGGCCTTGCCCCTTCCAAAGAGTTGGCAGAGGAGGCCTTCTCTTGTTTCTCTGGCATCCGGGCATTCTTTCCTCTTCTTCCTCTTCCCTTCTGATACCGTTTCATGGAGTTTCCCGAGCAAACAGGGTCAGCCTTCCCGTTATCCGAGCGAGTTTCTACAGTAGGTAGAGTCAGTGGCTGGGCCTAGGGAGTGCCGCCCGTGTCCACGTCGAGTGTTCAACTTGTATCATGGTACCAGTAGATGTAATGTTTTGATTTTTGATATGCACTGTATTGGCTGCAGCCTATTTGATGTATGGAGGGAAATGAATGAAATGAAAAGGAAAGTTATTGTGTTACGTTGCTTACATGTTTGAGACAAGCTCAAAAATGAAACTTTCGCAATGTTGCCGCATTCCATGTCCGAGGGATGGGCGTTCCTTCCATGGTAGATAGTCGATATGCCCCTCCCCCGAGCGTCTCGACCACTCGGTAGGGGCCTTCCCATTTAGGGGCCAGCCTGCCCATCGCCTCCAGTGGTCGAGATGCTTCGGCCTTTCTCAGGATGAAATCTCCCGCGTGGAAGTGTCTATCTGGACTTTGGCATTGTAGTATCGAGTGAGGCACCGCTGATACTCCGTGGCTCAGATGTTCACTATCTCTCAGATCTCGCTTACCAGGTCGAGGTTCTCTAGCAGCTTCTGCTCGTTCACCTCGGGCGAGAAGTTGATGACTCGGAGGGATGGGCTGCTGAGCTCTAACGGGATCATGGCATCGATGGCATATACCAGCTGGAAGGGGGTCTACCGGTGGCTATTCTTGGAGTGGTTCGGTGCGACCATAAGACGCTTAGTAATTCCTCGACCCAGCTGCCCTTGGATTTGTAGAGCCTAGCCTTCATGCCTTTTAAAATGGTTTTGTTGGCATTTTCGACTAGTCCGTTGGCCTAGGGGTGGGCTACCAAAGTGAAGTGGTTGCGAATATGTAGGTCGGCACATCTACTCTTAAAATAGTGAGAGTCAAATTGCCGACCATTATCGCTCACAATCACTCGGGGGATGCCGAAGCGACAGATGACCGACTTCCAAACGAAGATCCATACAACCGACTCGGTGATCCTGGCCATGGCTTCGACTTCAATCCACTTAGTGAAGTAGTCTATGGCGACTATGATGAACTTCTTCTGGGCCTGGGCCGTAGGGAATGGTCCTAGGATATTGATCCCCTACGGAGCAAAGGGGTACGACTCGGTAATAGTGACAAGCTCTGAGGTCTACTGGTGGACCAAATGGTCGAAGCACTGGCACCGGTCGCACTTTTGGACGTAGGTCAACCAGTGGCGTTGGAGAGTGGGCCACCAGTAGCCTTGCCGTAGCAAGATCCTGCCGAGCGATCTTTCTCCTTGGTGCGCGCTACAGATACCTTCGTGGACCTTTTGAATTGCCTGGCGAGCCTCATTGGTACCGAGGCACTTGAGGAGGGGGCCGAAAAATGACCATCAGTATAAGGCTTCGTCCCAGATGACAAAGCGCTGAGCTTGGTACTTCAAACTTTGGGCTTCTCGGGGGTTGGGGGGCTCCTTAGAACCGCGGAGCTAGGAGATGTATGGGGTCCTCTTGTCACTTAAGGATGCCCGGTCAACGGTCATGAGCTCCGCTTCTATGCTCGATTGTTCTAGCTCTTCGAGGAGAATCGATCGGGTACCTTCTGGGCTTACAGAGGAGGCCAACCGAGAGAGGGCGTCCGCCTGAGAGTTTTCCTCCCTAGTTATCCAGATGACCTGAAAACTCTCGAATAGTGGGGCTATCTCCTTTACCAGCTGTAGGTACTTGACCATCGGTGCTTCCTAAGCTTCATAATCACCGTTGACCTGGCTAGCGACTAGTTGGGAGTCAGTGTGGATTTTGACTCGTTCGGCTCCCAATCGTCGTGCCATCCTGGCTCCCTAGATGAAAGCCTCATACTCGGAGATGTTGTTGGACGCTGGAAATTTGAACTTTAATGCGTACTAGAGTGCGGCTCCTTCTGGGGATCTGAGAAGGACGCCGGCACCACTGTCGGCCAAGTTGGAGGATCTGTCGACAAAAAGGTCCCAAGCAGGTCCAGGTGTCGGCGGTTCAACTTCTTCTATCGGGATGGTGCTTTCCGCGATGAAGTCTACGAGTGCCTATCCCTTAATGGCTGAGTGGGGGCAATATGAGATGTCGTACCCTCTGAGCATTATGGCCCACATGATGAGGCGACCCGAAGCTTTAGGGTGAGCGAGGATCCTCTTCATGGGCTCCCTGATGAGCACGATGATGGAGTGTCCTTGAAAGTAGGGTCAGAGGAGCTTGGCGAGGTTACCACTGCTAGCACGAGTTTCTCGATTGTGGGGTACCTCCTTTCAGTGTCACCGAGCACCTTGCTAGTGTACTATACTGGTCGCTGTACTCCGGCGCCGTCTTGAACTAGGACCGAGCTTACGGTGGACGGGGGTCGCCGAGAGGTAGAGGTGCAACATCTCGCTTGAGGCTGGCTTCGATAGCACCTGGGGTGAAGTCAAAAACTCCTTTAGCTCGGTAAAAGCCTTCAGACATTCCTCATCCCAAGCGAACATAGCAGATGCCAACTTTGGTCCTCTCAACAGTTTGAAGAAAGGGAGGCATCGTTCGGCCGATCGGGAGAGGAAACGACTAAGTGCGGTGATTCATCCGGTCAAGCGCTGGACGTCCTTGACGCATACGGGCAGCCGCATGTCCAGGATGGCCTGAACCTTGTCGGGGTTGGCCTCGATCCCTCGTTCAGTTACCAGGAGACCCAAGAATTTCCGGAGCGAACCCCAAAAGCACACTTTGCAAGGTTGAGCTTCATGCTGTACTTCGGAAGGGTGCCGAAGGTTTTGGCGAGATCGGCGAGGTGGTCCTTACCCTTCAGAGTTTTAATGAGCATGTCGTCTATGTAGGCTTTGGCATTCCACCCAATGTAGCACCCCGAATTATTAAGGAATAAAATTTCGAGAAAATTAATAAGAAATTCCTTAAGAGATAGGATAAGTAAAATTTTGACTATTTTATATAAATCTAGAAAAATTAGAATCTTGTAGACAATGAAACGTTTAGTAAAATTGTCTTCTACGTCTAACCCAAATAAAATCCTTAAACAAGCCGAATTAGCAGTTTAAGGCCCAAATCCATACTTAGCCTAATCAGATCTTAAAACGCGAAATTCGAGCCCAATACCCGACCATTTAAGCTCAAATCAGATCCAAATGAATGGCTAGGATCAACTTATCGTTTCCCCTCTGGTTAATCTTCGAAACCCTTACCCTATGAGGAGTATTTGGCGGCGGAGTGCCGGATTAACCCTATCCTGCGAGATTCACGCTTGTCCGCGGTGCGTGGACTCTATCTCCACGATTAGAACTCTCTAGACCCCATAGGACCTATTAAAATGAACCTTGGGAACCCTAGAATCGTTTAGATGCTGTGGCGGCCGGCGAGGACCTCGGACGGGAGAGTATTCCTATGATTACCGGCGGGTGTACCTAGCCCGATCGGCTTCCCTCTTCTTCCTTCATCCTTCATCCTTCGATTAAGGTAGGTGATAGCAAGCCATACCCTAAGTGTAGTATATGGTTGGAAGCATAATCGTGTCCTCTTTCTTTTGGTATAAAAAGCCCTAATTTTCATCTAGTATCCTGCTAGAATTTTGAGTTTTAGTGGAACCATGCTAGAACTAGGGTTAACTTTGTTCCCCCTCGATTTAAGTAGGGATATCAGGCACTAAACATTCAATTGATCATGCTATCTTGTATATCTTTTTGTGCTGTATTGATCATAAAAGCCCCAATTTTCTTGCTTTATATAGTGCGTATTTATCTTTTGTTCCAAACCCCAGCCAACTGCGCTAGAGACGGGCAGGGCGAAGGGGCAGTGACCTATTCTGATATGAGCGGCCACTCGATAGACCGCACATCTTTATAAACGGCCAGACTTTAACCGCCTGTGTTATTTGCGTTATTGAGTTTTCTTGAGACAAACGGCTATGACAGAACCGCTCGACAAGTCAAGCGGCCATCTATAGACCGCTCATCCCCTATCGGGCCCCTGCATGTAGAGCGTGAGCGGCCTATGGACGACCGCAGAGGCTCTTGAAAGGTTCTAGACGAACCGTTCTTCCCCACAGAATAGTGTTAATTTCAAATTTAGCATGTTTTATCTCTAGTCATTTAATCTTCATGGTAGGCTAGCAACCAACATGTAAATGGAACACATGAAAGATTAAATTTTATAATTTCTGGTTTATTTTCTTCATGACCTTGGTTTATTATTTCAATTAACTTAATTTCAATTACAAATACATGAACCATGTTACTAGGATTGTTTGACAGTCATTCTAGTCCGATAGGATTGACCGACCGCTATACTGGTTTCCGATGATTTGATAGCCTCATTTCCTTATAATGGTTGGAACTCTCCGCTTGATATTCCTTCCGTCGGATTAGGACCTTCCTTACAGGACCTCCATAAGCCCTCGCGAGCCTGGGATTCCCACTAGGATGTCGGGCAGGTTGTACCATCAAGACCTGAACCTGTTCACGTGATCGAACCGCTTGGATTTCGGTGTTGTGAGTCACGGCTCAAACTTGGACCCACCGAGGTTTGAATGGCCCAGAAGGAACCGTTTATCCTAGTGGGCAGACCATTAAGAACCGTGTATCCCTGGCCAAGTGCCACTTACATTGGTCGATTAACCTTATTCTATCTTCGACCAAATCATATTTGGATTGACCCAATAAGCCCTAGGCTGACCAGTGGATAGTGGGCTGGACCCTGGTTCAGTTCTGCCCCACTTATGGCAGCCCAGAGCCCATTGTTTTTTGGGTGGAGTTCTAGTCTTCTAGTTAGGCCCAGTTGAATGGACTGTTTAGGCCGTCCATGTTGACGAGTGGATCCTATTGGACCGTTCTTCCTCCGAGCGGCCCTATGAGGCCCGTTTGTCTTGTTCTTGGGCTCAAGTTCTTCTGGCCAGGTGCGGCCCATTCTCGACCGTCCATACTAGTTGAATAGCCCGTTTGTGACCGTTCTTGTTAAGGAGCGGCCCATAATGGTCCGTTTATCCTTGATTTCGTTAAGGCTGACCTTCAGCCCAGTTCTTCCCGAACAGCCCATATGAGACCGTACATAGCTTGAGCGGCCCAGTCTAGACCGCGTATACTCCAGAATTGATTTCCGTGTTTTATGATATTGAACCCAAGGACATGTTTGTTCTTGATAACTTGAACTTTCTAGTCAAAGTATCTCTTCACTTACCCTTGGAATTCTCCGAGGTAAGTTCTACACTTGAAATTATTGGCCATTTAACTTGATTGATGTCTAGACATAACTTGGGATCTTGGATCCATTAAATCAATGCCAACGCATCATAAGGGCCCAGTCTGATCCTGGGAGGAGCGCCCGAAAAGTACTTGTGCCCCGGGGAGTTTGAATGACATGGTGAGACATTACACCGAGTGCATGACTAGCGTGATGTCTACGATGAGAATCTATACCTGAATTCTTCTTGACTTGGTTAGTTTTTGCTTGTTGGCCACTTTCCAGTTACATCATGGTATCGCCTTCTCTTTTTATTATATTACTTTGTCATATCATCATTTCATTCCCTATTTTTGCACTTAAAAATGCAATTAATTGGTTAATTATTTAAACTTGCCTGTTATTACCTACTGAGTGTTCGCTCACCCAGTTGTTCCCCTTTTTTAGGTAGCTCAGGTGAGGATTAGCAGACTGATGGGGACGGGCAAGAGTGATGGCCATGGAGCGAGCATGTTAGAAGCTGTGTGGAACCAGTCATAGTTGTTGTCTCTAGTTAGGTTAGATTGTGTGGTCTGAAAGAGTTGTAATTTCTAGATTAGCAATTGTAATGTTGTCAAGTGGATGTTATGTCGGAAGTTTGTTTAAGAGGGTTATGTGATTGGAACATGGATCATTTAAATGTTATTTAGTTAATTGGAGTTTTTTTTGTTCATGGTGTGGTGGTGATTCTTTAGCTTTAGTATATCATGTCTGGAAATCAACATATTTTATTTAATTGTTTCTACTGCCAGTCCCGATATTCCGCATCGGGGCGTGATAGTTTGGTGGTATCAGAGCCTAGGTTTTCTAATATTTTTAGGTTTTCTAAGTTCTAGGATCCTAAGTGATGTCATAGAACCTATGGCCTTGTTATAAGTCGAAGAACCCAACCTAGTGAGATTTGGGTAGAGACTTGGGTCGAGTTAATAATCTAATTCTAAGATTCCCTTCTTAATGATCCTAAAATAATTTACTCTACGTGTAGGACGTTGTAATGGCAGCCGAGCGTGCGCAATGGCGAGATATGCAACGAACGGTTCAAGGACTTACTCGGGCCTTGCAGTAAGTGGCCCAAGGAGGAGCAGCGAACCACGGAGCTGGCGATCTTCACCGAAACTTCCGTGGGATGAATCCCCGGCGTTTTGGAGTCTCGATCGATCCCGATGAAGCCGAGCATTGGCTAAAAGAGATGGAAAGGATCTTTGAAGTGATGCAGTGTAGTGACCAGGAGCTTGCCCTTTTAACGGCCTACCAGCTAGAACGTGATGCATGAACTTGGTGGGATGCAGTGAGGGCTACCCTTGGAGATAGACAAGTTTCATGGAAGGAGTTCGAGGAGCTCTTTAACAGCAAGTATTTTTTTGATAGAGTGCAAGAAAGGAAAGCGGCTGAGTTTGATGCATTGAAGCAGCGGAATCTATCGGTAGCTGAGTATGAAGCTCAGTTCTCTCAGTTATCTCGTTATGCCACTCACTTGATATCTACAGAAAAGATGAAGGCTAAGCGTTTTCTCAACGGGGTGAAGCTACAATATATCAACCAATTGGCACCAGTGGAAATTCAAACTTATGCAGAGATGGTCAGGAAGGCTCAAGTCTTGGAAGACACCTTAGAAATGACAGAGAGAATCCGTGGAAAGAGTGGAAAGAAGGAACAACCTACTAGTTCCGGGAGTGTCAAACCTGATAATGGCCAGAAGAGGCCCAATGGTGGGTCTGGTTCATGGAAGAGCAAGGTACCGAACAATGGTGACAAGAAGCCTGGCCCGATTGTGCCATTCAAGGGCGTGTGCAAGTATTGTAACCATCCAGGTCACAAGATGGAAGAGTGCTGGCACAAGTTGGGCGCCTGTTTGCGTTGTGGTAGTAGGGACCATCGTATTCCTGAGTGTCCCCTTTTGTTAGATCAAGCTACCCCGACTAAGCCGCAAGGGAACAACAAGCAGTAGGCCAAGCTCCAAGCCCTACAGGAAGATAATGCCGAAACCACCGAGGAGGGTGGACTCGTTGAAGGTACTCTTATTATACATGATAAGCCAGCATTCGTTCTCTTTGGTACCGGTGCCACTCATTCTTTTGTTTCCCAGAAATTTGCTAAGTCTTTTGCTGAGAAGCCAGTCTTGATGAATTCTTCATTAGAGATTTCAACCCCTATTGGTTCCAGTTCAGCAATTAAGTATTTCTATCCTTCAACCCCTATTGGTTCCAGTTCAGTAATTAAGTATTTCTATCCTTCTAGTAAGGTTATGATTAATGAACAAAATTTACCAGCTGATTTAGTTTGCATGAATATGAACGATTATGATGTAATTTTAGGAACAGATTGGTTGGCTAAGTATGCGGCCAATGTTCACTGCAGTTCTAGTTCTGTGTCTTTTTCTGGACACCCTGGACTTTCTTTTATACGGGTTAGGCACCATAAGTCTGTGCCACTTATTTCAGCCCTTCGAGCTGATAAGTTGATGAGGAAAGGATGTCAGGCTTTTCTAGCCTTTGTTTATGTGACCCCTGAGAAGAAGATCGAGGTTAAGGACATTCCTATCGTCCGAGATTTTCCGGATGTCTTTCCTGAGGAATTGCCAGGACTTCCGCCAGAGAGGGAGGTTATCTTTTCTATTGATTTAGTTCCTGAGGTCACCCCTATTTCTAAAGCTCCTTATTGTATGTCCCCTGCGGAGCTGAGGGAATTGAAGCAGTAGTTAATGGAATTACTGGAGAATGGGGTTCATTCGTCCAAGTACATCCCCGTGGGGAGCCCCTGTATTGTTCGTCTGGAAGAAGTATGGTTCGATGAGGTTGTGCATAGATTATCGGCAATTGAACCAGCTGACTATCAAGAACAAATACCCATTGCCGAGGATTGATGAATTATTTGATCAGATAGCAGGAGCTCAATATTTTTCTAAGATTGATCTTCGATCAGGATACCATCAGTTGTGGATAAAGGAAGAGGATATCTATAAGGCGGCCTTCCGTAGCAGGTATGGGATTTTGAATTTGTAGTAATGCCTTTTGGACTAACGAATGCACCTGCAGCTTTCATGCAGTTGATGAACAATGTGTTTCGGCCCTATCTTGATCAGTGGGTCGTGGTGTTTATTGATGACATTCTGATTTATTCTAAGAGTGAGAAGGAGCATGCTGAACATTTAAGGATGGCGTTGCAAATATTGAAATATCATCAGCTATACGCCAAGTTTAGTAAGTGTGAATTCTGGCTGCAAGAGGTGTCCTTTCTAGGGCATATTATTACAAAGGAAGGTATTTCTGTTGACCCCTCGAAGGTAGAGGCAGTGAAGAATTGGGATAGGCCTACTAACGTAACTGAAATTAGAAGTTTCCTAGGCCTAGCAGGTTATTACCGAAGGTTTATTAAGGATTTATCCAAGATAGCAGTGCCTTTAACAAGATTAACCCACAAGGAGAACAAATTTGATTGGTCCGAGGATTGCGAGAGTAGCTTTCAGACCTTGAAGGAGTGTTTAACTACTACCCCTATTTTGACTTTACCATCTGGAGAAGGAGGTTTTGCGGTATATACTAATGCTTCAGGTATTGGTCTAGGTTGTGTACTGATGCAGCACGGGAAAGTGATAGCCTATTCTTCTAGGCAGTTGAGGAAGCATGAAGAGAACTATCCTGTTCATTATTTGGAACTTGCAACTATGGTGTTTGCCTTGAAGATATGGAGGCATTACTTGTATGGAGAGACATTTACGGTGTTCTCGGATCATAAGAGTCTGAAGTATTTGTTTTCTCAGAAGGAACTCAATATGAGGCAAAGAAGATGGCTTGAGTATTTAAAGGACTTTGACTTCTCCATAGATTATCATCCTGGAAAAGGGAATGTAGTGGTGGATGCCTTGAGCCGCAAGCCGATAGCTAAGTTGTCGCACCTCATGTTGCAAGAATGGAGACTGTTGGAGCACTTAGCTAGTTTGGATCTTAATGTTGACAAGGACCGGGTTATGATTGCTCAGATTCAACTTAAACCATAATTATTAATGGAAATCAAGTCCTTGCAAGATAATGACCCAGAGTTGATAGAGATCAAGGAGGGTTTGAGTAACAGACTTGATTTCATGGTAGCTGACGATGGCAAATTGTTGTTTTAGGGGAGGACCTGTGTACCTGATGAAGCTGAAATAAAGAACAAGATTCTCGAAGAAGCTCATAGATCCAGATACACTATTCATCCTGGAGGTACTAAGATGTTTAAGGATTTGAAAAGATCCTTTTGGTGGTCGAATATGAAAAAGAAAATTGCAGAATTTGTGAGTAGATGTTTGGTATGTCAGCAAGTTAAGGCTGACATTTTAGACCTGCATGGAAATTGAAACCACTTGATATACCTCAATGGAAGTGGGAGAGTATTGACATAGATTTTATTATGGGACTACCTAGGACTCGTAGTGGATTTGATGCAATATGGGTTATTGTCGACAGATTGACAAAGTCTGCTAATTTCTTATCCATTAAGTCGAAGTGGTCAGCTGATGTCTTAGTTGCTTTATATATGAAAGAAGTTGTAAGACTCCATGGTATTCCAGTCAGCATTGTGTCGGATAGAGACCCCAGATTCACTTCACATTTTTGGAAAGGATTGTAAGAATCGTTGGGAACCCGTCTGAATTTCAGTATTACTTTTCATCCACAGATAGATGGACAGACTGAAAGAACCAATCAGATAGTGGAAGATATGCTTAGAGCCTACATGATTGATTTTGGAGGTGGTTGGAGTGATCACTTGGCTTTGATTGAATTCACCTACAATAACAGTTATCAGCCCAGCATTCAGATGGCTCCGTTTGAAGCCTTGTATGGAAGAAGCTGTCGATCCCCATTATGTTGGGATGAGGTAGGAGAGAAGCAATGGCTGGGACCAGATCTCATTTCTGAATCATCCAAGAATATTCGTATTATCAGAGATCGGTTGCAAGTAGCACAATCAAGACAGAAGAGCTATGCTGACAACAGAAGAAGAGCCTTGGAATTTCAGGTCGGTGAGCATGTGTTTCTGAAGGTTTCTCCCACGAGACAGATTCGAAGGTTTGGCATTCAAGACAAGCTGAGTCCAAGATATGTTGGTCCATTCAAAATTCTGGAAAGAGTGGGGGAAGTTGCTTACCGTTTAGCACTACCGCCTCAGTTATCGGGAGTACATAATGTCTTCCACGTGTCAATGCTGCGAAAATATGTGTATGACCCCACTCATTTCATTCTGCTTGCGGATTTGAAGCTGAAGGAAGATTTGACTTATGAAGAAAGATCGATCAAGATTTTGGATCATAAGCAGCAGCAACTCAGGAATCGTTTCATACCCATGGTTAAAGTGCAGTGGAGTCGGCGTGGAACTGAAGAGGCTACTTGGGAATCAGAAGATACCATGCGAAAATAGTATCCCGACTTGTTCTAGGTGAGCTATTTCACTCCCTATTTTTTATAAATGCAGTGAATTTGGAGGACCAAATTCTTTTAAGTGGGGGAGGGTGTAGCACCCTGAATTATTAAGGAATAAAATTTGAGAAAATTAATAAGAAATTCCTTACGAGATAGGATAAGTAAAATTTTGACTATTTTATAAAAATATGGAAAAATAAGAATCGTGTAGACCATGAAACTTTTAGTAAAATTGTCTTCTACGTCCAACCCAAATAAAATCCTTAAACAAGCCGAATTAGCAGTTTAAGGCCCAAATCCACACTTAGCCTAATCAGACCTTAAAACGTGAAATTCGAGCCCAATACCCGACCATTTAAGCTCAAATCAGATCCAAATGAACGGCTAGGATCAACTCATCATTTCCCCTCTGGTTAATCTTCGAAACCCTAACCCTAGGAGGAGTATTTGGCGGCGGAGTGGCGGCTTAACCCTATCCTACGCGATTCACGCTCGTCCGTGGTGCGTGGACTCTATCTCTGCGATTTGAACTCTCTAGACCCCATAAGACCTATTAAAATGAACCTTGGCAACCCTAGAATCATTTAGATGTTGTGGCGGCCGGCGAGGACCTCGAACGGGAGAGTATTCCGGCGATAACCGTGCGGTGTACCTAGCGCGATCGGCTTCCCTCTTCTTCCTTCATCCTTCGATTAAGGTACGTTATAGAAAGCCAAACCCTAAGTGTAGTATATGGTTGGAAGCACAATCGTGTCCTCTTTCTTTTGGTATAAAAAGCCCTAATTTTCATCTGGTATCCTGCTAGAATTTTGAGTTTTAGTGGAAGCATGCTAGAACTAGGGTTAACTTTGTTCCCCCTCGATTTAAGTAGGGATATCAGGCAGTAAATAATCAATTGATCATGCTATCTTGTATATCTTTTTGTGCTCACTCTATTGATCATAAAAGCCCCAATTTTCATGCTTTATATAGTGCGTATTTATCTTTTGTTCCAAACCCTAGCCAACCCCGCCGGAGATGGGAAGGGCGAAGGGGCAGTGATCTGTTCTGATATGAGCGGCCACTCGATAGACCGCACATCTTTATAAATGGCCAGACTTTAACCGCCTGTGTTATTTGCGTTATTGAGTTTTCTTGAGACAAACGGCTATGACAGAACCGCTCAACAAGTCATGCGGCCATCTATAGACCGCTCATCCCTTATCGGGCCCCTGCCTGTAGAGCGTGAACGGCCTATGGACGATCGCAGAGGCTCTTGAAAGGTTCTTGACGAACTGTTCTTCCGCACAAAATAGAATTAATTTTGAATTTAGCATGTTTTATCTCTAGTCATTTAATCTTCATGGTAGGCTAGCAGCCAACATGTCAATGGAACACATGAAAGATTAAATTTTATAATTTCTGGTTTATTTTCTTCATGACCTCGATTTATTATTTCAATTAACTTAATTTCAATTACGAATACATGAACCATGTTACTAGGATTGTTTGACAGTCATTCTACTCTGGTAGGATTGACCGACCGCTATACTCATTTCCGATGATTTGATAGCCTCATTTCCTTGTAATGGTTGGAACTCTCCACCGGATATTCCTTCCGTCGGACTAGGACCTTCATTACAGGACCTCCGTAAGCCCCCGCGAGCCTGGGATTCCCACTAGGACGTCGGGCAGGTTGTACCATCAAGACCTGAACCTGTTCACGTGATCGAACCGCTTGGATTTCGGTGTTGTGAGTCACGGCTCAAACTTGGACCCACCGAGGTTTGAATGGCCCAGAAGGAACTGTTTATCCTAGTGGGCAGACCATTAAGAACCGTGTATCCCTGGCCAAGTGCCACTTACATTGGTTGATTAACCTTATTCTATCTTCGACCAAATCATGTTTGGATTGACCCAATAAGCCCTAGGCTGACCAGTGGATAGTGGGCTGGACCCTGGTTCAGTTCTGCCCCACTTATGGTAGCCCAGAGCCCATTTTTTTTTTGGGTGGAGTTCTAGTCTTCTAGTTAGGCCCAGTTGAATGGACTGTTTAGGCCGTCCATGTTGACGAGTGGATCCTATTGGACCGTTCTTCCTCCGAGCGGCCCTATGAGGCCCGTTTGTCTTGTTCTTGGGCTCAAGTTCTTCTGGCCATGTGCGGCCCATTCTCGACCGTCCATACTAGTTGAATAGCCCGTTTGTGACCGTTCTTATTAAAGAGCGGCCCATAATGGTCCGTTTATCCTTGATTTCGTTAAGGCTAACATTCAGCCTAGTTCTTCCCGAATAGCCCATATTATACCGTACATAGCTTGAGCGGCCCAGTCTAGACCGCGTATACTCCAGAATTGATTTCCGTGTTTTATGATATTGAACCCAAGGACCTGTTGGTTCTTGATAACTTGAACTTTTGGTCAAAGTATCTGATGGGGACATCACCCTGGGTTCCCTCTGGCTCGACACCTCTCTCCCTCCCGGAGACGGGTAGGATGCGGCTTCACGACTTGACGGGTCCACGACGACACCTGGGCTTACTACTTGGATCATATTGATGTATTTTTCTTGAGTCATTTTGATGTATTTGCCTTTATTTTGAGTCATGTCCCTAGGTCATCATGTTATTTACCTATGTTTTTATCTTCATGTTAGGCTAGAGTGTCATATGGGCCCAATTAGAAGGGCCTGGCCCAGGGGCGCCCTCTCCCTTCCCCACCCCCTTGCTTATTTGCTTTTGGCACTTATCTCAGGGACTTTTATGTAATTGTTGGGATCCCTATAAATAGGACCCCAACTCCACTTGAGATGGTTAATGAAAGTTTGATAGAATTTGAGCATTAGTGCACCTCTCCCTCTCTCTCTAGCTCTCCCTATCTCTTCTTCTCTCTCTCACTAAAGGGGGCGAACCCCTCCCTCTCTCCTCCCCCCTCTCTCTCTCTCCCTTGGGCGAACCTGCCTCTTCCCCTTCCCCCCCCCCTTGCCACATCATCAGCCAACTCACCTCCCCACCATTTCACCTCCCCAAGAACAATAACTCCCATCAATACCTCCACTTCCCCAAGCAACCCTTCCCATTCCCCATACACCTTCTCCACCTCCAAGGCACCCTTCCCTCTCCCCCAAGCAACCATTCCACTCCCCCACACCCCCATTCATATCCCTAGGGGAATTAAACCCCACTCCCTCCACAAGTTGCGCACCCCCCCTCCCCATTCTAACCCCTTCCTTTGCCTTGGCCGACCCCTCCATCACCCCCCTCCTAGCTGCGACCCCCTCACCCCTCCACCCTCTTAGACCACCCTCATCCTCTGCTCCACCCTCTCACCATCCCTAAACATCCCTCCACCATCAACCATCACACCACCATTCCCACCATTGCCAACCTCCACTTCCATCAACCTAGTTCCACCACCATCTTTTTCACTTTGCCCAAGTCTGCAGGTGGCAGAGAAAGGGTCGACTTGCAGAAGCATTCACGGATTCATACGGCAACGATTGAAGGCGTATTAAACCTTTCTGGAAAGGTCATCCAACCAGCTTTGCAGGCGAGGTGATCCCATCCCGTTCTGAGTTCGGGGCTGTCCGGGAGAACCATTCTCCCCCGACTGCGCCGGACTTCCTCTACAGAGTACCTGAACCCGGTTAGAAGTTGTACCACGACAAACGAAGAAAGATTCAGGCCAAGGGCCCTTCTACAAAGTTCTTCCTCCTTCAGTCCTCTGTCCGAATCAAGAAGTAGAACCGCGTTCGGCATCTGGAGGCCAAAGTTACTTTTTTTCTCCCTCGGCTGCGCGACTCTGCCTCCCACAGTCTGCAACGACCTTCTTCCACTCTTCTGGACCCCCCAGTCCTCTCCGACATCATACGGCTTCCCCTCCCGTTTTGCTGCAAAGAGGGCTCATCCACGGTTCCATAAACTTTGGCGGTTCATGATTCGGAGTCCAGAAGCGGCCGGGGCACTCTCGGCAAGCCTGCTGCGAAGATTAGAAGCTGCCAGTCCTAGATTCTGTCACCCTATTCGAACCTCCACCGTGGCGAGCAACGACATCAGAAGAATTCAACATAATTCTGAGGCGTTCAGGTTCCTTGTACGAAAAGATCCCCTCTGGTCTCGTCATCGGAAAAATCCCTGATTGGGATCTACGGCTGCTACACCGACTGACTGTCACCTTTCACAGCAAGCAAGTCGAATTGGCAGCAGTTCCTTCTCTCGGGTTTCTCAGCGAATCTTCCCTCCCCGCCTAGCTGGCTTAACGCCCCTCCCTGTGTGGAGGTAGTGTTTGATTGTATCAGTAAAAAAACCCCACCCCAAGTCCACCCTCCTGTGTGAGGCGTAGTGATTGTAACCTTTTAAAACAGGTCAAGCTTCATCGGCGCAGTGTGCGGGGAACCCACACTTCCCCGCTCGCCCTCGTCTCCGAACGGGGTTGGTTTCTTCAAACCAACCAGGGTAAGCTATGATCTTTGCTCCTTATTTTAGTGCTTGTTCATTTAATATCCGTAGAAATCGCTCCGTTGAGCAAGAGAGAGAGCGTCCGAACCCGCGTGCCCCCCTTACGAGCGGTCACCGTGGGCTGTGAGAGAGAGGGACCTAGTGCCCCAATTGGCACCGGCCAGCCCCTTAAGTGTGGGCCTCGTACCCTTGGGAGGGCAACCCTAGCCTTGCTGGCACTCTACCAGCAAGGGTCTTGTTCCATCACCTCCCCTTAGCATCATTTAGTCACTTCGGGCTCGTGTGTGTGCGACGGCGAATTGGCCCCAATCTAGGACTTGATTGCTATGTGATTGTGTTTGCGGAATAGGTCCTAAGTTTCTGTTTGCTTGCTGCATCCCCCTTTAGTTGTTTCACATCAGTTGGTATCAGAGCAAGTTTTAGACTTGTCTCTACAAGCCTAGGTCCTAGGGTCTTTGCATTTTCATCATCCGTGTGCATGTCCACCCGTAGTGGTACCTTGCACCGAGCCGACCCCTCTACCTCGGTTCCCCCCATGAATCCCATTCCCCAAGGTGACCCCAACATCCCTAGGGAGGCTCCCCAAGCTCCAATGGATCGACTTGAGGCTGCCATTCAAGCCCTCTCGGAGCAAATGAATGGTTTTTCCACCCGCCTAGAGAGGCTCGAGGAAGCTAGAGCCCCACCTAGGAACCATGCCCAAAGGGCATCCCCTCCACGAGTTGAACTTGATAGGGAGGACCTTGAGGATGACTTCCACCGTGAGTATGAGAGGCCCCGCCAACCTAGACATTTTGAAAGGCGACCACGGGAGGACCCGGATGACTACCTCTTGAGGATGATTAAGGTTGAGACTCCTAACTTTGATGGGTCACATAACCCACATGTCTACCTAGAATGGGAGAGTGCTATGGACCAATACTTTGATTGGTACCCTATGACGGAAGATAGGAGAGTTAGGCTTGCGAAAATGCACCTTACCAAACTTGCCAAGACCTATTGGATGAGTGTAGAAACTAGGAAGAGGATTAGGAGGGAGGAACCAGTCCATACCTGGGAAGACATGAAGACCCAACTTAGGTTCAAATACCTCCCCAACTCCTACACCCAAACTCTCTTAGATGAATGGCAATGCCTCACCCAAGAGGGAAAGACCGTGGTAGAATACATTGAGTTGTTTGACTCCTACCTTTTAAAGTGTGGAGTACATGAAGACTTGGCTGTCACTCTATCACGTTTTAGGAATGGTCTCCACCCACACATCAAGAGAGAACTAATTATGAGGGAGGTGGATTCCCTTGAGATGGCTTATCAAATAGCCCGTGATACGGAGAGATTTTCTAGGAATCCTAAATTTGCCTCTCCCCGCCCAACTGAGTCCAAAAATATGGGTCCCCGGCCCAACCTTCCTCCCCTATTGAAGACCCCTATCCCCAGTGGGGGAACTCCTTCTCGGCCTTATCAACAACCAGCCAACCCCACTCCTACAAGAGCTACCCCTCCCAACCCTCCTCCCCGAAGAGAGGAAACCCCCAAAAGATCAACCCCAGGGAGTAGCTCGATAAAATGCTTTCAGTGTCATGGTTATGGCCACATCGCTTCCCAATGTCCATCCAAAGGATTGTCCAGCCTTATCATTGAAGGAGGGCCAACCCCACTCCAAGGAGAGCATGAGAATATGGTTGAGGAGTATGAGGCTGCCTTAGGTTGGGAAGAGGAGTATGAAGAGCAACTTTATGAAACAAGCTTAGACCATGACCCTCCTCCCACTGACTCCCACCTAGGTGTGATTAGGTGCACCCTCACAAAACCACAAGAAGAAGATTGGCGTAGGACCTCCATTTTTCACACCTACCTCAAGATGGGTAACCATGTTAGGAAGATAATCCTAGACAATGGGAGCTGTGTCAACGCCGTGTCTCCGGACACCGTCAAGCTTCTTGGGCTTACTACCACACCCCACCCCAAACCATATCGGGTCTCTTGGATTAACAATCACTCCATCCCGGTCAACACATATTGCCTTGTACCCATCACCTTCTCGTCCTATCAAGGACAAGTTTGGTGTGACATTATACCCATGGAAGTAGAGAGCGTCCTACTAGGGAGGCCCTAGATTTATGATGTCAATGCAACCATCTTTGGGAAGACGAACACATGCACCTTTGAACATGAGGGGAAAACCATCCGCCTCCACCCATCACAACCACGGAAAGAAACCCCCTCCAAAGGGATTCTCCCTTCACCGCAACCTAAACCACCTCAAAATCCAGGGGTCCCAGCCCCACCAACCCAACCATCCCTCCAAGAACCTACCCATAAAGAGCCAGTTGGAAAGGCCATAAGCTTGCATATCATCACAAGGAAAGAGCTGGAAGAAGAGGTAGCTCAAGGGACACCCCTGTGTGCGGTAGTCTTATGCCTTGGAGAGCCAACCCCCTCCAACCCCCACCCCGTGGAAGTACACCCTCTCTTGGAAGAATTTAAGGATGTGTTCCCCGATGAGCTCCCTGATCAACTACCACCTATGAGGGATGTTCAACATGCTATTGACCTCGTCCCATGAGTCACCCTCCCAAACCTTCCCCACTATCGCATCAACCCCACGGAGCATGCTGAATTAAGGAGGCAGGTGGAGGAACTCATCAGGAAAGGCTTTCTCCGCCTTAGCAAAAGCCCATGTGCTGTCCCGGCCCTTCTCACACCCAAGAAGGATGGGACATGGCGAATGTCTATCGATAGCAGGGCCATCAACAAAATTACCGTCAAATACAGGTTCCCAATACCTAGGCTTGACGATATGCTTGACATGCTTGCCGGAGCCACCATCTTTTCCAAAATAGATCTTAAGAGTGGCTACCATCAGGTTAGGATAAGGCCAGGAGATGAATGGAAGACGGCCTTTAAAACCAAAGATGGACTCTATGAATGGCTAGTGATGCCTTTTGGGCTATCAAATGCCCCAAGCACCTTTATGCGCCTCATGACAGAGGTCCTTAGGCCCTACATTGGAGTCTTCCTAGTGGTCTATTTTGACGATATCCTTATCTACAGTCAGTCCAAGGAAGACCATCTCAACCATCTTAGGCAAATCTGCACTACCCTTAGGAGAGAGAGCCTCTTTGCCAACTTGGGAAAATGTCATTTCATGACTGAATCCATCACTTTCCTTGGGTATGTGGTCTCCACCAAGGGAGTGTCCATGGACCCCGAAAAGGTCCAGGCTATCCTTGACTGGCCAGAGCCCCGCACTCTCCATGAGGTCCGGAGTTTCCATGGGTTGGCCACTTTCTATCGGAGATTTATCCGTGGGTTCAGCATGGTCACTGCCCCCATCACAGATTGCCTTAAAAAGGGGACGTTTTTGTGGACCAAGTCTGCCTCTAGGGCCTTCCAAGAGCTCAAGGAAAGGATGACCCAAGCCCCGGTGTTATGCCTCCCCGACTTCTCCAAAGTCTTTGAGGTGACTTGTGATGCCTCCGGGGTAGGGATTGGCGGAATCCTCAGCCAAGAGGGACACCCAATGGCCTACTTTAGTGAGAAATTATGTGATGCCAGGATGAAATACTCCACCTATGACAAAGAATTTTATGCCGTGGTTCAGTCCCTCCGGCATTGGAGACATTATCTCTTGCCCAAAGAGTTTGTCATCTTTTCTGACCACGAGGCCCTGAAATATCTCAACTCCCAACAGAAGCTAAACGCCCGACATGCCCACTGGGTCGAATACATCCAGTCCTACACTTTTGTAATCAAGCATAAGGCTGGGAGTGAGAATCGTGCCGCATATGCACTCAGCAGGAGGGTCTCTTTGTTGACCACCATTCAGATAGAAGTCATAGGGTTTGAAAGACTCAGGGAAGAGTACTCTGATTGCCCAGACTTTGGGCCTATCCATACCACCCTGTCCACCCACTCACCTAGGGAACACCAAGGTTTCATCTTAGAGGACGGGTTCATCTTCAAAGGCCATAGACTTTGCATACCTAGAACCTCCCTACGGGATTTCCTAGTTTGGGAGTTGCATGCAGGAGGCCTGGCTGGACATTTTGGGGTGCACAAGACCACTGCTATGGTTGAGGGTCAATTCTACTGGCCAAGTCTCAAAAAGGATGTAGCCAAAATTGTGGGACAGTGTCGCATTTGTGCCTCAGCCAAACAGACGAGACAGAACACTGGCCTATACACCCCACTCCCTGTCCCTGATCGTCCATGGCAGGACCTAAGCATGGACTTTATCTTAGGCCTACCTAGAACTCAGAAGAAACATGATTCAATCTTTGTCGTAGTGGATATGTTTTCAAAGATGGCCCATTTCATCCCCTGTTCTAAAACCTCCGATGCCTCCCATGTGGCCCGCATGTTCTTCGATGAGGTAGTTCGCCTCCATGGCCTACCCAAAACCATCATTTCTGATAGGGATGTCAAATTCACCAGCTATTTCTGGAAAACCCTCTGGCACCTAATGGGGACCCTTCTCAAATTTTCCACGGCCTATCACCCTCAAACCGATGGCCAGACCGAAGTCGTTAATAGGAGTCTTGGGAATCTCCTTCGGTGTCTTGTTGAGGATCGCCCAGGGAATTGGGATCTCATTCTACCTCAGGCAGAGTTTGCATACAACAACTCAGTGAATAGGTCAATAGGGATGAGCCCATTTGAAACTGTGCATGGGTACAAGCCTAGAAAGCCTACAGATCTCATTCCTTTGCCTCCACATGCTAGAGTGTCTATTAGTGCTGAGTCTTTTGCCCAACACATGAAAGAATTGCATGAGGAAATCCGCAAACACATTAACAAAAGTAATGAGGTGTATAAGAAATCGGCTGATTCCCACCGACGCCACCAGGAGTTTAGCGTGGGTGACTTTGTGATGGTGAGAACTGAGAGACTTTTCCCTGGGACTGTCTCCAAACTGAGGTCGCGTGGATCAGGCCCCTTCCAGGTTCTGAGGAGGATCGGCACAAATGCTTACGTGTTGGACCTCCCCGAGGAGTACGGAGTAAGTACCACATTCAATGTGGCTGACTTGGTGCCATACAGGGGTCCCACGGTGACACCTAGTGAGGAAGTCGAGCATGTTCCACCTCTTGAGAGAGCCACCACCCATGAGAGAGTTCCACCAGTCCAGAGGGGCCAACGGGAGCAAATAGAGTGGATATTGGATGAACAGGTCACTGTCACCCGGAGCAAAGCACACGAGCGATACTTGGTCAGGTGGAAGGGCCGGCCCCCTTCAGATGATTCATGGGTGAGCAGGGAGGATCTTCAGCAGCTAGACCCCGACCTCCTGGAGCATTATCGCAGTCGAGTGGACCCTTTCTCGACAGAGTCGAGCTCTTCACAGCCCGGGGGAGTTGATGGGGACATCACCCAGGGTTCCCTCTGGCTCGACACCTCTCTCCCTCCCGAAGACGGGTAGGATGCGGCTTCATGACTTGATGGGTCCACGACGACACCTGGGCTTACTACTTGGATCATATTGATGTATTTTTCTTGAGTCATTTTGATGTATTTGCCTTTATTTTGAGTCATGTCCCTAGGTCATCATGTTATTTACCTATGTTTTTATCTTCATGTTAGGCTAGAGTGTCATATGGGCCCAATTAGAAGGGCCTGGCCCAGGGGCGCCCTCTCCCTTCCCCACCCCCTTGCTTATTTGCTTTTGGCACTTATCTCAGGGACTTCTATGTAATTGTTGGGATCCCTATAAATAGGACCCCAACTCCACTTGAGATGGTTAATGAAAGTTTGATAGAATTTGAGCATTAGTGCACCTCTCCCTCTCTCTCTAGCTCTCCCTCTCTCTTCTTCTCTCTCTCACTAAAGGGGGCGAACCCCTCCCTCTCTCCTCCCCCCTCCCTCTCTCTCCCTTGGGCGAACCTGCCCCTTCCCCTTCCCCCCCCTTGCCACATTATCAGCCAACTCACCTCCCCACCATTTCACCTCCCCAAGAACAATAACTCCCATCAATACCTCCACTTCCCCAAGCAACCCTTCCCATTCCCCATACACCTTCTCCACCTCCAAGGCACCCTTCCCTCTCCCCCAAGCAACCATTCCACTCCCCCACACCCCCATTCATATCCCTAGGGGAATTAAACCCCACTCCCTCCACAAGTTGCGCACCCCCCTCCCCATTCCAACCCCTTCCTTTGCCTTGGCCGACCGCTCCATCACCCCCCCTCCTAGCTGCGACCCCCTCACCCCTCCACCCTCTTAGACCACCCTCATCCTCTGCTCCACCCCTCTCACCATCCCTAAACATCCCTCCACCATCAACCATCACACCACCATTCCCACCATTGCCAACCTCCACTTCCATCAATCTAGTTCCACCACCATCCTTTTCACTTTGCCCAAGTCTGCAGGTGGCAGAGAAAGGGTCGACTTGCAGAAGCATTCACGAATTCATACGGCGACAATTGAAGGCGTACTATAGCTTTCTGGAAAGGTCGTCTAACCAGCTTTACAGGCGAGGTGATCCCATCCCGTTCTGAGTTCGGGGCTGTCCGGGAGAACCATTCTCCCCCCATTGCGCCGGACTTCCTCTGCAGAGTACCTGAACCCATTTAGAAGTTGCACCACGACAAACGGCGTAAGATTCAGGCCAAGGGTTCTTCTAAAAAGTTCTTCCTCCTCCAGTCGTCTGTCAGAATCAAGAAGTAGAACCGCATTCAGCATCTGGAGGCAAAAGTTACCATTTTTCTCCCTCGGCTGCGCAAGTCTGCCTCCCACAGTCTGCAACGACCTTCTTCCACTCTTCTGGACCCCCCAGTCCTCTCCGACATCATACGGCTTCCCCGCCAGTTCTGCTGCAAAGAGGGCTCATCCACGGTTCCAGAAACTTTGGCGGTTCATGATTCGGAGTCCAGAAGCGGCCGGGGCACTCTCGGCAAGCCTGCTGCGAAGATTAGAAGCTGCCAGTCCCAGATTCTGTCGCCCTATTCGAACCTCCACCGCGGCCAGCAACGACATCAGAAGAATTCAACATAATTCTGAGGCGTTCAGGTTCCTTGTACGAAAAGATCCCCTCTGGTCTCGTCATCGGCAAAATCCCGATTGGGATCTACGGCTGCTACACCGACTGACTGTCACCTTTCACAGCAGGCAAGTCGAATTGGCAGCGGTTCCTTCTCTCGGGTTTCTCAGCGAATCTTCCCTCCCCGCCTGGCTGGCATAACGCCCCTCCCTGCGTGGAGGTAGTGTTTGATTGTATCAGTAAAAAAAACCCCACCCCAAGTCCACCCTCCTGTGTGAGGCGTAGTGATTGTAACCTTTTAAAACAGGTCAAGCTTAATCGGCGCAGTGTGCGGGGAACCCACACTTCCCCGCTCGCCCTCGTCTCCGAACGGGGTTGGTTTCTTCAAACCAACCAGGGTAAGCTCTGATCTTTGCTCCTTATTTTGGTGCTTGTTCATTTAATATCCGTAGAAATCGCTCTGTTGAGCAAGAGAGAGAGCGTCCGACCCCGCGTGCCCCCCTTACGAGCGGTCACCGTGGGCTGTGAGAGAGAGGGACCTAGTGCTCCAATTGGCACCGGCCAGCCCCTTAAGTGTGGGCCTCGTACCCTTGGGAGGGCAACCCTAGCCTTGCTGGCACTCTACCAGCAAGGGTCTTGTTCCATCACCTCCCCTTAGCATCATTTAGTCACTTCGGGCTCGTGTGTGTGCGACGGCGAATTGGCCCCAATCTAGGACTTGATTGCTATGTGATTGTGTTTGCGGAATAGGTCCTAAGTTTCTGTTTGCTTGCTGCATCCCCCTTTAGTTGTTTCACATCAGTATCTCTTCACTTACCCTTGGAATTATTCGAGGTAAGTTCTACACTTGAAATTATTGGCCATTTAACTTGATTAATGTCTAGACATAACTTGGGATCTTGGATCCATTAAATCAATGCCAACGCATCATAAGGGCCCGGTCTGGTCCTGGGAGGTGGGCCCGAAAAGTACTTGTGTCCCGGGGAGTTTGAATGACATGGTGAGGCATTGCACCGAGTGGATGACTAGCGTGATGTCTACGATAATAATCTATACCTGAATTCTTCTTGACTTGGTTAGTTCTTGCTTGTTGGCCAATTTCCAGTTACATCATGGTATCGCCTTCTCTTTTTATTATATTACTTTGTCATATCGTCATTTCATTCCTTATTTTCACACTTAAAAATGCAATTAATTGGTTAATTATTTAAACTTGCTTGTTATTACCTACTGAGCGTTCGCTCACCCAGTTGTTCCCCCTTTTTCAGGTAGCTCAGGTGAGGATTCGCAGACTGATGGGGACGGGCAAGAGTGATGGCCATGGAGCGAGCCTGTTAGAAGCTGTGTGGAACCAGTCATAGTTGTTGTGTCTAGTTAGGTTAGATTGTGTGCTCAGAAAGAGTTGTAATCTCGAGATTAGCAATTGTTATGTTGTCAAGTGGATGTTATGTCGGAAGTTTGTTTAAGAGGGTTATGTGATTGGAACATGGATCATTTAAATGTTATTTAGTTAATTGGAGTTTTTTTTATTCATGGTGTGGTGGTGATTCTTTAGTTTTAGTGTAACATGTCTGGAAATCAACATATTCTATTTAATTATTTCTACTGCCAGTCCCAATATTCCGCATCGGGGCGTGACACCCGATCTGGTCCTCGATTATGTGGTTGATTAGCCGCTGGTACGTTGCTCTGGCGTTCGTCAGCCCGAAGGGCATTCGGGTGTAGCAGTAGACACCGAAGTCAGTGATGAAAGCGGTCTTCTCGATGTCCTCAGGGTCCATTCGGATCTGATGGTATCTGGAGTAGGCATCGAGGAAGCTGAGCAGCTCATTGCCCGAGGTTGAGTCGACTAGTTGGTCGATGCTCGGCAGAGGGTAGCAATCTTTCGGGGTGGCTTTGTTGAGGTCAGTGAAGTCCACGCACATGCGCCATTTGCCCGAGGCTTTCGGTACTAAGACTACATTGGTAAGCCATGTCGGGTAAAGGATCGGTCAAAAGAGGCCGATTTTCTTTCCCTTGATAACTTTCTCTTTGATGACCGTCTGCTTCTCTGGGGCATGATTTCTTCTGCATTGTTGGACGGGTTTCACCGACGGGTCAAGGTTGAGTTTGTGCACCACCATCTCCCCAGGAATTTCGGGAAGATACGCATCAGACCATGCGAAGACTTGAATGTACTCTGAAAGGAAAATTTTTTATTGTTCTTGTACGTCGGGTGATAAGTCAGCCCCAATCCTTACTCCTAGAGTTGGGTCGTCATTGAGGAATACCGTCAACAATTCGCCGCTAGGCTCGATGTTGTCGGTTCGTCCTCGGTTCCCTCGGCCCTTTTCTTTTTCCATTCTGGCCTTATGGCTTCAACCGAGATTATGTAGCACCTTCTAGCTATTGTCTGGTTCCCTCAGACTTCCCCGATACCATACCTGGTGGGAAATTTCATTTTTTGGTGATAGGTGGAGGGCACTGCCTTTATTCGGCTGAGAATTCCTCGGTCAAAAATGGCATTATAGGCCGACATCCCCTTAATCACAATGAAATCCACCATAGTTGTGGCGGTTTTAGGAGGGGTGCCAATGGTAACTGGCAGGCTGAGGGATCTCTCGGGATAAGTTGCCTCGCCATTGAACCTATAGAGGGGGGTCCGAATCGGGTGGAGTTTGGATGGGTTTTCACCAATCTTAAGGAAACACTCATACGAGAGGACATCAGGGGCGCTCCCATTGTCAACCAGTATCCAATCTACGTTATAATGGTTTATAGTAGCCGATACAACCAGGGCGTCGTCATACGGGGTGGTTAGCCCTTCCAGGTCTTGGTCAGAGAACACCAGGGCCTGTTGTTCGCTTGCTGATGGGGCTTTAGGGGGCTCAGAGGCCCTACTTGCCCGTTCAGTGTGACGCTTCCTTCCTTGGCTGCTGTCTCCTCCAGATGCCGCACCGCCTGAGATGACGTTGATGTGGACTCCGTGAGGATGATTGTCAATTTCTACAAGAGTGCTGTAATCCTCCTTCTGGCGCTGGGGCACATATCAAGACATGTCCCCCTGGCAGACTAGATGCTCAATCTCATCCCTAATTTGGTGACAATCTCCCGTATGATGCCCGTGGTCGTCGTGAAAGTCGTAATGCTTGCGGCGGTTGCGACGCTTGGCTTTCATAGGCTCGGGTTGGCGGATGAGGCCCGGCCTTTGATGTCTTCATATATCTCATAGACGGGGGCGGATAGAGGTGTGTACTACTCATACTTCCGAGGGGGCTCTCTGCGGTCCCCATTTGATTCCGCCGCTTGCCTTGGCCCGAGCTTTGTTCGGCCGGTCGCTTCTTGTCCCCATCCCGACCCGGGCCCGTTGGGCCGCGACAAGCGTTGAGGACTTCCTCGCACTCTGCGTGGTGCAGGGCCAGGGTCACCAGATCGGCGAGAGAGGTAGGGGGATGGTGGACCAGCTCCCGCCAGAGATTCTCATCACGGGTGCCTCTAGTCAGCGCGGTAATGGCTGAGGCCACATCTAGGTGAGGGTTGCGTAGGGCTTACGATTTAAATCTGTTGATATAAGCCCGAAGCTTCTCCCCATGTGCCTGTTTTAGTGCCAACAGCCCCGCTACTGACCTGGGAGGGCCGCTGCATGAAGCTTCGGATGCTGCCCGGGGGGAGAGCTCGAAACCAAGCTTGAGCGCCCTGGACCAGGGTGGTCATGAACGCTTGGCACTTGATAGCATCGGTGGTCCCATGCATAGTCGTCAGGGCGTCAAAGCTGTCATAATGGTCGGCCGGGTCTCTCTGGCCTTGAAGGTTGGTAACGAGAGTCTGGGGGAGACCTCGGCCAACAGAATTTGTTGAAAAAATGGGGACTGCTCCTCATCCTCCTCAGTGGACGTCTTCTGTAGGACGTGAAGGGCACGCTCTTGCTCCGTGAAGCGTCGTTCGAAGTGGCGTAGCCTGAGGGATAGCTTTGGTTGCCGTAGGACCAAGGGGCTACCTTGTTACTTTTCGGGGGCTTTAGTATCTGGGAGCTGCTGGCGCATCCCGACTCTTTCCCTTCTTGGAGTAGAGGAGGCCTCTTGCTCTGGAGGAGGGGCATAAGAAGGTCCTCCTGACCTGTTGCATATGAGTCGTCACCCCTAAAGAGTGAAACACTCTCCAACAGTTTGCTGGGAAGCTTCTCTACGGGGGGGCTCTCCTGGGGAAGTCGCGACTTCTCCTCCCTGGTCGCCTGGGTCCTCATTAACTCTACGAGGATATCCAGTTTGGCGTTGAGGGTTTGAAGGGAGTCGGGGTTCTTATGTGGAGGTTTCCTTCCCGTGGCTGTTGGGGGGAGCTCATCGGCTTGATCGTTGTTGTTGCCGGTGGGGGAATCTTCCGTAGGGCGGGGAGGCATAGGCACACCCTCCCCGGTCGCTATGGCTTTCCCTTTGTTACCGGCGGTCCTCTTGCTGGAATTCCTTCGCATCATGATGGCTTTCTGTTCGTTTCCCACAGACGGCGCCACATGAAGAGGGGCGATCTCGTGTCGTTCCTGAGCCGTGCGATGGTTGATCACGATCACCACGTCGGTATGAATTGCAAGGTAGGGAAATGGATCAGGGGTGCCCAAGGATAGATCCCCGGGGAAAACCCTCCGATGCTTAAGTCAGCGATTAACGCAGAGCACATGTGCAGGGGAATATAGCAGGAAGAAGAGAGGTGGGCGAGATCACTCTCCACCAAGAGGTGTGGTGTGTCTTACTCAGGATACCTTCACCGGAGGGTCCTCTAGGGTTTATATAGCGATCCGCTTAACGTAAGAGCCCAGGGAGTTGAGGAGTCCAGGGAGATGAGGGGATTCAAGGGGGGTTATGTCCTCGTTATTGGCTCTTTATCACTCAAGGACTCTTGCTCTCCCTTGTCCCATGGCGTTCCTTGCTCCTTAGGGCCGCATAACGGACGCTTAGATATGCTCCCGACTGTTGACTCAAGATCGGGGCACCTTCCGAGAGTCCTTTCCGAGTGAAGGAGATGTAGCTCAGTCAGAGTGCGTTGTGCCCCTATGGGGCTTTCTCGGCCGACCTGTCGCTAAAACATCCAAACCCGGGGGTCACCTAGGAAGTGCTGTTCCGAGAGATCTTTGGGCTTTTAAGTAAGTGGGCCCAAAATGGGGCTGTCACTTTGGGGGAGCCGAGCCTGGTTGGGTCAATTCTGACCTAGTTGGGCCATGCTCTTGGGCGGTGTATTTTTCCCCTCTCCAAGTTAATAATCATTCATGTTTGTGGAAGAATGAGTTGATGTCAAAATCAGAATAGTCAAGCCTTAAGTGAGCTTTCATAGTTGATATTTTGATATCCATGTAGATCTCATGTTCTACTTTATCTTTTACAGGAGAGAGATGGTTGGAAGACACCTAAATATCACATGGATGCATGGTAATATCTATTTATGTGAATCTTGGTGGAAAGAGGTTGATATGTGGTGTAATATTGATTAAACTCCAAGGAATACTTGCTTTTTATGTTTAGTCATTTAACCTCTTCCTAGTCCCTTGTGCTATCCATGTTGCATACTGCTTTTGTTGCACTTGTTGCATAAAGTTCATTGCTATATGAACTTGATTTCTTGACGTGGATAAACATGTTTTCAAAAGATTTTTTATGCACCTTGAACATGCATTTTAATGTATCTGCCTTCTGCACCTTCTTCATGGTTACAAGTTGCTCACACCTTGTTCATATTCATGCTTTATGATCATAATCCTATGTTGTGATTATTGAATGTTCAAAATGCTTTCATGCACCTTGTTCATGTGTTTTTCCTGAGCTCACATCATGTGGTTTTGACCTCAATTAATTCTGTTATGCAGGTTTAGAAGGAAATGCCAATCCCATATGCAAAGGTATCATAAATCATGGTGAGAACTTGGTACCTTGCGTGAGTATGTTTTTGGAAGAAAAATGGTAAGTTTTCATTTGAAGTTTTTAATCTTGATAGAATATCGTTGGTATGTGTTTCTACATTGTTTAATACCAAGGAATACTTGATTGTTTGTTTTATCAACTCGCCATTTCTATATTTCGTTGATATTTCTCTTATAGGACTGAAATGCTCATAATCTGGAATTGGAAAAAGTTTAGGTTGACCGACCAAAGGGCTTAGGTCGACCGAAATATCCAGCAACCGTTGGAAGTGTGTCTGTAAAAGTTAGGTCGACTGCCCACATCCTTTTGGTCGACCGAACCCTTTGAAGCCCCTATTTTTGACTTGTTTTCTCCATGAGGGTAAAGCATCTATCAAGGATTTTTTAATCCCAAAGCCACCAGAAATGCCATGATTTGTGGATCTGGTTCCTAGCTTGTCCCTTGACCATTCAAGGCTTATAAAAACATCTCTTCGGGCAAATAAACCCAAGTGATTCAAGGAAGATCAAGGAGGATATCAAGGGGAGAAAGAAGGCCGCTACTGTAGCTCCGTGAACAGTACCTCATCCAAGAATTCTTCATCAAATCTCAAGCATTTGATGATTATCCTGAAGCCAATCAAGTGGAAATCAAGTGGAGAAGCAACATCAGTTCAAGATTTGCATTATTCACTAAGGGGGAAGCCTAGATCTGAAGCTTTTATTTCTATTTCCTCCACTAAATTTCTTTGAGCTTCAAGTGTGTATTTCTTCTAAATATGTGAACATCAAGTGTGTGGTCGGATTGTGCGGTGTGCACATCCAAGTCTATTTAGTTTACTGCAACTTGCAGCGTGTGCGTCTATGAGCTGCGTTTCTAGCAGCGTGTTCTTGGGTTCATCCCCGTGTGTGTATGTGTGTGTGGATCGATTCAGGTCCATAGTTGTGTGTGTTATCTCATTCAGATCCGTGTCTGTGTGTGGATCTTTTCAGATCTGCGTGTGTGTGTGGATCTATTCAGATCCGGGTGTTCGTGTGTATAGAGTGCTGCATCTGTTGTAGTGTGTGTGTGTGTTATTGATCCGGTCGTCGGATCGTGTTGGAAACTCCGTTTCCGTGTGTGTATGTTGGGGTTTGTTTCCCGTGTGTGTGCAGGCGTCGCCCTACGTGTGTGTTGGAACTTGGTTCCATGTGTGTGTGGGGATTTGTCCCCGTGTTGGTTTACCAGTAGTGAAGCCTCATTCAGTTGAGTGAGGGGTAAACGTAGGGAGCCCGGTGTGGTCCCGAACCACCTTAAAAATCATTGTGTCACTGTGAATGCCTGTGTGATTGTCCATTTCCTCTATCTCCATTCACATTTTTAATTTGATACTATCACACACTCAATCCAATGAAATTGCTACACATACTTAATTTGCACACACACATAGGGCTAAGTTGAGTTTGATTCATCTAGTCACATTTGATTCTTAACGTGCATCAACTTGTGTCTTGGTAAATCTTCATCTTGCCTAATTGTCTTAGGTGTTGTATTGAATTTTGTTGAGAGAAGTTTTTGTGTTTTAATTGAACAAATTTTTAATAGAAGGATCTATTCACCCCCCCTCTAGATCCGTCTTCTTGTACTTCGGGACCCAACAGCAATAAGGATGAATCCAAGTAGCCGAGAATCACCATTGAAACAAATGAGAAAACTCGTGCTTAACGGTAAAGTTTGAATTCTATATAAACAAGAGGGCTATATGAAGCTACCGAAAGTCGAAAGCCTGAAATGCACGTGTAGGCGATAAAGTAATCCTTGAGTGTTGCTTAGATAGTCTGCGTATCCCTATGGTTAGGGATCATTGCCCGAATACCTGCACTTTCACGCCACATAGAAATTATCTCGGGTGAATTGTAATTTTAACTATGAAGATAGACTATGTGGCTTCCCCGTTGCGTGTGCACATCCCCTTTAGTTGTGCTTCATGAATCACGCTTTGTCTATGAATTATGGGCACTATTTGTATCCTATCCTTGATATAGGGGAGCTATGTTTACGCACCTACCATATGCTTCTTATTAAATGAATGCTTGCATGCTTGGATAAAAAAAAGAGAAAACAAATAAAAAGAATGAAAGAATAAAAAGAAAACAAATCAATCAAGATTAAAAAAATCAAATCAATAAAAAATCATCATCAAAGTCACCAGGGGACATCCATTCATCAAGTCCCACCAGAATTCAAATCTCTCTACTCCGGCCCAGATCACCCATCTGGATCGAATAATCACACAACTACACCTCATGCAGCAGTAAAAACCTCAAATACAGCTCAACATTACAACCTTTTGTCCCACATACGAATAAACCTGTGTTCCAGACCTTCCGTCTGAAGCTATGAACAAAGAGACTTTGCTTTGGAGCTCACCCCTTGTCAATGAATAAATCATGTTAGTCTCTGGCACTTACATCAGGGCGACCACTTAACGGCTCGAAGAATGAAGCAATATGCTGAAGAAGTCTACACCTGTGGGCCCTACGTACTCGTCCCTTGCTTGCGCCACTTGTGGGTGGGGGGCATTTGTGGACACCTAAAAATTCTCCAAACCACTCTGAGCCGAACGAGGGCAATGGAGAAGAAAAAGAAGAAGTGTGTAGGCACGCGTGCCCAACGCATGCGGAAACAAAAGACAACACACCTGGTGGTCCGTCACCTGATAGGGAAGTTTCTCGGGGTGAAGAAATGTGACTGGTCCCTTGAAATGAGGTGTCGAAGGCAATATCAGCAGAAAACCCGAGTGACCGATTAAGGGCACATGGTATGCCAAAAAGGTCCGCTGGAGGCCGAAGATCTGCCCAATGGGGGCGAAAACCCTTTGAGTGATTGCTCACTCGATGAAGACGCTCCCCACAGGCAAGGAGTAGGCTTAAGGACACAATTCACAATGCCAAAGGCCGAATCAGCATAAAACCCAAGTGAGCCGATCGGGGCACACGATATGCTGGAAAAGTCCGTAGGAGGCCGAAGAGTAGCCCAATGAGGGTGAAAACACTTTGAGTGGTTTCCCACTCAATGAAGACACTCCCCACAGGTAGGGAGTAGGCTTAAAGGCACGATTCACAGTTGTAAAGGCCGAATCTAGATGAAACCCAAGTAATGTGACGCGAGTTTGGCACGTGCCAAAAACCATTCAGAATTGCAAACCGAGGCTCGGCAGCTTTGAAATAAACACTCTGCCAGTGGGTCATTAAGATAAGGTAGTACTAGACGTCAAGAACTCATCCGAGCCGGTCCGGGGTCAATGAAGCAGTAAAGAATATAAAATTTACCGAAACACCTCTTTTGCCAAGTGATACGGCACAAAAATGTAAAAGTCACTTTATATGACACCAAAAAGCAACCCCCTCTTGGCCTCCTGATACGGCACACAAAAGCACTTTTGTCCTCCTGATATGGCACACAAAAGCCCTTTTCGCCTCTTGATACGACACATCCTTCTCATGTGCCAAGTGAACTGGCACCATGGCCCTTTACGGTGATGAATCAATGCAAGGCCCCTTGGGCCATATGAGCCGGCGCCAAGGCCCTTTGAGGTGTTGAATCGATGCCCCTCATCTACTCTTTGAACTGACGAGAGAGAGACGACCTGTCCCACGCACGGTATTCTCTATTTTGCACCCATCTCAAGCAAGAAGATGGAGGACAAGGGAGCTCTCGCTTAACCGGCGGTTAGTAAAAAAAACTTGCCTAAAGAGGATTGCCCCCTACATCGACAAATAGTGAAGCCCGATCTTAACCAATGGACCGACGTGAAGATGCAAGCCTCATCGCCTCGAGCACAAAGCATTGAATGCTTGTGTGTCTGTCTCACGCTCAAGGCGACAATGCGATGGTGGCACGCCCTCGACGTCGACCTCATCCACTCTCGTGAAGACATGCAGCACTCTCCTGCCACCCTGTGTCAACCCCTGAAGCGTCTTCAAGCGGGAAAAGAGGGAGAAGAGAAGAAGGAAAAGAAGAAAGGTTGGGATTCAAACTCCCCCCACCTTCACTCCTATAAAAGGAAGGCATGCTCCATTGGAGAAGGGTTTTTTTTTTCCGGGGACAATAAGGTTCTGAAGGTCAGTTTGGTGGCTCTTCGGTTGGCTCCCAGGTAGGCTCCCGAGTCTCTGGTGGATGAAGAAGGGATGGTTCTATGAGAGGGGTTGGCTGGCTGCAAAAAAAAAGAGAAGAGAGAAGAAGCGATAGCCTGGGAGAGCTTGAAGAGAAGAAGAGAGCCCATCCGTGTGCACCTACATTGCAGAGTGAAGGAAAAGGGAGAATAGAGGAGAGGTGAGGATTGGAGAGACCAGCCCATGCTTCGTTCCCATCCCCCTACTGTATATTTTTTTCTGCTATACTTCTTGCTACGGGGTATATTTCCCTTGTAATTTTCTTTGCTTCTCATGCAATGAAAAAAAAAGAAAGGAGCTTTGAGTCATGGCATCTTATGATCTCTATCCTCTCTCTTTCCTCTAGCTCGGGCATTTCCCCCGCTTCTATAGACGTGTTTCATTTTGTCTTACGCATGAGCGATATGCCCCCATGGAACCAATAGTAGGCCTCTAACCCATACCTATGGGTTGTGGGGACTCTATCCTCCCCCGGCAGTTCATAATTCTCCATCCGTCAGGGTGCTACCATTCTCGTTTCCACGGTGATCGCTCAAGGTCCCCTGGGCCTTACTTTTCCATAGTATGACCCCCGGGGCAGCCCCGCTTAAGGAGTGAACATCAACGGCCGTTGTAGCACCCCGGATGAAAATTATAAGGAATAAAGACTTCTTAAATAGAATTAAAAATAATAAACCCTCAACCTTATCCTATACACACATAAAGGCCTTAAACCTTTAAAGAAATGGGCCTTGGGCCTTATGCGTTTACATCAACGGAGGCTTAACATTGATGCCCACGAGTTCGTACGTAATGGACCTTTACAATAAGGCTTGGTATAGATGTGCAAATATCCTAAAACCTTAAGTTTTTCATCAACCCATGCGGGTAAAAGCCTCAACCCATAGGTTGGCTTCAAAAGCCCAAATCCATAACTGCTCGAACGTGCTTGAAGGTTTTAGGGTTTTACGTTCAAAAGGAGGCAGGAGGCTGGCAATTTAGAAAGATTAGAGTAACGTATGGAAGGGGCTTTAACCCCTGCTCTCGATGGCACTTGACCCCCTAGGGTTTTCCCTCTTCCTCTATAAATAAATTTTCCACGCAGTGGCTTGTGATGTTGCTGCGATCATGGAAAGGCCTGTTGCTGCTGCGCTTGAAGAGACCTTGAAGGAAAGAAATCTCTTCTTCCTCCGTTGTTCCTGTTGTTGCAGTTGTTGTGGCTGCTTCCTTTCTTCCCCAGTTTCCTTCCTCCCGCGAACGTGAAGAAGACGTGAAGGGCATCTTCTTCCTACGTTCTCCTTCCTGCTGGGTTGCAGTTGTAGTTTCTGTTGCTGCTTAATCTCTCTCCCATTTGTCGCTCCAATCCACACCAGAAGTAGGTTTTCTCGAAACCCAGATCAAACCAGTTAATGAACTTACAATCTATATATATCATGATCATGCATGTACGTTCAGCTAATTTCACATTCTTTTTGTTTCATCCCTGCACTTGTTTTAGTGTATTGTTGCACGTTTTTACGTATATAGGGAATTGACGTCCAGACTAGCGGGCATCCATTAATTTGGCGACATACCATATAGACGCCAATTTTACATGCTATTAATAAATCACTCATGTTTAAAAATCCATAGATATTGAACCATGTATATGAAATTCACATAAAATATATATTGGGGTTCCTGGTATTTTTCCCTACCTGACCATGTTGTTAGTTCTCTGATATTCCAAGTAAATGACAAACCGACACTGTTCATTCCCTAATGAATAGTGTTATGTGTGTGCGAACACACAAAGGAACAAGCGACTGCCCCCATAGACGCCGACTATTGATTTATTTATTAAAAATTTAGAATTTATGAATAAGTGTCTGCCCCCCACAGACGCTAATTCTTATTTTATTTAATAAAATGCTGGAAATAAAGAATGAGCGTCGGTGTAGATTGACGCCCATACATGAATGAGCGCCTACTATACTAGACGCCAATTTCTGTTACGATATTATGAATTTAAGAAAAATATAAATTGACGCCTCTTTGTTGGGATGCCTATTATTAATGGGCGCCCACCGGTTGAGATGCCAATTTCTTGACTCCGATTTTTCCCGTGTTTTAACCCTTGACCGTGGGTTTATTGGCACTCTCATCTCACACCCATAGATGGAGTCCTTGTTTTGGTTTATATCGTATACCCCTCAATTCTTGGTGATGTTTGAACCCTCCGCGAGAAATTCCTTCCTTCGGACCGGTGATTCTATCGTTAAGACTTTTGTAAGTCTACGCTAGCCTTGGATTCCCTCAAGACAGCCGGGCATGTTGTACCCTAAAAACCCTATACACCGAGTCACAGTCATGTCCCTCTGAAGAAACATGACTAAATAGCCCTCACTGAGTGCTGTTACTGGTCTTTGTTGGGAAATTGGTCCCTATCTGAAATTTGCGTCAAGACAGGTGGACGCTAATTTGAATGGGCGACCGAGTTGATGGATGCCAATTCTTCGTGCTTATAACTATTCCTCAGAATCGGCGACCACTATAGTGGACGCGAATTCTAAATTGGCGGTGACCCTATTGGACGCCATTTTCCCAGATTTTCTTATGTCTCAGATTTTTACATAAGTCGTCCCTACATGAATTTCTATCCTTGAAATCCAAATTCCCTGAATCTACCTTATCATCCTACAAGACTTACTCCTTTGGAACTCTATTGGCTATAAAACTATAGTGGATGTCTAAATATTACATGACCCAATGCCTGTGCATATAGGGCCCAATCTGGTCCTAGGAGGAGCACCCGAAAGTACTTGTGCCCATGGGAGTTGAATGATCACGGTGTGGCATTGAACCGAAGTGCATGAGTAGTATGATTTATGACATTCCACGATCTATAAACGTGCTTGACATGATGTATTACATGACATGACTTGCGTGGCCCAGAACAGGTATTTACTTGCTTGAGTGAAATAGCCAATATCTCACGACTTGACTTGATATTATATGACTTGCCACATGATACTTGAATCATATGCTTGTCTAGCTTATTCTTGACGTTCCTTTCTCAATATTCTCTTGCATTCTGGTATACATGAGCATGCTATGTTATTGAATCAATTAATTACTTAAAGAATTGTCTGGAATAGAGATATAATCCCTAATGAGCGTTCGCTCACCCAGTTTCATTCCATCATTTTTCAGGTAACTCAGATAGCGACAACCAAGCAGATGGGAATGAGACCGAGTGAAGAGCGCTTGAGCCACCGATCGTCGAGCTGTCATCTAGTCGTGTCTCATTGATTTTCTTGAGTCCTTTGCCCTTCTAGTTTTCAATTATGTCGGTCTAGTTAGTCAGAACTTGTTAAGGCTCGGAAGCCTTTTGGTTAGTATGGGTCATTGGCATTATGGTCAATTAGATCATTGTCATGTTGGAATATTGGTATTATTATGGAAATTTAAATTCTGGTTATTATTTATCTTATCTTTTGCACACTCTATCTTTGTGTCAAATTTTCTCGTGCTCTGATTGACATGATCGATGTAAACTCGTCACGCGTACCGGGTTCCTTCCACGCTCGTGATGTGACCGTTTTTGTGGTATTAGAGCCTAGGATTTCAAATTCCTAGAAAAACCCAAGTCCAAGGATAGGTCTACTCCTTACACCCGGTATGATGGATAGAGCCATGGGATAAGTCCTATGTTGACGCCTGACCTTAGAATCAAACACGAAACTTATTAGACTTAAATTCTCTTGTAGGACTATGGCCGCTGAAAGAGCACAATGGCGTGAGATGCAGCGCACAGTGGAAGGTCTTACGTAGGTGCTACAGCAAGTGACGCAAGGCGGTGCTCACTGTGGAGCTGGTGATCTCCACAGAGGTTTCCGGAACATGAACCCACCTAAATTCACCGGCTCGTCCGACCCCGACGATGCTGAGAATTAGCTGAAGGAAATCAAGAGGATATTCCGTGTAATGCAGTGCACGGATGATGAAAGGTCTTACTAGCCTCGTTCCAATTGGAGTGGGATGCACGTTGCTGGTGGGAGGCTATTGGAGCTACATTGCCGAGAGAACATGTCTCGTGGACTGACTTTGTTGAACATTTCAACAACAAATACTTCTCTAACCGCATCCAATAAAAGAAGGTAGCAGAGTTTGCCGCGTTCAAACAACGAACCTTGTCAGTGGCCGAATATGAGGCCCAATTCTATAGACTGTCTAGGTATGCACCTCACTTGGTGTTCACCGAAAAGATGAAAGCGAGGAGGTTTCTGAATGGCCTTCGGTTGCAATTCATCACTCAACTTGCGCCAATGGACATTCAAGTCTACCTGGAGATGGTACAGCATGCACAACTACTAGAAGATGCCACAGAGCTGTCAGGCAAGATCCGTGGGAGGGACAAAAAGGAGAATGTCTGAAGCTCCAACAATTTCAAACCATCATATGATAAGAAGCGGACCAGCAAAGGAGGAGAGTCCTCCAAAGAAAAGAAGTTTTAAAAGCCTTTCTCTGTCACCACACCTTCTAAGGAGGTGTGTGGGCACTGTGACCAGTCCGGCCATAAGGCCGAAGAATGTTTGAGAAGACTAGGAGCATGCCTCCGAAGTAGGAGTCTAGAACATCAGATCCCTGATTGCCCGTTGCTGAACGAACAAACTACCAAGGATGAGAAGCGTCCAGCTAAGAAGCAAGGACGGTTGCAAGCACTCCAAGAGACGGAACCTATAGAAGGTGGAATTGTGGAAGGTATATTAACTGTTTATTCTAAGTCTGCACAAGTTCTATTTGATACCGGCGCAACCCATTCATTTGTCTCCAAGAAATTTGTTGCTTCTTTTTCTATGGAACCTGAATGGTTAGACTTAGTCATATATACTCCTCTCGGGAACGAGTCCGATGTCACACGTCACTACCCAAATTGTAAGGTTATGGTTAAAAGTCAAAATCTACCTGCCAACTTGGTATGTCTAGATATGAAAGAATATGATGTCATTCTAGGTGCCGACTGGCTGTCCACCCATAAGGTAATTATTTATTGTCGGAATGGTATGGTAACCTTTGAAAGATACCCAAAACTAGTTTACACTAGCCCTCAGACTCAGAACAAGTCACCTATTTCGACCCTCTGAGCTTGCAAGATTATAAACAAAGGATGTGTAGCGTTCCTAGCATTCGTGACTGCCACTGAAGCTAAGGTGTCTTGGCTGGAAGACATCTGTATAGTTTAGGAATTTCTCGACATCTTTCCAAAAGATTTGCTTGGCTTACCCCCAAAGCGGGAAGTGTCATTCATAATCGACCTTGCCCCTGGTGCTGGCCCTGTTTCTAAGGCACCATACAGAATGTCCCCCGCTGAGTTGAAAGAACTAAAGGAGCAACTAATGGAATTGTTAAAAAGGGGTTTCATCAGACCAAGCACTTCCCGATGGGGAGCACTTATATTATTCATCAAGAAGAAGGACAGATCGATGAGACTCTGCATCGATTATCAACAGCTAAACCACCTCACAATCAAGAACAAGTACCCGCTGCCTAGGATCGATGAGTTATTTGATCAAATCTCTGGAGAAAAATACTTCTCAAAGATTGATCTTCGATCGGGTTATCACCAACTTAGGATCAAAGAAGAGGACATTCACAAGACTACATTCCGAAGCAGGTATGGGCATTACGAATTCACTGTTATGCCTTTTGGACTAACAAATGCCCATGCTACTTTTATGCAGTTAATGAACAGCATCTTCAGGCCCCACTTAGACCAATTTATTATGGTCTTTATTGATGATATTATGATATATTCAAATACCGAAGAAGATCATGAAGTACATCTGAAGAAGGCATTGCAAATATTGAGGGAAAATAAATTGTATGCCAAATTTAGCAAGTGCGAGTTCTGGCTCGAGGAAGTATCCTTCTTGGGCCATGTAGTCTCGAAGGATGAAATTTCTGTCGACCCTTCAAAGGTCGAGGCCGTGAAGAATTGGGAACAACCTACAAATGCAACAAAGATTAAGAGTTTCTTGGGGCTGGCTGGTTATTATAGGCATTTCATTAAGGACTTCTCAAAGATTGTTGTTTCTCTCACGAGACTGACTCGCAAGGAAGTGCCTTCTGAGTGGAATGAAGACTGTGAGAAGAGTTTCCAAGCATTAAAGGATCTCTTAACTACTACTCCAGTCTTATCATTACCAATGGAAGGAGAGAAGTACGAGGTGTATACCGATACTTCATGTATTGGCCTCGGGTGTGTCTTAATGCAACAAGGGAGAGTCATTGCATACTCTTCTAGGCAATTGATGAAACATGAAGAAAACTACCCGGTGCATGACTTGGAGCTAGCCGCGGTAGTGTTTGCCTTAAAAATCTAGAGACACTATCTCTACAGAGCACAATTCATTGTGTACTCCGATCACAAAAGCCTGAAGTATCTATTTTCCCAAAGGGAACACAACATGAGGCAGAGGCGTTAGCTTGAATACCTCAAGGATTTCGACTTCACGATACAATACCACCCTAGTAAGGGAAATTCCATAGCGGATGCCCTGAGTCAAAAACCAAGAGCAATATTGGCCAACTATATGATACAAGAATGGAAGTTATTGGAGAAGTTCTTGGAGCTTGATATAAGCACGGACAAGAAGGGGTGTATTATTCTATCTCACATGGGTGTACATCCGGATTTGCTGTCCGAGATCAAGAAGTTACAAGATGAAGACCCTATGCTGGTAGAAGTAAGGATAAGCTGGAAGAACAACTAGACTTTAAGCTGGCATCTGATGGCGGATTTTTATTCCATGAGAGGACATGTGTGCCGAACTGTCCCGGGTTGAAGAAGAAGATTCTAGAATAAGCTCACCGATCAAGGTACGCAATTCACCCGGAGCCACTAAAATGCATCAAGATTTGAAATAAACTTTTTGGTGGCCCAATATGAAAAGGGAGGTTGCGGATTTCGTGTCTCGCTGTCTCACATGCCAACAAGTGAAAGTGGAACACCAGAAACCCGCTGGAAAGCTGCATCCGCTAGTTATTCCAAAGTGGAAGTGGGAAGACATCGACATGGACTTCATCATGGACTTGCCTAAGTCTAGGGGTGGACATGATGGCATCTGGGTAATCATCAATCATTTGACCAAATCGGCCCATTTCCTACCTATCAAGAGCCGTTGGTTGGTTGATGTCCTAGCCGCATTATACATCAAGGAGATTATAAGTTTGCATGGTGTACCTGTGCCGATCGTGTTTGACCGAGACCTGCACTTCACTTCCCATTTTTAGAAGGGTCTACAAAACTCCCTGGAGACGAAACTCAACTTTAGCACTGCCTTCCATCCCCAAACAGATGGTCAGACCGAGAGAACCAATCAGGTTGTTGAAGATAACAACATCTATCAGGCATGTGTCATCGATTTCGGCAGAAGCTGGCATGACCACTTGCCCTTGGCTGAATTTGCTTATAACAACAGCTATCAGGCCAGTATTCAGATGGCTCCATTCGAAACACTTTATGGCAGGAGTTGTCAATCTCCTATATGCTGGGATGAAGTCGGCGAAAGACAAATACTAGGCCCTGATACGGTAAGAGACACAACTGAGAAGGTCCAACTCATCAGGGATAGACTCAAGATAGCTCAATCCAGGCAGAAGTCATATGCAGACAATAGAAGAAGAGATCTAGAGTTCCAAGTTGGAGACCATGTTTTCCTTAAAGTATCTCCTATTCGAGGCATTAAAAGGTTCAGTGTTAAGGGTAAGCTTACACCAAGGTTTATAGGTCCATTCGAAGTGCTAGAAAGAGTTGGCAAGATAGCCTATCGCATTGCCTTGCCTCCACAACTATCTGAAGTACATAATGTGTTCCATGTTTTGATGTTGAAGAAATATGTGCACGATCCTTTCCACGCCATCGAGCATGATAACTTGGTGATACAAAAGGACCTTGACTATGAGCAAAAGCCAATAAAGATCCTCGACCAAGAAGTTCGAGTTTTAAGGAACAAGACTATCCCTATGGTGAAAGTACAATGGAACAAGTGGTTAGAACAAGAAGTCACGTGGGAAACCGAGGATTCTATGCAAAAGAGATTTTTGGAGCTATTCTAGAATGAAGGTACTATGCACTCTCCATGTCTCTATATGCGTGATCGAATTTGGAGACCAAATTCTTTTAAGTGGGGGAGGGTGTAGCACCCCGGATGAAAATTATAAGGAATAAAGACTTCTTAAATAGAATTAAAAATAATATTCAAACACTTGAGAATATTATGTGTGTGGGTGCCGTGTCTTGAGTGGTGTTTGTGTGTGTAGTTGTGCGGCCAAGCTCGGCTGCGTGTGTGTGGGCTGTGCTTACAACACGTGTGTGTGTGTGCCTCACTTCTAGTGGAGCTTAATACTCACACTGTGAGGGGTGGATGTAGGGGACACAGTTGTGGACCCGAACAACCTAAAAATCGCGTGTTCTTATCTGTGGTTTGTCTTCCGTTATCAATCTCATGTGGGCTATGTGATTATATGAGTGAATCTTTTTCATGTTCAGAAATTGTGTTCTATCAATCGTGTAGCTTTCATGAGTGTGTTTTGAATCTAGGTGAGAAAGAGTGGTTGGCTGTTCCTTCCATCGCATCTTTAGTTTGTGTTTAATTTTTGAGGGGTGCTGGAAAGTTTTTCATATAGTTTAAATTTTTTATTCGTAATCAATTCACCCGTCCCCTCTTGATTACTATTCGCCTGGGTACAACAATTGGTATCAGAGCCTTGGTCTTTGGTTACACTGACCTTACGATCACAGAGTAATATCCTAGCGAATGGCGAACAAGGGGATGTTGCCCGAAGGGCACTCAATTCATAGGCCTCCGTTTTTTGATGGGTCGAACTATGCATATTGGAAGAATCGGATGTATGTTTTTCTGAGGGCCGAGGAATTTGATATTTGGTAAGTTATCAGTAAGGGTCCACATCAATTACCTGAAAAAGAGGAAGAATGGGGAGAAGATCATATTTAGAAGTGTATAGCTAATTTCAAGGCAATGAATATAATTAAATGTGTAATTCACCCCAATGAGTACTCACGAATTTCGATGTGTGCTTCCGCGCAGGCAATGTGGAACAAACTTCGGTTGATGTATGAAGGAACATCGGAAGTGAAAGAGACAAAAGCAAAATTTGCTCGTCCGGGATTATGAATTATTGATGATGAAGCCAGACGAAAGTATTTCAAAGATGTTTGCTAGATTGTTGGAGATAACCAATGGATTGAAAGCACTCGGGAAGGAATACTCCAACCAGGATCTTGTAAGGAAGGTATTAAGGTCTCTCTCACCATAGTGGCACACTAAAGCCATGGTCATTGAAGACTCAAAGGACCATAGTACAGTGACGCTTGATGAGCTCATAGGGTCATTGATGACCTACGAGCTGAATATAAAATGGAATGAGGAAGACATCAAGAAAAAGAAGCAGATCACAAGCATGGCCTTAAATACCAACCTTCAAGGTTCAGATGACAGTGAAGGTGGGTCTTCTTCAAATAGTGAGGACGAAGAGCTGGTGGCCATGATAACACGAAGGGCCAAAAAATTCATTAAGAAATCCAGAAGAGTAGGAGCTCCTTTCAGAAGAGGACCAAGGAAGATAATGGCTAAGAAGGGAGAAAGCATCAAGAAGGAAGAGATCATATGTTATGAATGCAAAAAACCAGGGCACATGCGTGGTGAGTGCCTCAAACTTCAGAAAAAATTCAAGAAAGGAAAATTTAGGATACCTAAGGCTATGGTAGCAACTTGGAGTGATGAAGATGACGGCGATGACCAATCTGAAGGTGAGATGGATGAACTTGTGCAAAATTTATGTCTCATGGTGAATGAAGAAGACTCCAATGAGGTATGTTATGAAACTGAGGCTCTTTCATGTGAACAATGGGAAATAGCATATGAAGCCTTATATGAAAAATGTAAGAAGTTAAAGTGTGAAAATAGAATGTTGAAGAAAAAGATTGAACAGAACATGCTCAATGAAAACTCATCTAAAAAATGTGTTGAACTAACAACCAAGATTGAAACACTGTCTCATGAGAATGAGTTGCTAAGTTCAAAAGTCATCTTGTTTGAAGAAGAATTAGCTTGTCTAAGAGAAGAGCAACAAAATGATGAAAAATCCATGAGACAAGATGAAGAGAAAATGAGAAGCTTAGGAAAACCATTAAGGAAGTCAATGTGAAAGTAAAAAGCTTGGAAGAGGATAAGATGGAAGTTGAGCAGGCAAATGAGCTTCTAAAAAAGGAGGTGGAAGATCTAAAAGAAACATTGGCAAAATTTGTCAAAGGGAAAGAAACTCTAGACACCATGCTAGGAATGAAAGTGAATTTCAGAAAGGAAGGTCTAGGTTATGATCCAAGCAAAAAGAAAGCGTTTGAAAATAAGACTTGTACTTCTTATGTGCATGTGAATGCTTCATCTTCATCAAGTTCTTCGAACAAAAAGAATGAAAGATACATTCCTGCTCACAAACCCTTCATGAATGAAAGTAAGAAAAGGAATGCCAACAAGAAAATTGTTTCATGTTTCTACTGTGGAATGTATGGCCACACCATGTATACATGCAGATTAATGTTAGCTGACGATGAAAATTTTGCTAGAAAATCAATGCGGTTAAATAGATCGAGAACTTCTAATCATTATGGACCCAAGCAGGCTTGGGTACCAAAATCATAGAAGTTTTCTTGTCTTGATGGTTTTGTAGGTCTGCATGAAGGCTCAAAGAAATAAATGGTACCTCGATAGTGGATGCTCGCGACACATGTCAGGAAACAAAGAGATATTTGCAGACCTCAAAGAAAAGGATGGTGGACTAGTTGCCTTTGGGGCAAGGACAAGGGAAAAATCATCGGCGAAGGTATGATAGGTAAGGGATCTACTCATAGTGTAGAAAATGTTTTGTTGGTCAAAGGTCTTAATCACAACTTACTGAGTATTAGTCAACTATGTGATAAAGGGTGCAATGTGATTTTTGAATCCACACACTGCACGGTTGTAAATAAAGATACACATGAAATAAAGTTCATAGGTGTTAGACAAAACAATGTATATATCATAGACCTAGATGACACATCACACAATAATTTTTTCTTAGTTGCAAATAATTCAGATAATGCTTGGTTGTGGCATCGCCGTCTTGGGCATGCCAGTTTTAATGTTCTTACAAAGTTGTCCAGAAATGATCTAGTCGTTGGATTGCCAAAACTAAAGTTTGAAGCAAACAAAGTGTGTGAGGCATGTAGCAAAGGTAAGTAAACCAGAACTTCTTTTAAAAGTAGGAATGTTGTCACAACTACTCGGCCCCATGAATTACTTCACATTGATTTGTTCAGACCTAGTAGAACTCATAGTCTAGGTGGAAAGCTATATGGATTCGTCATCATAGATGACTTTTCAAGGTTTTGCTGGGTTCACTTTTTGACACATAAAAGCGATGCATTGACTGAGTTTAAAGGTTTTTGCAAGAAAGTTCAAAATGAGAAAGGATATTTCATCAAAACAATCCAAAGTGATCATGGTAAGGAGTTCGAAAATAATGAGTTTGATGAGATGTGCAGGGAACACGGATACACACATACCTTTTCAGCACCTAGAACTCCTGAACAAAACAGAGTTGTTGAGAGGAAGAACAGAACCCTTGTTGAGATGGCTCATACGATGCTCAATGAAAACAATCTACCTAGGTATTTTTCAGCAGAAGCCGTTAACACAACATGCTACATCATAAACTGAGCCATGGTAAGACCTCTTCTCAGAAAAACACCATATGAACTCTTCAAAGGTAAGAAGCCTAATATCTCCCATCTTAAACCATTTGGTTCTATTTGTTACATTTTGAACAATGGAAAATCTAATTTAGGCAAATTTGATGCAAAAAGTGATCGTGGAATATTTCTTGGGTACTCTCTCACTTCAAGAGCTTATCGGGTGTATAACCTCAGAACTCTTGTAGTAGAAGAGATCCCGCATGTAATTGTAGACGAGTCATTCAATTGGAATATTAACAAGGATTCATGTGTGCAGGATGATGATGAAGAGAATGGAAAAGGAAATGCACCGAAGGCCTCACAAGAACATGGCATTCAAGAAGAAAGACTGGAAAATGAGACTCAAGAAGAACAAGATGTGTAGGAACTACCAAGGCAGTGGACATTCACAAAGAGCCATCCAGCTGAGAATGTAATTGGCAATGTTAAAGAAAGAGTTAGAACAAGATCCTCCTTCAGGGAAGTAGAGAGCTCAGATTATATAGCCCTGCTTTCTCAATTTGAGCCTCACACTGTAGAGGATGCTTTGAAAGACAATTCCTAGATCTTGGCTATGTAGGAAGAACTACACCAGTTCCAAAGGAACAAGGTGTGGTTCCTCGTGCCTCGCCCTAGAGATCAATCCGTGATCGGAACCAAATGGATTTTTTGATATAAATTAAATGATCAAGGAGTGGTAAATTGGAATAAAGCCAGGCTAGTAGTCAAAGACTATAGTCAAGAACTAGGAATTGACTTTGATGAGTCTTTTGCCCCAATGGCAAGACTCGAAGTTGTGAGGATGTTTTTAGCTTTTGCATGTTTCCATAATATTAAATTATTTCAGATGGATGTTAAAAATGCATTTCTAAATAGATATATTCAGGAGGACGTGTATGTGGAGCAGCCACCGGGATTCGAGGATCAAGAATACCCAGACCATGTCTTCAAGCTAGAGAAAGCACTGTACAGTCTAAAATAAGCACCTCGCACATGGTATGATAGACTAAGTGTTTTTCTCATTCAAAGTGGCTTCAAGTGAGGTAATGTCGATCAAACTTTTTTTACAAAAATGAATCAGAAGAAAATCTTGATTGTCCAAATCTATGTAGACGATATCATTTTTTGCTCCACTAATGATAATCTTAGTGAGGACTTTGTAAAGTTGATGCAAATCGAATTCGAAATGAGTCTTATGGGAGAGCTGACATTCTTTTTGGGACTGCAGATTAAGCAATTGGAGGATGGTCTCTTTATCAACTAAAGGAAATATGCACATGAGCTTCTCACGAAATTCAATCTCGGCATAGGTAAGTCGCAACCAACTCCAATGTCCACATCACTTAAGCTAGACCAAGATGATAAAGGTAAATCTACCAATCAAACACTTTTTAGAAGCATGATTGGATCCTTGCTATATTTGACAGCTAGTAGACCGGACATTCAGTTTGTTGTATGTTTATGTGCTAGATTCCAGTCTAGTCCAAAAGAATCTCATATGTTGGCCGTGAAATGGATTTTAACATATATCTCTGGTACTTGTGATTTGGGACTTTGGTTTCCCCGCTCTTCAAGTTTTGATTTGCTTGCGTATTCCGATGCTGACTATGCAGGTTATAAATTGGATCGTAAAAGCACAAGCGAGTATTGCCAGTTCCTTGGATGTTGCATGGTCTCATGGGCCTCCAAGAAACAGAGTTCAGTGGCATTATCAACTGCCAAGGCCGAATATATGGTCGTAGGTAGTTGTGTTGCCCAAGTGCTTTGGATCCAACAACAAATGGTTGATTTTGACATTGAACTAAAAAACACTACAATAATGTGTGATAACACCTCTGCAATTAATCTTTCAAAAAATCATGTGCATCATTCTCGAACAAAACATGGAGAGGGGGATTTCTGTAGCCCAATTAAGAGCAGCCGAACTAGGCCCCTCAGGGCCCAACAAGGCTCAGCTCAGCCAAGTGACAGCCCCCTGGGGCCCACTTAGGCGAGAAAGCCCAATAAAAGATTTGCTCGAGGATACTACCTTCCTAGGCGGCCTCTAGACTCGGAAGGCCTGAGCGTCGGTCAGGTCATAGGAAAGGTCCATGCCCGAGCCATCCCTCTACCCGGGAGAAGAAGGCGCATTCCGACTGATCTGACCCATCTTCATCCGAGCTAAGCCTATCGCCCGGATAGGGCTGGCCTCTCTGAGCATGCTACGGCCGACGATTGCTTATCCATGCAGCCGTTAAGAGTCCTCTGTGGGCAGGAAGTTATAAAGGTGAGGGACTCCAACTCCCCAAGGTGATAACGCTCCCACGATAAGGCAATAAAAGCCCACGTCGAGGACGTAACCCCCACCTGAAACCCCTCAACTTATAGGACTTCAGAAGATGGCGCACTATTTAACCCAGGGATACCCTCCGGCGAAAGGTAAGGGCAATCACGCGCTCAAAACTCCTGAGCAGGAACCACTTCACTCTTCTGGTGGAGAGGGATCTCACGCAGAAGCTACTTCCTCCCTATATTGCTCCCACCATAGCTCTACTGACTTAAGCATCGGAGGGTTTTCCCCAGGGACTCATCCCTGGGCCCCCTGATCCATTTCCCTTTCTTGCAGTTCATTATCTGGTGATCCACCGCCCGCTCAGGACCAGCGCGAGATCTTGCCTCTTCAAAACATATTGAGATTAGGCACCATTTTTTGAGGGACCATGTTAGTAGAGGTGATGTCAAAATAAAATTTGTTGAAACGAATAGTCAAATTGCCGACATCTTCACTAAACCACTTAATGAAGATAAGTTCACAACATTCAGAAGAGAGTTAGGAGTGTGTAGGCTTGGGTGTTAGTCTCTTGCATGCATAATAAATTTCTAATCCTTTGTGCATAAATTGGAGTTTCCAGTCTTGCATTAGCTTTTACTTGTCACATGCATATTATTCATAAGCATATGGTTGTTCTTGACATGCATTTGCATTAGATATTCTTCTTGACATACATTTGCATCATGATGCTTGAATTGCACAAAAGTATGCTTGAATGAACCCTCATCTGTGTGCGGCATGAATTCTATTTGGTTATGTATGAGCCCTCTTTTCTGATTTCTACGTCTATACAACTCTTGATAAATAATGTACTCAGCTGGAGAAATTGAGTGAAAGTCTGCTGTTGGTTAAGTTATGAAGAGGCGAAATCTCGCGCTGGTTCCTGAGCAGGCTGGTAATCACCAAGTTAGTGAACTGCAAGACAGGGAAACGGGTCAGAGGGCCCAGGGGGATTCCCTGGGGCGAAACCCTCCGACGGTCAAGTCAGTAGAGCAATGGTGGGAGCAGCGATAGGGAGGAGAAGGTGAAGGCGCGAAATCCCTCTCCACCATTGGGGTGAAGTGATCCGTGCTCAGGAATTGGGGGTGGATCAATGCCCTTTTGGACTTACCTTTCGCCGGAGGGTATCCCAGGTTTAAATAGTGTGCCGCCCTCTGGAGTCCTGCAAGCCGAGGGGTCTCCGGTGGAGGTTACGTCCTCATCGTGGGCGTTTATGGCCTCATCGTGGGGGCGTTATCCTTGCGGGGAAGCCGGAGCTCCTGGACTTCTTGGCGCCCGGCCCGCTGTGGACTCTAATGGCTACAATGATAAACATTTTATCGGTCGTGCCGAGCTTAGAGGGGCCGGCCCTACTTGGGAAATAGGCCTAGCTCGGTGAGGAGATGGGTCGAACAGACCGACTAGTGCTTCCCTCCTTCGTGCGGAGGGATAGCTCGTGCGCGGGTCTTCCTGTAACCTGACCGATGCTCGGGCTCTCCGAGCCTTGGGGCCGCCTAGGAGAGTTGTTTCCTCGAGCATTGTTTTATTGGGCTTTTCCAAGTGGGCCCTGTGGGTTGTCACTTGGACGAGCTTGCCTCGTCGGGCCCTGTTGGGTCTAGTTGGGTCAGCTCTTTGAGTGGGATGCAGGAATCTCCCTCTCCACTTGTCCCCCTCCTACTCCCGAGCCAAGGGGGCTTGGTTGAGTAGTTTTTCGAGGCTTTGGACCGTCGTGGCTCGGGTGGGTGGAATCCTATCGGCGTTATGAAGCCACGTGTAGTGGTCGCCTGGGCCCGTAGTAATAATGATCCTGACAGATTTGAAATGAAGGGGCCCCCTTTTTCTCAGAGGTTGGAACGGCGCGCCGCCTCCCGCGATGATTTATAGGTGTAGGGCGCTGCTCGTCCTCCCAGCCTTTCTAGGGTTTTTGGCCTTTCCTCCACTTCTTTACTTCTGGGGCTCCTTGATGCATCGTGAAGATACAGCGGGGGAGCGAGTTCTTGCGGCGGCATTTGAGGAGCTGGCGCGTATAACCGCGGAGGCGATCCGATAGCTTCTTTCTCCCCAGGAGTCTTCGGGCTCTCGTGAAGGTTCTTCTTCTAGCTTTATGGCGGATCTGCGCTAGGAAATCGAGCAGGTGAGGCGGGAGCCCGTCCCCAATCGCAGCGAGTTGGGGGAGGCTGATGTGAAGAAACTGGAGCATCGGTTTCGCCTGCCTCTCCGATATAGCTTTGCGGCCGCTGCCCCATACGAGACAAGCTTGGATAGCCGCATGGGCCATATCTGTACTTTTCTCCTGGCGTGGAAGAGCGGATTCTGCCTCCCCTTCGAGCCCTTCGCTCTGAAGCTTCTCAATTTTTTCATGTTGGCGCTTGTTCAGCTGGTGGCCAACTCGTATCTTCTGCTGTCTGCCTTTCGGATCCTCTGCCACCTGCAGGGGGTTCCCCCGTCCCTGGATATTTTTCATTATTTCTTCGAGCTGAAGGCACATACGTCAGCGGGGAAAGGCTTCTACTTTATTCAGGCGCGCAGGAATCGGAGTTGTATTCCACTGGCGGCGAAGGATTCTTCGCACAGAGGATGGAAGAGGCAGTTTTTCTGGGTGAAGGCGGAAGCAGTGCATGAATCCTAGAGGTGCCAGGTTATGCCCAACTTCCATCCGAATCTTCCCCCACGGCAGGAGCAGTTCCCCGCCGATGTGGAGGAATACGCCGTTCGCTTGTTGAAAAATCGCCGGTCGACTGAGGAGCTGGTGACGCTGGAGAACGTAGAGCAGCATCTGCTTACGCAGCTCAAGCCATCATGTATCATCCTTCGGATCCTTCTGCAGGGTCGGAGGGTCGCCTTTTCGCTTCTTAACCGAATCTTCTTCTTCATTACAGACATCCGGCGGGAACCTTTGGAAGAGGTCACCGAGGTCATCGATCTTGGGGATGACTCGGCGGCTGATGAGCCTATCATTCCCGCGGGTCGTTCCCAAGCCCGGGATAAGGGCAAGGGGGTGGCCTTCGAGGGATCTTCACGGCCAAGCGGGGCAAAGCGCAAGGATCCCATGGAGGGAAAATTGCGGGAAGCCCCGAAGGCCAAGAAACGGGCCAAGAAGGCTGGCCTTCCTACCGCTGCCGGGGGCGACTATGGCTCGGCGACACTCCCCTCTCAGGGGCAAGATGGGGCCGACCCTTCCCGGCCAGCTCTCCCACCTGCCAGGCGAGAGGGGGCCGAGGAGACCAGGGGCCCCCCAGAGGGCGGAGATGGGTCGGTTCTCCCCTCCCCGGAGATGGAGGGGGCCGGTGGTGAAGTAGCCGACGTCGAGACCGGGAGACCGGTCGAGGTCGGTGATGTCTCGGGCGGCGAGGCGCGGGCTGAGACAAATAGGGTTGGGGGTTCGCCTGCGAGGGTGTCGCAGCCCCAAGTGCTCGAAGTTCCCGGTGCGGTTGATCCCGTGGCGTCAGTCAAGGTTGGGGGTTCGCCCGGGGAGGCGTCGCAACCCCAACCGACCGCGGCGCACGGGGCGGTCGGCCCCGTTGCTCGAGCCAAACCTTCTGGCGGGGCGTCCGGTGGGGAGCGGATCTCCTTACCGGAGGCCTTGGAAAGGCTCGGTGTTTCGGGCGACCTGTATCGAGGGGGGGAGACAAGCGCCACTCCCCCTCCAGAGTCCTCGACGTCCTCATGGAGGGTGGCCTAGTCATGGCTCGGTCGGCGGCCTTGATGGCGGAGACGTACGCCCGGACGGAGGCGGAGCGGTCGAGTCTCGCCTGGGCCCTCGGGGGGTGCGAGAGGAAACTGGCCCGCCTCAGCGAGGAGCATGAGGGGCCTCGACGGGAGTTCTCGGTGATCAGGGATTTGGCACGGGCGAGCCGGCTAGAAACCGAGGCGCTGACTGAGCAGTTGGCTAAGGCCCGAGAGTCGCTCGAGAGGAAGGGCAAACTCTTGGAAGAGGAGCGTCTATGTCACCTCGAGCTGGACGGTCGCTGGGAGCTCGAACATGCCGAGCTACTGGACCGGGTGGAGGTAGCGGAGCGCCTTCGTTCTGTGGCCGAGGCGGACCAAGCCCGGGTGGAGAGGCGGTCGAGCGAAGCCGAGCTAGGGAGGATCGAGGCAGAGGAACGCTTGGCGGGGGCAGAGGAGCGTGCGGCCGAGGAAGAGCAGATCGAGGCGGGCTTGGGTCAAGCTCGTTGGGAGGACGGAGCAGATCGAGGCGGAGGCGATCGAGCGGTATAAGAGCTCGGACGCCTACTCAGCCGACCTAGAGAGAGCCGCCCTACCATATTACGAGGTAGCGCTTCGCCGGGGCACCCGAAAGGGGTTTAAGCAGGGTTATCATCGGGCGGTGGACTACGCCGATGAGCAAGACTCCGGGATCGAGTTCCCTTTGGGCCAGAGCTATGACTCGGATGAGTCGGCTTCTAGCTCCTCTACGTCGAGCGGGGAAGATCCAGAGGGGTCTCCTCCGGCGGGGTCACCAACTTCGGACGTCTCGGGAGGGCTCGCGACCGAGACAGTTCTCGCACAGGCGAGGTCAGTGCCCGGGTCGGCCGTCACCGAGGGTGCTGGGGGTGACGTGCCCACTTCCGTCGCTCCCGAGCTTCAAAGTGGGCCCGAGGCCTGATGTGTTTTGCCTTATTTTGCCCCTGTCTCTTGTTTGTCTCTCTTTCCTCCTTTAGAGAGTTTCCTCTTTATGAGATAATGAATGACTTACTTGTTTGATCGCCATCCTTGCCGTGATTTGGTTGGCGTATCTGAAGTAGTTGGAGAGTGCCGGTATGTCCTGCCTGGTTTTCGCATGCTGATTTGGTAGGCTTCTGACGGGGCGTCTTTCCGTTCCCTCACGCTTTGAATGCTAGGCCGCTTCGTGAATCCCGCTGGGGCGGGAAACGAGGAGTTGGAGGTGACCGTTCAGGGGAGAAATCCTTTGGCGTGTTTTCGAGGGGGGAGTCATTTAAGGCGTGTAGCCTCCTTTGGCCTATAAGAAGGACCAAAGGGCACCCTTTCCTCTTTACCGCTTGGGATTTTCTCTAACGGTCTTTCCTCACTCCTTCTTCTTCACTTTGCGTTGTGCTGTTGCATTCGGAGCATGGAGGATCCTTCGGAGGGTGACGCCGCCGATGACAGGGGGCAGAGATCTCTTGCTGTCCTGGCTTGTTGGATGGGTCCCACGGTCGCCGTGCGGGTTTGAGACGGGTCCGACGGTCGCCGCGCGGATCTGGAGAGGGCTCCGACGTGTGAGGGCACGGCTCTTGCCCTTTCTCAGTTCTGGCGTGGCTTCCGGGCGGGCGCCGAGGCGGAGGACGGATGGGGGTATTAGGGATGCCTACCGCCACTCCCCCTCTGCATGGGGGGGGGGGGGAAGGCACACCAAGCTCCCTCCTCACCGGAGCCTTCCTCCGTCTGCAACCTCTTTTTCCCTCTTCTGCTCTTCATTTCTTTTACTCTTCGGAGGCTGCTTGCTCTCTGTTCCCTTCCAAGGAGTTGGTAGGTTGGGAAAGAGGAGGTCTTCACGGCGCTCCTTCTCCCTGGCCTCTATCAACTTGGAAGGTGGCCTTCCCCAACCTTAGGAGGTGGTTACTTTCTCTGCAGTCCCTCTGTCACTTTTGTCAGGGGTCATCTGAGCCAACTGGATCGGCCCCCTCTTGTCCGAGCCAGTTTCTACGCGAGGCAGAGTCAGTGGCTGGACGTGAGGAGATCGAGATCGAGTCCACCGAGCGATGACCCATTGCAGCGGTGTTAGATGGATTTTCTTACTTTTTGTCATGCAATGTACTGGCCTTTGCCTTTTTGATGTATCAATAGTTTTGAATGAAAAGAAAAGGAATTTATTTTGTCCATCTTGATGTACAATTTCAAAAATGGAATTTGCGTAGTGCGGCTGCGTTCCATGTCCGAGGAATGGGTTCCCCTTCCATTGTTGCTAGCCTGTACGCACCTTTCCCGAGCATCTCGACCACTCGGTAGGGGCCTTCCCAGTTAGGGGACAGCTTGCCCGCCGCCTCTAGTGGTCGAGAGGCGTCGGCTTTCCTGAGGACGAAGTCTCCCGGTTAGAAGTGTCTGCTTCGGACTCTGACGTTGTAGTATCGAGTGAGGCGTCGCTGGTATTCCGTCGCTCGGATGCTGGAAATATCCCGGAGCTCGGAGCTGGCAATATCCCGGAGTTCATCGGCTAGGTCGAGGTTCTCGAGTAACTTTTGGTTGTTTTCCTCGAGCGACTAGCGGATGACTCGGAGAGACGGGTTGGCGATCTCTAATGGAATGACGGCCTCAGTGCCGTACACCAATTGAAAAGGACTTTCACCGGTTGCCGTCCTGGGAGTCGTTCGGTGCGACCACAGTACGCTAGGCAATTCCTCGAGCCAACTATCCTTGGCTTTGCCGAGTCTGGTCTTTATGCCTTTCAAGATAGTCTTATTGGCATTTTCGACCAGCCCGTTGGCCTGAGGGTGGGCAACCAAAGTGAAGTGGTTGTGGATGTTTAGGTCGGCGCATCTGTCTCGAAAATATCGAGAATCGAATTGCCGACCGTTATCGCTCACTATCACTCGGGGGATGCCGAAGCGACAAATGATCGATTTCCAGATGAAACTCCAGACGACTGTCTCGGTGATCCTTGCAGTGGCTTCGGCCTCGATCCATTTAGTGAAGTAGTCGATGGCGACGATAATGAACTTTTTCTGGGACTGAGCCGTAGGGAATGGCCCGAGAATGTCGATCCCCCACCGAGCGACGGGATAAGGCTCGGTGAGGGTGACGAGTTCTGTAGCCGGTTGATGGACCAAGTGGTCGAACCGCTGGCATCGGTCGCACTGTTGAGCGTAGGCTGAGCAGTCGCGCTGCAGGGTGGGCCACCAGTACCCCTGTCGTAACAGGATCCTAGCCAGTGACCTTGCCCCTGAGTGCGCTCCGCACAGGCCTTCATGAACCTCTTGGATGGCTCGGCTGGCTTCGTCGGGGCCGAGGCACTTCAGGAGAGGGTCGGCGAAAGACCTTCAGTAGAGTGTGTCGTCCAGGACGACGAAGCACCGGGCTTGGTACTTCATTCGGCGTGCTTCTCGAGGGTCGGAGGGCTCTTGGGAGTCTCAGAGCCAAGACAGGTAGGGGGTGTGCCAGTCGCTCGGGATGGCCGAGTCAACAACGAGGAGCTCCGAGTCAATGCTTGGGCATTCTAGATCTTCGAGGAGGACCGATCGGGTACCTTCTGGGTCTAGGGAGGAGGCCAACCGAGAGAGGGTGTCCGCTCGGGAGTTTTCTTCCCGGGCTATTCGGACTACCTCGAATCTCTCGAATTATTGGGCCAGGCTCCTGACCAGCTGGAGGTATTTGATCATGGGTGCCTCTCGAGCTTCGTACTCACCGTTGACCTGGCTTGCGACCAGTTGAGAGTCGGTGTGGATCCTGACTCGCTCAGCCCCCAACCGCCGGGCCATGCGCGCTCCCGATATAAGGGCCTCGTACTCGGAAGCATTGTTGGACGCCTGAAAGTTGAATTTCAAGGCGTACTGCAGCTCCACTCCTTCGGGGGATCTTAGGAGGATCCCAGCACCACTACCGACCGAGTTGGAAGATCCGTCGACGTACAGTTCCCAGGTTGGCCTGGGCATGGTCGGTAGTCTACCTTCGGTCGGGATGGTGCTTTCGGTGATGAAGTCGGCGAGCGCTTGACCTTTTATAGCTGAGCGCAGGCGATACGAGATGTCGTAGGCCCCAAGCATAATGGCCCATTTGATGAGTCACCCCGAGGCCTCGGGGTGGGCCAAAATCTTCTTCAACGGCTCGCCGGTTAGCACGGTGATGGGGTGCCCCTGGAAGTAGGGTCGGAGGCGTTTCGCGGAGGTAACCAGCGCTAGCACGAGCTTCTCGGTTGCGGGGTACCTCCTCTCGGCCTCGTTGAGCACCTTGCTGGTGTAGTAGACTGGTCTTTCGATTCCTGAGTCATTTCTGACTAGGACCGAGCTGACCGTTGATGACGTCGCCGAGAGATAGAGCAGCAAGACTTCGCCCGGCACGGGCTTGGAGAGCACCGAGGGTGAAGCCAGGAACTCCTTGAGCTCGGCGAACGCTTTCTGGCATTCCTCATCCCATGCGAACGTAGCAGATGCCAATTTGGGCCGCCTCAATAGTTTAAAAAAGGGCAGGCATCGTTCGGCCGCACGGGACAAGAAACGGCTGAGAGCGGCGACACGCCCCGTCAAACGCTGGACGTCCTTAATGCAGGCAGGCGGGCGCAAGTCCAGGATGGCCTGGACTTTGTCGGGGTTGGCTTTGATCCCACGCTGAGTGACTAGGAAACCCAGGAACTTCTCGGATCTTACTCCGAAGGCGCACTTAGCAGGATTGAGCTTCATGTTGTACTTCAGGAGGACGCCGAAGGTTTCAGCGAGGTCGGTGAAGTGGTCCTGGGCCTTGGGGGTCTTAACGAGCATGTCGTCAATGTAGGCCTCGACGTTCCGACCTAGCTGCTCCTCGAACATGTGATTGACCAGTCTTTGATATGTGGCTCCGGCGTTCTTCAACCCGAAAGGCATCCGGGTATAGCAGTACACGCCGTAGTCGGTGATGAAGGCGGTCTTTTCGACGTCTTCAGAATTCATTCTGATCTGATGGTAACCCGAATAGGTTTCCAGGAAGCTGAGCATCTCATTGCCTGATGTCGAATCGACCAGTTGGTCGATGCTGGGCAAGGGATAGCAGTCCTTAGGGGTCGCCTTATTCAAGTCGGTGAAGTCCATGCACATCCGCCACTTGCCGGAAGCCTTTGGTACCAGGACGACATTGGCTAGCCACGTCGGGTACAGGACCAGTTTAAAAAGACTAGTCTCTTGCCCCTTGGTGACCTGCGCCTTGATAATCATCTACTTCTCGGGTGCGTGCTTCCTTCGGCGCTGCTGCACGGGCTTCATGGTGGGGTTGAGGTTGAGTCTGTGCGTCACGGTCTCCTCTGGTATCCCAGGGAGCTGATCGTCGGACCAAGCGAAGACTCGGATGTACTCAGAAAGAAATTTCTTATATTGCTACTGTTCCTCGGGTGGTAGGTCGGCTCCGATCCTTACTCCTAGGGTCGGGTCATCGTTTAGGAAAATTGTTAGCAACTCGCCACCTGGCTCAGTGGTTGTGGATTTTTCCTCGACTTCCCGAGGGACCTTATCATTCCCGCCCGGCCTCGTGGCCTCCACCGAGATATTATAGCACCTTCGGGCCGTGGCCTGGTTACCTCAGATTTCCCCTACACCGTTTTTGGTGGGGAACTTCATTTTTTGGTGATAGGTAGATGGTACTGCCTTGATCCGGCGGAGGATTCCCCGGCCGAAGATGGCGTTGTACGCTATCATCCCTTTGATCACCATGAAGTCTACCATGACCGTAACGGTTTTGGGTGGGGTGCCGAGGGTAACCGGCAGGCTTAGGGCTCCTTCGGGGAGAGTGGCCAGGCCGTTGAACCCACAGAGGGGCGTTCGGACCGAGTGGAGTTTGGATGGATCCTCTCCCATTTTGTGGAAACAGTCATAAGACAATACATCAGGGGCACTTCCAATGTCCACAAGAATCCTATCTACGTTACAATGGTTTATAGTGGCCGAGATTACGAGGGCATCATCATGCGGGGTGCTCAGCCCCTCCAGGTCTTGATCGGAGAAGACTATGACCTGGGGCGGGGCCTTGGGTGGCTCTGGGGTGGGGCCTTGGGTGGCTCTGGGGCTCGGCTCGCCCGCTCGGCATGACGCTTCCTTCCACGGCTGCTGTTGCCTCCTGATGTTATTCCCCCAGAGATGACGTTGATGTGAACCCCTCGGGGGGCGTTGTCGATCTCTTCTGCGGCGCCTTGATCTTCTCTGCGCTTGGCAATGAACCGAGCCAGGTGCCCCAGGCGGATGAGGCGCTCGATTTCATCTTGGAGCTGGTGGCAGTCACCGGTGTGATGCCCATGATCGCCGTGGAATAGACAATGTCTGTCTTGCTTGCGGTTCTTTGACCTCATCGGCTCGGGCCTGCGGAGGAGTCCCGAGTCTTTGACGTCTTCATAGATTTCATAGATCGATGCGGTTAACGGGGTGTACCACTCGTACTTCCGCTTGTGTTCTCCATCTCGATCTCGCTTCTTTCCCGAGCTAGGATTTGGCTCGGGGCCCCGCTTCTTGTCCCCCTCCCGACCCGAGCCAGTTGCGTCTCGGCAAGCGCTGAGTACCTCTTCGCACTCGGCGTGGCGCAGAGCCAGAGTCACTAGCTCGGCAAGGGTCGAGGGAGGGTGGAGGACAAGTTCACGGCGGAGGTTCTCGTCCCGGGTACCCACGGTCAGTGCGGTTGTGGCCGAGGCCACATCCAGGCGGGGGATTCGGAGGGCTTCCGATTTAAATCGGTGGACGTAAGCCCGGAGCCTTTCCCCTTGCGCCTGTTTAAGGGCCAAGAGCCCCGCTACCGAGCTTGGGGGGGCACTTCCGGCGAAGCTCTCCTTGAAGACTCGCCCGAATTGCTTGAAGTCTCGGATGGATCCGAGGGCGAGGGCCCGGAACCACGCTTGAGCGCCCTGGACCAGAGTGGTCACGAAGGCTCGGCACTTGATGGGGTCCGACGCTCCGTGTAGAGTCATCAGGGCGTCGAAGCTATCATAATGGTCGGCCGGGTCGCCCTGGCCGTCGTAAAGCTTGAAGGTTGGTATGGGGGCTCTGGGAGATACCTCTGCCTTCAAGATATACTCGGAGAACGGGGATTTCTCCTCATCTTCCGGGGAAGAGGCCTTCTGTAGGGCGTGAAGGGCGCGCTCCTGCTCAGCGAAGCACCTTTCGAAATCTCACAGCCGGAGGGATAACTCCGGTTGCTGCCGTGCCGTGGGGCTGGGGGGAGCGTCTTGGCGGTCTCCGGGAATGTCGGCTTCCGGATCTGGCCGTTGCGTCCCCCGCCTTCCTTTCCTCGGCGTGGAGGAGGCCTCTTGCTCCGGAGGCGGAGCTTGCGAGGGTCCTCCGACCCTGTTACGAATGAGCTGCTGGCCGTGGAGGGTGAAGCGGCCCCCAGATGTGTGCTGGGACGTACTCCTGCGGGGGGGGGGGGGGGGGGGGGGGCTCCCTGACGGGGCACGGGACCTTGCATCCCTGGCCGCCTGGGTCTTCATGAGTTCCACGAGGACATCCAGTTTGGCGTTGAGGGCCTGGAAGGCTTCGGCGCCACCGTAGGGGGGTAGCCCCACCGCTGCGGGGGGTGGTGGTGGTCCGTCGGTGGGGATGCTGACGTTGGAGGGAGGGTTCTGTGAGGCCCTGGAAGGGCCATCCCCTGCTTCTACCATGGCCTTATCCCTTTCACCAGCGGACCTCCTCCCTGAGCTCCTTCTCACCATGTTGGCTCTTCGTGCGTTTTCCACAGACGGCGCCAGATGAAGAGGCGAAATCTCGCACTGGTTCCTGAGCGGGCTGGTAATCACCAAGTTAGTGAACTGCAAGACAGGGAAACAGGTCAGAGGGCCCAGGGGGATTCCCTGGGGAGAAACCCTCCGACGGTCAAGTCAGTAGAGTAATGGTGGGAGCAGCGATAGGGAGGAGAAGGTGAAGGCGCGAGATCCCTCTCCACCAATGGGGTGAAGTGATCCGTGCTCAGGAATTGGGGGTGGATCAATGCCCTTTTGGACTTACCTTTCACCGGAGGGTATCCCAGGTTTAAATAGTGCGCCACCCTCTGGAGTCCAGCAAGCCGAGGGGTCTCCGGTGGAGGTTACGTCCTCGTCGTGGGCGTTTATGTCCTCATCGTGGGGGCGTTATCCTCGCGGGGAAGCCGGAGCTCCTGGACTTCTTGTCGCCTGGCCCGCTGTGGACTCTAATGGCTGTAATGATAAACATTTTATCGGTCGTGCCGAGCTTAGAGGTGGTGAGGACACACGGCGCTATCCTCGACGGAGCACCCGGCACACCGCTACCTCCTTGTGGCTCGGCGACGGCGGCACCTTCTAGTTATCTTTTCATCATGTTTAGGCCATGTTGGGCCTCAGTCTGGACTTGCTCAGGCCTTGTGGGCCTTGTCTTTTGGTCCCTGCGTGGACATCTTCTTGTTTAGGCACTTATTGGGCCATATAGTGGCCAATTGGGTTGCTTTGTGGGGTAATGGATCGTGTTATGGGGTCAGGGGCTTATTTGGGTTTGAAGCCCACTAAAAAAGGGCCCATTAGGGTTAGGGGGCGGCCCCCTCCCCAGCTAGAGGAGGAGGAGGCAGCCGCCCCCCCCCCCCTTCCTAGTTCTACTAGGGAAGGTGGGGGGCGCTCCCCTCTCCCTTCCCCTTTCCCCCTCTCCTCCTTTCCCCAACTCCACCCCTTCCTTATCCCACTTAGAATCCTTTCCTATTTTCTAAGCTTGCTGAATTATGGGCCGCCTTTCTCTCCTTGGAGCTGGGCGCACCCCTCCCCTTCTAGTTAGATTAGGGTTTTCCCATCCCCTATAAGTAGTTCTCACATTGTACCGATTACAGTTTACACATGATTTTGAATACAAGTGAGTATTGTGCAAAGCTTTTTGCGCCCTTCTCTCTCTCTCTCTTTCTTCTCCTGCGACGGGAGAACGGCGGGGTGTGACGCCTCAGCCCTCGGTGGACTCCGGGGTTCCCTCTTATCCTCATCTTCTTCCTCAACGGTTCGTGTGCGTGATTCCAGATTTCTTCCCCGACTTGTAGCAGAGCTCGCGCCCCCTTCTTGGACGAGTTTTGCCACGATCTATTTTCTGGAGATACGTCTGCGGATCAGCTTCGCGTCGGCGCCGGTTTTGCATCAATCGGGGATCGGCACTGCCCGTACCGATTTTCTCCGCCGACCTGCGCCAGCACCACTTTCTCTGCTCGCCCAGCGGGGAGGCCCTGATTGCGAATTTTCCCCAGGCCTCCACGCTGCGTCTTTTGCGCTGGTTTCTTCAGGGTTCGTGGATCTCCGAGTTAACTTTCCAACGCCGCCGACGGCGTTGCGTTTCGACATCGTCACCGTCCGTGGCGGTCGATCTCGTGGGGTTGCGCCAGCGTGTCTGCCCAGTCCGCCCAGCGAACCAGTCCTAACTTTCAACGACTCCTGCGGCTCGCACCGGCGTCGTCTGCCAGCGCCATTTGGCCGAGGGCGACCTCTGCCAATCAGCTGTCACCACCAACCGGCCCGGACTTGTTCGGGCACCAGAAGGCCGATTTCCAGATTTTACCGGCGGCGTGCGCAGTTCTGTGTCCACAGAACCTGATCTGACTTTCAGCAGCGCCCACGGTCACCACCGGCGGATCCAGCACGCCCCCTTTGGCCGGAGCGTTCCTCCATCAGTCAGCGACGCGTCCTCTCTGACGGTGCTTCAAACGGGCGTCGTATCAGCCCGTGAGACCCCCTCCGCTCAGGCGCGCGCGACACCGGTTTCGGCAGCGTTGCACCCGAACCTCCTCGCGGCCAACCCGTCACCGAGTGCGGCCCGTCAACCCGTGTCCGGCAGTCCCGAACGTATTGGTTGTAGCCTTTTACCTCCCTGCGAGGAGTGGGCCACTATTGGGTTGTATTTTATTGACCTCTGGTGTATCGAGGTTGTTGGTTCACGGCCGGGGTTCCTTCCCCACGCCTAGGCGTGGAGGTACGCGCTCCGACTCCCCTCCTTTTGCTTGCTCTTTTAGTATGTGATTGATTATGCCGCGTGAGAGAGGGTAGGTGCCTAGCCACTTATTGCCATCACCGCGGATCATGAGTGAGAGCATCCATCCCTAGCACTAGTCGAGCACCGAGCTAGGACTCGACTCCCCTTGTCTTTGGAGGTCGACTATACGCCTAGACACGTGCGCTTCCCTCCTTGGGACGGCCGAGGTCGGAGTTTCTGTTGAGAGACGTCCCTCATTCTGTGGGATATCACGGTGGTCAGCCACTTGGCGACCCTTGAGCGTGCTACTGCCGGCCTCAGTTAGAGTCTTTTGTGAGTCTTAGTCCGTGTCGGTCCCCGTCCCGCGTCAAATTTGGTATCAGAGCTTAGGGAACCAGTTTGTTCTAACAAATTGGGGTCTTAGGTCTTTTGAGTCTTTAGGTTGTCTAGGGTGCATTGAGTCTCTTAGTTCATCTAGGTAACCAACCATTGCATTGTCATTTTAGGCTTGTGTCTAGTTAGAGTTTTTATCCTTGTCTCGTTGAGTCTTGCATGTCCAGCTCCCCGCCAGCCCCATGGTGGTTCCTCGTGCCCACGTGTCAGATTGGTCATCCCTGTTGGCCCGATTCGACGCTCTTATGGCACGACCCGTGGGTGTCGGCCCTACCACTCAGTCGTCGGGATACCCGATCCCTATACCGATGACCGAGTCGTTTCAGCGCCCTGTCATGTCCGTGGCCATCCTACCTAATGGGTTGCATACGGAGATCGACTTCATCAGTAAGGTTTCATATAATTGTGTCTCACAGGACATTGTTGAGTCTCTCTCTAAGACTGGGGAGATTGTTCTCCGTGATGGTTTAGCTTTTATCGAGTTTCAACGGTGGTTTGGCCCCGTTAAATATTTCGATGGCGCTTGGTGCAAGATCAGCACACTTGCTGGTCCATGCATCATTTTAGGGCGAACTTGGTTGGAGGAAAGAAGTGCGACCATCGACCTGGATAGGAGGACCTGCACCTTACACCCATCTCACCTTCCCGGTGAGTTTGTCTTCCATGACGGCGTTACGCCGACCACCTCCATGTCATCACCTGGGTTTGTTCCAGTGAGTTACGAGGCTGAACAGGAGTTGATTGAGGAGTACCTAACTAAGGTTGAGGAGTTAGGGAGTGATCCCCTCCACATCATAGAGGACTCCGTTTCCCCTCCCGAGAGAGAGGCTTCACCCTTAGACCCTCATATAGAGACATTCTTACCTTCCGAGGGTGAACTGGTCATTGGTGAGTCTTTAGCTAGCTGGCTAAGGGAGGGTCCACTTCTAGATGTCTCCATTCCTTGCTATACACCCATGGGACCAGCCCTCCCAATAATACCCCTTAACTCCTTTCACACCACTTTTCGGTCCTTCTGCTTTCTTGAAAATGTGAAGGACTTCCTTAGGAGTTTAGATTATCAATGGGAGTTGACTTATATGTTGACCTTAGGGTCTGACCAACCCTATAGTCATAGCTTTACACTCCCTGTTTTGGGGTCTATTACCTCGGTCTACACCATAGGACATATCACATCCGAGGTCCTTTTATTATTTCCCATACCCGTGGAGGTTGATTTTGTCCCCGCTTATGGTTTCACGGTCCCGAGGGAGGAACCTAGCCTTCCTTGCCTTCCTCATGAGCCTCTTGCCCCATACATGAGAGTGCCTGAAGGTGATTATCTGCACCTAGGCGAATGTCGCACATGGGCAAGTATAGTGAAGGGACCTGTCGGGAGGGGTCATCATTTCTTTGACCCTTTCGATCCCCTCCCTAGTGAGCCTCTCAACCCAGATTATTTTCCCCACCTTGTCGAGGAGGTCCACTATCATACACCACCTAGGCCTTCTAGTCAACACCTCACCATGCAGGCATCCAGATGCCCGAGCTTAGGAGGCCAGGGACACATGTCTCTTCCCCATGTTTCACCATGTCCATCGTCATATAGGGGAGATGTCATGAGTAAGCTTGGGATTATTCATCCTTCTGAGTCTACCATATGTCATAGGACACATGTGCATGCTAGGTTCTACTTTGGTTGTCCAGGCCCTCCCCATGTTGTCAAGTCAGGTAGACATCATAGGCATGTTAGATCCATGTTTGGATGTCCAGGACCACCACTGCATTCACATAGGTATGAGTCAACACAGCTAGTTCGGAGTCTGCATCATCACCACCTTGAGGCCAGCAACGCACGTTACAAGGAGTTAGCTGACGCGCACAGACGCACACGTGAGTTCCGCGAGGGAGAGTACGTCATGGTCCGGGTTAGACCGGAACGGTTTCCTTCGGGAGCCGTAAAGAAGCTCCAAGACCGCGGTGCAGGACCATTCAGAGTGTTGAGGCGTATTGGGTCGAACGCGTATGAGATCGAGCTACCAGACGACTACGGGATCAGTTCGACGTTCAATGTCTCTGATCTGGTAGCTTATCGGGATCCCGCGGTGATACCCAGTGAGTTATTTGGGCCTGACCCTCCTGTTGTGAGTGATACACCTACTGAGAGTCCACCTCCTCCAGCCCCATTACAAAAACGCGAGCATATAGATTGCATACTGGATGAGCAGGTGACTACTACCAGGAGCGGAGCCTACCAACGCTTCTTAGTGCATTGGAGAGGGCGCCCCGAGTCGGACAACACCTGGATTACACGTGGAGAGCTGGAGCGGATCGATCCGGACCTGCTGGAGCGGTACCTCAGCGACCGTGACCCTTACTCGACGGGGTCGAGTTCTTCCCACCCGGGGAGAATTGGTGAGGACACACGGCGCTATCCTCGACGGAGCACCCGGCACACCGCTACCTCCTTGTGGCTCGGCGACGGCGGCACCTTCTAGTTATCTTTTCATCATGTTTAGGCCATGTTGGGCCTCAGTCTGGACTTGCTCAGGCCTTGTGGGCCTTGTCTTTTGGTCCCTGCGTGGACATCTTCTTGTTTAGGCACTTATTGGGCCATATAGTGGCCAATTGGGTTGCTTTGTGGGGTAATGGATCGTGTTATGGGGTCAGGGGCTTATTTGGGTTTGAAGCCCACTAAAAAAGGGCCCATTAGGGTTAGGGGGCGGCCCCCTCCCCAGCTAGAGGAGGAGGAGGCAGCCGCCCCCCCCCCCCCTTCCTAGTTCTACTAGGGAAGGTGGGGGGCGCTCCCCTCTCCCTTCCCCTTTCCCCCTCTCCTCCTTTCCCCAACTCCACCCCTTCCTTATCCCACTTAGAATCCTTTCCTATTTTCTAAGCTTGCTGAATTATGGGCCGCCTTTCTCTCCTTGGAGCTGGGCGCACCCCTCCCCTTCTAGTTAGATTAGGGTTTTCCCATCCCCTATAAGTAGTTCTCACATTGTACCGATTACAGTTTACACATGATTTTGAATACAAGTGAGTATTGTGCAAAGCTTTTTGCGCCCTTCTCTCTCTCTCTCTTTCTTCTCCTGCGACGGGAGAACGGCGGGGTGTGACGCCTCAGCCCTCGGTGGACTCCGGGGTTCCCTCTTATCCTCATCTTCTTCCTCAACGGTTCGTGTGCGTGATTCCAGATTTCTGCCCCGACTTGTAGCAGAGCTCGCGCCCCCTTCTTGGACGAGTTTTGCCACGATCTATTTTCTGGAGATACGTCTGCGGATCAGCTTCGCGTCGGCGCCGGTTTTGCATCAATCGGGGATCGGCACTGCCCGTACCGATTTTCTCCGCCGACCTGCGCCAGCACCACTTTCTCTGCTCGCCCAGCGGGGAGGCCCTGATTGCGAATTTTCCCCAGGCCTCCACGCTGCGTCTTTTGCGCTGGTTTCTTCAGGGTTCGTGGATCTCCGAGTTAACTTTCCAACGCCGCCGACGGCGTTGCGTTTCGACATCGTCACCGTCCGTGGCGGTCGATCTCGTGGGGTTGCGCCAGCGTGTCTGCCCAGTCCGCCCAGCGAACCAGTCCTAACTTTCAACGACTCCTGCGGCTCGCACCGGCGTCGTCTGCCAGCGCCATTTGGCCGAGGGCGACCTCTGCCAATCAGCTGTCACCACCAACCGGCCCGGACTTGTTCGGGCACCAGAAGGCCGATTTCCAGATTTTACCGGCGGCGTGCGCAGTTCTGTGTCCACAGAACCTGATCTGACTTTCAGCAGCGCCCACGGTCACCACCGGCGGATCCAGCGCGCCCCCTTTGGCCGGAGCGTTCCTCCATCAGTCAGCGACGCGTCCTCTCTGACGGTGCTTCAAACGGGCGTCGTATCAGCCCGTGAGACCCCCTCCGCTCAGGCGCGCGCGACACCGGTTTCGGCAGCGTTGCACCCGAACCTCCTCGCGGCCAACCCGTCACCGAGTGCGGCCCGTCAACCCGTGTCCGGCAGTCCCGAACGTATTGGTTGTAGCCTTTTACCTCCCTGCGAGGAGTGGGCCACTATTGGGTTGTATTTTATTGACCTCTGGTGTATCGGGGTTGTTGGTTCACGGCCGGGGTTCCTTCCCCACGCCTAGGCGTGGAGGTACGCGCTCCGACTCCCCTCCTTTTGCTTGCTCTTTTAGTATGTGATTGATTATGCCGCGTGAGAGAGGGTAGGTGCCTAGCCACTTATTGCCATCACCGCGGATCGTGAGTGAGAGCATCCATCCCTAGCACTAGTCGAGCACCGAGCTAGGACTCGACTCCCCTTGTCTTTGGAGGTCGACTATACGCCTAGACACGTGCGCTTCCCTCCTTGGGACGGCCGAGGTCGGAGTTTCTGTTGAGAGACGTCCCTCATTCTGTGGGATATCACGGTGGTCAGCCACTTGGCGACCCTTGAGCGTGCTACTGCCGGCCTCAGTTAGAGTCTTTTGTGAGTCTTAGTCCGTGTCGGTCCCCGTCCCGCGTCAAGAGGGGCCGGCCCTACTTGGGCAATAGGCCTAGCTCGGTGAGGAGATGGGTCGGACAGACCGGCTAGCGCTTCCCTCGTTCGTGCGGAGAGATAGCTCGTGCGCGGGTCTTCCTGTGACCTGAACGATGCTCTGGCTCTCCGAGCCTTGGGGCCGCCTAGGAGAGTTGTTTCCTCGAGCATTGTTTTATTGAGCTTTTCCAAGTGGGCCCTGTGGGCTGTCACTTGGACGAGCTTGCCTCGTCGGGCCCTGTTGGGTCTAGTTGGGTCAGCTCTTTGAGTGGGCTGCAGGAATCCCCCTCTCCAAGTTAGATAGTAAATATTCGGTTGATTGAAACCCCTTATTTCTTTGATTAAACCCCCATATGGTTAACCCATACATTCATCAATCTTAATCCAAATCAATGGGGATTCATGCCTTAAGCCTTGGCCTTCATTTATTTTATTTCACTTGAAAATATCATGTTACAGGTAAGAGTCGACTTCTGATCTTGCCTTGGGTTCTGCTACTCGGGATAGAAAGGGTGAGAAAAAGTGTCGACTTAAAGAGTCGACACTTTCTGGTTGCATTTGGCTTCGCGAACCGGACCGCTGGGTTTCATTTTCGTTCGCACCCGTTCGGCCCCAACTGCCATAAAAAACCCTGTGCGACCCTTACAAACCCCGTGCCGCCCTCTTCATCCCTAAAACCCTTCCTTGCCAGCCCTCAACTCCTCTAGCTCCCAAACGCAGACACCTGTGGACTCAATTTTGTTTGATCTTGTTTATTTAGTTATTTTTTTATTTGGTTGTTATTTATTGATTTGTTGATTAGTTTATTAGGCGTGCTAGTCACCGGTGTGACGATTTATTATGCGCACGATCTGACTCAGTCAGTCAATTGTGGGGCTCGAGTCGGGACCGAAAGTCCGTCATACCATAAAGGCTATGACGTTAATTACGTCCTTCCAAAGATGGACAACCCTTGATTAATCGCCAAAGTAAGAGGGGCCCCGGGGGCAAAACGAGATAAGACTGCTATGCTCACGTCACTTGCAGGGTATGAGATGCATGCACATAGTCGTGCGATTGATAGTTTTTATTATGGCTTATCTGCCTGGTTCCTGGTACAGGGGCGGAGAACTTAGGTTTGTTTGATTATGTTGAGAATGTTGCATGAGATAGGCATGTTTATTCATTATGGAACTGGGCAAGCACCAGCGAGGTGACAAGATTCATTAAAACATGGCGGCATCGCATGTCCAGCTCTTAATCTCATCTACATGAGTTACGGAATGAATCCGGCAGCGTGTCCCCTTTACCTTGGATCATACCAAGTGGGAATAGGATACCGTCCACGCAGAGGCGAGATGGAATCCATAAATGATCGGGACATGCCAGTGCCCGAATAACATGAAGCAGGACTAAACCGAGACGGATTGACCCGAGATGATATTTGTCCGTGGAGGTGTTTGTTGTCTTTATTCCATAGAGGGAGTCGCTAGAGACCATGCAGAGGCAGGGCCCTTTGGATCTCGAGGGGTTTGAAGCCAATGTAGCATACCGAAGATCAGAGTTCATTTCGGCATCATCTCCTCATATTTTGGACTGTGCCAAAAGGGGGAGTATAGGACATCCATCTACGGAGTGTCGAGATGGAATCCAAATGAAGGATGGGCGTAGCCCGAGATCCAAGAGGATCATAATTCGATGGGACAATGCCCACTCATCGTAGAGCTTATTGATATCCCCTTGAAGAAGCCATAGGAGAACATGTAGTGGCAGAACTCCATGGGCCAGTAGGGTTGCAAAAATGAACATCACACTCGGTGGAATGTAGGGGATTAACCCCATTAATTTAGCTCCCATGGGCTTGAGTGAAGGAGTATCACTCCTCCCCAGGATGATAATGGTTCTATACTAAGGATACCAAGGTTCGGGGGTTGTTTGAGGGCGTCGGCGCGATGGCGTCTCGACGGGGCTAGTTTCGGTGCGACAGAGAGCACCATGGGGCATCGGCCTGGGGGTGTTTAAGGAAAGATGGTCGGCGCGATGGGTGGCCCAGCGTAGGCCAGTCCTTGGCGCGCCCATCACTCGGCGCGGAACCCGCGCCGAGAGAGGGTTGCGTCGGGAGGCCATTTGGCACCGATAGGGAGGATTTGGGGGTTTTTTAGGGCTTTATGAGGTTATGGACTTTGGGGGTTTTGAGAGGCTTTATCGAAGGTTTTGAGAGACTTTATCTAAGGATTTTGAGAGGTCAAGGAACCTTAAAACTGATTCTGGAATGAATCATCCTGAGGAGATGAGGATCTTCACTCTCGAGCACCACTGGGAGCCAGGTTATTTATTGAATCGTATGAACTTTGATTCGAATGTATCCCTCACCGTTCCACGAATGAGAAGCCATGAGATGGACCGTCTCAGGCTCTCACCGCGATTGTGAGGTTGGAAAGACAACAGAGATGTGATAGAAACACACTTAGGTGGTCTGAGGGGTGTGCATACCGCAGAATCGAATATGTCCTCAACAGCTATCGAATACAATATATTTCAGAGAGGCGGAGAGAGAGAAGACTCCAGAATCTCATATTTCATTTCATTCAAACGAACGCACATATTTAGCACAGAGGGGAATCAGACTACAAGAATTTACATATAGACTGATGCCCCTTGATAATCTACCGGACTATACTGGCATTTAACATCAATCGGAGGAACAACACTTGGAAGTAGACAATAAAAAAAGAAAACAGATCGAAAGAAAAGATGTGGAAGGGGAGAATATAGCCCCTGGGGGCGTTTGATAGATGAACCCCACCTTGGATCTCCTTCCCCGACCTTCTACTGCTCTCTCTCTCTTTAGATCCCTTTCAGCGGGCTCTCGTGTCTCTCTGGCTCTTAATACCCTTCTCTGTATTCGGATGCCCGATCCCTTTTTTCTTCTCTTGATTCCTCCACCCTTCTTCTTCTCTGTCGAAGTCATGGGATTATATAGAGGGCTGGACCTCTTCTATCGGCGCGCGTGCTTCCCGGGGTGATGTGGCATCGGCGCGCTGGGGCGCAGCTTCTCGGTGCAGTCTAGTTGTATTGGGCTTGGGCCCATCTACTCAGTGCATCGGCGTCGATAGAAGGGATTTGGACAAATGGCTCTTCGTTGGCCATATGGGCCTCTTAAAATGCTCATTTGTTCTTCTTGTTGCTTGCTTAACATCGTGCATCCACAAACATGTGCGAGGCTATGTGAATCCCATTTTACGAGCATCAAGATATTTTGAGGATCCTCTTCAGCAGGCAAATGATTGCCCGGGGGTTGACGTAGTCTTAATCAGCCTAACTATCTGAATGATAGCCGTACTAGACAGCAGCTTGGCCAGAAATGGCTTCTGCCGAACAGAGTGTCAGGTGTAATGGATCTTCTTCTATTCTGATTCTCAGAACTTCCAGGGATGACACAGGAGCTGCACCCTTGATTGATCTTCAAAGACCTGAGCTTTCTTTGACCTCTTCTTTTATCTTTGCATATTTTAGCTGTCAACAAATGCCCCCCACCTGCAGGTGGCGAAAGCGAAGAATGAGTGGCACGAGGCCTGCGGGTGCATATTATAATGTACTTTATGTTTTCTTCAGGCTTGCTCCTGCCCGTTGTGTCTATCCAATCACAATATAAGCAAACCACGGCACAATGATTTTTACGTGGTTCGGACGCACCAAGTGTCGTCCTACGTCCACCCCTCTCACCTCTAGAGGATTTCACTATAAATGCTACTCGACGGTAGCAACCACACACACACGGGCTCGACAGCCCCACACACGTGGGTTTTCGTACGATGACGACAAAACCCACACACACTCGGAGCAAGGTCCGAAATCATCTAGATATGAGAAATAGAATGGAAAAATACAAGCCTAGTTATGAGAGTATCGTTCTAAGCATAAAATGACTAAGAAAGTGATAGACAAGATGGATCTTCCCCACAAATCCTTAAATATGCTAGGAGTATAAAGAAGGTAGCACTTAGAAAAAATGAACCGAAGGTTGGATGAAGCCGGTGTAGAGGATGTAGTCGCCCGAAGCTCTGGATGAAGAGGATGCAGATCGCGACCTCCAAATCTTGGCTCGGGCTTGATGGAAGACGACCTTGCACAGCTCTCCTTCACCTCCAGTAGATGGGAGCACCTTCTTCTCCTACAAGGCAAAAACCAATGTTAGAAGCTCTCTTGGATTATTCGATCGGAAGGAAAGGGGCGTCTATGTATACCAAGGGGCTTGAAGCCCCAAAGGACATAAAAGCCCTTCCAAAACCCCTTTGATAGCACATAGAAAGTGTATAGGATGCCCTAAGGCCATAAGGGACAAAAGCCAAGCCAAATGGATCCTTCATATGAGGGTTCAAAACAGATCTGGAATATCCGTTCGAACGTTCAGAAAAAGTGTCGACTCATGGAGTCGACTCTTTTTCCTGAATGTTCTGTCAGAACATATATAAAAACAAAATCGAGAAACAAGTGTCGACCTATGGGGTCGACACTTTTTACCAAGTGTTCTGGCCTATGAAGAGTCACAACATTCGTGGAGAAAAGTGTCGACTTTTGAGGTCGACACTTTTTCACGGAGGTTCTGATTTCACAGAAATTGAAGAACTTAACTGAAAGTGTCGACCTATGAAGTCGACACTTTTTCCCGTGAGTTCTGCCTTAGCAGAACAACAGAACCCTGGTGAAAGTGTCGACCCCGTAGGTCGACACTTTTTGCCAGCGTCCTTACATATGACACAAGGCAGAAACTCCGTAAATAAGTGTCGACCCTGAGGTCGACACTTTTACTGACAGCAGTAAAACATCAGTAAAAACAATTGAAGGTTCCATAAATCATAAACATGTATCAAGGTTGAGCAAAATAGTTCATAAAACTCAGTTATACATGGTTAAGCATGATTTCTACCCAGATCAGTCCATTCACACTAAGATACATTTAGACATCTATTCATACCTTGGCCTTGAGTGATTGAGTGAGAAACTTCACAAGTAACCTGCACTCACAATTTCCCATTCAACTCAACATCTCAATTTACAAATGAAGCTTTCACTATCACCAAAAATTGAATTCCACATTCAAAGCACCATTCATTTTTTGACAGTTCAATTGTCTTTTTCATTCACATGACTTCATTCACATGACTTAATTCCAACATATATGACCAAGCAATAGTCACTCACTCATCATTCAATTAAGCTAATCCATATCAAACTTTATCAATATTGAGCATTTTGCTTGGTATTGCCAAATCAATCATCCACAGTCTGAAATTCATCAAGTTCCTCATTCATCAAATATGTATATCAATATAGATCACACACAAAGAGAACTCATAACATTTTCATTCAGGATCTTTGTCAAAATAGTCCGGGGCACAACAAGCGTGATCATATAGAACATATATGGGGTGAGCAGGTGACAGTTACTAGGAGTGGGGCGTACCTGCATACCTAGTACGGAGGAGAGCACGGCCCACATCCGATGACACATGGATCACCCGAGCAGAGATACAGATCTGCAGGAGCGACACTTAAGATCTGCAGGAGTTTCTCCCACCCGGGGAGAATTGATGGGAATCAACACCAGGCATCTAACATTTTTTTAGTTTGCATTTGTATCCTTGAGTCAATTGGGTTTACAATTGTAAGGCATTATTAGCCAAAGGGTTAGTCCTTAGGGATTAATGGGTTTCTTTGCAAAATGCCACGTAGGCTCGGCGGGACCCCCACCCTCTCCCTCATTGGGCCACCTAGCATCTAGGGCCCACATGGGTTGGTCTTTGGTCCATGAGAGAATATTGGCCAAGTAGAAAATTCCCACTTTGCCACATGTGGAGGGCACCCCCATCCCATAGCCACCCGTGTTGACATTTTATTTATATATGTCCACATCCTCCTATTCCAAGCCACACTTAGAGACTTTGTCTACTAGCCACATCCTCCTCTTCCAAAGGGAGAATACCACCCACGTAGCAGCCCTCCCATGGTTGTCCATTCCACAATGTTGGCTGCATGCATTCCTTGACCAACCTAGTCATCTTTGACCTTGGCAAGGGAGAGGAGGGTGCACCCCCCCATTCTCCCCCCCTTTTTTGTATTTTTGTATTACTTTGACCACATGTGAGAGAAATTAGAATTCTCATCCCCTAATTGCCCCTCCCTAACCCTAGATCTTAGGGTAGTAATGGTCATTTAGCTAGGGCTATAAAACTCATGTATTTTCATTATTTGCAAAGATTAATTGAAGAAAAAAAGCATTTGCTCCAAGAGCCTTGGGCGCCCCTCTCTTCCCCTCTTCTTGTAGCTATGAGAGTTGCAGCAAATTTGGGTATGAAGCCCATTCTTTGGGAGTGATTCCCATCTCTATCACCTCTGTTGGATGCGACTTCCAGCCACTGCCGCCGCCGCCTCCGTTCGTGCCGCCGTCGATCCGCCACAGCCCGATCTTTAATGTGCTATCCAGGATTCCGAGATCCAAGACAGAAGCTCAAAGAAAATGTTATTTCTAAAAATCCATTTATCTGATGATTATCAAATTTTGATAGATCATCCCCCTTGTTGTTAGCCATCTCTAGTTTAAATTTCGTGCCAATCTGCGACCGTTTGCCCCGTTTCCCAATTATTTTTCTCCACTCGCATAATCTGCCATTCTGCAGATCTGCGTGACAGCACCTTATTTATCTATTTTTACCACCCCCTTAGCCACCTCAGAAAATTATCATAAAAATGTTCACATCCCCCACATCCCCCTATATCTCCCATAAAATCCCCAAGATCCAGATCAACAGTTTACCATTTGGTCAATGGCCATTCTCAGGCAGATCCTAATATGTCATGATTGTCTGTAATCAGATCCAAAAGCAACAATTGTGGAATAGAGTTTTTCATTTCCAATCCGATTGTTGGATGGTTGTGAAATTAATATATATTGTATCCCTTCGAGTCTAATTTCCAACGGCGCCCATTTCAGTCCGATCCGCCTCCTGATCTGGTCGCAACAATTGTTTTTGCCGGGTTGCGCAGATCTGCCTGACAACAGGGCTGCGGGACAAATCTGAAGTGTAAAATCTCCATCGGCCCCTCGGCTTCGATTCGGCCGCTGCCGAGCTCAGGGATCGAAGAGGGACCTCCCACCAATGTCCTAGCCGACCGCCACTGCCAGAAGATGACCAGAAGCCGACATCACATGTGCCGAGTTTGCTCGCTGTCCAGTGAGTTTGAACAGTGCCGAGTCAGACCAGCAGCCCGCCTCCGGCCCGAAAGTCCTTCTGGCTTACTGCCCGTCAACCCGAGATCGGTACTCCCGGGTCGCTATTGTAGCCCTTTACCTCCCTGCATGGTGTGGGCAGTGAAATTCATTTATGTAAATTATTGATAATTCTACTATTTCGGAAGTACGAGTCTTGGCCGGGATTGTCTTCACCACGCCCGCAGCGTGGAGGTATCGCCCCTAACTCTCTCGGCATTTTGCTTATTTCGTATATATTCGTATGCCGCTGCTTGAGTGATAGGATAATCAAGCTTGTTATATTATTTCAATCACCGCTGCGAGAGAGTGAGTGTGACCCATCCCGTGACTCGACCCGAGCATGAGAGTGAGTTTGACCACCCTTGACTCACTGTCGGTTTCTCAACCGCGCACATCCGCACGCTTCCCTCCCTAGGGACGAGTCACGAGCTAGAGTCCCAGGTTCGCATCCGAATTGGTCTCGAGTCACATACCGTCTCGCATCAATTATGCACACAATTACAACCTCTCCCCCTTTGTCATAGACAAAAACTGACGGACCATGGGGTTATTAAGAGAATCATATGCACAATACACTACAAAAAATAGACCTTTAGGGGCATTTCAAAATTGCCCCAAAAAATAGAGATAAATGCCTTTAAAATCTTTAGGGGCAGTTTGATGAGTTGTAGGGGCAGTTTAAAATGTGTCCCTATTACCTCGGTCCCTAAAGGATTTTGAGACACTTTTTGAAAAATGCCCCCAATGTTGTCATTAGAGGCACTAAAAAATTGCCCCTAAATATTCTAATAGAGGCAATTTTGCTAATCAAATGCCTCCAATAAACATGTTTTAGGGATAATTTCTTATTTAAACTGCCCCAAATAACCTATTTTAAGCATAGTCTTATAAAAGCCACCCTAAAATAATCACTTGAAATAATATGTTTTAAGGGTATTTTATTCCCCAAAGTGCCCCAAATGACCAATGTGTAGGGGGTCCAGTTTCTAAATATTGCACCAAAATAATAATCCTAAAATACAAAAATTAGGGTCAACATTCTTAACATACAATTAGTACACAAATCTTGTTCTTTGTATTTCATTGACATACACAAACACCCATCATTATATAACACATACATCAATTTGTCCACCTTTTAATAGAAACATATCATAAAAATAATGTCTTGACGGAGCTATATTATAAAATAAAATTAGAGAAATATCCCAATTACACAAGACATATAGCACCCATGACTTTGCAATACAACTAAGATCATGGGGGCTCAATTTTTCACTATGCAACTAAAATATAAAAAAATAGTTTCCCCTTAGTTTTCTTTAGATACAAACATTTTCTTGCTAATGGACAAATAGTAAGGGAAGTCAATTGGCTGAATGGTTTGGCATGTAGCCATAGCACTTGCATTCCTCTCTAGCAATGCATTGCAAAGACCTTGTGGTTGATAAAGCTACTATCTTGCAACAAAAACAGCAACTATAAGTATAACTGGAGAGGTGAAGAACTAAAACAAGATAGAATATAAAAAAAAAGTCACTAGAATGAGAAAACCAATGGGCATGCAGAATTACAAAGAACTATGAGGGAGGCAGGAAATCTATAAAGCATTAGCAACCCAAAACTAACCAATACCAACACAGGCATAGAGGTTTCCCTTCTGCCTTATAAGGCAAAACATATCTAACACACAAAGAATTTGGAAAGCTTCACCGTTGAAGGACTTTCATGCATAGGAAATATGTTTTGCAATTTATAACCGACATATGATGCCTTAAGTTTGAATCTAATATCAAAACCTAACATGAAGATCAACAATGTTATCCCTCCCTCTTTGTTTGCTTACTCACAGACTCACTGCATAGTTCACTTGCTCACTCACTCTTTACACATACTCTAAACATGTTATATGCAAACACAAAATATGCCCAAAACTTTGACCAAATCAAGGCACTATGATATTATGCAGAGGTAGACATAGAGATGTTCTATTTGAAAAAATTAAGGTTGTACCACCAATTTTATGGCTAAATAGGGATTTTACACAAAGAGGTAGACAAGGTGGAAGATATCTTTCTAATGCAAGATTTCTTGTTATAGGATATTTATTTACAATTCTATTATACAATGACTTGTTGCATAATAGATGCTATTGGTGGGAAAATAAATTTTTTATTTTTTATAGCTCCTCATTTATTTAGTCCTTGATAAGGTCTGAGTTTTCAAGGCATTACATAATTCCTCTTAATGTATAAAAATACAATCACACAAGCTGCACAACAGAATAAAAAAAGACACCATAAAGGTACTGATATGCCACTCGCAGATACAAGGCTTGTGGATGCCAGAAAGGTCTACAGTCCACTCTTCATTTTAGAAAATTCCACGCAAGAAAAATATACCATTCACTTAGTGTCTCAAATTGCTACTGAAGGCAAGGCACATAATATTGACGATGTACAAGTATATTTGATGCGATATAACAAGCATTAAAATAAAGATGCCAACGAATGATTATGAGCCTTTTCCTATGTCTTAACCTCCTTCAAACACTCTGGGCAGATTATGAAATAGTCACCTTAAGTAAAGTTTCAACTAAATGTGCACATGACATGCTCTAAAAGTGGCCCATCAAACGCACTTCAAACTACATTATCCTCAGAAACCCACAAAAAAAGGTGGGGGAAGGTTCAACATTGATGTTTACTGTACCATCTGATATTCAAGGAAATGCAATTTTAGTATTGCAAATTTGCAAGGCAAATGTTTGCACTCATTTCCCATTGCCTAATACTCCAATTAAACATGTTGGCATGCGCATACCAGATGATGCTATTTGTCGAGCTATATTGAATATGTTGGATGCACCTTTAATATGCACAAGGTTCTTTATAATATTTCGTGTGACAGAAACAATCTATATTCTATTAGATGGTTGCCCTTTGTCTTCCTCTTTATTTCCTTTTCTCTTGAAAGTGGTTGATTCTGTAATGTCATTAATGGACAAGAAAGAGTATGAGAAGCACCAGAAATCACACCCCCAAAAAGCAAAACTCTACACAAAAAGGTGCAAGCATATGAACCCAATGCCAAGGCAGTAAAGGCCACAAAAAGGCACATAAGCAACAAAATCAAGAATCTCACCACCCACCATGTGCAAATTTTCATTTTTGTAGCACAAGAAATTACAAGCGCCATAAATGAAGGATGGTCTGTCCATATCTGTCAGCAAAAAGAAAAAGAAAGGAATTAAACAAGCATGAGAGGATGGAAAGTGAGGAAAAAAATACTTGGTTATGTGCACTTGTGCATGACTGATATATACATATATTGTTGTGCATGTGATTTTGATGATTACAAAATGCCTTTGTTGCTTGGCCGTGTGCAGAATGGTTGTTCATGTCGTCATGTGTATGGAGGTTGAAATGGTTGAGGAAATGATCATAAACTGTTTCTATTGGGATATCATCATGTGGGTGTATTGTGATTCTATAAGGCTCATACGTGCTTTGAGGTTAGCACAAACATTGCATATACATTCTCTCTACACTTGGTGAGATTGCTTTGTGATGTGTGGGTTGATGAGCTTGGAGATTGAACAAATGGAATATGACTCAATAATGGTTTGCATGCCTTGATTCCCAAGTTGTTCATCATGCAATGGTAAGAATTTATATTAGAATTTATGGTGATATTCTTATAATCTTGAGTTGGAAAATTGGGTTCTCAAGTGCTTTCATGTTCATACTTCATGTCATTTGGGTCTCGGCCTCAAAACGAACTTCATATGTTAATGCATGACCCATATATATTGATCTTGATCTAACATCTTGCTTTATCATGTTTTTCAGGATGAAAAATCATGGTGGATCTTCATGGGATTATGGTAATATTTAATCAATTGTTTCCCATTGATTTGATGGTGTTTTTAGTGGTTTTTCAGGCCCAAACAAGAATGGGTCGACCCATGGGGTCGACCCTCTCAGGTTCTGTTCAAATAGAATCAAAACAGAACCATTTTTGTGAAGCTGCCTGAAAGGGTCGACCCCTGGGGTCGACCCCTGTAAACCAGAACCAAAGTGTTGTTTTGTTTGGGTTCTGGAAACCCAAGGGTCGACCCCTGGGGTCGACCCCTTGAATTATGGAAACCCGAGGGTCGACCCCTGGGGTCGACCCATGTAAAACAGAACACAAAATCCGTTCTGTTTGGCTTCTGTATGCCCGAGGGTCGACCCCAAGGGTCGACCCCTTCAGTTCCGACCTCCATCCGCCATTTTTGACCGCCGTTTTCTTGCCCCCAAAAGTCTTCCAATCCGAGTCCAACTTCTCCTAATCACTCCATAACTTGTGGGTCTTGTCCAAGGGCTGTCTCTTGACCATCCAAAACACTTATATACTTCTCTTTGGGTCACAAACCCTAAGGAGAGAGGTGAGATCCGATTTTTGGGTGTTTTGTTAACCCTTGTGTATGCAGGTTCGGAGTTGAAGCTCCCAAGCCCTCTTCCACCTTGTTTTGAGCTTATATGTGAAGGGAAGAACGTGGATTCAAGTCCCTAATCGATCCTCTACTGGAAGCAACGTGGAGAATCAAGATACAAGCATCATCCATGCAAGAATCGATCATCTTTCTTCAAGAATGGTTTCTCATCCAGCAAAAGCTTCTCATCAAAAATCTGAGGGAGTTGTCTTGATCTTTCACTTCTGTGTTTTTGTTTGAGATTGCTCAAGGTCTTGAATGATTATCCATGAGGTGCAATATATATATATATATATATATATATATATATATATATATATATATATATATATATATATATATATATATATATATATACATGTTCATTTGTTCATCTATTGATTGCTATCTTATTAGTACTGCGTTTTCATCCTAAGCAACAAAGATGAACTAATGCCTTCCTTTCTCTTGCAGAAGAAGAAGGAGGAGTGGTACCACAAGGATGAGAGTAGAGGGGTTTATGAGGCTAATCAATTTTCTGATGTAAATAGGCTTGATTTGGAGCTTATCATTTCTATCTGTTCTTTCAGGCGAAGAAGAAATTAGAAGAAGGTAAAGAAGTGCATCTCGAGGAGACGAAGAAGATGATGTCTAAATCATGATCATCCGTCAACGAGCAAGGAGAATCAGATTGTGCTGAAGAAGGGGGAGCCTTATACTTGATGCATACTTCTAGTTTTCATCTATGGAATTCGTTGGGAGGTCATAGCATATATATGTTTTGATTCATATACATTTGAGATAATACCTTGTGTGGGTGTTCGGAGAAGGGGGTCTCCGAGTGTGTGTGTTGTTATATGTGTGCTGATTGTGCGGAGTATATCCGCGTGTGTGTTGTTGTTGGGAGTTTTCTCCCGTGTGGTTAAGTAGGCATTGTCCTACGTGTGTGTGGACGGAGTTGTGACTCCGTGTAAGGAATTTGTTCGGGGTGTGTTCCCCAGTAGTGTGTGTGTGTGTGTGTGTGTGCTATTGTGGCGATAGGTTGAGGCAAGGCCTCGTGTGTGTGTGGTTTGCTACGAAAGCAGCGTGTGTGTGTGTGTTGGGGTTCATCCCCGTGTTGCTACATTTTGTAGTGTGTAGTGAAGCCTCACTGGTTTGGTGAGGGGTGGACGTAGGGAGCCCGTCGTGGTCCCGAACCACCTTAAAAATCTCCGTGTCTTGTGGTTTGATTCTTGTGATTGTGTGTTCACTATCCTATCTGTTTGTGTGATCGTGTGAGCTCGGCGAGATTGAGTGAATCAACATTAAACTTGTTTAGATTAATTTCCTGAATCATATCAATCTTGTAAATTCCGCTGTGTGCTAGTTTGTGTTTTTAATTGGACATAGTTTTTAGTGTTAGAATGCAAGGCCCGGATACAGAGGGGGGTGAATGTATCCCTCTACAAATATAGCCTAATTAAAACTCTAAAGCTCAGTTATGCGGAATTAAAACTGTTGCAGAAATAAACTGAGGATACTTAGATGGATCAAAGCAAGACAACAACTCAATAAGCCCTCAAACGATCCTAAGCAAGCATCTAATGCGCAGCAATTAAGTGAACGTATAAGAAGATCAAACCACAAGGGACACCAGGATTTTTAGGTGGTTCGGTCAACAGACCTACGTCCACCCCTCACTCCAAACCGGAGTGAGGCTTCCACTAGTAACACTAGCACAGCAGACTCAGTCTGCAACATATGCTGCCACACAGCTTGACCAGGGGAATAACCTCCCCTCTTCCTCCCAACCGGAGGGAACCACTAGTGACACCAGTCACTAGCAAACGAGAGACGCAAGTCTCTCTTCCTCCAGACCAGGAGGGGACCTAGAAGTAGCAACACTACCTGCACCCGGAGACCCAAGTCTCCCTTCCTCTGAAACTCATAGGGAAGCACAAGTGACACTAAGTCACCTGCAAGCCAGAGGTCTCGGACCTCTCTTCCTCCCAACCGGAGGGACCCCAGGACTTGAAACCTACATGCCCAGAACCGGAGACAAATCTCCCTTCCTCCAAACCAAGAGGGAACCCGCAAGTAGCACCCAGCTACTTGCAAACCGAAGACACAAGGTCTCCCTTCTCCTGAGTCCACAGGAGGAACCCGACCTCACACTAGAGGATCGGAAGAACAACTGAGTATAGTTTAAAAAGAAAAACAAAAACAAAAGACGCAGCAACAGAAAGCTGGAAAGATGAAATGCACAAAAGCTCTAGCAGGAGCGAACTGGATTGGATCTGATCCAAGGTCCAGTGAACGATGCTTCTATTCTTCTTCACGAGCTCTCCATCTCTCTCTTTCTCTTTTTCTATTTCTTCTTCTGCTGGATCTCACGATCTCTCTTCTGCTCTCTCACTCTTCTTCTTTCTTCTTTCTTCTTCTTCTGCTCACTGCCTCTCTGCAACTCTCTTCTTCTATATCGATCACTTTCTTTCTTTCTGATCTCGATCTCTATTTTTTCTTTTCTTCACTCACTTCATTCTCCAGATGGAGGCGGCCTGGTATTTATAGCTGTAGCATTTAGGGCGTTATCATCGGATCACGTGCCAGGTGCCAGCCTCGGACCACGTGCCATTTATCTGCTTCTCGAATCAGAACCTGTCACACAGACATAAGAAGATATCAGATAATGTATAGACTTGGTTCAGGCTGTTTAACAAAGTGTGTACAGTCATGATGCAGCTTGAGTGTATAGACTTGAAGGTTAACAGACGAGTGTATAGACTTGAGGCCTGATATCAAGTGTATAGACTTGAAGCTTTGAAACCGAGTGTATAGAGTTGAGGTTCTTCATACGAAGCTCAGTGTATAGACTTCGATCAATATGCATCAGACGACTCTGTATGGACTTGAAGACCCTTAGCCAATGTATAGACTTAAAGTGAAGACCAATGTATAGACTTCACGTGAAAGCCCAATGTGCAGACTTGAGCTATGCAAGCTACAGTGTGGATGTATGGACTTTGTGAATGTTCAGACTTGAATGCTCGACCAGTGTACAGACTTGCAGAGCCGAACCTAATGTATAGACTTGAGGAATTGAAGCCAATGTACAGACTTGTCGAATGGCTCAGCAACGTATAGACTTGGCGAACCACGGTCCAATGTATAGACTTGAAGCCTTAAGAACGAGTGTTTAGACTCTTTGAAGCAAACGCCAGGTATACGATGTGTAGACTTGGCCAGAAAACGTAGGGAAAGGTATGAGTGTATGGACTTGGCCAAACGTAGGGAAAGGTGAGGAGTTTATAGACTTGGCCTTTGCGATGTGGCTGTACAGACTTTGTGTGAAAGCTTGAACATGTTTTAGCTGTACAGACTTGGCAACCTTCAACTCACTGCGATGTACAGATTCTGAAGAACAGCAGCCAGTGTATGGACTTGCTCAGCCTGAGGCACTGTATAGACTTCAGCTCAAAGCCAGTGTATGGACTTGATGAGACACTCACAAGTGTATAGACTTAGAGGCCGAAGACAGTGTGTAGACTTGAGAAGCTCGAGGCCACTGTATAGACATGGGGTTCAGCTGAGAATGTATGGATTTTGACGGAGTGAGACAATGTTCAGACTTTGAAGTTACACTATGGATGTATAGACTTGAATGAGCATGGAGTGTATAGACTTGAAAGTCTTAAGGCGATGTACAGACTTCAGCTAAGCAGGCCACAGTCTAATGTATAGACTTTGAAACAAAGGCAATATATCGACTTAGAAATAGAGGCAATGTATAGACTTTATGAGAAGGCAACTGAACACTGTACACACTTCCAACGTACAGACTTCATATGAATAGTCCAATGTGCATACTTCCCTTCGATGCATCTACAGTGCAATGTATTGGCTTGACGAACATTATGCAATGTATGGACTTTGATGAAGTGCCCAATGTATGGACTTCGCCTGAAATGCAGGAACCTGGGCGCTGTACAGACTTGAGTCTTCAACAGACCGATGTACATACTTGGAAGGCTTTGAAAGCAATGTACAGACTCTACCCATATGCAGACTTTGCCTAAAATGCAGTGTGAGATGCTGGCTGAGACGGAAGCTGTACAGTCTTTGAATGCACTAAGACGCTAAACAAGACGGACCGATGTACAGACTTCTAAATGCTGATGGACTATGTATGGACTTGGCTTGAGATGCTGCACAGACAGATGCAATGTACAGACATGCGAATCTGATAGAACACTCATGCACACACTCATGCACAGGGGAGCAATCGCTGCTCCAGGGGAGCATTCTCAGCGTCAGGGGAGCATGCATTACGGGCTCAAGGCATTTTTGATGTCACTTGGAGCAGGCTGACCTGCATGAAGAAGTGTCGACTCTTGTCTTGGCAATGCATATGCCAATGTATATACTTGCATGAGAAGCACACGATGCAATGTGTGGACTTGGTGACTCATGCAGACAGACGAGTGTATAGTCTATGCCATGCTCACAGTTAAGCAATGTACCAAGTTCTGAATGAGCAGTTCTGAATGAAGTAAACACATATGACATCAAACAATCCAGATAAATGCAATTATGAAATGCACCAAAGCACACACCACACAGCCATATTTAAATGCAGTAGTAATTCAGATAAGATTTTCAATGAAACATTCATATGCACTACAAACAGAATTGTATGCATTCAATTGACTTATAGTGTTTGCTATCATCAAAATCACAGGGACACAACAATCTCCCCCTTTTTGATGATGGCAACACTATGAGTCATACTCTATGAGTCATACTGACTTGATCAAATTTCTCCCCCTTTGACTTCATCAAAAAAAAAACTTTGATAAACAATATCAGAATCATTTAAATCAATTCTCCCTCTTAGTCAAACAACTTATGCAGTCATGCATATGCAACAAATACTCCCCCTTTGACATGACAGAAGATATAGAGCTATTGCAGACAAACAAATTGATCAGACAATCTAGCACATTGTCCCCTTATGCATATAGTGTCTCAAATAGACCAGAGTGTTCTGCCCTGATGCATATTGTTAGGATGCAAGAGAAATTCTGAGAGTTGTACGCCACATAAAAGAGAACCAATGTCAATCAAAACACATTGATAGAGGGCAATGTGATCAGAAACGTTTTGAAGGTTGAAACCAATTGAGATGAAGGGAGAATATCAACAAAAATACAGGGACACTCAAGAATGCTGACTAGATTTCCCCCTTTAAGAAAGACACTCAGTAAGACAGGAAAGCTCCCCCTGATTAGATGATGGAGTGAAGCCAATTGATATAGTGAAGTGATGAGCATCTATCAGCAAAACACAAACTGTATTCACAGTGAATAAATGAGGAAGACAGATTTTCATTAGCACACCAAATTCATAAATCTTTGTAAACAAATTTCAGATTCTTCAATCATAATAGATTATGAATGAGTTTAAACTGACCATCATGATTTAAGAGAGATGTATTCAAAGTTTATCAAGAAAATTCAATACTCATATCTGAAACACCTTTTAATAAAAAGGTGAACCAACAACTCATTTGATATTCATGTTTAACCTCCTTCCATCTTACTCATTTAAATTCAGTAACTCCTATGGAAAATACACAAGATCATATTGAGATTAAACAGATATAAATGAGATTGAGCTTGTCTTTAGATTTTCAGAATTTTCTGATACCAATTGAGCAGCACTTATTTTTCCTGAGTAATTTTGGTTCAGTCAACACCTTTTTACATAAGACACAACACGTCTTAGGTGAAGTGACCCAGTTACTCAATGTGACAACCGTATTACCTCTCAAAGAGAACAGAGTTAGCAGTGGAGTATCTTTTTACAAGAGGAGACACCTTGATCAGAGGCCAGAATCCCCAGTTACTCAACACATCCATGCCATTGCTCTGCCAGACTTTCAAACATATTGAAAAGAGGTAACTATGGCACTTCATGACATGGACTTACTCTATTTCACTGATAGAAAACCCAGTTTCTCTGTGACCACAGTCATTGCTCTAGCTTTAAATTTTAACTGTTTTCAGATTCTTCAATCAAAGCTCAGTACACTTGAAATGATTAAGAACAATACTTTCTACATGTATCTTAACCAAAGAAAGCCATGTCTTTTAAAATTTCAGATTTCAGAAAGTTTTGCATGAAATTCATGAGGCAGTTGGTTAAGACTTATTAAACATGATGATTCAGATATTTTCAAGTCTTTTACATCAAAACTTAGAAAATACATTAGGCTTAAATCAATTTGATTTATCAAAACATTCTTAAGCCAGTATAATAGAAGATTCTCCTTTTCAGAATGTCTGATTTATGCCTAGGGTGCACTGATTAAATCTTTCCTCATTCGGCTGAATCAATGACATTGTCAAGAGAAATTAGCAGAGAGCAATTCAGATACCAATAGTTGAGAGAATTGAGCAATTCAGAAGCAAGCCTTAAAGACTAGAATTCAGTCAGATTAGCTTGGGCCAGTCTTAACAAGATATGAAGAAATGTGTATGATAGTAACAAGTTATCAATTGAATTCATAGTAGACAGAATCAATGGAGCTACATCAGTGTAGACAACAGAGAATTCAAGTGAACCACACATTTGCCAAGAATGGATCAGATTGCTAGACAGAAGGAGTTCAAGAGGTGAAGAGATGAAGCAGGAATGCTCCCCCTATCTAGATGCAAGGAATCAAATTTTTTATTTTTCAATGTAAGAAAATGTAATGCAACTAACTACATGTATGCATTCAGCAAATGAGATTATCAGAATTATGCAAACATCAATCAGAATCCCCCTTACAAAGTGCATGATATGCAATTAGGGCACTGAAACATAATTTTAAAATTTATGCTCATTCAGACTGTCATAAAAAGAACAAATCATGTATGAGGAGAGTTCAGAAAATTTGAATCTGACAATGCAGATGATGAATGAATATGCAAAGACAGATTTAACATGCTATTCAGTTATTCTAAGAACAAGAAGTGCAGAGAATTTACCTGAAAGGGGCTTTATCAACTTGGGTGCCTTGGTTTAATTTACCCCTCTTTATTCTTCAGTCCAAGGCACTCCTGCAAAATATTGATCATTTTGATCCTGCAGGGACCCAAGCAGCTTTGGGTCCTGCCTTACCTCTAGCAGGTATTCTAAACATTTTCATAGCAACATTATCATCAAATTTCATCAGTGAACAGTCATCCATAGAATGTCTAAATTTTTCACAGTATCTACATGAAATTGCTGGTTTTTGGTTCTTATGATGCATATTAACAGCAGGGTGATGTTTATAAACATGTTCATAAGATTTTCTGTTATATGCATGAGCAGTTTGATGCTTGTTCTTAACCATCCAACATTCAGCAGATTTATGGCCTGGCTTCCCACAGTTATAGCATGAAATTTTCACAAATAATTTTGCAGAAATTTGACAAAATGGGGATTAACATAGTTATTTTGAACATACCAACAGTCCTTGACTGTATGCCCATTTTTCCCACAGTGGGAGCATGCAAAAGAATTTCTTCTATGAAAACCATTTTTACCCCAAGTGGATCTAAACCAGCACTCAGCAGCCTTGTGCCCAGGCTTATTGCAGTTGAAACACACAATGTGCTGACTAGAATTGTGTTTAGATCCATATGGACCATGAAAATGAATGGAAGACCTGGTATGCAGTTTATTATCTTCTTTCATGATAAAACATTCACTCATGAGATGACCATGCTTCCCACAATAATAACATGAAGCATCAGGCTTCCTAGCAGCATGATTTCTATCAGAAAAATTTCTAGAATGTAAAGTTCCACTAGCATGCTCATCCTTTAACATCAAACTACAATCTTCCATTATGTGTCCTACTTTCCCACAATAATAACATGACCCCCTTTTCATATGAGTGTGTGAGAGATCATGTGAATTGTGTGCAGCTTTCCTTATAGCAACAGGAGTGTCTTTTTCCTTTTTCTATGAGTTTTCACCCTTTTTCTGTTTTGGAGTTTGTTCCACAGTTTTGGGTTTCACAGTGGACTTCTGTGCAGTGAATTGAAAAACAGAAGGAGCAGGGGTTGTGTTCTGATTAGAAGCTTTGACAAAAACAGTAGATGTTTTATTCCCATTACTCCTTTTGTTTGTCGGACTGTAACCCAGTCCCTCTCTCTGAAAGCTAACATTATTTCCAAGAAGCTTATTTAGATTGTCCTTTCCTTTGATAAATTTTGACAAAGAATTTTTCAAGTCTTGAATTTCATAATTTAAGCCACAAGTATTAGCTTCATATTTGGACAAATCTGTTTCACAGGAAATGAGTTGTTGATGCAAGGCATCATTCAAACTTTTGAGTTTTTCAACTTCCTGTTTTAGCTTTGTTTCATTGTCAGCTTCAGATAGGGACTTATAAAGATCATCAACTTCTTGTTGAAGGGATGTGATAGTGAGCTCATAATTAGCTACCTTCTCTTCACAGCATTTGACATTTCCACTCAACATTAGGTTGATGGTTTTTAGACTCTCAAATTCTTGTTCAGCATTCATCAACCTATCAGAATTATCTATGCTCACACCCTTGCCTTTTTCAATTGTCAATAGCCTATCTGACAATTGGGTGTTTAGATGATTTAGCTTGTTGATTTCCTCTTTCAATTTCCTATTTTTCTCTAGGAGATCATCATCAAACATCCAATCATCTAAGGAAGACTCACATTCATAAAAGTTTTCCTGTTGTTTCTCAGATTGAGGTTTGTTGAGATTTTTCTTAAGCTCTAGATTCATTATTCTATCAGCCTCCATTTTTTCAGAAATCAATCTGTTTTCTTTTTCAAGACTCATCAATTTGTGTTCAAATTCCTTGGACTGGTTTTTGAGTCTTTCATTTTCAGATTTCATATCTTCGGCTTCAGTTTTCTTTTCTAACAATGATTTATTTTCTTCTTTCAGGGATTTGATTAAATCCTTTTGAAGTTTATCATCAGAATCAAATTCATTTATCAAGTCTCTTAAAGCTGCACAAGCATTGCAGCATTTTCAGATTTCATTTTTTCAAGTTCAGAGTTGACACACTCTAATTCTCTCACCAATTTTTCATTCTGAACTGCATTATAGTGATGAACCTGATCATCAATTAAACTAAGCCTCTCCTTTAGTTCAGAAATTTCACAAACAAGCTTCTGATTCTCCTTTTTGTGTAAGCCAATTTGTTTCACAAGGGTTTGTTTTTCAGATTTCAAATGATCTAGATCTGTAGTAATAGAATCAAAATCTTGTAGTTGTCTTCTAAAAATTTCATTTTCAGTTTTTAGAATTTCAGGGCTTTCACCTCGAGATTTAGCATTCTCCTGATTCTTTAGCTCCTTTTTCAGACTTTTATACTTCTTCCCTAGTTTTTTATAGGATCTTGTCAGATTGACATAGGCATCTTCCCAGTCATCTAAAGAAAAATTCTCGAAAGGGTTTACCTCCTCATCATCATGTTCTTCGGATTCATCTTGATCACTGCCATGGTTGCTCTTGTCAGCCATCAGGCAGCTGTCCTCATTCATCGTCTGAGCTATCTTCAGTTGATCCAGAATGTCCTTAGCGGACCTGCAGTCATAAAAACAAGAATGTAGAGCCTTGTCAGTGGCTTCTTTCATTAATTTCAAAACTTTCTGATTCTCTTCATTTCTCGATCTGTGACTTTTAGTCCATTTGGACTTTTCCTTTGGCAGTCTGTGAGGACCATGTGAGATTAACTTCCACAGATCCGGATTCATCAAATTCACATAGTTATGTACACTGCTAACCCATGAGTTAAAGTTAGAGCCATTAAAAACCGGTGGAGAACCCATTGAATAAATCGGTAAGCAAATTAATGCAGCAAAGAGTAAAATCAGAAATGCACTAAGGGACAACAGGATCCTCTGCAGATCGTTGGATCTGATCAATCAGAGAACCTGGCTCTGATACCAATTGTTAGAATGCAAGGCCCGGATACAGAGGGGGGTGAATGTATCCCTCTACAAATATAGCCTAATTAAAACTCTAAAGCTCAGTTATGCGAAATTAAAACTGTTGCAGAAATAAACTGAGGATACTTAGATGGATCAAAGCAAGACAACAACTCATGAATAAGCCCTCAAACGATCCTAAGCAAGCATCTAATGCGCAGCAATTAAGTGAACATATAAGAAGATCAAACCACAAGGGACACCAGAATTTTTAGGTGGTTCGGTCAACAGACCTACGTCCACCCCTCACTCCAAACCGGAGTGAGGCTTCCACTAGTAACACTAGCACAGCAGACTCAGTCTGCAACATATGCTGCCACACAGCTTGACCAGGGGAATAACCTCCCCTCTTCCTCCCAACCGGAGGGAACCACTAGTGACACCAGTCACTAGCAAACGAGAGACGCAAGTCTCTCTTCCTCCAGACCAGGAGGGGACCTAGAAGTAGCAACACTACCTGCACCCGGAGACCCAAGTCTCCCTTCCTCTAAAACTCATAGGGAAGCACAAGTGACACTAAGTCACCTGCAAGCCAGAGGTCTCGGACCTCTCTTCCTCCCAACCGGAGGGACCCCAGGACTTGAAACCTACAAGCCCAGAACCGGAGACAAATCTCCCTTCCTCTAAACCAGGAGGGAACCCGCAAGTAGCACCCAGCTACTTGCAAACCGAAGACACAAGGTCTCCCTTCTCTTGAGTCCACAGGAGGAACCCGACCTCACACTAGAGGATCGGAAGAACAACTGAGTATAGTTAAAAAATAAAAACAAAAACAAAAGACGCAGCAACAGAAAGCTGGAAAGATGAAATGCACAAAAGCTCTCGCAGGAGCGAACTGGATTGAATCTGATCCAAGGTCCAGTGAACGATGCTTCTATTCTTCTTCACGAGCTCTCCATCTCTCTCTTTCTCTTTTTCTGTTTCTTCTTCTGCTGGATCTCATGATCTCTCTTCTGCTCTCTCACTCTTCTTCTTTCTTCTTCTGCTCACTGCTCACTGCCTCTCTGCAACTCTCTTCTTCTATATCGATCACTTTCTTTCTTTCTGATCTCGATCTCCTTTTTTTCTTTTCTTCACTCACTTCATTCTCCAGATGGAGGCGACCTGGTATTTATAGCTACAGCATTTAGGGCGTTATCATCGGATCACGTGCTAGGTGCCAACCTCGGACCACGTGCCATTTATCTGCTTCTCGAATCAATACCTGTCACACAGACATAAGAAGATATCAGATAATGTATAGACTTGGTTCAGACTATTTAACAAAGTGTGTACAGCCATGATGCAGCTTGAGTGTATAGACTTGAAGGTTAACAGACGAGTGTATAGACTTGAGGCCTGATATCAAGTGTATAGACTTGAAGCTTTGAAACCGAGTGTATAGAGTTGAGGTTCTTCATGCGAAGCTCAGTGAATAGACTTCGATCAATATGCATCAGACGACTCTGTATGGACTTGAAGACCCTTAGCCAATGTATAGACTTCAAGTGAAGATCAATGTATAGACTTCACGTGAAAGCCCAATGTGCAGACTTGAGCTATGCAAGCTACAGTGTGGATGTATGGACTTTGTGAATGTTCAGACTTGAATGCTCGACCAGTGTACAGACTTGCAGAGCCGAACCCAATGTATAGACTTGAGGAATTAAAGCCAATGTACAGACTTGTCGAATGGCTCAGCAACGTATAGACTTGGCGAACCACGGTCCAATGTATAGACTTGAAGCCTTAAGAATGAGTGTTTAGACTTTGAAGCAAACGCCAGGTATACGATGTGTAGACTTGGCCAGAAAACGTAGGGAAAGGTATGAGTGTATGGACTTGGCCAAACGTAGGGAAAGGTGAGGAGTGTATAGACTTGGCCTTTGCGATGTGGCTGTACAGACTTTGTGTGAAAGCTTGAACAGGTTTTGGCTGTACAGACTTGGCAACCTTCCACTCACTGCGATGTACAGACTCTGAAGAACAGCAGCCAGTGTATGGACTTGCTCAGCCTGAGGCACTGTATAGACTTCAGCTCAAAGCCAGTGTATGGACTTGATGAGACACTCACGAGTGTATAGACTTAGAGGCCGAAGACAGTGTGTAGACTTGAGAAGCTCGAGGCCACTGTATAGACATGGGGTTCAGCTGAGAATGTATGGACTTTGACGGAGTGAGACAATGTTCAGACTTTGAAGTTACACTGTGGATGTATAGACTTGAATGAGTATGGAGTGTATAGACTTGAAAGTCTGAAGGCGATGTACAGACTTCAGCTAAGCAGGCCACAGTCTAATGTATAGACTTTGAAACAAAGGCAATGTATCGACTTTGAAACAGAGGCAATGTATAGACTTTATGAGAAGGCAACTGAACACTGTACACACTTCCAACGTACAGACTTCATATGAACAGTCCAATGTGCATACTTCCCTTCGATGCATCTACAGTGCAATGTATTGGCTTGACGAACATTATGCAATGTATGGACTTTGATGAAGTGCCCAATGTATGGACTTCACCTGAAATGCAGGAACCTGGGTGCTGTACAGACTTGAGTCTTCAACAGACCGATGTACATACTTGGAAGGCTTTGAAAGCAACGTACAGACTCTACCCATATGCAGACTTTGCCTAAAATGCAGTGTGAGACGCTGGCTGAGACGGACGCTGTACAGACTTTGAATGCACTAAGACGATAAACAAGACGGACCGATGTACAGACTTCTAAATGCTGATGGACTATGTATGGACTTGGCTTGAGATGCTGCACAGACAGATGCAATGTACAGACATGCGAATCTGATAGAACACTCATGCACACACTCATGCACAGGGGAGCAATCGCTGCTCCAGGGGAGCATTCTCAGCGTCAGGGGAGCATGCATTACGGGCTCAAGGCATTTTTGATGTCACTTGGAGTAGGCTGACCTGCATGAAGAAGTGTCGACTCTTGTCTTGGCAATGCACATGCCAATGTATATACTTGCATGAGAAGCACACGATGCAATGTGTGGACTTGGTGACTCATGTAGACAGACGAGTGTACAGTCTATGCCATGCTCACAGTTAAGCAATGTACCAAGTTCTGAATGAGCAGTTCTGAATGAAGTAAACACATATGACATCAAACAATCTAGATAAATGTAATTATGAAATGCACCAAAGCACACACCACACAGCCATATTTAAATGCAGTAGTAATTCAGATAAGATTTTCAATGAAACATTCATATGTACTACAAACAGAATTGTATGCATTCAAGTGACTTATAGTGTTTGCTATCATCAAAATCACAGGGACACAACATTTAGCAATAGGATCTATTCACCCCCCCTCTAGATCTGTGTTCCTGCACTACGGGACCCAACAATTGGTATCAGAGCGAGGCTTTATTATCCCTAGATCTTGCGATCTACAGAGTGATCCTAGTGCATTCTACAATCATGAATTTTTTTGAACATATCTCAATGAATTGTCTGCCAATCTTCACTGGTTCAGATTTTGATTCATGGCTAGGTAAACTGTGTGTGGTGATCATTTCTACTAGTCCTAGTCTTTGGAAACTGATTTATCATGGTCCACACACATTATCTCTAGATGAGACCAAGTGGTCTAATCAGGATAAAATGATGCACCATGATAATGTTACTACTTTGAGTTTATTGAAAACTTATGTAAGTACTAACAAGTATCCATTTGTGTCTTCTTGTAGGACGGCAAAGGAGCTTATGGACTGGTTGATCAAAGCTCAAGAGAAGGAAAGGCAAAAATGTCTCATGGCTAATGATGTTGATCAACAAAGTGACAAAAGTGTAGAAGAGGTAAATTCAGATTCTGAAGAATTTACTCTTGATGATCTTGTTGATGCTTATGATGAGTTGGAAAAGTAATATAAGAAAATCAAGTCAGAAAATAGAAAATTGAAAAAGAAATCTGAAAACATGCTCCATGAAAATGGTTCTTGTGATAAATGTTCTGAGCTTGTTAATTTCAATGAACTTTTAGAGCATGATGTTGAATGTCACAAAGAAACCATTGCTTGTTTGAGAAATGAAAATGTTGCCCTCAAGAACATGATTGATCAATTGGAGAAAACTGAAAAAGATCTAAGAAACAAAATGGAATCAAACTCTATTGATCAGGATATTTGCAATGAACTGATTATGAATGATAAACTTGCAAATGAAAATGAAAAACTTAAAAAGGAAAACAGTGCTATTTTAATTCAAATATCTCTGCTTGAAGGTAGCATGAAGTTTCTTGAAAAAGGAAATACATTGTTAAAAATTGAAAATGAAGAAGTGAAACATCTAAACACAACTATGTCTAAAAAATTACTTGCTTTTGAAAAAGGGAAAAGTTTGGTTGTTGATGAATCTGGCAAGATGCATGTGTTAGAACAAAAGATGGAAAGCTACCAAACCATCAATGCCCAATTGAATGAAAAAGCCATTTCTTGTGACAATGAGATCATTTCCTATGAATTGCACATTTCATCTCTTGAAAAAGAAATTCTCGATCTGAAAGCTTCTTTGTCTAAATTTTTAAATGGGAAAGAAATTTTGTACAAGATCTTGGGGACTAAGGTGAATTTTCAAAGAGAGGGGCTATGCTATAATCCTGTGAACAAAAAGAATTTTGAAAACAAAGTCTATACATCTTTTATCCATAGTTCAAACATAGCCAGCACATCTAATGAGTCTCTTAATCAAACTGCTGCTCAAACAACAAAGAGATCAAATGAAAATCTGTAAAAGAAACAAAATTTGCATAAAAAGGCTAAAAGTGTTGTTGGTGTCACGATGAATGCTAAGAAAAATCATGTTGCACACACACATGCATCCACAAAGAAAATCTCATATTTTTATTGTGGTGAACTTGGTCATGTGATGTATGATTATTTTTTGATAAAATCTGAAGATCTAGAAGCATGCAAGAAAATGAATGGCCTCACAAAGCCAAGAAAGTTTTTGAACACAAAAAGAACTTTTGATAACTCTTATATTCATGCAAGAAGATCATTTGAAAGATTTACTCCATTGAACTATTTTCATTGTGGAAGGTTTGGTCACATGATGAACAATTACTTTGGTTTGAAAAATGAGAACATCTCTTCAAACCCACAAAAATTTCATGCTCATTCTTACAAGAAAAATCTGAAGTCTTTTGGTTGTTGTCATTATTGTGGTGAGTTTGGGCATACCATGTATGATTGCTCTTTAATGCATTTTGATGATATGCATGTCCAAAAACTGTGGAAGGCACCCTCTAGAGGTGTAACTAACCACCCGGGGGCCAAGAAGGTTTGGGTACCCAAAACAATCAAATGAGAACTTTGTTGCAGGATTGCCTTGAGGCCAAGGGGAAGGCTCTAAGTCGACTTGGCCAGTCTTTGGTGCAATGCTTTGGTAAACATGGGTTTATCCTTGAATTGATACTAATTTGATTGTAGAGGCAGTCTTATGTGTTTCATATGCCTTATATGCATAGACTTGACTCTTTACACATGTTGGACTAAACCTGAAATTTCTGAAATTAATTTTGAACTCATGACAGCTTGAGTGAATCACTTGTATTGATAGTTGCAATTCATCATACAGACTTGCAGCTCATAAGAGATTGTCTTGTGGAAGAAAAATAGTGAAATTGGTTTTCTCACTTGTATTGAATTGAGATTGACATGAATTGAGCTCTTTACAGTGCAGGTTTGATAATGACCATCAACCTTTGAAATCATGGAGAGAAAGAAAGGAACTCAAGAGGACTTCAATGCAAGATTTGATCTGCTTCCATTTCTTTTGGCTAATATCATTCTATTTCTTGCAGGAGAGAAAGAAAGGAGCTTAAGAAGACTTCAATGCCAAAGTTGTTCTACTTCTATTGAGATTTAGAGCATGTTGATGAAGATTACTCAACCAAAATAAAGCAAAGAATTTGAAGATGTCAATAAAGGTAACACAAGGCAAAGGTGAGAAAATAAAGTATTTGGCTGAAGTTCTATGGTCTTGATGTTAATGCCATAACTTGACAGACAGTGATTGTGAAGGTTTGGATACCCCTTGGTTGTTCTTGACAATGTGGATAATGAATGCTTGGCTGAATGGTATTGAAACATCTGAGCAGTATATATGAGAGTGTAGCCATTGAATGCCTTTTGCTAAACCCCCGATGTCAAATGAGAATATATTTATTTCTGATCATCATTTCAATGATTACATGGTATATAAAATGGTGACATGTGGAAGGGCAGGTCAAGCCTGTCTGAAAGCTATCACCATCCGTGAGGATGTGCCTCCGCCTGGTACCATGAATCATATATGCTTATGTCATCCAACTTAAATGAATTTTCTGAAATCATGCATTGATTATGGGGGAGTTTTGCATGCTGAAAATATTGAAAATGATGTTTTTCCATTCTCTCAGCATGTTGATATTATGTTTGTGGCTGAACATTTTGAGGACTGAAGTTGATCAATGTTCATGATCTTTACCAATGTGCCACTCATCTTTTTGGATAAAAGCACAACTGTTTTCAAGAAAAGTTCACATGTGATGATCTTGATGCTTTGAATGAATTTTCTGAATTCTCTTTTCAGAATAAAATTGTGTCCTCACATTTTAACAATTGGTAATGCGTGTCATGCATTAGTTGCATTAGGTGCATATAGAGTGTCATGTGAAATATAAAATCTTGCATCACATTACATGTTTGCATATCATTCTCTGCACATCATTCACATAGTGCTTTTGGAAGATGAAGCTCATCGTGTGTCTTGTTGCATAGTTGGCATTTTCAACATACATAAAGTGCATATTTTGAAATGCATCATTTTGCACATTTCATGTTGCATAAATGCCAAAATGAATACTTTCAACAATTGGTCTCATATCCTTGGAGCCAACATTTCAAGAACTGAGATTGCATATCTTTTCATTTTACATTGCATATGCATATCTTCATCGTATGCTTGCATGTTATTAGATGCTATTCAACCCCTTCCTTGAAACTTCTAAGACCATATACTTCATTGATAAATAATGTTGCATCTGAGTCTTAACAAGTGTGCTTCATGTAAAACTCTAAGGGAGAGCATTTCATGCTTATTGCATTTACATAGGGGGAGCTACACTATCCTTTTCTCAGTTAAATTTTCTCTATACATGTGAAATCAAATTCGTACACTTCATGCACTTTAATGTGAAATTGAGTGTTGTTCATAATGATATAGGAATTTCATTTCAACACTCTAAAGTAATTCAACTTGCTGCATGGATAATAAGAGACAATTGAGGAAAAAGTTACATGCCTCCACATATAAAAAAATGGTTGATATGAAAGGCAGAGCAATGCTAAGCCTCACTGAGTAAACTGGGCACATGTCACCTGAGACGTGATGTGGTTCATTTCTGAAAAGTGTTGACTAAAGTATCTCTGTTCAAATGAGGTGACAAGTTTCGGTATTCTGAGTAACCGGGGATTCTGGCATGAGCTCCATGTGTCTCCTCGCGTAAAAAGGAATTATTTGAACCTGATCCTTCTTAGAAAAATTTAGATTGTCAATATGAAAATTTCTGATGATATATTTGATTGAGGTAGGGCGAAGCCTCTAATACGCTGTTCTCTAGATTGAAATGTAGTTTGTACACTTACTATTGTGTTTACTTGAAAATCTGGTTATCTATATGGTTAAACTTCATTCTCATGTTACTCACTTGCACATGGTAATTTGATTTGATATGTATTTTAAAATTTAATTAATTACTTGACCTGTTGTACGTCTTCTCCTATTTATCTGCACAATCCTCTAGGTGTAATCATGAGCATTCTGAACTTAATGACTCACTTGCACTTTTCCTACACCTATCCCCTCACTGTAAATCACTTGGTATCACTTCTTGTGAAGGAGTTTTGTTGCATGTATCTATAGATATCTGCTTGATTACATTGTATGCATTTCATGTCTCATCATTTTCATACATCCTATTTCATGCATTTCACAAGAAAATAAAAAATCAAAAACTTGAAAATCAAAGTCATTCATCTAATATGTCAATGTCAAAGGTGGAGCTTTGCATGTGATCTTATCTGCTTCAGTCATCAGGACTTGCTAGAGTCACTACCTTACTATGGGTGTATGAGTGCTTGTTTGCTTGCTCATTCTAGTTCCTATCATCCACCATTTCCAATTGCTGCAACTTGTGAGCATTTGCATATCGTTTTGACATCTTACATACTACATGACCATATTGTCCACATTTGCATTTTCAATTTAAACAATTGGTATCCCATAGTTTTGCAATTAGTTCATGCATATCATGCATATTGCGCATATTAGTTCATGCCATCTTGCATCCCCCATCATGATCCCCATTTCTGATTATGTCAAAGGGGGAGAGAGAGCTTTATGAGAGAGCATTATAGCATAAATATTTTGTCATCATCAAAATGGGGGAGATTGTTGTGCATGTGATTTTGATGATTATAAAATGCCTTTGTTGCTTGGCCGTGTGCAGAATGGTTGTTCATGTCGTCATGTGTATGGAGGTTGAAATGGTTGAGGAAATGATCATAAACTGTTTCTATTGGGATATCATCATGTGGGTGTATTGTGATTCTATAAGGCTCATACGTGCTTTGAGGTTAGCACAAACATTACATATACATTCTCTCTACACTTGGTGAGATTGCTTTGTGATGTGTGGGTTGATGAGCTTGGAGATTGAACAAATGGAATATGACTCAATAATGGTTTGCGTGCCTTGATTCCCAAGTTGTTCATCATGCAATGGTAAGAATTTATATTAGAATCTATGGTGATATTCTTATAATCTTGAGTTGGAAAATTGGGTTCTCAAGTGCTTTCATGTTCATACTTCATGTCATTTGGGTCTCGGCCTCAAAACGAACTTCATATGTTAATGCATGACCCATATATATTGATCTTGATCTAACATCTTGCTTTATCATGTTTTTCAGGATGAAAAATCATGGTGGATCTTCTTGGATTATGGTAATATTTAATCAATTGTTTCCCATTGATTTGATGGTGTTTTTAGTGGTTTTTCAGGCCCAAACAAGAATGGGTCGACCCTCTCAGGTTCTGTTCAAATAGAATCAAAATAGAATCATTTTTGTGAAGCTGCCTGAAAGGGTCGACCCCTGGGATCGACCCCTCATGGAAGGGTCGACCCCTGTAAACCAAAGTGTTGTTCTGTTTGGGTTCTGGAAACCCAAGGGTCGACCCCTGGGGTCGACCCCTTGAATTATGGAAACCCGAGGGTCGACCCCTGGGGTCGACCCATGTAAAACAGAACACAAAATCCGTTCTGTTTGGCTTCTGTATGCCCGAGGGTCGACCCCAAGGGTCGACCCCTTCAGTTCCGACCTCCAGCCGCCATTTTTGACCGCCGTTTTCTTGCCCCAAAAGTCTTCCAATCCCAGTCCAACTTCTCCTAATCACTCCATAACTTGTGGGTCTTGTCCAAGGGCTGTCTCTTGACCATCCAAAACACTTATATACTTCTCTTTGGGTCACAAACCCTAAGGAGAGAGGTGAGATCCGATTTTTGGGTGTTTTGCTAACCCTTGTGTATGCAGGTTCGGAGTTGAAGCTCCCAAGCCCTCTTCTACCTTGTTTTGAGCTTATATGTGAAGGGAAGAACGTGGATTCAAGTCCCTAATCGATCCTCTACTGGAAGCAACGTGGAGAATCAAGATACAAGCATCATCCATGCAAGAATCGATCATCTTTCTTCAAGAATGGTTTCTCATCCTGCAGAAGCTTCTCATTGAAAATCTGAGGGAGTTGTCTTGATCTTTCACTTCTGTGTTTTTGTTTGAGATTGCTCAAGGTCTTGAATGATTATCCATGAGGTGCAATATATATATATATATATATATATATATATATATATATATATTTATATACATGTTCATTTGTTCATCTATTGATTGCTATCTTATTAGTACTGCGTTTTCATCCTAAGCAACAAAGATGAACTAATGCCTTCCTTTCTCTTGCAGAAGAAGAAGGAGGAGTGGTATCACAAGGATGAGAGTAGAGGGGTTTATGAGGCTAATCAATTTTCTGATGTAAACAGGCTTGATTTGGAGCTTATCATTTCTATCTGTTCTTTCAGGCGAAGAAGAAATTAGAAGAAGGTAAAGAAGTGCATCTCGAGGAGACGAAGAAGATGATGTCTAAATCATGATCATCCGTCAACGAGCAAGGAGAATCAGATTGTGCTGAAGAAGGGGGAGCCTTATACTTGATGCATACTTCTAGTTTTCATCTATGGAATTCGTTGGGAGGTCATAGCATATATATGTTTTGATTCATATACATTTGAGATAATACCTTGTGTGGGTGTTCGGAGAAGGGGGTCTCCGAGTGTGTGTGTTGTTATATGTGTGCTGATTGTGCGGAGTATATCCGCGTGTGTGTTGTTGTTGGGAGTTTTCTCCCGTGTGGTTAAGTAGGCATTGTCCTACGTGTGTGTGGACGGAGTTGTGACTCCGTGTAAGGAATTTGTTCGGGGTGTGTTCCCCAGTAGTGTGTGTGTGTGTGTGTGTGCTGCTGTGGCAGCAGGTTGAGGCAAGGCCTCGTGTGTGTGTGGTTTGCTGCGAAAGCAGCGTGTGTGTGTTGGGGTTCGTCCCCGTGTTGCTACATTTTGTAGTGTGTAGTGAAGCCTCACCGGTTTGGTGAGGGGTGGACGTAGGGAGCCCGTCGTGCTCCCGAACCACCTTAAAAATCTCCGTGTCTTGTGGTTTGATTCTTGTGATTGTGTGTTCACTATCCTATCTATTTGTGCTATCGTGTGAGCTCGGCGAGATTGAGTGAATCAAGTTTAAACTTGTTTAGATTAATTTCCTCAATCATATCAATCTTGTAAATTCCGCTGTGTGCTAGTTTATGTTTTTAATTGGACATAGTTTTTAGCAGTAGGATCTATTCACCCCCTCCTCTAGATCCGTGTTCCTGCACTACGGGACCCAACATATATATATATATATATATATATATATAGAGAGAGAGAGAGAGAGAGAGAGAGAGAGAGAGAGAAGAGAATGGAGTAGATACTCTTGTAAGTGAAGGATATGTTAGAAATCATGGCACAGAAGAGCCAAATTAAGTTTCTTGACACATTAGCAAGTGCACACACTTACTCTAGATGGTTCGGTGATATGGTTCCCATTTTGAGGGTCTACGTTTACAGAAGCAATTTGCCTTCTTTTTGTACCTTCGTAACTTTTCAAATTGTGTAGTGGACTGTGCACTGGTGTGGACCAATCTAAGCCCAAGTTATGGAGCTTGAGAGCAGCATCAAATTGGTAATGATAGCATTCACCCTGGAAAAGAGAATATAAGAATCACACTTTGGAAGAATCAGAATAGGGGAAGGCGGTTTATATGGTTTCCACCCCACTTTTTGACAAGTCGAGATTCACAAAAAGGGAATTCATATCAAGCATAATTTTAAAAAAATCATTATTTTAACTGATGGTGAGTAAAAGATTCTAGATACACATAAATACAAAGTGGGAGATAGCTGATCCCCAACATCCATAAAGAGAACCTGAGTCTTAGCAGTGATCCAAGAGTCCCCCTAAACATATATTCCATGATTGCGCACAAGGACAGCAGTGGTCTTTGGGTAGTCTGCAATCTACAGTACATCCAGAGTTTCACAGTCAGCAGTAATGTCAGTTATTGTTGAGAAATCTGAATTGTTCTTGTATTAATCTAGTCCTTCTAATGAACATTGACCAGAACATGATGAAAGCATAGACTGAAATGTGAGAGGAAGGAAAACATAACTACATAGAGAGAGGGAGTATGGCAATTTCAATGTTTCTTAAACAACATAAAATACTCTAACCACAATTTCCTCTCTTTCAATGAAACTAACATCCCCACTTGACCCTTTAAAGATGCCAGGAGAAAGAAGCCCATCAGGTAAGACACACTTAGTAACGCAAGGATAATAAAAAAATGTAGTGCTAGGATACAGTCCAAATAGTTAATATGGCCCAGCTACATCCTTTACCCCAGTCATCAGATTTAATCTGATAGCTAGAAAAAAAGAGGATAAATGAAAAATCTCAAACCCCCTCCCCCCACCAAAAAAAAAAAAATCACCGTGCATGGAATGTGTGTCCATGGACTACGGCATGCCAGTCTCGTTAGAGAGTATGGGAAAAAAGGAAGGGGTGAGGGACTTGAGATCCAAGGGCTCAACTCTAGAGTAAGGCTAGGGTACACCAATTTCAGCCATACTCTAGCATTTATCATGCAAAGAGAATGTCAAACATGCCGCCCGCTTACTTCAGCTCAAGAAAATGGACACTTCTCCATCTTCTCCATTCCTCCAAAGAAGGAATTCATCAAGTAACACTTCATTTATTACCATTGTAAGATAACCAATTTGAACTTTTCTTGTGCTATTTAGTTTTCTTCTTTCTGCAAGATTTATTAGATTAACATCTCTTAAGTAGAGGTCAGAGGATGGCTGTGGGAAAGGGTGAAATGCAAGAGGTCCAAGGCTCAAATTCCCAGTGACAATAATCCCCAAATGAGCACCTTCTGAAAACAATCTACAAACGAGTATTGGATTACAGCACAATTGGAGTTGATGCTGAAATAGGTGGAAACAACAGGACCCAAGTCCAAATTGCCAGGAAAGATAGGTTCCAACCAAAACATATTCTTTGAGTCAGTCATGATCAGCAGCTCAAGTCCATTTCCTTTGTAATGAAATGTGGCAGATCCACCTTCCCAAAAATGATCAGCAGCTCACCATAAAAAGTAATAATTATCCATTGGGAAGCAACACATGAATAACCATAGAGGAGAAGTTTACCGCTTTAGCAAGAGAATCTGTAAGCTCACGTTCATGTGCAGTATTCTCTATTATTGGAACAACAAGTTCGTCATAATAACCATGCCCCTGACTACCTTTTATCATCTCCATATGAGTTATCTGCAATGTTATGACAACAACTGCATGCATTAAACTCTGAAAAAGTGGTAAATTCGAAGAAAAGATTCATAAAGTCTGATAGGTAAAAACAAAGTATCATAGCACGGTAAATTCTTCAGTGGACTACTGAAGCCAGCAACAAGATGATTAATCAATATAAGACATTTAACCATGCCCTACTCACCTTATGGCTGTGATGGCATGACAATGAATGGAACCTGCATATTTCAATCAGTAATCCCACAATACGAGGACCAGATCTAGCACCAAGTTAACCAGATGGCATGTGCATGAACAAGAAAGAAATTTCTTTGACGGCGGAAAAAAGATGTATCATGAACATTTTTATCTTTACCCGGAATTCCTTTGCAAAAGGACGGAGCATGGTTACAAGACAAGATTCCACCTCATGACTGTGGATGACAGCACCAGCATTGCGCATCTGATGAGCCTGTAAAACAAGAGAGGTACAAGAAGAAGGCAAATTGGCTAGACACAAAGGGATGACAATTGTTGTAAAACAGATGGTTAGAAAAACTAAAAGTAACATCTGATGCATTAAGGACGAGGATGGCAAAGCACTGCATCAACTCAAGATATTACTACATTAGATAAACTCAAAAAATAAGGATTGAAGATGAAGTAGATAAGGAGGTGGAGAGCACGTACATGTCATCCCGCACCATCCTCTCTTTCTGCAGACTTGCAACAGACGCACCGCGTCGATCCTCTCTCCGCTGATGGAACTAGAAACATCAAAGCAGAGAGCAAACCGGAGCATGGATTAAGCATCTGGCTGTCAGCAATTTCCACCTGAGGGGGACATGACAATGAGCTGCTGGGGCTTGGGGATGGAGTGCTCGTGGGCCTTGATGGTGATGTTGCTGCCGGTGCCGGATACCCAGCCGAGGGTGTCGAACTACCGACAGAGCTCCGACACCAGCGCCCGCGTCTCCTTGACGGCCCTGCTCTCCAAGTACTCCTGTGACGATAGCGCAGGAAGCCCCCCATTCACCACCGTCGCCATGGCTTCTTCCACGCCGCTCTGATGATCCTAGAACGCTCGGCGGGGAAGAGGGGGAAGAGCGAGGAGATAGAAGGGAGTGATCACTTCCTCCTCTCTCTCTCTCTCTCTCTCTCTCTCTCTTCACCGTGCAACCGCGTCTAGTTACCCGCGAAGGTTGAGCGATTATGGAAAGCAGGCCAGGGAGGTGAGAGGAGGTGGAGTGGTGGGAAGAGATTTATGCGTCCGAGAAGGAGGGAGGGGTGGTTAAGTGTTTGCGCGGGAGCTCGTACATGGCGCACGGTGAAATTCTTTTGGGGCATTTTGAACGAACTAAGAATTTTTTTAAAATAATTATTTTGAGGCAATTTGAAAATGCCTCTATATGAATTTTATGTAAAGAACACAGTTAAATTATTTTAGAGGCAGTATTAAAAATAAAATGCCTCTATTTATAATAATTTAGAGACAATTTTAATAAATGTCTCTAAATGAAATGCCCCTATATCATTAATTTTTTATAGTGATATGTTCAAAAGGATGCAATTCAAAATATGCATGTGTGAATGCTAAATGCCAAATATGCCAGATATGCAAGTATGGGCAATATGAACATGTGTAGTGCAAGTAGAATGATCAAGTATGATTGACCTCCAAGTAAATAAATGTATATACATGCAATATAGCTCCCCCATTATATTTAAAGTGAAGGGATAGGTGTACGAAAAGTGCAGGTGAGTCAGTAAGATCAGAGTGCTCATGAGTACACCTAGAGGAGTGTGCAGATAGATAGGAGAAGACATACAATAGGCCATGCAGTCAATCAAATTTTCAGAATACATATCAAATCAAATAACCATGTGTGAGTGAGTAACATGAAAATAGGCTTTAGCCATATGGATATCCAGATTTTCAATTAAACACAAGAGTAATTACGCAGACTGCATTTCAATCTAGAGAACAGCGTATTGGAGGCTTCGCTCTGCCTCAATCAATTTTTCATCAGAATTTTTCTCAAAAAGTTTCACAATGGTAATCCAAATTTTTCTTAGAGTGATTAGGTTCGAATAATTCATTTTTACGTGAGGAGACACATAGAGCTTATGCCAGACTCCCTGGTTACTCAAGACATTGACCGTCTCACTTCACTTTGAATAGAGATACTCTAGTACAACACTTTTCAGAAATGAACCACATCACGTCTCAGGTGACGTGCATCCAATTTACTCAGTGAGACTTAGAATTGCTCTGCCTTTCATTTCATCCATTTTTTTCATGCTGAGGCAGACAACTTTTTTCTCAACTGCCTCTTTATCATTCATGCAACAAGTTTAATTTCTTTAGTGTGTTGAAATGAAATTCCTATATCCTTATGAATAACACTCAATTTCACATTATAGTACATGAAGTGTGCAAATTTGATTTAACATGTATGGAGAAAATTTAACTCAAAATAAGATAGTGCAGCTCCCCCTATGTAAATGCACTAAACAGGAAATGCTCCCCCAGAGTGTTTGACATGAAGCACATTAGTTAAGACTCAGATGCAATAGTTATTTGACAAGAGAGTATGAGGTCTCATAATTTTCAAGGAATGGATTTTAGCATATATTAACATGCAAGCATACAATGGAAACATACAAATATGCATTGTTGAATGCATCATGAATGCAAAATTTTAGATTTTATTTGAATGTTCCAATGTACCTAATGCATTTGAAAGCACATGCAAATCAAGACAAACTGATTTCATTCAAAAGACATGTTTCCTCATAACCCGAACAATTCAATTTCTGAATTTTGGTACAAGGTAGAGAACTTTGATCCGAGGATCACCTCACGCATAGTGATAACTTCCTGACATACTTAATCTGTCATTTCACATCTCAGCATTTGATATACCAAAAATTTCAGATAACTTCACACACACACACAAGCAATTCCACTTAAAAAGACATTCAATGGCCATAACAGTCTCATATAGGAAGGCAATCAAAACTGATCAAATTTCTCGCAGTCAAGACCTATTGCATGAACGCTAAATCTTAGCACCAAAAACTACAGTAGATAAGGAAAACAAAATTTTATTTTCTTACCTTTGTCTTGAGTTACCTTTATTTATCAACACCCCTTCATTGGCCTCAAGACATTCCTACACCAAAAACTCATTTGACAGATTTGGGTACCCAAACCTTCTTGGGTCCCGAATGATTAACACAAGCATTCAATTTCCTTGAGACATTCAAATCATCAATTTTCATTAAAGAGCAATCGTGCATCTCATGTCCACATTGCCCACAATAATGGCATACAGTGAGCTTCACATTTCTCTTATGAGCACGAGCAATGAATCTATCATTTTTCATTTGAAACCAGAATTTCATTTCATGACCATATCTCCCACAATTATAACAGTGCACTAGAGCAACTCTTCTATATGGTCCTTTTTCATGAGCATAAAATTTTCAAGGTTAACTTTTCTGTTCGAAAACGTTCTTGATCTTTTGAAATCATTCATTTTCTTGCATGCTCCCAATTCATCATATTTCAAAACAAGACAATCATGCATCATATGACCAATTTTGCCACAATAAAAATATGAGATTTTCCTTATGGATGGATGTGTATGTGCAGTATGATTGTGCTTCCTAGCATTGGCATTTGTACTAGAAGAATTGTTTTTCAACTTTGAATCTTGGTTGAATTTCTGCTTAACATCATATGTAATGCCCGAGAAAATTCTGGGATTAAAATATAATTATATTAATTATTCAATGAGCAAAAAGGGCTATTAAATGAATTAGGGTTAATTAAATCTAATTATTTAGGCCCCATACTAATCCAAGAGGATTATGCCCATTTTGACAAATCCAATTGCCTCAAATTATAATTTTAAAACTTTGGCCCATGTTCTAGAAGCATGGAATTGATATATTTACGGAATTAAGGAGATAAGTAGGATAAAAAGATGGATTATGATACAAGAGTTTGAACTGGTTTCAAATTCGGCGCTCACAATAGAAAATGGTCTATCGCGCGACCGCAAGCCACTAGAAAATGGTCTCCCAAATGACCGCTAAGCTCTGCAGATTCCGTGAATAAAAGGAAGTGTAAAAGGATTGGATTTTTGACGCCTAGACTCCTAGAGACCGAAGTATGTGGACTTGTAAGCATGCTTGGGACTCTCAAAGATCGATCTAATACCTAATTAGGACTCTAGAATCGTTCTAATCCATGAAACCCTAGCAAAACCCTATAAATAGACCCCATATCTCACCTGCGCGACCCTCACTTTTGGCTTGCGTGAAACCAAGGTAAAAAGGTAGAATCAGAGGTAAGTTTCTTCTAGGAATTTGTTCCTTATACTAAGGTCTAACTACCATCCAAATTTCGTTCTAGGAGATTAAGCCTAAAAGGAGATAGAAGCCTACAAAGACGTTGGTTCGGTACAAATAACCCAGGAAGTAGTGCGACCGACCCAGAAAGATATGCAAATTGGAAGCCCTAAACGAGGTAATTAGATAGAGGTTCTTTAGAATAAATTGCTCCTTTTAGTACCCTCCTCTTACCCTCAAGATTTCACATCCATAGGTCAAGGGAATCAGGAGATACAAGGGTGTGAAGTTGCTAGTTTAGCACAGAACGTGCAGAACTAGGGCTTACTTCCAATCAAAAATTGGCAGTCTAGGAGCGCTGTTTGAAGTAGGTTATCTCATGCACGGCTTAAAAATGACATTAAGAATAAAAGCTCTCTGTTTCCAATCGATTTCATGCATTGTACACTGAGAATTTTATGTTTTCATTATGACTATGCATCTAGTATAATTTTCATGCATGAACTAGCCCTAATTGAGTAAAAAAAAGAAAATTCTTCTGTGATTACATAAACCCACGCATATTGGCTGACCTATCCTTGTTCTATCAGGCTATAGAGTTTATATATGTTGATTTCCAGGCATGATGTGCCTTAGATTAATATTGTATTTTACAATAATGAAGTTTTCCGTTAACGCAGGGAGAAACAGTCTTCCTGTAGACCGCCAGAAACCCTAGCAGTCGTACGATAGACCGTTAGCCAAAATAGACGGTCACCCACTAGACCGTTTTCTAATTCTGAATTCTATATTTAAGTTTACCTGAAACTTAATGTAGAATGGTCCAAATTAATATATGTTAAGCCTAGTTAAGTAGGTTTTATACCTGTTTTAAACATTATTTTCATATACCTAGTTATGTTAACAGTACATTTAGTAGATTTCATGATTTTTTTATGCACTTAGAATTATTTTTAAAACTTATGTTATTTTCATGACCAAATCATATACTCTTGTAAATTAATTTTATAGGATTCATGGACTAGTCATGATTTGATCGTGGTTACCACTATCTCTCTCTTCTAGAGTCATTTTCTTAAGTACATGACACATATTCCGGTATGTTGTCATTAGTTACACTTTTGCACATTAAGTACACAATCTTGGACTTGATAACCTCTCCTTTAGATATTCCTGCTAACGGACTAGGAAATCTTATTTCAAGACCTCCGTAAGACTCTGCGAGCCTGGGATTCCCACTAGGATGCCGAGCTGGTTGTACCATTAAAACCCCATTGTCTAGAGAGCACTTTTATCGATGTTTTAATGAAGTTGACCTTAGCGGCCTAATGAATGACCGCTAGTGACACCTAGCGGCCCTGACCTAGACCGCATGGTTTCAGCTTCTCTTTCATTAAATCTAATTATGTTTAACCCATGGTTTTACCCTTGGGTTGAGTATCCTATGATTCCAGATGGTCCATTGATTATCTAGAACTTATCTTGATTCAAATAAGTCATTAATGAATTATGGAAATAAAGAATGTACCGTTATGCTGCCGAATTTTCTATAACATAACCTAGTTATTAATGCATTTCTTGAATTCTCATGATCAATTATTGGTACGTTCTATACCTTGGTTACCTTATCACGGAATTATTATTGAATTTGTACATTATTGGCCACATTATTGTTATAATCGTGGAAGTTATTTGATTTATACTTGAAGATGCAGCTCGAGCACTGATTGTGTTCAAGGGCTCTATGTTAGTCCCCTCGGCTGATTGTCAGAAATATACTGTAAACCATGGGGTATGGTGCTACTGGTGTTGCATTACGCTCGGAGTACATTCTTTATAAATAAGTGAAGATCCACGTAAATTCACGAAGTACTTGCTATTAAGCGAAAGTGCTTTCTTGCTTGTTACATGACTTTCTAGTACATAGCCTCCATGGTTATGAAAAGTACATTCTTGTTACATTCTTGTTCATGGAAAGGCCAAATTTACATTCTTTCCATATACTTGATCAATCATGTTCTCGAGTCTCTCCATGATTGTATCTTGTTACTTTGATTTTGATCACATGTTTTACCATATTTTCAGGATTTATCTTCTTCTCTAGAGCTAAAAAGCTATTCACGTAAACACGCCTTCATGTTGATACGAAGATACCTACTGGACAAGTGTGCTCATTATCTACTTTCTCAATGTTTCAGGAAGTACAAGTGAATCGGATGCTGATTATACAAGTAAGGGGTCCGAGAGTGATTGAACTCCCTCTCACATAAAGGGTGCAGCTCGGCTAGATAAGCTAGGTATGCCTAGCATTCGATTGATGTAATTGTAATTATCCTCTCTTAGTAATAAAATTCACCCCCTAGTGATACGTTGGTGGACAATCCACCTTCTATCCCTAGGCAGGGCTTTACAAAAAAAAAGTGATTGAAGGACATATGAACGAGAGAAGCCTTAGTTATCAAGTGTCTAGTCGAGTCATGATGTAATCTTTATTTTATTGAGCCTAGTAAAGAGAGTCAAAGTTCTTATGTACCTTGAGATTTTTGATAAAGAAATGAAGTTAAAAGTTTGAATGAATTAATGGTGCAATTACTTTTATGTGATTGTCTTGCGCTCTGATTATATTGCTTGCTCGAGGCGTACTAGCCGACTGTTCACGTTCCTGATTGTTTCCGTTGCATAGTTTCAGGACGTGACATCATACTTCTGGGTTTTATTTTTAGCGTGCTCAACTGAGTGAGTGTTTGATGAACTAGCTACATCCGAACTTGAGACAAAAGAAGTATATAGCTTATTTTCAAATTTCTTTTTGTTCACCGGATTATAGTCAAGGCCTTCTTTTTGAATGTTCACTCTGGTTTCCAAAATTTTGTCTAGATTCTCTTTCCCTTCTACAAATTTAGACAAGGATGCATTCAACTCAACAATCTCTTTTTCAAGGGAAGTAATGTGCAATTCATAACTAATTATTTCTTATTCACTGCAAACAACACTTTCATTCAATACTCTATTTTCAGTTTTATAGCTCTCAATTTCTTGTTCAAGTACATGTACTTTTTTCGATTCATCAACAATCATAGATTTCTCTTTTTCAAAACTTTCAAGATTTTTCAATCTACCTTCAAGCAAAGACATCTGAATTAACAAGGCACTATTTTCCTTTTTAAGTTCTTCATTTTCATTTGTAAACTTTTTCCGATTCATCAACAATCATATATTTCTCTTTTTCAAAACTTTCAAGATTTTTCAATCTACCTTCAAGCAAAGACATCTGAATTAACAAGGCACTATTTTCCTTTTTAAGTTCTTCATTTTCATTTGTAAGTTTATCATTCATAATCAATTCATTGCATATATCATGATCAATAGAGTTTGATTCCATTTTGTTTCTTAGATCTTTTTCAGTTTTCTCTAATTGATCAATTTTATTCTTGAGGGTGACATTTTCATTTCTCAAACATGCAATGGTTTCTTTATGACAATCGACATCTTGCTCTAAAAGTTCATTCCAGTTATCAAGCTCAGCACACTTATCACAGGAATAATTTTCAAGGAACGTGTTTTCATATTTCTTTTTTAATTTTTTGTTTTTCGACTTGATTTTCTTATATTGCTTTTCCAATTTATCATAAGCATCAATAAGTTCATCAAAAGTAAAGTCTTCAGAATCAGAATTTACCTCTTCTGCATTTTCATCACTTTGTTGATCAACATCGTCAGCCATGAGACATTTTTATCTTTCCTTCTCTTGAGCTTTGATCAATCGGTTCATAAGCTCCTTTGCCGTCCTACAAGAAGATACAAATGGATACTTGTTAGCACTCACAGAAGCTTTCAATAAACTACAAGTAGTAACATTATCATGGTGCATCAGTACATCCTCTTCAGACCATATGGTCTCATCAAGAGGCAGTTTGTTAGGACTATGATAAATCAATTTCCAAAGACCAGGATTAATAGAATTAATCACCCCACACAGTTTGCCTAGCCATGAATTAAAATCTGAACCAGTGAAGATAGGTAAACAATTCATTGAGATTTGATCGGCAGAAAAATTCATAATTGACAGTGCACAGGGATCACTCTGTAGATCGTTAGATCTAGGGACAACAGAGTCTCGCTCTAATACCAATTGTTGGGTCCCGTAGTGTAGGAAGACGGATCTAGAGGGGGGGTGAACAGATCCCTATATAAAAATTAATGTCCAATTAAAAACTCAAACTTACTCACAACGGAATTAGCAAGATTAATAAGATCAAGAAATTTAAACTAAGCAGCATAAACTTAATTCTCTCAATCTCGCCGAGCTCACACGATTGCGTAAATAGATTAGACAGTGAAGCACACAATCACATAAATCAAACCATGGGACTCGGGGATTTTAAAGGTTGTTCGAGACCACGATAGGCTCCCTACGTCGACCCCTTACCAAACCAGTAAGGCTTCACTAACACGCTACAAAACATAGCAACCGTAGGGACGAACCCCACACAGACGGGGTAAAAACCCCAAACCACACGTGGATATGCTCCGCAAACAACGACGCACATGCGTCAATCACAAACACTCGGAGAACCCATTCTCCGAACACCCACACATGAAATTTGTTTTGGAATGAGTAGAACATTCAGAAATGGATACAATCAGCCCAAAACAACTTCTAAAAACTGAAACAGAGAACATATATGAAATGTAAAGCTCCCCCTTCACAAAACAATCTGGTTCTTCTTGGCTCGTTGTCGGATGGTGGCGATTTCGGTGTCATCTTGTTCCTCTCCTCGAGCTCCTCCTCTTTTCCTTCTACCACGAGCTCCAAAGATGTCTTGATGTAGATGATAACCTCCTTGCAAGAGCTCCCCTTCCTTTTCCCCTTTTTCTTCTCCTACAAGATAGAACAAATAAGCATTAGGGTTCTATTATCCACAAATTCGAAGCTCATATATTTATGCTTGAAAGAGTGGACAAAAGACACATAAAACCCTCCTAATATGTCTTAAAAACACCCTTGTATGTTTAGGAAACAATGGGGGGTAGTTTGGTAAAGTTTTAAGGGGTTTAGAGAGAGATACAATGACTTTCGCAACTTCCGTGCCGGAAGGGGTCGACCCCTAGGGTTGACCCTCACATAATCTACACAAAAAATGACCCAGAACAAAACTTTGTCCAGAGGTGGTCGACCCCTTTAGCTGGGAGTCCTGTCTGCTGCACAGACAGCCTAGCCCCAAGGAGGGTCGACCCGTCTGCTATCTAGTTTTAGCCCGTTAAACCTATGCAAACCTAATGGCATTAAAGCGACCAAGGTCCCTTGATTCCGGATGATTAATTTTGATGGTTTGAACCTACAAAACCATAGAAAAGTCAAATTAATATGGATTTAAAATTCAATTAAATCTCTCTCTTGAAATGTCAACAATATGGCATGCAAATCAACCCGGAACACCATGATCTCAATAGTGAAAATGTGAGTTCAAAACATAAAAACTTACACATTCACAAGTCTACCAAAATGGCAAGTCAAACACACCACCCACATTTGTATAGCATTAAACTTAATAACTTCAGTCCTTAAACAACATGATCTTTCATCTTAAAGTAGCCACACTATCAACTCTTCACAACTATATATCAATTTCAAACTTCATAACAAGAGGATAAGGAGATTCAAGCATATGAAAACATGAAGAGCCATTCAAGCACAGGCCAAGCAACAAAATTATTTTGTAATCATCAAAATCACATACACAACAGATATTGATCTGTGTGTGAATAAGGGGTGGAAAAATCCGATGGCAATTTGTATGATTCTTGAGTGAAAGATGAATTATGAACCCCATTGTGGAAGAATGAAGGATCTTGATGATAATGGGCAAATGAAGGATTTGTATTCAAGTAGCCTGCATGGTTGAACATGAAAGAATCTATTAATGGGCCCGAACAAAAGTGGATGTGACAATGCAAAAGGCCCGAGAAAGAGTGATGATTTTTTTTAATTTTTTTAATTTGATTTTTTTGTTTTACTTTATTTTGCAGGAAATTCTTTTGTACTCTTTTTCACTTTCTTTTATTTTATTTTGTTGAAGTAATGCTATGAATTAATTCCTAAATGAATGGCTTATGTAATAATGATGATGATTTTTTTTGAGTTTTGAAAAATTATGCAATGAATGAATTACTAAAAGTAAATATTATAAATTAATCACTATATGAATGCAAACATGATGATGCTCTCTTTTATTTTTGTTTTTGTTATTTTTATGCAAAGGAGGATTGTCACTCACTACCAAGTTGGTCAACCAGCCTGGTAAGAGGTGGAGTTGTGGGAGGCTACCCCTTCGTAGGGTCCTAATTAAATAACCACAATCTCGCTTAGGCGTTTACCTTTTAACCTCTAGCCTTAGACACCAATTTTTTAAAATAATAAAAAATTTCAAAACTCCTCTTTTTATTTATTTTTATGCGAAACCTTTTAAGGGCAATCTACCTCCGGGGTACTTCGTGAAACAACCAGCCCGACCTCCGTGAGGGAATCTACGGGTGCGGGGGCTTATGGAGGACTTAGAAAATGGGATTACATTCAAAGAGATGGAATGCTCAATAGAGGGTCCTCCCAATTCTAAGAGAGGTGTAAGGAATCTAATTTACTCTAAAGAAGGGGAAATAGAAAAGAAGAATTTTTTTTAAAAATGAGAATGCAAGTAAATGAGAAATTAACTAAAATATAAAATGCATGAAAATAATGCAACTAACATGAAGGCATGGTAGCATTGAAAAAAATAATTTATTTTTTTCCTGATTTTCTGTTTTCTAATTTTTTTCAGAGATTTTTTCTTTTTTTTCACAAGATATGAATAAAGGAAACTACTAACTAAAAATAATAAACAATATGCCAATATACAGAAAAATAAATTAAAAATCATATTTTTGATTTTTTTTATAGATTTTTAATTTTTTTAAATTTTTAGTAATTTTTTCAGATTTTTTTAGAATTTTTCAAAATATGACTTTTTCCTACGTTTACTGACTTTTAACGACGCTTGAATTTCTTGGATTTTCTGATTTTCTACTTTCTGCTACAGTTTTAGGCTTTCAACGACACTTCCTGTGACAGTTTATTTTTTGGGAATTTCATGTCTGAATTTCTGTGATTTTTTTTTTGTTTCTGATTTTTCTTGTAAAATAAAAATAAAAAAATTAGTATTCACATATATACATCAAACACAAGGATTTCCAACTGTACAAAAATAATTTCCTCCCCGGCAATGGTGCCAAAAATTGATATGGTCGATAAATGTTGTTTAAAAATGTCGCGCCACACATAATTTTAAAATTTATATAACCGCACTCACTCACTTAAATAGATTTGAGATACGAGTAAAGTGATGAATACGGGTCGATCCCACGAGGAGGAAATAGTTTCATTTAAATCCCATTAGAAAAATCCATGTATTTGAGAAAGAATTGATTTGGAGAGTGTTTGTACAAAAATAGAAAATCAACATGCATGGGAAATAAATCTAACTAAAGAAGTTGAGAGGGGTTGAGAAGAGAAATTTGGAGAAGAGAGAAGAAGACACAATTGCAAAAGATCATTTTTATTGCTGTGGAAATTGAAATTACAACTATGAAAATAAAAAATAAAACTTGAAATTAAAAGAATAAGGGAAGAAATGAGCCAAGGATTGGAAGAGTGACGCCGTCCCCGCGGTGCTGAGCCTTTGATCGCCGCCCCGCTTTGGTGATGAACGCCGCCGTGAGAGGACCGAGGGAGCAACTCCGCCTTAGGGAGATGAGAAAGACTTTGGAGGATGGGAAAGATAGAGGAAGAGAGAAGACTTAAAAATAATAAAGAGAAGAAAAGGGGTTGAAGAAAGGCTACGGTGAAGAAATATGAAGAAACAGTAAATGAAAAAATGGGTGAAACAGAGGGTGAGAGAAATGAGAATAACTTAAAAATGGATGAGAATTAGGAGGTGGGGAAGAAGAAAGAATTGAAGAGCATGAAAAATCCTACAACTAACCTAAAGACTGTAAATTAAAATAAAGAACGAAAAAGGATGAAAAAAGGCTCAAGAACTAGCTAACCCCCCTCGGTCTCCTCTCGGGTAGCTTTTATAGAGTTTAGAGGGGCTTCAACGATTAGCAGGCCGAATCTCGCCCATTAAGCCTCTAGCCATCAAAGGGAATGAATCAAGGGACTGTTATGGGGGCTTCGGAGGCGTCGGTTAAGGAACTGAGAAGGCAACTGGGATACTAGTCGTCCATTTGAATGCGCAACTATGGAGACGGGCACCATTTCTTTATTACCTTATTTAATTTCTCACTTCGAACCATGTGCCAATAAGGGGGCGACCAGGCTTATGGCCTCCTTTTAAAGGGTGCCTGGGGCCTTGGTCGCCTCTTCATCAAATTTCCCGCCGCTACCTCGTTCCGTATGTTGACTTCAGTGAAATTGGCGACTTCTTGCTTAGTCGCTTCTTTGTTTATTGCCTTATTTTAATCAACTTTGATTTGCGAGCAAGGGCCTTGAACTGTGTGCATTACTGAATTCACGACCGTCTGTGTTGTTGTCTCTTTGAATAGGCGCCCTAGCAGACGGGCACCTCCTTCTTTTTCTTCTTTTTTTCTTTCTCCTGTGCTTTTCAAAGGGGTGCCCAGCCTCCTGGGCGCCTTATAAAGGGCGCCCAGGCAGGTGGGCGCCTCTTTCTTCTGTCTTTTTTTCCTTTTTTTCTTTTCTCTTCGGTCTGGAAGAGGTCTAAGTGGTGCCCAGGGGCCTGGGTGCCTCTTTATTTTCTATCTTCTTTTTTTTTAGTTTTTGTAATAGGCGCCCACATCGCTAGGCGCCTCCTCCTCTGGTCCTACAAAATCAAATAACCATGGTGCTTAATCCAAGAATAGTTATGCAACTTATTGAATGTTTCTCACATTGTTATTTTTACTCAGAAATGATGATAAAATACATGCATACTCAAATTATGTGTGAGAGTGGAATTAACTGTCTAAACTGCACAACCTTGTTCTTTTAATGCTAAAAGATGATGTATGTGATGCAAGTTATGATATGAAATGTGATATTCATCAAGGAGCTGCTGAAAAGATTTGACATGACAAATTGTAAGACAATTGCAACTCCCATGGGGACAACTACATCACCGGATGCAGATGAAAAGGGTAAATTAGTGGATGCCAAGCACTATACAGGTATGATTGGTTCATTACTCTACTTAACTGCATCTAGACCAGGCATCCAGTTTTGTGTTTGTCTTTGTGCTAAATTCTAATCTAGTCTTAGAGAATTTTATTTGACTGCTGTCAAGCGTATCTTTAGATACCTTGCTGGCACTCAAGAACTAGGATTGTGGTATCTTGCATCTTCTGAACTATCTCTCATTTCATATTCAGATGCGGATTATGCAAGGTACAAACTGGATCGCAAGAGCACTAGTAGCTATTGCCAATTTTTGGGTGAGTGTTTAGTCTCTTGGGCATCCAAGAAACAGCACTCAGTTACCCTCTCTACCGTAGAGGCTGAATATGTTGCTGCAGGGAGTTGTGGCACCCAAGTGTTGTGGATTAAATACCAACTCCAAGACTACCTAGTAGATCTTGGATGTGTCCTAATTTTGTGTGACAACACAAGTGCTATCAGCCTTGCTAAAAATCCAGTCCTGCATTCTAGGACTTAGCATATAGATATAAGACATCATTTTATTAGAGATGAAGTTTTTAAGAAAAACTTTGAGCTAAATTTTGTCCAATCAGAAAATCAGGTTGCTGACATTTTCACCAAGTCATTGTGCAATGAGAGGTTCTCAACACTAAGAAGAGAGCTAGGTCTGTGCAGACCTCAATTCAATCAGGTTTGACCAGTTTATTACTCTCTTACTGTCTATATTTTTTTTGGCATGATGGTTACAATGATTCATGTTTTTTGAAATTGCTATTAGATGCTTGCTTTTGAAAATCAAAAATTTCATGCATATGCTTGTGTTTCAGTTTGTATATATTCCTTTGCATTGTCATGAATAATCTGAGTGGCCATTGTTGATGTTGAATTACACTGCATTAATAGATGCATCTTCATGCATGACTATGGTATATCAAATGGTGACTTGTAGATGAGCAGGTTAGGCTTGCCTGGAAGCTTTCACTATGTGTGAGGACATACCTCCACCAAGTACCATAAGTCATATTGCATTTTGGGCCATTTAGATAGTGGGGGTAATTTTAAATTGAGCAATTTTTGAAAACCATGCTTGCAGTCAGGGGGAGTTAATTGTTAAATTCAACATTTTACATGCATGACTGCATCATTTGCCCTTGTTCTTAATTAACCACACAACTTATCGTGACTGAACATGTCTATGTTTGAACTATGATTGTTGAGATTTATCATGTGATTTTCGGTCGACCAAAAGACTGACTTCGGTCGATCGAATTTAACAATATTCAAAGGTATGAAAATTCTCAGATTTTGGTCGACCGATCAAGGGCTTTACTGCATATTCAACTCTTGTTTGCTGTTCAATCTTGCTAATATTGCCATATTCTTGTACTTCATGAAAATTCAGAATATTCTTAATCTATACATCTATTCATTACCTTGAGCACATCATTTATATGATCTTCTTTTCTTAGGCTCTGTGATTGTGCATGAATAAATCTATTGGTTTAAGCCTAATGAATTTATAGAGTTTAGAGAATAAATTCCCTGAAGCAATTTGCATTCTAAATTTAATAGACCTCAGCCATTTCCGACAATGTTGTGTCCTTGTGCTATCTCCTAGAATCTTAAAATTTAATGTCACTAGCAACCTTGGTTTAGCAACTTTGATTGAGTATTGTCCTTAAACATAGAATGGTATGAAAAATTTTCAAAGGACTGCACATGTCAAATTGTGTTTCAATGCTCATGACAGAGCAATGGCTATATGTTCACTGAGAAACTAGGCCCTTCATAAAAGAAATGGAGTGGTGAAGTGAAATGGAAACCGAGGTGTATGATTTTCTCTCTCTTTTTTTCCTATCTCATGAAGAGTAAGAATGGGATTGAGAGAGAAAGAGGAAGAGAGGGGTGGCGATTGTAGAGAGAGAAGGGGAGAGAGGGACGTCTCGTAGGGAAGCATTAGGGGCCAACGGTGCCCTTGTTTCACCCTTCAATGGCGATAGTGGGGTGGGCTACTCGAAGGCTAGACGCGGACAGAGGTGCTCAGAGCGGTGGCCCACGGTGGCTGGCCTCGATGGTGGCCGCGAGGGATCCAGCGAAGGTTGCAGGTGGACTGGCGGCGGGCCTGTCCTTCCTCCGGTGCAGGCAACATTGGTGGCCTCTCGTGTAGGGGAACCTCGAAGGCAATCCAGTGGCACGATGGGGTGGGATGGTGGCTGTGGAGTGCAGGGGAAGGGAAGACGGCGAGCAGGCTGCCGTGCTCCGACCCACCGGTGGGGCGTGGCGTGCTCGGGCCATTGGGGGGATGGGCACTAAACGTGGGTTGCATGGTGGGGTGCCATGCTCGCCATGTGATCCGTGTGCTCGCTGCGTCGTGGATATCATCGAGCTTGGAGGGAGGCGGAGTTGCTGGCCTTCGCGTGCTCGGAACGACAGCGGCGACGTGCTCGTGGTGGTGATGAGCCTGCTCGGTGCGGCTGGGGATGTAGTCGGGGTGCTCGCCAGACGCGGATGAAGAGGGTGAGAGCACGGTTGCCTCACCGTTACATGGAAGACGATGGTGGTGGGAAAAAAGAAGGAATAAGAGGATAGCAAGGAGGCTACTACGGTGAGCTGGCTGCCAATGTGAGATGGAGGGGGAGGCGAACAAATGCGACAGAGAGGGTAGGGTCCAGCGGTGTGTTTGAGAGAAAGAGAGAACAGGAGAAGAGGGAGAGTGGTACGGGTGAGAACCGGTGAGAGGGAGAGAGAGAACTGGAGGGGGGGTGGAGAGAGGTGTTGGCAAGGGGCGACCGGTGTGTGAAGAGAGAGAGGCAGGGAGAGGGTCCGCCTGCTGATGCATGAAGGAGAGGGCCAACGGGAAGGGAGGTGTAGGTGAGTGTGTTAGAGAGAGAAAGAGAGTGGGAGGGGAGAGACGGAGGGAGAGAGGGTAAGGTAGATAGAGAGAGAGTTTGAGGGAGATTGAGGAAGAAAGGGAAAGGGGAGAAAGAGGGATGAGGAGAATAGGGCATCTCACCCCGGGGTAGGAAAGAAGATAGAACGAGATCTCGACGGTTCAGGTTGTTCAATATATTCTGGTTCTATAAATTCTTTTTTTCTTACATGAGGTTACAGACACTTTTATAGGCTCCACGAGGAGACCAATAAAAGAAAAGAGTCTCACATAAACACTAAGAATAAAACTATGAAGGGTTTTTTTAAGCTTCTGGTTTGGGCCTTGACGACGTGAGCCCATTGGCGTTGGGTTGAGCCACCTCTTTGAGTTGGCATATCCATCAAGTGGACTTGGTCAAGAAGTGCTATTACTATCTCTATTCAAAATGAGGAAGAATAGTTAGTCTCACTGAGTAACTAGCGGTGCTGGCATCCAATCAACGTGCACCCTTATGTAAAAAGGTTTGGGCTATACTTGACTGCTCAAAAAAAAATATGAGCTATAAAGAAAAATTTTGACAATGACCAAAGGTAGGACATAGTGCTGTAATCCTAAGGTATAAATCAGAAATGTTCAACTTGTTTAACTTCAATACTAGTCAATAGTTAATCCTAGAGGAGTCACTGATTTTGCTTGAGTATGATAAAAGGAGGTTAAACATGGATATAATTTTGTAGACTTGGTTTATTTCTATTAAATCTAAGGGCAAAGTGGTTCAAAGAGGTTCATTTCTAAACTCTACTTTTATTACACTTAAACCAAGCAGATACCTCGCAATCATGAGAGTTCATACAAAAGAAAAATCTGAAAATCAGAAGCTTGCTTAATGAATGCTGTTTCAGATTGTGCTTTAATTCTGATGATTCATTTTCTTGAACACCATACACTTGTCACAAAGCCTTCCTTCACAACCTGTATCCCAATTCTAGTTGAGCTTTCAACACCATTTTTTGCTAATGTCAATGGGTGAGACTAGCAGTTGTGAAGTCATTTAAGAGTTGCTGTTGTTGCTGTTTCATGCAGATGGATGTTGTGCATATGACATATCTTGAGCTGTTGTTAAAATTTTACACATCCACTTGAACATCATGACTCACAATGTTGCCATCATCAAAAAGGGGGAGAATGTTGTGCTACTGTGTTTTGATGATGTCAACACTATAACTCATTATTAAGTTTCATACTTTTTTTGCTCCTTGAGTTTTATACGTTTTGATTCTTAAGGATTCATATGTTGATTGGTGTTGTAAAATATTTTTGATAATGATTAATCAATCAATATCCATGAGTTTTTGTGAAGTCAGGATCAAATTTGTTCAAAGGAATGGCCAAATGCATGAGAATGAAGACCGCCTGGTCAGGGTGTCAAATGGCCCTGTACCGGTGTTAAATCCCCCGTATCGGTGACAAATAGCCCCGTATCGATAACAAATAGGGCAGTACCGGTGACAAATGGCTGGCAATGCTGAAAGGTTTGAAAGGCAACGAAGAAAAGTCGACTCTAGGAGGCTCAAGAGTCGACTCCAACAGCAAAGAAAGTCTCAAGTTATGAACATGTCTTTCGTAGTTGATAAGGGTGAAAACTACACCCTCAATGGTGTAAAATGTTCAGCAAAGGGTGACAAATAGGTCACCAAGAGTGAAAAATAGGTGGGCAAGCTGAATTCAAAGATGACCAAAGGCTACAGTTTAAGGGTGACAAATGGGTGCTCATGGCAGACAAATAGCCCCTCAGTAGTAACAAATGACTTATTAAGAGCAACAAATGGCTGAAGCATGGGTGATAACTAAAAGACTATGAAGAAGAGCCTCTCCCGTTTGAAGTTGAAGTAAGTGGCAGCCAATTGGACTAAAAGTCAAAGTCAATATTGGTCATATGTCTCAAATGAGCTTCAACATCAGTCAAGCAATCTTGGTCAAAAGTCAACAATTAACCTTGGTCAATAGTCAATGGTCAACATAGTCAGGCTCAACCAAGCAACAGCCAGATAGTCAACATGTACCAGTCAACAAATATGGGTAGTCAACATGGTCAACAACCTTGGATTAACACAGTCATGGCTTGAGGTCAACATTCCTTGACTTCGGGTCAACACAAGAGGGCGAACAGGTGATCTGCCAGTAGAAGAAGTAAGTATGACAAATAGTGCCTTAAGGGTGACAAATGGGTCACCAAGGGTGTAAAAGACACACCTAAGGGTGACAAATAGCTAAGGCGACGGTCCAATAGTAGAAAAGAAAAGCCTAAGGTGACGACTCTTGTGCCTAAGGGTGACAAATAACTAAGCAGTGGTGACAAATATGCTGTAAGGGTGACAAATGACTCTACAAGGGTAACAAATAGGTAGCTGTCGTTGTTTCCATTGAAAAATAATGAACCTGTGTCGATGCAGCGCTCAAGCGCGTCGATGCATACTTGTTGCCAAGACAAAGAAAGTTGAAGAAGAAGAACTGGCGACAACTATACCTATTTAAGGGTGACACATAGCTCCCTATGGGAGATAAATAGTCATCTGGGCTGACAAATAACTTGTTAGTGGTGAAAAATAGGTCGCTGTTGTGAGAAATGAAGAATGTTGATACATATGAAATGAAATCAGTTGTGCAGAGATTTCTAAATCCCATTATTATGATTTTGGAGGTTTGTTAAGCATTGGACGATACCATTTAACCCCATTTCAAGATCAAGTTAAGTGATTAATCTTCACTTCTATGGACTTCGAAGCTGATGGGTCAAGCTGAAGTTGCGAGTGGAAGATATGGGTGAAAAATACATCTGCAAGATAGATGGATGGGCATCAAAGCTAGACCGATCGCAGGATTCTTGGAGGGAGTTTTCATTCGAAATTCCCATATGCCTTGAGGAGAAAGCATCGGCTCTATTGTGTACTGTTTGAAGCATATTAGCCAGCCAATGGGAACTGCAGTGTACCGCATGAAGAAGATTGGCCAGTCAATGAGAACTAAGAACATCTTATCACTTTTGGGCCAATCGGAGGCCACCTTGCTCAGCGTCCTGAGGCCTTCGATGGAGATGGTGGTCCAGATTGCCTCCTACCGAATCAGGGACTACCAACCATGTACCATGCATGCAAAAAGAAGAGATTGTTTGGAACAAGAAGGTAGTGCGTGGGAGGCATGCTTTCTGCAAGAGCTGGTAGCATTGAAGGTTTGAAGTGGCAAGCTTGTTTGAATATAGAAAGTGAAGCCAAGAGAAGAGAAGTAGTAGAGCCCGTGGAGCTAGGTGCTAAGGTCGAAGCAAGCAAGTTGCAACCTTGAAGCCTGAAGCCAGACGTCTTCATCCTGCCTTCTTCATCCTGCGAGAAGGATAGCATCAGCTCCAGCTTCCTGTGAAGGTGAACCTGCTCTCCAAGGAAGCAACTCATCTGGAAGAAGCGTAGATCGCTATCCAAATTCCAGACATGACCTTTTTCATTCTGCTTGAGAGTTCCATTTCCTGTCTGGGTTTTATTTTATGTTTTCTGGTTTTAACTTCATCTTTGTTAGAACCTTGAACAATCCCTACAGGTTATTGTAGGAAGACAGACAGAGTGTCTCTAGTCTGCAGTGTTTTCATCCCTATCGGGTTTTGTAGGAAGACTGACAGAGGGTGTCTCTAGTCAGTGGTAGGCCTTGTGTGTCTGAAGCTGTGTATCAGCGGTGTTAGTGCAGTTGCACTAAGGAACCCTCACTTGGTTGAGTGAGGGGTGGACGTAGGGCTTTGAGTTGAGTCTGAACCACCTTAAAAATCCCTTGTCTCTGTGGTTTGTTTGCTTGCTTCTGTGCTTGGCTATCGTTAGATGCATGCTTAGGCCGTTAACATATCCCGCACTGCATCTATTACGTGTAGTTCTTCCTGTGTGTTAGCATCCTTTATATTCCGCTGCCTTTAATCTCGAAAAAGGGGGCTAATCTATTCACCCATCCCCTCTAGATTTGCCATTCCCACACATCAGATCCAGGGGATAAGGAGAAGGTGATAGTATTTGACCGGGAAGAGTCCCTCACATGGATGCAGCGTCCTCCCGGCCCCATCCTTCTCCTACCTTGGCGAGGAAGCCCACCGCTATATAAAACCAAAGAATCCCTACGGAAAGATAAGTCCACTCTCAGCTACTTCAACTGGTGGAGAACAATTCCGTGTCCCTCTTCTCTCCCGCCTCCCTTCGCATCTCACTTCTACTACTCGCTGACTTAAGCATCGGAGGATTTTCCTCAAGATTACAAGCCAGGGCTCCTGATCGTCTTCTTCCATCTCTGCAGAATCCTGTGCTGGAGTGGCTGCACCTTGTGATCGCCCTAGATCAGACGGCTCAGAGCTCAACGCGAGATCTTGCCTCTTCAAGATCGGCTTATTATTAATCAAAGAAGCCAGCTCCAACTGATCTGCAAATCTTCACAGGGCAGACTCGTCCAAGTTGGCAGCATGCAAGTTCCCCCCTATCTAACCCGAGTCACCGAGTCAAACCATCTGGCACCGAGTCAAAATCTTTCCATGTCATCATTCCAAATTAATGGCCTTCACTTACACGTCACTGGTGAGGCCCATCGTCGTATATCTGTGGCCATTAATTGTGGACAGGTGCAGTGGTCCAGTCCCTGATCAAGCAACGGGATTTGGGGGAGAACAGCCATTAAGTAGCGCACGGCACTCGAAGATCCAAGAAGGGGGGATAGGAAAAGGGAGGGAAGTGGGCGATGTCAACACCACCCACAATGGACCAATTCCCGGTCCACTTGCAAGAAATGAAGGAGAGATATAGTGGGAGGGTCAAGACAACATCACATTATTGTCTCAGCGTGGGCAGAATTGAAAGACCCGGTAATCGGCTATGATCTCCCGGTGAGGTCAAAATCTCGACCGTTCATCTTTCTTGAGCCGGCCGGCTGATTAATTAATTAATCAAGTACATCCTTCTAGATGATGGGGAGAAACGGATCGACCCGAGTGGGCTTTTCGATGAGACAGCCGAGAATGTCCAAATGCGTTTTAGGTATGGCGATTATAATAAAAGCGTACGCACTCGATCTGCAATAAATAACAGCTTAGTTATAAGGGATTCAATGAAGTTGTGTAGTGCTTCTTCTTCTTTCTTTTTTGTTTGTAAATGTGTTCTCTGATGAGTGGGTGAATGCGTCGAGGATTTATGCATGGGTGGTCGATCGTCAATCAGAAGAGCCATGCTCTCGAGATTATCGTGGACTCAGGTTCTCGCTACAAGCATTGGTGAACATTTAGTCATAGTTCTTTAATTATGACTACGTAAAATATATAATTCTATCCTACCAAAGAGCCTATATATGGGTGACTAGTAATACCGACATCTTTCTATTTTTTTGGGAGGTCTCTAGATTAAATCTCAACTGTTGGAGTCGTCGCGTTAAGAGGTGAAATTTAATATATAAATTGTAAGAATTTTTGTGATCGATCTCTTCATCTAAATTAGTCACTAATTAAATAAATAATAAGTGGAATTGTTACTTATATATGGGTGGTAGTGGCCGGTGGTCGCCGGTGGGAAGTGGAATTGTTACTTATATATGGGTGGTAGTGGGTTGAACGTGCCGACAGAAGGATATGACAAAGAAAGTCAACGTATGAACCCCATCTAACGCAATCTCCCTTCAGACGCGGGGTTCTCATGATCTCCTCTCGCGCGCGTATAATTAATGTCCTCCTTCCGAACACAGAGCCCTCTTGCATCTCGGGCATTCTTATACATGGACGACATCCCATCCCGTTGCACCACCCACCACCACTTGCACCCATTTGCCAGCCATGGCTGCAGCTGCGGCTTCTTCCCTTGTGCTGGTCTCCACCTTCTTCCTCGGCCTCTCCTGCTGCTTCCTCTTCCTCCCTCTGACAACCGGCGCCGCGGGAGCAACCTATCCCTCGTCTCCGGCAGCTTCCATTGTGACCGAGGCCATCTACAACTCCCTCTTCCTTCACAAGGATGACAACGCCTGCCCTGCCAGGGGTTTCTACCCCCACTCGGCCTTCGTCGAGGCAACCAGGTGGTTCCCTCGTTTCGGTGGCACCGGAAGCTTGGCCACCCGCAAGCGTGAAATCGCCGCATTCCTAGCTCAGATCTCCCACGAGACTACCGGTACGTACTAGCAGTGTAGCAATTAGCCTGCACCGCATATATATATGTATAGATGAAATTATTAACCACCCCCCACCCCACCCCCCTCTCTCTCTCCCTCTCTCTCTCTCTCTGTATCTCTTTCTGGCCCTCTGCCTGACAGATAGTGCTTTGCTTTGCAGGGGGGTGGGCAACGGCACCTGACGGACCATATGCATGGGGCTTGTGCTTCAAGGAGGAGATCAGTCCCCAAAGCAACTACTGCGATGCCACCAACACACGGTGGCCATGCTACCCGGGCAAGTCCTACCATGGCAGGGGACCCATCCAACTCTCATGGTACTTCTACTTCTTCTGCTGCACTCTCTCTTTCTCTCTCTCTATCTCTCTCTCTCTCTGAAGGCACCGGCGCTGTTGGTGTGGGTGCAGGAACTACAACTACGGGCCGGCGGGGAGGGCGCTGGGGTTCGACGGGCTGAGGAACCCGGAGGTGGTGGCCAACAGCTCGGCGGTGGCCTTCAAGACGGCGCTGTGGTTCTGGATGACGGAGCAGCCGCCGAAGCCGTCCTGCCACAACGTCATGGTGGGGAGGTACCGCCCCACCGCAGCCGACCACGCCGCTAACCGCACGGACGGGTTCGGGCTAGTCACCAACATCATCAACGGTGGGCTCGAGTGCGGCATCGCCGGCGACAGCCGGGTCAACGACCGCATCGGCTACTTCCAGAGATACGCCCAGATCTTCGGCGTCGACGTCGGCTCCAACTTGGATTGCGCGAACCAGAGGCCATTTAGCTGAACCCTGACCGGCCGGCCAGTTTATGTTATACTGCTTTGTGGTCCCTCCACCGTGATCCCCTTCTTCCTCATGTAGAATAAGAAGTTGATGTGATTTTGCAATAAGTCTGTGAGTGTCTGTGAGTGTAAGCCTTCATTATAGCATAGGTATTTGATTTCTGATGGAAGATTGGCCCAAATTCTTAATATATATTGAGATAAAAGAACATAAGCATGCGTGCACTGGGCAGGTTGTACATGTATGTGTAACCAATATCTAATGAGAACTTATCATTTTTAGATCTCTCTCCCTACCTTTCACAAAGAGGACTTTGATAGAATTTCGAGAGAGAGAGAAGCTCTGGGCTTTGCCCCCTTAGTAGCAGCCAAGGTTGTCATGAGAGGGGCCTCCTGTTGGAGCAGCGGAAGTGAAATGGGCACAAAAATGAAGAAAATAAAAAAATTATTGAAGAAAGATTATAAATATAAAAAGATCTTTTACAATGTAAAGGGAATCTAGAAGAAGAAAAGGCTTGGAAAATGTTTGAAAGGTTGATGGAATGGGTTGAGATTCTTTGGCTCACTTCTACACTTATTGGATGTCCCCCAAGGGTGCTTAAGCAGTGATATTTATAGTATCCATAAGAGGTCTGAAGCACTTTCTAGATATTTCTTATGCTCCATCATTCTAGAGAATTCTTTTCTAATCTTTTCTCTCTATAAGTGTTTCTAGGCTTCTCTGTTTTTACCGTCATTTTAGAGCCTTCTATACCACCATCTTTCTTTCACAATATGTTAGATTTTTCTTTATGTTTCTACAGAAGTCCTAGCACATTCAAATTATTTTAACACCCCCTGTAAATTTGTAATGTGCATACTCCTTCTAAAGTGTATAAACTTGTCAGTGGTCAAGGGCTTTGTGAAGATGTCGGCGACTTGCTCCTCTGTCTTCATAAACTTCATAATGATTTCTTCTTTCTTGACCAAATCTCGGATATAGTGATGACAAAGCTCGATGTGCTTCGTCCATGCATGAAAGATTGGATTCTTTGTCATAGCGATGGCTGACATATTATCACAAAGTATAGTAGTTGGTTCTTCTTGATTTTGTTGAAACTGTGATAATATTCTCTTTAGCCAGACAGCTTCGCATGCGGCACTTGTAGCAGATATATATTCAACTTCTGCTGAAGATAGAGCGATTGTTTATTGCTTCTTAAATGACAATGAAATAGGCGCTGTCCCAAGACAAAACAAATATTCAGAAATACTTTTTCGATCATCTGTCGAGCCTGCCGAATCACTATCTGTGTAGCCAATAAGATGATTATTTTCTTCAGACATATACTTAATGCCATACTTTGTAGTTCATCGGAGATATCTCAAAATACGCTTGGCCACTGCAAAGTATAGTTTGTTCGGCACGTTCATAAAACGTGATATCACACTTACTGAATAAAGAATATCCGACCTTCTATTTGTGAGATACAAAAGAGAACCAACTAAACTTCTATAGACTGAAACATTAATCTTCTCTGCATCATCATGTATAGAGAGTTTCGTGTTTGCTGCTATAGGTGTAGTCACGGTCTTGCAGTTGACCATATTAAATTTCTTCAACAAATTTTCACAATGCTTTTCTTGGTTGAGAAATATTTCTCCTTTGATTTGTTTTACTTGAATGCCAAGAAAATAACTCAACATGCCGACATCGGTCATTTCAAAAAAATTTCATCATTTTCTTCTTGAAATCATCTAGCATATCATGAATAGTACCAAAATAGATTAGATCATCAACATAAAGACGAAGGATGAGGAAGTCTATACCTTGCTTCTTTTTATATAATAAGGGCTCGCTTGGACATCTTAGAAAGTCATCTTGTTGAAAATATTGATCGATCTTATTGTTCCATACTCGAGGGACTTGTTTTAACCCATATAATGCCTTATGTAGGCAATAACCTTTGTCTTCTTGTCCTTTGATTTGATAGCCTTATGGTTGCTCCACATATATTTCTTCTTCAGGATAGCCATTCAAAAATGCAGATTTGACATCAAGCTGAAATACTGACAATTTCAATTGTGCTACTAATGCTAAGACAGTCCGTATAGTTTCTATTCTAGCAATTGATGCGAATGTCTCATTAAAGTCAATACCAGGTTGTTGAGAATATCCTTTTGCTACGAGTCTTGTCTTGTATTTATGAAAGGAGTCATCCTCATTATACTTAATTTTATATATTCATTTTGAACCAATAACTTCGTATCTTTCGGCCGCTCAACACTCTCCCATGTGTGATTTTTCTCAATCATATCCATTTCTTCATCCATGACCTTTATCCATTTCTCATTTTTAACTATCTCCTCATATCTTTATAGTTCACAATAAAAATACGCCATATTACTTCTTTCATATATTTCTTTGAGAGAGTGTTCCTTTCGTCGTGGTGTGTTTGAGTCGGTACTTGACTCGCTTTGCTCTCTTGATCTTTGTGGAGAAGAAGGAGCTACTAATTCTTCATAATGTTCAGTACTTATTTTTCTTCTTCTTCTTCCCATTTCCATAATGTTGTTTCATCAAATATCACATCTCTAGAAATAACTAATTTATTTGTCTTAAGCTCAAGCAATATGTATGCTTTTGATTCCTCACTATATCCAATGAATATATATTTATCTCCTTTCTCATCAAATTTTTCTTCTCTAACTTGTGAAGGAATATGACCACTTAATGCATCCAAATATTCTAAAATGACTTACCCTGGCCTTTCTCTTAAACCATATCTCATTTGGTGTTTTATTTTAAACCTTTTTAAACCGGGAGTAGGCCACAGGTCCGCAACCAGTCGAGTGCATCCTCCCCTAGAAGGGGAAAATATTCTCACTCCTCCAGGTGGTTAACCTATGCCCAAGAATCATTTATTAATATGAAAGAAGGTTACAATGTCAGTGGGGCATACCCCTAAGAGCAATGAAAAAATCGGGAGCTAGTAGAGTGACCCAACCTATCATGGCCGCACCCGATATACAAGCAAAAAGCATAAAAGGACCGAAAGGTTGACGTCAAGACTGGCCAAGGTCGACTCTAATGAATGGCAGCAGCCACCTAAAGAGCTAAGGAACTCTGATACTACTGCAGGAGAGCTTGTCCAAGGATGCATCACTTTTGCAAACATTAGAAAGATCTTCAGTAGGGGAGAAAAATCTATTAGCTGCAATCTTGTAGGCGTGGAAGGTGAGGGAATCAGCAACGTGGTTTTCTTCCCTATCGACGTGGACAGCGTTGGCATTGTGACCCCTGAGGAGGCATAAGGCCTCTCGCCACCAACGAAGGGTACTCCAACCGGGACAAGTGTTGTTGTTGATGGATTAGATAAGAGCCGCAGAGTCCGATTGGATGATCGACAAAGAGATACCGTAGTCTGATGCCAAACGCAAACCGTCACAAAATGCTCGAACCTCAGCGATGAAGCTAGTGCCAGTGTCGTAGAAATGGGCAATGGCCAGTATCACCTTGCCAACATGATCTCTAATACATCCGCCTCTCCCACATAAACCTGGGTTACCTTTACAAGCACCGTCGACATTGAGACAATATCCATTCAGCGGTGGTATCCATCTGACCATCTTGATGATCTTGGGCTTGTGTTTGGGGTGATAGTTATAATGGGCAATAGTGGGAGCATGATCACACCAAGTACTGGCTTTGAAGATAGTTTTATCAAGAGCCCACTCAACTCTATATTTGATAGATGCCATAATGTGCCTGGGAGTGACAGTAGCGGCTTGGAAGCGCTTGGCGCACCTGGCCTTCCAGATCTCCCAAAACATGAGCAATAGAGTATAGAGAGAGATGAAGCCGAAGGGGGACTCAACATTACAATGCTCCAAGAAGCTCCATAGGCGGGTAGTCATCTGACCAAGCATCAAACAACCCGGGCCAATAAGAGGGGCAAACCAGCGCCAAAGCTCAATAGCGATATCGCTAGTGACAAAAAGGTGGTTGAGGTCCTCAGTGTTGGGTGCAAGACAGTAGGAACATTTAGACACCATGTGAACGCCGCATTCGACAATGCGGCTGTCAACCGGAGTCGCCCTATAAAGAAGCCTCCAGTAGAGAATGGTCACATGACGATAAAAGGATGGGTGCCATAGCTTCATAAGAGTTGGCCGACGGAGACTCGTTGTCCTCACCATCTGGTAAGCAGATTTGGTGGAGAAGATCCTAGAGCTGGTAGGAGACCATATGGAGATGTCCTGGGAATCATTTAGGAGGGCGATTTCATGCAGGAAAGTAGTGGCCGGAAGGTGAGGGCGGATAGGGTGGTGGGGGTCGCTGAGTACCTGATGGACAGTGGCGGGTGGCCCGTCATAAGGACTCAGAAGGATGGATCTAAGAGGAGCATTGTCGATCCATACATCATCGAGGAAACTCATCGAATCGCCATTACCAATGACCCATCTGGAGCTGTTGTGCACCACTTGGTCAGCAGGAGTGAACACAGCCGTAGAGAGGCCACGAGAGAAGGGAGCTGGACGCTCAGGAAGGTTTTCAATCTTGTATCTGCATCGAGCATAATTGGCCTGAAGAGAGGTCCCATTAAAAATACCTCAAAGCTGCTTGGCTGCTAAGGAGATTTGGACATGCTTGAGGCTTATAATGCCAAGGCCACCCTCCTACAGCGGCTTCATGACCAGTTCCCAGGGGATCCATATCGGCGTCGACGAGTATCGTCGCTGTCATTCCAGAAGAAGCTGGCAGATAGTCTCTCAATGTATTTGATGATGGACTTGGGGACAGAAGCAGCAGCAGCCAAATAAATAGGAATGGAGCAGAGGATAGAATTGATTAAGGTGACTCTTCCCACTTGTGATAGAAGCTTGGACTTCCAAGATAGAGGCCCGTGGTTGAGTTTTTCGATAAGGGGCTTGAAGTCGGACACAAGAGTCCTCCCAGGCCAAAGCGGGACACCAAGGTAGGCAAGAGCCCCAGATTGCCTCTTGTAGCCAGTAAGCGCCTTAATACGGGAGGCGGTAGAACCAGGAGCTTTGTGAGAAAGAACAAAAGTGCTCTTAGATTCGTTAATCTTTTGGCTGGAGGAGCCTTCATAGCGCTGAATAAAGTGAACCAGCTTCTTTGTAACACCCTCAAATATAGCTAAGTTGTACTTTATATCATTGAGACGCCTTTTGAAGTATCGGCTCAGTTATTGAAAAGAACTCCGAAGTTAAGCGTGCTTAATGGGGAGTAGTACGGGGATGGGTGACCTCTTGGGAAGTCCTCTATTCTGGAGCCGATCACTGTTAGAAATGGACAAAATCGTGAGGCCGGTAGGTCAAAAAGGACAATACCTCGAAGGTATATAGTACAGGGCGTGACAGAATGGTATCAGAGCCATACCCCAGTCGGAAGTGTAGGAACTAAGTGCCATGCAGGGTAAAGTGCTACGCTATGGGAGCCACCTCTTGAACCTATAATGGGACAAAGTGCTACATAGTGGGAGCCACCTCTTGAGCCTGTAGGGGCCACCACTAGAGTCCTACCTGCCTGGGAGTTTGAGTGCGTGCCATATGTACCCAGCGACGAGGACGTCGCCTATATAAGAGGGGTAGAGTGTAACACCCTCAAATATAGCTAAGTTGTACTCTATATCATTGAGGCACCTTTTGAAGTATCGGCTCAATTCTTGAAAAGAACTCCGAAGTTAAGCGTGCTTAATGGGGAGTAGTACTGGGATGGGTGACCTCCTGGGAAGTCCTCTATTCTGGAGCTGATCACTGTTAGAAAGGGATAAAATCGTGAGTCCGGTAGGTCAAAGCGGACAATACCTCGACGGTATATAGTATGGGGCGTGACATTCTTGATGTTAGTCACCTGCCCGTTCAAGAAGATAAGGGTATCGTCTGTAAATTGGAGGTGCGAAATGGTCGGGCATCTTCTACGGCCGGAGTACGGCTTCAAGGCACCTGAAACATGGAGGTTAGTAAGGCCTCGATTGAGAGCTTCCTGCATGATGATAAACAGTGCTGGTGCGAGGTGTGAAATGATGTTTTATTTGGAACTACTTTTGTTAGAGACCTATTTAGAATGTAAACTGGAGTATGTACAGCCTCAGCCTAAAAACTGTACTTAGGTAGATTCATACCTTTTAGCATGCTCCGAGCCATCTCCACTATTGTCTTGTTCTTTCGCTCGACTACTCCATTTTGTTGAGACATATATCTTGTTGTTAGCTCCTTCTTTATTCTTTCCTTCTTGCAATATTCTTGAAATTCATTAGAAGTAAACTCTCCTTCACGATCAGTCCTTAAAACTTTTAGCCTTTTACCACTTTGATTCTCGGTAAATACTTTGAACTGTAAGAACATAGTAAATATCTCTGATTTCTCTTTTAGAAAGTATATCCACATCATTCGACTATAATCATCCACAAATAGTAGAAAATATCGTGAATCATTAAGTGAGGCAGTCTTTGTTGGACCATAAATGTCAGCATGTATCAATTGTAATGGCTCTTTAGCTCTCCATGATGTCTTAGTGAAGGGCAGTTTGTGCATCTTTCCATAGATGCATTCTTCACAAATTTTGTTTTCTTCTCCTTTAAGATATGGCAATCCAATAATCATTCTCTTTTTCTTTAGTAATATGAGACTTCTATAACTTAAATGGCCAAATCTCTTATGCCATATGCGAGAGCTATCTTCTCCTTCTATTTTTAGAGCCATATTATCTAGTGGTTTTTTCAGCAAAAAGACTTTGTTGGGAGTCATCTTGATTTTTGCCACAATCTTTTTGCTTTTATCTTCTATAATGATGCATTCAACTTTTCTGAAATTGGCCGAATAACCATTTTGCATTAATTATCCAACACTTAATAAATTTTGAGATAGGCTAGGAACATAAAGAACATTTGTGATAAACTTCGTCTTATCTCCTTTTGTATGCACCACTATCATTTCCTTACCTTTTACCTTGTGCAGCTTGTCATCTCCTAGCTTTACTTGGGAATCTATCTCTTCATCCAGTTTGACAAAGTTACTTTTATTTCTTATCATATGATTGCTACAGCCACTATCCAAATATCATGTATCGTAAGAATCTGAATGACTGTTAAAACATGAATAAAATAGTTGATCCATCTCTGAATAATTAGCTTCACTTTTCTGCTGATAATAACAGTCTCTTTGGGAGTGATTAGCATTTTTACATTTGATGCATTTAAATCTGTAATCTTCCATAAAATGTCCAAACTTTTTGTAAATTCGGCATTAGGAGATAGACGTATATTTTGGATAATTTTTCTCATACCTTCTTCCTCTGTCCTGACCTTGTTTCATGAACTTCTTCTACCTCGAATTGTCTTTCTCGAACTGTTGTTGTTGTGAAGAATAGCATTTCATGTTCTCCTTCTTTGACTCCCCTCTTTTATCAGATAATAATACCTTTGATTGAAATGCTTGCTCCATATTCTGATGAGAAAATCTTTTCATTCTTTGCTCATGCGCCTCCAGAGAATCCATTAGTTCGTGCATAGAAAACTTTGATAAATCTTTAGATTCTTCAATTGCAGCAACAGTATGATCAAACTTGATTGGAAGACTTCTCAAGACTTTCTCAACTATTTTCTTCTCTTCATTTTTATCCCCATAGCTTCTAATTTGATGTATGATGCCAACAACTCGAGTAAAAAATGCTTGAATAGTTTCATTATCTTTCATCACAATATAATGAAACTCTCTCCATAATGATTGTAACTTAATGGAGATTACCTCCGACGACCCTTGGAATTCTTACTTTAGAAGACCCCAAACATCTTTCAAAGTTGCGGACATCATAATACGAGGAAATATATATTGCCTTACCCCTTGTTGGATTAATAGTAATGCATTCACATCTTTCTTCTTGTTTTCTTATACTCCTTTTGCTTTGCCGACGTCCACGATGCAAGAGTTGCCCCGTCCTTTGGTACCTCGTATCTGCCTTCAACAAGTCCCTAAAGATCTTGAGAGATGAAAAGAGTCTTCATTTGGAGACTACTAAAATCACAATTTTCTCCGTCAAAAATGGGGATAAGATTTTGGGAATAGTTGAAAAGAGTGGTGTTAAGTGCTGCCATGATTGGAACTTGAGGCAATGGAGGCTATGACTCTGATACCAAATTTGTTGGGGCAGTGGAAGTGAAATAGGTATAAAAATTAATAAAGTAAAAATTTTATTGAAGAAAGGTTATAAGTACAAAAAGATCTTTTACAATGTAAAGGAAATCTGGAAGAGGAAAAAGCTTAGGAATGGTTTGAAAGGTTGATGGAATGAGTTGAGGCTCTTTGACTCACTTCTACACTTCTTGGATGTCCCCCAAGGGTTCTTAAGCAGAGAGGTGAAATAAAATGTTGTGGTTTGTGCACATTGAACTAGTTCAAAAGCGGTAGCCGCCGGAGAGACCAGCCGCTGAGCCAGGTTTTGAGCTTCGTCAGCCATGCCCGGCGAGGGGGGCAGACCCCCCCCTCCCCCGAGTCATTGCTCTGATGGTTCCACTGCATGCGCATCTCTATTGTCGCTGCCCATGGAATCTCGAAGGACGTATGCTCAAACGTTGTTGGCTTCGAATTAGAAAGCGAAGGTAACCATTCCGCTGAAGGCGCCTGGTTTTACAGACCAAGGAGAACTAGCAGTCCTTTTCACGAAGGCAGACATCCAAGCTTCAACCCAGAGTCTATGCCATGCCATCATAGCAAAGTGCTCTTACGGTAGACCAGCCTTCCCTGAGATCAAATCCTATCTTACGCAAAGAATGTCTTTGTCCTCAGATTTCGTCATCAACAGGCTTAATCAGAGACATGTGCTCATAAGGCTCGGTAGTGAAGATGATTTCCTAAAGCTCTTGCTGCAGAAGAATCTATACATAAAGGGATACTTATTCAGATTCTTTAGATGGAAACCGGATTATGATTTTGATGCAGATCCTGCGTCTGCTCCAGTCTGGTTAGGATTTTCGGGGCCACTTGCTAATCTATTTCATGAGGACTGTATGAAATCAATTGTAGGGAATTTTGGTCAGGTGCTTCGGATACATGATAAAACCATAGCAATGACTGATACGTCCGAGGCTCTAGCATGTGTCGAGCTTGATCTCTCTGCCCCAAGGAAAGAAAGAATGTAGATAGACATGGATGGGACAGGATTTTGGCAGACTGTGAATTATCATAGAGTCCCACACTTATGCAAGCTATGTCACAAACTTGGACATGTGGAGGACGAATGCAAAAGGAAATTGGGAACTAAGGTAATCAATCAAACTCAGAAAGATACTGAAACAATGCAAGGTAGGAAAAGGATATTGTCCAGGGTAGCTAACCCACATGGTGGTAGACATGATACCTCAGTGAGAAATAAGTATGATATTCCCAAAGGTAAAGAAAGTATAGAGCCGGGGAAGACAAAGGATTTAGCTATTCATGCCCAAAACTCTAATGCTGTTCAAGTACACTCCACTGCTATAACGGAAAATGTACTGCTAGAGAGTAGCAATGTGTCTCTAAACCAATAGCAGGATAAAGATTCAAAGCTCCCTTTACTCCAAAACTTGTCAGACAGTTCTAAAATCACAGACCATTCAAGTGATATAAGACAGACAAATAGTTCCGTGCATCAAGGACATCTTTATGTAAGTTTGTCTAAGGGGAATGCTATAAAATGCAAGGAATATGGACCAGGATCAGATAAAACTACAGTGACAACTGTAGCAGATGAAAGTGCTCTGATGGGTAATAAAGATGATGATGTGGGTCTGTACATAGACACCAGACAGAGTGAAAGACAACAGAACCAATTTGCCATGGGCAGCAACAAAATTCTCGAAGTCAATAAAATGCTTTCATCCTTCACCCCATAAGTTGGGGATTTGACTATGGCAGAGCAATCTAATGCCAAGAATATTTTCATGCAGGATGTCTCATTTGATATTGATCAAGGGAAAGTTAACTCTGAGAATTCAGATCGTAGTATGAAACATCCAAGGAATGAAATGTTACAACCCATGACAAGGGCTAAAGCCAAGCACCTAGCAGGTGGTACTCAACTTTCTTCCCTTTCTCAATGATTGGATCAATACTAATTTGGAATATTCGGGGCATTGGTAATGCTAAATCTATGAGAAGCTTAAAAAACCATATTGTGCGGAATGATGTTCAGATGGTTTGCATTATTGAACCAAAAATACCTGTAGAAAGAATAGAAGAAATCAGGCTTAGAATTAAATTTGAGCATGCCTGTGTGAATCAGGATGACAACTCAAAAATTTGGCTATTTTGGAAACATTCTTATTCAGTTTCGGTTGTGCAACAACACCCACAATTCCATACTGTGCAGATGCAAAGTGCAGGCTGCACTGAATGTATGGCAACATTTGTTTATGCCTCCTGTAGTGTGGCTATCAGAAAGGAGTTGTATGAAAAACTTACACAATTCGGAGGAGGAACAAATCTGCCATGGATCCTGGGAGGTGACTTTAATGCAGTCTTATCACTTGAGGAAAAAAAGGGAGGTACCATGGGCTTCATAAATTCAATGACAGATTTTCAAGGCTTTGTTGCTCTAAAGGGCTGTTGGATGCTGGCTATGTGGGTAGTCCTTACACCTGGTCAAATAATCAGATTGGCTCAAGTAACATCAAAGCCAGATTGGACAGAGTTCTCATCAACGATATATGGGTAGAGAGAGCCCCTGACATAACTATCAAACATTTGATGAGAGAACCCTCTGATCACTCTCCCTTACTTTTTTATCATCCCCAACTAAACCCTAGTCCCAACAGATTCGTATTTCAACATATGTGGCTAGAAGATGAGAGTTTCAATTCCATAGTGAAAAATGCTTGGGAGTCTGCTGTTTCGAATCATCACAATGCTGGCTATAGACTTCAGCACAAGCTCAAAACCATTAAACCTATAATTAAGCAGTGGAACAAGGAGAAATTTGGGAATATTTTCAAAAGGAAAGCAAAATCAGAGGAGGCTGTTCTCTTGGCAGAATCTGCTTTTGATATTGACCCTTCTGAGAATAACAGAATATCACTACAAATTGCTCAAGCAGAAGTAAGAAGATGCCGTCATCAGGAGGAAATTTATTGGGGTCAGAAAGCTAGAGTCAATTGGCTGCAAATGGGAGACCGAAATACTAAATTTTACCATCTCCAAGTAAAGCAAAAAAGAACTAGAATGACAATCCACAAGCTTAAACTTGGCAATGGTGAATGGTGCGAGGAAGAATCAGTGCTGAAAGCTAAAGCGGTGGAATTCTTCCAAAAGCAATTCTCCTCTGCTGATCACCAAATAAAGGCAGACACCTTGGAGCATATCCCTTGTGTTATAGCTGAAGAGGATAACAATGCACTCACAGCTGTTCCTGATGAGGGAGAAATCAAGGAGGCAGTTCACTCCCTGTCACCTGACAGTGCCCCGGGACTTGATGGGTATACAGGGAAATTCTTTGTTGCATGCTGGGAAATTATCTCCAATGATGTAATTCAAGCTGTCCAGGGTTTCTTCAAGGGTATGCCCTTGCCGAAAGGTACAACCTCCTCGCTAATTGCCATGATCCCTAAAGTGGCCTCTCCTACATCTTTGACTGATATGAGACCCATAAGTCTATGCAACTTTTCATACAAAATTATATCTAGAATCATAAGCAACAGACTGGCAGGGATACTACCTCTCATTATCTCTGACAATCAAGGTGCTTTTGTGAAAGGAAGAAACATAGCTGATACCATCTCTTTAGCGTCAGAATTGATGACAGATTTGGGGAGGAAAGTACGAGGTAACAATATCATTCTAAAGCTTGACATGGCTGAAAGCCTATGATAGGCTTGAATGGGATTTCTTGCTAGCTATCATGAAATCATTTGGATTTTCCAACAGATTCTGTTCCTTGATATCCATGCTGCTAAGTAACTGCTGGTTATCAGTTCTGTACAATGGATCACCCACAGGCTTTTTCAAATCAACAAGAGGGGTTAGACAGGGTGACCCCCTGGCCCCAGCACTATTTATAATTGCTGAAGAAGCTCTGAGCAGGGGCATTTCTTGGCTTTTTGATACAGGACAGGTGCAGGCCTACCAGGTGCCAAGAGGATGTCAACAGATAACCCACCTCCTATATGCGATGACACCCTGATCTTTATAAATGGGATGGCTAAAAACATCAAAAAACTAATGGATTTCATTAGAAACTATGAAGACTCCTCGGGCAGAAAGTCAACAATTCCAAGAGCAGTTTCATAATATCTCACAAGGCATCTGCAGCAGCCATCAAACGAATCTCAGACACCACAGGATTCCAACATAAAAGTGGGCTGCAGTCATACCTTGGAGTTCCTCTTTATGAAGGGAGGAAAAGAATATCTCACTACAAGTACCTGCTTGATAAAATATGTGCCAGGCTTGAAAGCTGGAAATCCAAATATCTGTCCCAAGCAGGAAGGAGATGTTTAATAAACTCAGTCCTACAATCAATACCCATCTACACTGCAAGTGCCTCCTGCCTTCTAGCAACCATCATTGGTCTGATAAATAAGTTGTGTGCAAATTTTTTCTGGAGTGGCACAGACGGTCCGAAGCACCATTGGGTCTCTTGGGAGGTCACGATAGAGGAAGGTGTCTTGGTATAAAGAGCTTACAGCACATCCAACTGTCCATGGTAGTCAAGCAACTGTGGAGAATTATGAAGGGCAACTCTCTATGGTCCAAGTTTGCTTACTCCAAATATATCAAAGGTCATCTAAACTCTATTGACAAGCCTTTCCCCGCAGGTGTTAGAAAGGACACATTCAGCACTGCCAAACAAATTGTGTTGTCTAACACTAGATGGATCCCTATGGATGGCAACACCATAGATGTTTTGAAAGATAACTGGTGTGGCACTGAGTTGGCTCCAAATATCAACACCGAGAAGGTTACCTTAAGGGAAGTTGTGCTGAACCCAAACCACACAGCATGGAATTACATCCCACAGCACACTGCCAAAACCATGGGATCATTGCAGCTGAACCAGAAGACTGATATGTGTGTGTGGGCTGCCGATACAGACGGATATTTCTCTAGCAAATCTGTTATGAAGCTCTTAGATCACAAGGGATAAAAAGACCTCCTCTAAAAAAATTGTGGGGTCCTTACATAACCCCAAGAGCCTCTATGTTTTGTTGGCGGATCCTCCATCTTGCTATCCCTGTAGACTGTACAATAAAGCACAAAGGAATACAACTTCCATCTAAATGTGTCTGCTGTAACAGCAACAATAATGAGGAAAGTATAAATCATTTGTTTATGGAAAGTCAACTTGCAGCACCTCTGTGGCAATACTTTAGGATTCTTTTTGACACCCGTTGCAGAACCCCTAACACTGTCACAGGTTTCTGCTGGGACATAATAAGAACAGCTGACAACAAATCTCCGTTTGGGTATGCAGCTATCCATTCAATGATACACATACTATGGGAGATATGGAAGGCCCGATGCAAGCTAAAGTTTGAAGACAAGGGAACCTCTTCCAAGGTGATGCAGCAGAGAATTCTAAGGCAAATGGAATACTCTATGGTGAAGACCAAGTTCAGCAAGAACCTGACTGCTAAGGAAAGGGATGTACTGGAACACCTCAGGCTAGCATACAGTACTAAAGAAAAACCACCTAAGATCATCCGGTGGCTTTGTCCTTCCAATGGGCATGCTTTAAATGTGGATGGGGCAGCAAAAGGTAACCCGGGTCATGCTGGAGGAGGGGGTTGTATTAGAAATAGCAGAGGTGAAATAATCCATGGTTTCTCATACTACTATGGAATGGGAAGCAACATGGTAGCTGAAGCAAGAGCTCTACTTGATGGGCTTAGAATTCTGGTAAAGAGTGGGATCTCTAAAGCTACCATTTACTCTGATTCCAACACTCTTGTCATGATGATTCAGTCTAATGCCCGCCCACCTTGGAGAATTCTGAAATGGTGGGAAGAAATCATCGAGATAATTAACAAAAACGGGTGGAATATTCAGCACATATACAGAGAAGGAACACAGTTGCGGATGCTTTGGCATCCTTAGCCTGTTTCACCCGATCCAACAAGGACTTCAGAAGTTGGAAAGAACTCCCAAGGAAAGCCCGTGGCTATGCCAATGTTGATGCTGCAGGCCTACCTAGCTGGAGGAGATAAATCACTTCATTTCTTCTCTTTTCTATGGATTCTTTCTTGTTTCAATTGTAAGGGTATGCCCCGAGGTTCTGTTGTATATATCCCTTTAGAAATCAATAAAATTAGGGCCAAGGATCATTGGTGGATCTAACACAAATTGTGCAGTCCCCAATGCCTTTCCCTTGGTCTCAGTTATATAAAAAAAGGTTCTTAAGCAGTGGTATTTATAGCCTCCATAAGAGGTCTGAACCTCTTTCTAGATATTTCTTATGCTCCATCATTCTAGATAATTCTTCTCTAATCTTTTCTCTCTATATGTGTTTCTAGGCTTCTCTCTTTTTACCACCATTCTAGAGCCTTCTATACCACCATCTTTCTTCCACAATATGTTGAGTTTTCTTCATGTTTCTAGAGAAGTCCAGCACATTCAAATTATTTTAACACCTCCACCTCCCCTCCTCCTCCACCATCCTCTCCCGCCGTTCACGCTGCTTTACTTTCTACCAACGTTGCAGATCCGTCATCCTCGTCAGGCTCTAGTAAAAAAGATCACCCTGCAAATCTACCGAGAGTGCCAAGCTTGAGTTCCAAGGTGCTAGGTTTATTGCCCCTACCTCCCATCTGATGCAGCCGATAATGGAGCTCCGAGCACCATGTCGGCGGCCCAGAGTGCAGCGTCGATCTATTCCTCATCTCTGGCTTATGACCCACGGTGGAGCTACGCCCATGCTCTTGCCCAGTCTCCCATCTTTCCGGTGGCCAATGTTCCGATTCACCCTCCTACTATCATAGAGGATGGAGAACCCATGTTGTTCCTCCCCAAAGACAACATGTAGACTGTATGTACCGGTGCCTCTACAGTACGTTATCATTGCCAAGACCCCGTATGGGTGCCCCCCTTTTCCGTCCATCAAGTCTATCTTGTCTCAGCAGCTGGGACTCATCAGAGATTTTGTCATGGCGGCGCTACATAACACTCACCTCCTCATCAGATGCACTTTAGAGATGGACTTTCTTCAATTCCATGTGCGCCCTCGATAGATGCACCAACGTTTCTCTTCAAGTTATTTTGTTGGGACCCCAACTTCAAGTGTAGCACTAAGCTGCCGACTGTTCTCATCTGGATCGAGCTATCAAGCCTCAATCCCCACCTCTTCAACGATGGTGTAGTTAGGTCCATTGCATGGAACGCTGGCACCATTCTCCAGGTTACGCTCCGCACCTCATAGCTAACTAATGTGACTGTTGCTCACATCTGCGTTGAGGTCGATGTGCTTCAACCTCTTCCACCTCAGATTTGGATCTACTGGGACTCTAGTGGCTATTGGCAGACCATTCGCTACGTACCCCAACCTTGTTGTGATATGTGTGTGTGATTTTGATGACAATAAAACTTTATGTATGTTTGAGAAAGCCTAGTAGTGAATGAGAATGATTGTAGAAACATGTTTACATGAATGCATATTTGCATATGTGTGTGATGCATGTGACTTTTCATGAGAAAGGATGTAATCGTACAAAGCTTTCATGCTTATATTTTTTGTTAGTCGAAAATTGAGCTCATGGTATTTTTATAGGAATACAAGAATGTCCTTTGTTCATACCAATGCTCCTCATGATATCAATGGTCCAAAGATGTTATTTTTTATCAACAAAAGTCAAGTGGATCATGGTAACATCCAACAACTTTTAAATGCTTGAAATGATTAAGGTTTTAAGTAATTTTTTGACCTAAACAGGCAGGGGTCGACCACCAAGGTCGACCCTCACTAGGTATGGGGCTGTTGGAAGGCAAGAAGCAGGGGTTGACCCCCTTTTGTCTAGAGTTCTGGTTTAAGCTGTTCTGTGCAGAAAACTGCACAGGGGTCGACCCCTTCTATCCAGATTACTGTCTGGGAAGTCCTGAGCATAGAAAGCTCAGGGGTCAACCCCAAGGGTCGACCCTTTCCGCTTTGCAAAAATGCCTTAAACCCATTGTTTAGCCTTGAAAACTTTACCATTTTGCCCCCAAATGGTTCCTACACCTCTGAGGGTGTTTTTAACATATTCTAGAAGAGTTAGATGGGTCATTTGGCCAATCTAAGCTATATATATACATCTATTCTAAATTTTAGAAGAATAACCCCAATATGCTAAGATTTTTCTATCTTGCAAAAGAAGAAAGGGAAGAAGGAGAGAAGGAGAAGAAGAGAACAAGGCATTTCTTGAGCTCGTGGAAGAAGAAAAAGTGGAGCAGATTGAAGAAAGGAATGAGATGCTGTTGAAATTGTGATCATCCATTTACGACACCTAGAAGAACCAGATCATCCAGAGAAGGGGAATCCTTACACTTGATAGATTATCTTTGTTTCGGTCTTTATAGTACATCTTGAGCTCATTGTATCTATTTGTGCACATTTTGATCTTTTCTAAATGAATATATTGTGTGTGTGTTCGGAGATTGGATCTCTAAGTGTCTGTTAGAGGTTGGGGAAGTCATGTTGTATCATAGGTTTTGATGATGTCTGATTATGACTCATTGATGAGTCTAATGTGTTTGATGATGTCAACATGATTTCAGCTCAGATCAAAGATATGTTCAGATCCAAGAAAGTCAACAGACTTCTGTAGCTGCTAAGCAAGTCAAATGTAATAGAAGGCAGAAGGTTTAAATGAATCAATGGCACCAAAGAGTAAGAGAAAGCAAGCAAGGAAGTTTGAGAAGGTGATAGTGGCTGATCAAGCATTTTAGATCAATCTCCCAAGTGCAAAAGTTCTTTGGATGCACAAAAAATAAGAAAGAGGTTGGTAAAAGAAAGAAAATTTAAATTGCACAAGGCTACGTCGACCTCATGCTCAGAGCAGTGTCGACTCCATTGTTCACAAAAGGGAGAATAGCCCAAACAGGTCATCAGCTGCGTCGACCCCACCTCTGTGGTGCATCGACTCTAAATGGTCTCTAGCAAGGAAGCCTCGAGCATCCTTCAAAGATGTGTCAACTCCATCTCAACATAGAGCCGACTACAGACAGTCTCATGAAGCAGATTCAAGCCTACAGCCTTAGCTACGTCGACCTCACCTAGTCTGTTGCGTCGACCTCATCAGCTCCAACAGTAATCTGTCAGGCGATTAGCACTAGCTGCGTCGATCGCATAGTCTTGGGGCGTCGATAGCAGGGCTTCGTAGAAGATGTTGTAAACGCATTTCTCCAAGGATGCATCGACGCACCCTTGTAGCTTCATCGACTCCACAACGGTCTAGCTTGAAGTCCCGCGATCAATGACACCCAAGAGGGGGTGAATTGGGTGATAATAAACTTTTAACAAAATCTTGCCCAATTTAAACAGGTGTGAATAATAGCCGTAATGAATTTCAGATCTATATGAAAACTTAGGGATCTAATAGAATCTATCGCACTCAACCGATCTTGGTACAATGGCGGAGGTGAGAATCCGGAGATTCTACTAATGCAAGATGTTATCTTCCTGACAAGATTTGCCTTGCCGATCCGAGCCCACCTTTTAATATACCCGAGATCTAATATGAGAATGATAAATAATGCTAGATCTAACTCAAACAAAACAACCAAATTAATTTACGTGTGTGCTACACAGAATGGGGATAGAAGAAAAGGAACAAACCACATAATGGACATAGATTTTTAGGTGGTTCGGATGCAACAACGGTAACCTACGTCCACCCCTCACAATCTGTGAGGATTCCCACACTATCTTGTAAGAGATTACAAGATTAAAAAAAAAAAACACACACACACACACGTAAGGAGTTCGGAACTCCCACGAAGGTGCACAAGCACCAAATCACAAAGATATGTGAAGACTAGAAGAAGCACACACACACACGCACACACGGATCTGCGTAGATCCACACACACACAAGTGTTAGAATGTTCAAGATCACACACTTGAAGCTTTATGAAAAACAAGGGAGAAACATAAAATGAAAAACTCATATTTAAGCTCGCCCTTAGTGGATGAAGATGATCTTGGATGAAGCTTCCTCCTCAGCTAGATCTTCACTTGAATGGCCTAGAGATGATCTTGAAAACCTTGCTCTTGGATGACGAACTCTTGGACACAGCACTATTCACGGAGCTACAGTAGCACTCCTCTTTCTCTCTTTGATAGCCTCCTTGATCTTCTCTTGTGATTAGGGTTTTTGACCCCAATGTGATGTTTTTATAGATCTTGGATGGTCAAGAGATAAGCCAGGAACCAGATCCACAAATCATGGCATGTCTGGTGACTTTGGGATTAAACAAACTAGGAAAGGGACTTTCCACGTTGAAGAACACAAGTCAACAATTACTGCCTTGAAGCTGGCGGTCGACCGGCAGGAGGGGGCGATCGACCGAAAATTTATAGAGTTTGAACTTTTCAGCGCTGGGAAAACCGGTCGACCGGTCCAGGGTGGGCGGTCGACCAAAACCTGTAATTTTCCATCTCTGGGAGATTAGGTCGACCGCCCAAGCTGGCCAGGTCGACCAAAATCTAAAAAACCTGTAAAATAGCATCGTTTAGTCCTTGAATCTTATCTAAACATTGCGGACTTGTGCTTTACAAAAGAGTCCATATTAAATGAGCTGGTTTGAAATCCTTCTGGATAACGTTAAGATGGGTTAAGATTGAACATGTGCTTTGATTATTCATTTGGAGATGTCCATTTGAGCTTCATATCAAATCTCACATTTAAGCTATTTGCATTACACAAGGTGGCCTTAAACACATTCAAAACTCGCTCATGATTACTTGACATGTCATAAGATGAAAAACTGAGTTCAAGGTTTTGTTATCATCAAAATCACTCGAAGAGACTCAACAATCTCCCCCATTTTGATGATGACAGAACATTGGATTATAAGTGTAATGGCATGCCTCGATAAACAAAATTGCGTATGCGTATTGCATCAAACCATGGCATTCTTCATTGTGCATCAAGCCATTCAAAACACGCCACCATTCAACATTTTATTTGCCGAGATAGATGGGAAATGAAATAAGAGCCAACCACTTTATATCAGAAACCAAGTGCATTTTCATTTCATCATTTCATTCCAAGGTACATAGATGCTTGAGAGAATGCAGACACTCTAGACAAAAGACAAGGATAAATGCAAGACTGACTCTCAAAATGCAATGACCCTCACAATGATCATTCATACAAACATAAGGACATTCATGCATAGAATATATAAAACCTACATAACTGCTTCTCCCCCTTTGACATCATCAAATAAGGGAGCATGATAGACGAAAAGAGACCCAAAAGATAGAAGATGAAAGGACATAGTCTGGAGGTAGGAAACTAAAAGATGTCCTCATGAGTCATCTGCAGGAGGCGGGGCGTCTAGTGGAGGGAGAGGCACATAGCCAAGGCGCTGCCGAATATCCACAAATATGTGTTCAGGAGAACACGGTTCATAGCATGAAAAGCCTCATGTGAATCTTCATGGCTCTGGGTGAGGGTGGTCATGTTGGTGGAGAGAGTGTGCATCTGAGTGGATAAGGAATCCAAAGCTGTGGAGAAGGAGTTTGAATGTTGTGGTAAGGATCCCAGCATGGTGCCCATGGTTGCAATATTTTCCCCAAAGGTAGAGAGTTGTTCCCCAAAGGCATCCATTCAAATTTCTAGCCCAATAAACTGCCTGTCAAAAGTCTCATAGTCAACCCAAGAGTGCTGTGCGGCCCCCTGAGTAGAAGACTCTTCATGATAGAACTGTGGTGGAGGAGGCATCTCGGGATCCATATGAGGAGGTGAAGGTTGAGCAGGCTGCTCCTCAGCTTGAACTAGAGCAGGTGCTTCCCCTTGATCTTGCTGTTGCTCCTGCTCTTCTTCACTTTGCTGATTCATCCCCATAAGTTGGTACATCACGGTGGAGATCACCATCCGGACCCCAATAATATCCCATATCTGTGAAAATCTTATGCTCATTATATATATCATCTTGTCGAACATAAATGAACTGTTCATCTGTCAAATTGATCTCAGAATAGATGAATAGGCCGGTCAACTGTGAAGCATAGGGCAGGGATCACCGCAAATTGGTTCGGCAAGATCTAATGTGTCATGTCTTGAGATTATGCAGCGGAAACAATCAGAAACGTGAACAGCCGGCTAGTACGCCTCGAGCAAGCAATATAATCAGAGCGCAAGACAATCACATAAAAAGTAATTACACAAATTCATTCAAACCTTTAACTTTATTCCTTCATAAAATAATTCCCAAAGTACATAAGATTTCTGACTCTTAATATCCTTTACATTGTAGACTCAAGAAATTCAAAAATTACATAATGACTTAACTAGACACATGACAACTAAGGCTTCTCTCGATCCATGTAACCTTTAATCACTCTCGGACCCGTCACTTGAGTAATCCGAATCCGACTCACTTGTACTTCCTGAAACATTGAGAAAGTAGGTAATGAGCACACTTGCCCAGTAGGTATCTTCGTATCAACATGATTGGCAAATTTAAATGATTAGCATTTTTACTCTAGAGAATAAGATAAATCATGCAAATACGATAAAACATGCGAATAAAGCCAAAGTAACAAGATATGATCAAGTTTGAGATATGAGAATATGTTTCGATCAAGTATATAGCAAGAATATAAGTTTGGCCTTTCCATGAACAAGAATGTACTTTTGATAACCATGAAGGCTATGCACTAGAGAGTCATGTAACGATCAAGAATGTACTCTTCACTTAGTAGCAAGTACTTCGTGAATTTATGTGGATCCCATGGATATTTCACTTATTTATAGAGAAAGTACTCCCAGTGCAATGCGACGCCAATAACATCATACCCCATGGTTTACAGTATGTTTCCGATAATCAGCCGAGGGGACCAGCATAGATCCCTTGAATACAATCAGTGCTCGAACTGCATCTTCAAGTATAAATCAAGCTACTTCCACGTTTATAACAATAATGTGGCCAATAATGTACAAGTTCAATAATAATTTCATGATAAACCAAGATATGAATGCTTCAATTAAGAACAAAAGATTCCAAGGATGACTTAAATGGACATTATGCTATGGGAGAAATTTGGCAGCATAACGGTACATTCAATATCTTTCACAGTCTTAACATTGACTTATTAACATAAGTTTAGAGTCCATATAATCCATGAACTTAAGAAAACCAACCCCAAAGGTCAAACCTTGGGTTAGACAAAACCAGGAACCAAGTGGTCTATTGCTGGACCGTTTAGTATAGAAAGCGGTCATATGTTGGACCGTTTAGAAAGCCAAGTGGCCTAGTCCTGGAGCGTTTCATAAGACAGAATCAACGTTTTGAAAACAGAACCTCTGGATCCTTGCGGTCTAGTGGAGGACCGTTAGGTATCTATTAGCGGTCTAGTGAGTGGCTGCTAGTAGACTCTGGCGGTCAACCAGATGGCTGCTAAGTTCTAGAATACATAAAACACCGATAAAAGTGCTTTCTAGACAATGGGTTTTAATGGTACAACCAACTCGACGTCCTAGTGGGAATCCCAGGCTCACAGAGTCTTACGGAGGCCTTGAAATAAGATTTCCTAGTCCGTTAGAAGGAATATCCAAAGGAGAACTCATCAAGTCCAAGATTGTGTACTTAATGTGGAACAAGTGTAACTAATGACAACATACTGGAATATGTGCCATGTACTTAAGAAAATGACTCTTAGAAGAGAGAGAATCGTGATAAAACAGTGATCAAGTTAAACCATGAATCATCTATCATTTAAACTTGTATTTATTACAAGAATATATGATTTTGGTCACAAATTAACATAAGTTAAAATAATACCAATGTGCATAATACATGAAATCTATTATGATGAACAAGAAAATTAACTAAGTATCTGAAACCAGTACTTAAATCGGGAATAAAACTTAGTTAACTAGGCTTATCACATAATAATTAAGTCTAATCTGCAATATGTGTTGGATTAACAATATTACAGAAAATCAGAAAACAAACGGTCTGATGGGTGACCGCTTCACTGTGGCTAGCGGTCGATCGGGCGACCACTAGAGTTTCAGGCGGTCTACAGGAAGACCGTTTCTCCCTGTACTAATCCGAATTTAAATGATAGTAAAACAAAATGCTAAATTAAGACATATCATGCTTGGAAATCAACACATATAAACTTTCTAAGGCATGATAGAACAAGTATAGGCTAGCCAATATGCATGGGTTCGTGTAAGAAACAAGAAAATTTCTTTTTTACATCATTAGGCTAAGACTTTATGCATGAAGAGTATACTAGATACATGGTCCTAATAAAACATGAAATTCTCGAGGTACAATGCATTAAATCAACTGAAAACAGAGGACTTTTATCCCTAACTTCGAGTTTAAGCCATTCATGAGATAACCTACCTTGGTCTTGGGCTTTAAATTTTGAATTTAAGGCTGGAAGTCAACTCTAGTTCTCTACTCGTCCTGAACCGAACTAGCAACTTCCCATCCTTCTATCTCCTGGTTCTCTTGTCCTAAAGTCACGAAATTTTGACGGTAGATAGAAGATATGAAGGGTAATAGAAAGTTCTAAAGACACTTTTGCTAAATACCTCGTTTATGGATCCGAATTCCTTGATCAATGTGGGTTGGACGCACTAATTCCTGAGTTTTTGGTGTAGGACCAGTAACTTTGGAAGCCTCTAACTCCATGTAGACTTGATCCCCTAGAATGAAATTCGGAGGGTAGTTAGTTCGAACTATAATAAACAAATTCCTAGAAGAAACTTACCTTTAATTCTATCTCCTTACCTTAGTTCCACGCTGTAGACACGCCATTCCTGACGTCTCCTGAGAAAGTCTCATATTACTATACGACGCCCCGCGGCGGATTTCGCATTTTGAATCACTTAAGTGCTTCCTTTTCTTGGGTCTTCTTCTACCTTTTTCGGTATCCGGAATTATCTCGTCGCAGCATTCGGACGACATCAACACCAGTCAGACGCATCGAAAGGTCCCGAAACAAGGAAGGGTGCCTGTCGGGGAGCTGCCGACACCTTTTCAGCGGACCCGGGGGGGTCTTAATGGAGGCGTCCAGGCCCCTAGACGCCTCCATCATTTTAATTTATTTTTTAAGACAAAAATACATAAAAATATATATATATTTATGGAGGCGTCCAGGCCCCTGGATGCCTCCATGAAAACAAATATAAAAAATATATATGCCAGTTGGCATAAAAAACAAAAAAAAAATAATAATAATATATTTTCTTGGAGGCGTCCAGGCCCCTGGATGCCTCCATCAACTCACTCACGGGGCCCCGCCCACCGAATGACGGTTTGTCGTGTGTGAAAGAATCCAAATTGTGGAGACGTCCAGCTGGCTGGACGCACCCATTTCCAAATCACGGGTCGCCGCTCCAAAACCACGCGTTGTGCCAAACCGCGTGCGGCTTTCGGTAGAGTTCGGTGGATGTTATAGAGGCGTCCGGGACCCTGGACGCCCCCAAGAAAATATTCGAAAAAAATGAATAAAAATAGAATAAAATATTACTTCGGCCCTGATGGAGGTGTCCAGGGTCCTGGAAGCCTCCACCCTTCGGAGCCCTATAAATAGAGCCCCCCCCCCCTCAGTTCTGGGGGAGCTTCTAAGAGATCCGATAGGCTGCCGGAGCCCAGAGGCTACCGGAGTCATTTCTAACCCGTGGGGTCTTTTGTAGGTGGAGGTTCTGCCGGCTTCTCGGGTGCCCACACTCGTGAGAGGAAGGTCGTCTTCATCCACCGCGCTTCCATGTCGTCCCTACGCTGTCGGAGCTCCGCCGGATTTCACCATCGGCACATCCAATAAGCCAATCCTTTCCTTTTCTTCGTAGTTCTTTTGCATTCATCATCTCGCATCCTCTATCCCCCTTCATAAGGGCGCCTCTTCTTATATACTTCTTGCATCCATCATCTTATTTTCCTCCTACTCGAGTCTGAGAGGGGTTTAAAAGATAACACCAACCAGGTGTGTGTCTTGCCATCATTTCGTTATTTTTATCGTAAGGATTTGAATACTACACCTTCATCTTTTAATCCACTCGTTACTTGTTTGTCGTTGTTTTGCAAGGGTACCCAAAGAAAGCCCTCTCCGTCGGTCGGCCGAAGGGGGAGGAAGAAGCAACCTGCCATCTCCCGCTCTTGAGGTAGGCACGATCACTTTCTTTATTTTGGGGTCTTTTGGCCCCTGGCGATCACATCTTGTTCTCGAGGCCGCGGCGAGTCACTTCCCCAATGGCCGTTTAAATTCCCGTTCTTATATTCTCTTTATATTCTATTATATTCTGCTCATATTCTCGAGGCCGCGGCGAGTCACTTCCCCAATGGCCGTTTAAATTCCCGTTCTTATATGTTATATTCTTATCTATTCATGTTCTCGAGGCCGCGGCGAGTCACTTCCCCAATAGCCGTTTAATATCACGCTCTTATATTCTCTTTATATTCTGTTATATTCTTATCTATTCATATTCTCGAGGCCGCGGTGAGTCACTTCCCCAATGGCCGTTTCAATTCTTGCTATTAAATTTCTGCACCATTCCCGTCCCCCCGAGGCCGCGGCGAGTTACTTCCCGCTATGGCCATTTAACCCCCATATCTTGCTATATTACATGTGTCCCGCTCGCCCCGCCAGAGTAATCTCCCGTGGTGGCCCCTTCTCTCTTCTCTTATTTCTGTGTTGCAGCAAACAAAAAGAGGAGCCCGCGCGCTCCGCGTCTTCTTCGCTCCCCAAACCGCGTGACGTCGCTCACAGATTGGCGATCACGGTGGGACCTCTACTGCTTCCTTTTGGCTACCCTTGCAAGTTCGGCACCGTCCGTGCCTCTCCACCTTGGCGCCCTCGCGCGCCCCCGTTGTGCTCACGGCAGCACTGTCAATTTGATTGGTTGGATGTTTATTATATGTTTGTTATTTCTGTTGTTTTCTTACTCTATATCTTTGTCAGTATTCTACTGCATACATCCATCCCTCTTTTATATCCTTTTTCATTTTTTCTAAGGATCACCCTTTCCCGGTGAAGGAAGGACTCTCCGTTTGAGAATTCCTCTCAACGGACTAGAATCTCCTCCACTGGGACCTCCGTAAGTCCCCAACATCGAAGAATCTCCTCTTCGTTCACTGGGCTGGTTGTACCATTGAAGTTCCCCGGAGTTAGTCATCCATTCGTGGTGAGACGAGAGACCCTAGCTGACACGGCGGTGAAACAAAAATAAATTAGGGTCCCTATTTTGTGTGAACTTCGGATCTCGCTAAAAACAAAAAAATCATCAAAATCAAAACATAAAAAAGGCGTAAAGGCATCCACTTGTTTGATAATCTCTGCTACCTGCTTACTAGTGCATGTTTTTACGTTCTGGGAAAACTGTGAGCATGGCTCACGAGTCTTTTGAGGAGAACCACCCTAGTCGTGGTTTGTCAGCCGACCCGCGAGTCTATGCTATGGACTCGGGTCCCTCTCATGAGCCCTCGCATGAGGTGCAGGTTATTGCCGGGGACACGTCCCCACCACAGGATATCTCTTCCTTACTGGGCGTCCTCGCCAACACGGAGCTTACCTCTGAACAGCTCCGGGCCTTCCAGGCCATTCTGAAGGGGAAATCTGTTTCCCCCACCCTCCAAGAATCAATTCCGGCCATCGCACCTCTCCAAGAGTCCGTGCAAGCCATTCCATCTCCTTCATTGGCGCAAGCCATCCAGTCTCCCTCGCTTCAAGGACAAACGAGCCAAAAACCACCCTCATTCCAGTTCCCGTCACAATCTCAAACTCCCGTTGTTCCCCACATACCGCTTCAGCCAGGGCCAACTATCGGCGATCCGACAGCTCCCTCTCATTCGGGGTTCCCCCCTCAAGTCTCCGGGAGACAGTTTCTCCCCCAGTGGCAAGTACCACCTTCACCTCCAGAGGAGCTCGCCCAATCGCTCCTCAATAGGTTCAATCGCATGGACGAGCAGTTTCAAAATCTGAGAAGGATGGTGGACGTGAAAGCCACCCCGGAGGTTACTTTGCCAATCCTTCCCGTCATTCATCTTGCTCCCTCCGAAATGCCCACGTACCGCAGATACAATGGTACCGGCAACCCCTTCATTCACTTCAAGGATTTCATGTATGAGTCCTCCTATTGGTAAAACGATCAGAGGTCCCTGGCATACCTCTTTCGGAGATCATTGGATGGTCCCGCGCTTGAGTGGTTCTATTCCTTGGAGCCCCGCGAGGCCGAGAATTTTGAAATAGTCCAGAGAAGGTTCTTGCAGAAATATAGGGATAGGGTCGGTCCCTCACTCTCCATTACCGACCTAGTGGCCGAAAAGATGAAGCCCGACGAAGATTTTGTCCGCTATGCTGATAGATGGAGGTCTCTGGCGGAAAGAATAAGGGATACCCTCTCCGAGCCCGAACAAGTGAAGATGATTGTGTCTAATGCAACCCCAGAGTTCAGACACGTCCTGGCCATGTTAAACTTACTACAATGGAGGAACTCTATGAAAGGGCCCGGTACATCCAAACCCAGTTAAAAGACTCCCCCATTATGAACATGTTTGATTCACCGAAGCCCAAAGTGGTCAGAAAGATAGGCGCTGGTGTCCCGGGCGGAGCCACAGAAGGGGTCGTGACAAATGAGCAAGTGGGTGCGGTCAACAATGCCAACTATGCAGTCAACCCAAGGCCTCCACAAATGCCCCGACTTCCCCTCCAACCAGGTCCTTTCCCTCTTCGTCCTCCACCCCAAAATAATCCACCCCAGGATAATATGCCTCCATTACGTCAACCCCAGCAACAACAACCACAACCTCAGCAACAACAACCACCACTTCAATACAACCAATTTCCACCCCCGGGGAACTATGGTCCCCAACAGCAACAAAGGAGGCCGGTTAGTCCCAAGAGAGCCTACTATCCACCATTGCCAGAAACCTTAGCAGACATTTTTAATGCCCTCATGGCATCAAACCAACTCGCCCTACCAAGAGAAAGGCCCGTGTGGCCCCCGAATGTTGATACCTCCAAATACTGCGTCTACCACAGCCAGCTAGGACACACAGTAAATTACTGCTTCCATTTCAAAGATTACATCCACGATATGAATGATGAACATCAAATAGATTAGGATGAAATGAGACGATACGTCGCCGCTCTCAAGGCTAGGAGACCTCCTCATAGGCCACAGCAGCAGTTACAACAGCAGCAGCAGCAACCACAACAACAACAACAACAGCCTCAGCAGGGCCCACACAACAGCCCAACATGGGCATAATCCAGAATCCATTACCGGAGCACCAACAGCCCAATCATCAGGTTAACCCCATCTCCTCCTTCCTGGAAGTCGGGAGAGAGCAGGTGTGGCACCTGGAAAGTACCTCCATTCTTTCTACCGCCAATCCTATCATCACGCAACACCCTTGCCTTGCCCGGGTAGCACCTCTCTCTCATCAACCCGCGTCAGTATCACCTTCACCATTTCCACTACCATTACGCCCTCTCATCCGTACCCCGACCCCCTATCAACCGACACTCTCCACTACGCCTTCACACCCTCTCATCTTCTCCCACTCCCCCACTTTACCATCCACCTCTACCACATTTACCCCTACACCTTCTAAACCCCTTATCATCCGTCAACCATACATAACCCCGTCTTTCTCCACCATATCACCACTAATACCTTCAAAACCACTCATTACCCATCACCCACCTCAAAATCATTGCCCGCTTCAAGCCCTACCCACTTCTACTTCGTCTCCACCTCCACCTTCCAGACCCCTTATCCTTCATAATCCGCGCGATATCCCCTCTACCTCCACCATGCCTCCACCTAACAAACCCCTCATCAGAATCCCTGCTCCCGTCATCACCCCTGCTTCATCAACCATTCCTCCACCACTACCCCTCAAATCCCTGTTAAAACCCACTGCTACCCCCACAGAGGTACAAAAGCCGCAGGCAATGGTGCTCACATTGATGTGTTGATCGATAACATAGCAGGATATGAGACCCTCTCATTCATGGATGGATTTTCAGGATATAATCAAATTCGTTTGGCAGAAGAGGACCAGGAGAAGACGTCATTCACTACCCCTTGGGGAACATATTGTTACGTGGTCATGCCGTTTGGGTTAAAGAATGCTGGAGCAACTTACCAAAGAGCGATGATGGCCATATTTCATGACATGATGCACATATATCTAGAAGTGTATGTGGATGACTTATTGGTGAAATCAAGGACCAGGATGGAACATCCAGAAGTTTTAGCTAAGGTCTTGCAGAGGTCAAGGGAGTTCCAATTGAAAATGAACCCGAAAAAGTGTGTGTTTGGTGTGTCATTGTGAGTAAAAGAGGGATCGGGATAGATCCCGACAAAGCTAAGGCTATCAAGGATATGCCGCCTCCCAAGAATTTGAGGGAAGTCCGAGGTTTAATCGGGAGGTTGCAGTTTATTCGTCGGTTTGTGTCCCAACATTCACAAAGGTGTAGACCTCTCTACGAGTTGACCAAGCCAGGAGTAGAATTCCACTGGAATTCTAAATGTCAGAAAGCTTTTGAAGGGTTGAAAGAATATCTGGCTAGTCCACCCGTTCTCATTCCACCCAAACCAGAAAAACCTCTGATCCTTTACGTCTCAGTCTTGGATGACTCCGTGGGAGCCGTCCTCGCACAAGCTGATGAAGAAGGCAAGGAACGAGCAACCTATTACTTGTCCAAACTTCTCAATCCATGTGAGCAGGAGTACACCGTCATGGAGAAAATCTGTGCTGCCCTCGTTTGGGTAGTGCAGAAATTGAAGCACTACTTCTTGGCTCATGAAGTCCACTTGATTGCTTGAATGAATCCTATCAAATTCCTTTTGGAGAAATCCGTCCTTACGGATAGGCTAGCACGCTGGCAAAGTTTTCTCTCTCAGTTCGACATCACCTACATCCAGCAAAAGGCGATTAAAGGCTATGCCATAGCCGAGCATCTCGCTCACCATCCTCTTCCCAAGTTCGATCCCGTCCAATCAGAGTTTCCAGATAAGGAACTAATGTCCGTCAACCAATCAGATGAGCCAATGTGGACGCTATATTTTGATGGAGCTCTGAATTCTCAAGGGAGAGGAATCGGCGTCGCCCTCCTGTCGCCTGAAGGCCTCACATTCCCATTGGCATACCAGCTCAAATTTCCAGTTACCAACAATATAGCCGAATATGAAGCTCTTCTAGCTGGCCTAGAACTCGCTCATTCTTTTCATATCACTGAGTTGCGAGTCGTAGGTGATAGTCAACTCATCCTTCGCCAGGTGCTCACTAAATATCGCACTCGCGATCCCAAACTCAAGCCATACCAAGAACTCACTGCTGCCTTTGTCAAACTATTCACCAAACTGATCTTTGTTCATGTCCCTCGTCATCAGAATATTCTCGCCGATGCCCTCGCCTCGTTGGCATCATCCATAAGGTTCCCTCTAGGAAGATGGTTTGAATCCATTTCCATCTACAAACTTCATGCCCCTGCAATCGATGATGCTTCCTACGTAAATATCAAAGACAGGATAGCAAGGAAGATCCTGCAGGAAGATATCCTTGAGAAGAGGGAGATCATGTTGGCAGAGGTTGAAGAAGAACTGGCTGATGAAGAGAAACCATGGTTCTATGAAATCGTCAAATACTGCCAAGATCAGTCTTATCTTGAAGGAGCCACCACAGAGGACAAGAAAGCCATAAGAAGGGTGGCTCAGAAATATACTTTGGTTGGAGGTCTACTCTATAGGAGGAGCCTTACTGGTATTCTGTTAGGATGTCTTGGTGACGATGAGGTTTGGAAATGTGTAGAGGAGACGCACTCGGGTGTGTGCGGTGGCCACGTGAATAGTCAGATGCTCGCCAAGAAGATCATTCGGCAAGGCTTTTATTGGCCCACTATGGAAGAGGATTGTGATGTCTATGTCCGTAGGTGTGTCAAGTGTCAACTTCACGCTGATAAAATCCATTCACCATCTTCCTCACTTCATCCAATATCCTCCCCGTGGCCTTTCTCCATGTGGGCATTCGACATCATTGGTCCCCTAGGTGATCCCAATTCCCTCACCAAGTAGAAATCTTTCATCCTTACTGCGACGGAATACTTCACCAAATGGGCCGAAGCTGAAGCTTACGCGGAAATCAACGCGTCAACAGTCTGGAAGTTCATCATGAAGAACATCCTCACCAGATTCGGCGTCCCAAGCACAATCGTCACCAATAATGGGCCACAGTTCATTTCTCAGGACCTACAGGACCTCTGCAAAAGGTACGCAATTGCATTGCATCATTCATCGCCTTATTACCCACAAGGTAACGGCCAAGCGGAGGCCACCAATAAAACATTGCTCAAAATCATCAAAAAAACCTACGAGTCTAGTAAGTTTTCAGACTAGCTAGAAAAACTTATCGAAGCCCTATGGGCCTATCGCACTTCAATCCGTACCCCCACCGAGCAGACTCCATTTGCCCTTACTTATGGTATGGAAGCGGTAGTCCCGTACGAGACTCTGATCCCTTCTCTCAGGGTACAATTGGACGAGGAATTTCCCCTCAACGATCGTCGTAAATCACTCCTCGCCCAGTTGGAACTCTTGGATGAGAAGCGGCTGGCCGCTGCCGAACACGCGCGTGTGTATCAAAATAGACTCGCTCGCTTTTACCAAAAGAAAGTTGTTGAGAGAAAATTCAAAGTCGGTGAGATGGTCGTAAAAAGAATTTTTGTCAAACCTGGAGGGCCGCGTTCTAAGCTCCAACCCAATTGGGAAGGACCATATATAATTCAAACCGTGTACCCTGGCAACGCCTACAAGCTAGTCAATGCCGAAGGGACCGAGTTATCCCACCCTTGGAATGGGCTTTATCTTAAGAAATACTACCCTTAGCACAAAACAAAAAAAATGATGAAAAGATAAAAAAACATCAAAAACAAAGAAATACCAAAAACCACTAAAAATATGAAAAATTCAAAATGCCGATGCCTGGCAGTCACCATGTAGTTAAGTCCCTGCATCTAACCTTCATGTTAGGATAGGGCCCTTTAAGGCTTGGTAGGCACCGGGTCTTGGTTTGCCAGAACCGTGGAGATCCCTGTCCGGCCACGTCGGCCTATGCTCGCTCGAAGGAAGCTAACATGTGCTCACTTATGTATTTTATTCAAAAAAGTCGGTAGCATCACCTACGGTGGGGCCCCACCCGGAAGATCTCCAGAAGCTGTAATCTTTATTCTTTTCTCTTCGACCAAATGAGACAGTCGGCGCCCTTAAAACGCTGAGCATGAGAAACCAAAACTCAAACCCCTTAAGGCAAGAGTAGGATCCATTTCCTCGAGCATCGATCAGAGCACGAGAAGAGGGCAGTGTCCCCACAGGCACACAAAAGGGAGCCCACAACGTCAAATGACTATATCTCCCTTACAAAAAGAAACACAAAATCAAAATCAAGAGAAAAGCCTGGTCATGACCGTGCCTGACACGATAAATGGAACCCCTCAAAGCAAAAGTTTGAATCCACAAAAAGGGGGGGCTATGGAATGTAAATGCTCGAGATTTGGTCCGAAGTTGTCCGAAAGGAAAGAGTTAATGGGCCCTTATTCCCTCGCCGGGTTAACGGCTTTGCCAGTCCTCTCAGGAGGTTTATCCCCTACACTCTTCCTTCTCCCTCTAAAGATGAAGGTTCGATGGAGTTTCTGAAGGGTGAAAACTGCCTAGGGTCTGCGACTTTATTTTAATATACACATTTGGTTGTCTACTTTGAAAAGCAAAAGCTATCGCTGCGAAGGAGTCTCTGTGTTTCTGGCTGGTCAAGACCCCTGTTTACCACCTTGATGTCTTCTTGTTTAACCTCGAGCTTAGGCCAATGCAAGCACGTCACCTATGGGTGCGACGGCGTCAGATTCCAGGTTAGCGTCGCGCGGTTGGTCATTGGGGTTCCAGGGTGTTCCATCATATACCATCTAGAGTTGTGAGGAAACAGACCCGGGTCGGGCAAATCTCTTACCTCAAACACCTTTTGGGTGAATCCCTGTGGTCGGAAGCGACTGGGAGCCTAAGCATGGCATGACGGTATTGTCATCAGGGTAAGTCTTAGCCGGCGAGATCATCATTCGAGGGGTCTAGAGGCCCAAATCAACCTAGATGTGCACTTAGGATACCTGGGAGGTTAGTAAGAAACCCCTGTTCTCACGTAGGTTAGGTGCCATTTGGGTGCTTGCCGGGCGTTAGCAACAAAAAAATTGAAATGATAAAAACAACAAAAAAGGGAAAAAAAGAAAATGTACATATTTGCAAACAAAAAAATCTTTTTTATGATAAAACAAAAAAATGCCAAATATAAAAAAGAAAACAAATCAATTTTGCATGATTGCATTTGCGTGCAGCATCTCACTTTTAATACCGCTTGCATTCGTGTGCTTGCCTGTCGCATTTATCATCACCGCATCTTTCCCTTGCCTTCGTTAAATAAAGGCTTGGCCCCTTGACCAGTTATCAAGGACAGTCACAGTGACCATTTGCATATTGAGCAAGGGGCCAAGTCAGAACAGAAATTCTGATTTGTTTGTTTCAGTGATGTGTGCAGGGATTCAGGCAACAGAAGCAAAGGTGAAAACCAAACAAACCGAACCTTGTATTTTATTCCAAAAAACAAAAAAAAAATTACATCAAGTTCCGCCCTCTCTCTCTGCATTACTCGTCCCACTACTCTCCGGGCAAAATGCTCTCAAAGGTGCTACCCAACTACGAAAAGTGGTACTCCTACCGCTCTGTACTCCCCTTCCTATTCCCACACCCCGGCGTTGATCCACGGAAGCAGCAGAGAAGCTACCAACACGAAAGCCACGCTCTCGTGCTCTTCGGCAGTGCTCCTCACCATCTCTCAGCCACTGTTCAGCAAGACCAAGGCTGATTCGGAGTTCGAATAGTTGGACCTCCATGGCCCTTCGTTCCTCCCTTTTAGTCAATCTGTTGGCTCTTTCTCTCTCTGCGTCTCTTTCTTTCTCTGCCCGTTCTCTCTCACGGTCTTCCCTCTCCAACTGGAGAGTGATCCTCAGTTCCACGGCATCCCTAGAGGAGTCGTCATCAGGATGACGCCGCAGTTCCCTCTCCAGTTCTGCTATCCTAGCCTCCTTCTGCGCAGCTTGGGCAAGCGCTTCTTCCGTCTCCTTTTCCTGCCGAGTGTACCATCTCAGATACGCGATAAGGCGTAAACAAAGAGAACTCAACACTGAAACTTTTACCTGTATATAGAGCATCCCTTCTGCCTCCGCAGCACGCTGTGTGGCGTGAGCAAGTTGCTCATGAAGCAAGTCAAGTTCTGAGGTGAGAATCCACAAGCTGGAAGAGGCACCACCTACTCCCATCACTAGGGAAGCCACGCCAATCTGAGCATGCTACGACCGCGTGAATTAGCAGCCAACATCTGGAATCTGTGATTCTAATTAGGAACGCACTGTACACCTACCAAGGCGCTCGTAGCTCCGCGGGCATCGCCCAACCATTGCTCCATCTCTGCCAAGCGAGTTCGTAAAGTCGCTATCATCATATCACGGATATCCTGCAGCCATACGAGTCAGCATTTCCACCAGAAAACCAAAAAAAGGAGAAAGAAGAAAAGAGAAAAAGGGAAAACTTACCTCCACAAGTCCCCGGGGTTGGAGCCGCTCTGCGTACTTTGTCCTATATAGACGCAAGTAGTCCTCGCTATCCCGCGCATGTGATTCTACAATCGTGCCACCCCGTTGCCAGTCTTCATACTGTTCAGGGAACCGCACGCACCAGTCAATGCAGGTCGCTGGTCCTCGCGTCTTTCTCCCGACACGAGGTGGCGCAGCCGTATCCACCCATTCCTGAGCTAGTCCTAAAGTCCTCATAACCAATCGTAGCCGAAGCGGCTCGATTTCATTCAGGTAGTGCATCCATAGTTCCCGTCCAAACCGGGCACGACTTGCTAGAACCCACGGCTGGTCGGCATCGACCATGTCTGAGTAGGGTCTCCAGTTTACCATCGCTGCAAGGAACTCCTGTAGCTCCCGCCTTAGCACCATCAGTTGGTAGGTTAGGGGTGCCGCACTCATGATGGGTTCCCACCGCCTAGCTAGCGGCACCATCGCGGGTCGCCAATGTCGAGCTCTCCCCATGGGGAGGTAATAATAGCTCCACAGCTGCTCGGCGCAGGTCATCAGTACCTTGCAAAAACACAAAAAAAAATACAAAACAAGCAAAACCAAAAATACCTGGATGAATGGTGTGAAACCACTCACAGCCATCTCACGATCCGCTTCTTGGAACAGGCCTGCAAACAAGTGTGCCAACATGGCAGCTCCCCAGGCATAGTACCCTACTCTTTCAAGGTCTGATAGCAGCTCTAGGAAGCGACATTGGATACCGTCCCCTTTCGAGCTCAGTACCAATCTCCCCAAAAGGAAGAGGAGAAATCTCCTCAAATCTATGTTGCATCTTTCCTAGTTGCTGAAATCTGTGTAGTACACGGCACGGCATCCTATTTCCATCCTTTCCATGAACTCTTCTGAGGATTCATCGTCCCATCGACGAGTGTCGGTGAGCCCTAATGCATCCATGAGGGACGCCCTAGCTACTGACCTACTTTTCCGACCATCTAGGTCCAAACCCAGTAGCTTCCGAGCACCTTCTCGGTAATCCGCATAAGTGACCCCAGTCACTGCCTCGCCCTCCACCTTTAGGCTTGTGTTCCGGCCCACATCCTCCAAGCTGGGCACCATGTACCCCCAGGGCATCAGGAATGCCCGACTCACTGGGTCCCATCTCTCACACAAGGCTTGGATCAGAACCAGGTCGAGCTCGAGCGGCTCGATCTGAAGAAAGGTGCCAAATCCCATCACGTCTAGCCTGGCCTTCTGAAAATCCAGGAGACCCCTGTATGCGGCCACTGCTAACTCCCATGAAATGTGTCATTTCATCACACTCTGTGCGTGCATAAGAAATGGAGAAGGGTGTTGTCAAGAGGAAGGAAGAAAGAATGAGAAAAGGGTAGGAAAGCTCAGCTTACGAGTTGTGATTGGGCCCTTTCGCTAAAGTGCCCTTCGAGGTCCGAAAGTCTCCTGGAACTACTACCACTGGACCTGCTTCTCTTCGAGGAGTGGGAAGATTCACCCTCCATCCAACTCTCGAAATTTTGAACTCCTCCTCTCCCGTGAGAACTTGTGCTCCTCGAGTTAGCTCTCGATATACCTAGGAGGATAAAAGGGACAAGAATTTATAGAAATGGAAGGAGTACAAGCCAAGATTGCCTCCATCACCTTTAATGATAGCCCTCGCAATGAGACACCTACCATGCGGTCCCGTGTGTCACTTCACCGCTCGCACAGGGTGATTGATTGGACGAAGAATATGACGACTAGCCCCCTATGTTGTCTAGGGATACCCTATCATGTTTTGGAGGACATCCGTAAATTTTGACACAACATCCGGGAAAAGGGACTAGGGCCGTCATTATTGACTTCGACGGCAGATTCCCGTGGAAAATGGTCACAACAAGACGCGATTCTCCGCTCGGGGTGGAGTCTCGACAGACCCATCACATGGGAACAGTGCAAAGGAGAAGAAGTGTAGGGAAGAAGGAACGCACAAGAGAACAAACAAGCAGCAGAAAATCAAATCACTCCATTCATAATTCTACATAAGCTATCATAAACACTATAATCATAGAGATGAGGCGGGTCCACTGGCTCGCCAACCCGTGCCATTATCTTCATGCTCGTCCCTCTAGGTGTCCCTCTCCTCTCCCCTGAGGTGAGAGTCCCTCAGAAGCCTCTGGGATCCCCGTGCAGTAGCACCCGCCTCACCTCGTGGTGTCGGCTCCACAGCAATGACTCGCTGCTCCTCCCCTGGCGTGGCAAAAAAGCCACTAGCGGCAAAGCGACCAGACTGGCGCAGTCGCTCCCCGAACTCTCGCGCTCTCTCGTAGCGCGTCTCCATCCCTCCTAGCCTCTACACGACGGCCTGAAGGCCCAGTTAGAGCTCCCTCACTTGGGCCTCCAAGGCCCTCCTCTCGGTCTGATCCCGCTGTCGCTCGAACCTTCTCTCAGCTTTCTCTCTCTCTGCCTCTCTCCTCATCATCTGCAGAAGAACCCTTAACTCCAGGATGTCTGGAGAAGGTCTCTCCTCACCGCGATGTCGCAGCTCTGCTACAGTCGCCACCCAGGCATCACGCTCCTCTTCCGCCCGGGCAGCCCGAGCCACCGCACCAGCAAGTTGCTCCCGAAGGGAGGCAATCTCGAGAAAAGGGGCCGAGTAACTGGAAGATGCGCCGGTCACTCCCACCATCGCTGTCTGCTGGGCACGCTGGAACAAACAAACAACAGCCGTCAGCTAAGCTCCACATTTAAAAATAGAAAATGCAGCACTTAGCTTACCAGGAGCAACAGTTCCTATTGAGTGGCGGCCAGCTACCGCCTGACCTCGGCTAATTGGACACGCGACCCGTCGACGTCGCGCGTATCCCCGGCTTGGGGAAGCCCCGCATAACTCTCTCTCTGCTGCCGCAGGAAGTCGGCACTGTCCTGCACCAATACGCTCCCTTGCTGTCCAGGGAGACGTATGCGCCAATCCTCGAGCTTCGCCTTACCGCGACTCTCCTTCCTGACGCGGCTCGGCTCGTCTGCACTCGCCCACTCATCGGCCAGGCCCAGGGTCCTCGCCATGTCCTGCACCAAGAAAGAAGGGCCTCGCATCATAACAAAGAACGCGTCCCCTGTCTAGGACGCGTCCATCATTTGAGTGCAACACTCGCCGAACCCTTTCCCCCCTCGCACGTCTCGCTTCAAAACTCAAAATGGATCAAAGAGGAAGAGATTGGAGGACCTACCAGACCGTGTTCACCTCCCTCCGCAACATCGGGCCCCTCGGGGGCCCGAAGCGGCCCTTCCTCCTCCATGGACGCCGTTCCGTGCTCTTGCGTGTCCCTCCTCAGGCGAGGGGTCCCGCGTCCCTCTCCACCTTCGCCGTGGTCCGGACCGCCAAACTCCATCGATCGAGGGGAAGAAGACAAAGATAGGCGAGCGAGTTTCGACGGAAGGCGGGCTCGTTTGCGGGTAAGGCACGGGAGAAGAAAGGCCACCCGGCGCTTTAAAGTTGAATTCAAGGATTAAGACGCGTCCTCGCGCCTGGACGCGCCCAAAAAGGGAAAAAGGAAACAGAATCCCCCCGTGCAAAGCGTAGTTCCCCGCTGTTCAGGGCAAGGTCTCGTGGAGCGTGCCTCGAAGGACAAGTGCAAAGGAAGAAAAGTGAGAGAGGAAAGGTACACACAACACAAGAAAGCCATTTTCATTTCATATAATAGTCGAAAGTACATCATGCAGTAAGGAGGGTAGAGCATACAAGCAACTCTCTAACTCTCACCATCACCCTCCTAGTCATCTCTCTCCTCCCTCCTCTGACGGGGATCCCTAGGGGGCCTCTGCGACCTCTGTGAACCCTGAGAAGCCGTGCTCGCCTCCCCAGGGTGCACCATGCCAGCCTCTAAGGTGCGGCGACGCTCCTTGGCCAAAGAAACTAGAAAGCTACCCACGGAAAAGGAACCAGACTGACGAAGTCGCGCCCCGCGTTCCTTCGCCCTCTGGTACCGCTCCTCGCTCTCTCGAAGCCTCCCCTCCACCGTGCGGAGACTCAATCGGAGCTGCATCAACATGGCCTCCAGAGCCCTCCTCTCGTCCCAGTCTCGCAGTCGCTCCGCCCTCCTATCCTCTCTCTCTCTCCCTCTGCCCTCTCTCTCTCTCTCTCTCTGCCCTCTCTCTCCCTCTCCCTCTCCTCTCTCTCTCGCGTCGCCTCCCTCCTCGACAGTTCGAGGGCGATCCGCAAATCCAGCACGTCACGAGGGAGCTCCTCAGCCTCCCGTCGACGCTCCTCCTCCAGCTCCACAATCCGAGCGTCACGCTCCGCCACCCGAGCGTCGCGCTCCTGCTCGGCACGAATAGCACGCGCCAGGGCCTCTCGGATCTCGGCCACCTGTTAAAGTTCGCGTGCATCGTAAGAGAGAGGTGAAGGATGAAAGAGTAACTAGAGGAGGGTCAGGGCCAAGTAGGCACTCACTCGAGCCTCGCGATCGCACTCGGCCTCCTCAGCCCAGGCCACCGCGTAGGCCAGCTGCTCCTGAAGCGCAGAAACCTCCGGAGGAGGGTCCCACGAATTGGGACCCGCCCCACCAGCCGTCCCGGTTGCCGCTGCCTGTTGGGCCCGCTGAAACACGGGGCAAATGATAGTCAGGGGCTAAGCATCGAAATCCAGGTCATAAGAAATGCATTGCATAGACTCACCAGGATCTCCAACTCCTGTCGGATGGCCACCAACTGCCGCCTGGCGTCCGCCAACTGGGCCCTCAGCTCGGCGATCATGTTGTCACGAGCATCCTGCATTACACATAAGTTAGTGCCACAAGCATATACATATAGAAGGGTGAAGCATTTTCATTTCACTTACCCCTGCCATACCACCAAGGAAGAGGCGGTCCCCGTACGTAGCCCGGTACCGTCTCAGGTAATCAGTACTGTCCTGTACATGGGACACCACTGGGACCCCGCCCTGCTGCCAGTCCTGGTACTGTGCCAGGAAGCGCATACGCCAGTCCACAATCTTCGCCTTCCCCTTGGTCTTCCGCCCGATGCGGGCCGGCTCATCTACATCAACCCACTCCTGGGCTAGCCCCAACGTCCTCATAACCAGCCTCAGCCGAAGCGGCTCGATCTCGTTCAGGCAATGGACCCACACGTCCCGCCCGAAACAAGGAAGACCCGCTACAACCTAAGGCTGGCCATCGTCGCCCATGCCCAGGTAGGGTCTCCACACCACCTGCATCACCATACATACATCATGTTAGTTACCATTCAGTCACATGCATAAAAACATAAAAAATCATACGCATCATACCATGGCCTCGGGATACTCGCTCAGCTCCCGACGAAGTGACGCCAGCTGGTAGCTGTGTGGTGCCGCTACCACGACCGGCCTCCACTATCGCGCTAGAGGAACGGCTCTCTTGTTCCCCTGCCTGGCCCTCCCCATCGGGAAGTAGTAATAACTCCACACCTGCATCCATCATACATCATTAGCACGAGTAAATGCATATTTAACTACAGTAAAATGCATAAATAAATTGTGTACCTGGAGAAAAGGTGCGAAGCCGCTGACTGTCGTCTCCCTCTCTGAAGTCTGGGAGAGATCAGCAATCAAATGGGCAAGCAAAGCCGCTCCCCACGCGTAGTGCCCCACTCTGTCAAGGTCCGCCAGGATCCCGAGGAAGCGACAGTGGATACCGTCACCCTTCGTCCCCAGCAGAAGGCGGCCCAGGAAGAAGAAAAGAAACCTCCAGAGGTCTAGATCCACCAGCTCCCGCTCGCTTGGGTCCTGGGTGAAAGCTGCACGGGCATCTCCCTCCAGTCGTGCCAGAAACTCCGCTCCAGTCTCGCTAACCCGCTGGCGCGGGTCGACGAATCCGAGCGCCTCCATAATCTCCACTCGGCCGACTACCCTGCTGTCTCTGTCAGTCACGCTCGTCTCTAACCACAGCAGGTCCAGGGCACTCTCTCGGTAGTCGGGGTAGGTGACCCCGCTCACCGCCTCTCCGTCAACTCGTAGCCCGGTGATCCGAGCCACTTCCTCTAGTGTCGGCACCATGTGCCCCCAGGGCATCAGAAACCCCCGACTCGACGCATGCCACCGCTCCCTCAATGCCTGGATAAGAGGAAGGTCGAGCCGGAAGGGCTCGATCCTGAGGAAGGCTCCAAAGCCCATGGCGTCCACACGCGCTCTCTGGAAGTCTAGCAGCCCACGGTACGCTGCCACCACTAGAGACCAGCTGATCCGGCCCTTCATCACGCCCTGCACACCACAAAACCAACAGGGCAACACATCAACAGCATGGATAGTAATAAATAATAACACTGTATATGCTACTTATTTATTTTATTTTTAAAAATATTTATGTTTTCTTAGAGGCGTCCAACCCCTTGGACGCCTCCTCTTTATTTTCTTTATTTTATTTTTAGAAAAACCCAAAAACAAAAACAAAAATAAATAAAAAATATATATATTATCATGGAGGCGTCCTAAGTCCTGGACGCCTCCTTTTTTTTAAATCCTATTTTATTATTTACGTGAATAAATAAATAAATAAAAAGAAAAAAAGAAAATGTGGAGGCGTCCAGGCCCCTGGACGCCTCCTTCCCTCACTCACCGGCCCTCACCACACGGCCTCTCGTTCGCCTATCCAGCCTATTAAACCAACAGATTAAAGTTCCGAAGGGCTTATCGGGTCGTGATCGTCCTCTCCCGCGTCGCCAGCATCTATTGCAGCCTCTACGGCCAAAGGAGGAGCCTCCTCCTCCACGGCAATCTCCTCCGCCGCAGCAGCCTCCCCGGCATCATCCCTCAGCCTCCTCGGACGACGAGCCCATCGTTTTCGCTTCTCTCCACCCTGGCTCGGGCCTCCTTGCTCCATTGGGACTAAGAATGGGTCGTCTGGTTTGACTGGGTCGTCTGAATGAACAGTAAATGAGCAAGGGGGGGAGGCCCCCCCATATATATAGAATCCACCTTATTTGGGGCGTCCAGGCCCCCTGGACGCCCCCACATTTTTTATTTTTTTTCAAAATTCAAAAAATTAGGGGCGTCCAGGCGCCTGGACGCCCCCAAAACAAAAACTAAAAAAAATTAAAAAATAAAAAATTAGGGGCGTCCAGGACCCCGGACGCTCCCAAAAAAAATAATAATTTCAAAACGAAAAATAAAAAAGTAGGGGCGTCCAGGCCCCTGGACGCCCCCATAATAACAATTTCAAAAAAATAATAAAAGAGAAATAAGACAAGAGTATGTATATAATCCAAACAAAAGCACAAAATAAAAACACAAAGAAAAATAAAAATCACCAAAAAAATCATAACAAAGGGAACGTGGTCCAAAACATCAAAATACCAGATTTTATTCCATCAGAAAGCAGAACGAGCTACATCAGGGGTTTAGACGCCTTAGGCCTTAACTTCCCCAGTTCGGTTACATAAGCCCTCCACAGCTCGCACTCTTCCCCCACGTGCGCTAAGGCCTTTCCCGCGACACTTGTCTTCCAGGGTGCTTTGACGACCTTCGCTTCCTTCGCGTCCGCTTCAGTGCCCAACTCCCTCTTCTTCAAAGGAACAATGCCAGTCGATATTGGGAATGAATGGCGTGGAATGCCGACCTGGAGGCAGCATCGATGCGCGTTATAAAGGACGAACTCGGTTGCACCGATCAGTTGGAGATCAACTTCAGAGGAAGGCCTCATGAGGAGCTCGAGCGAAAGTAGACATGCCGGTGCGCAAGTAAAGAAGCTTTGTGTCACGGTGCGGAAGTGAGACCGCCAATCTTCACGTTTCTTCAGCCACGGAACGCGGTTCACTACAGTACCACCGAAGCCTAACACGTCGGCTATGTGATGAAGAGGGCTTTGTTGGAAAAGCTTCGAAGCAGTTGGCATTCCCTCACGGTGGTCGAATTTGAAGTGCAAATCAGGCCATCAATTCAAGACAAGTGCGCAACCGAAAGGAGGCTTACCCATGCTCGAGGCAGTAAGGCCGCTGTAAAGATAGGCAAGCACGGCGGGTCCCACCCTCTTTCCACTCCAGATTCCGCGAATGGCACTCAGTTGGTCTTCCTCCACCATGTTGTCGGTATAAGGAAACAAGAGAGCACCCGCCAGACAAATGGTGAACCCTTTCATGATTCCCTCCAAATAGTCATCGTCTGGTAACCCTCTCAGGGCCTCCATGACCCATTCCGCGAGCTTTTGCAAATCAATTCCCTTTTGAGTACGAACCTTTCGGGCTGCGTCGGGCGGCATGAAGCTTCCAAGGACGCTTTCGGAAGTCCCCTGTGTCAGCATCCGCATAGCCTTCACCTTCCCGTCACTCTTGAATTTCTTCAATCCGAGCAGAAGTTCCACCTCCTCGAGGAGGATGGTCGCCTCGAAGGTCGGGAAGATAAAAGTGTGGGTCTGGGGATGCCAGATCTCCACTAGTGCGCCCATAGCCGCCCAGTCCATACGAATCTTCTCGTAGTGTTTGGCGTGAATAAGGAGCCCCTGCAGATGCCACTTCGAGAGTATGGCCCTCATGCCGATGGAGATGTTGGAAGTTAGCTTTGAAAGCCATGGCAGTTTGGAAAACTTCCTCGGACCTGGGAAGAGTGGATATGGCTGGAAGAGAAAAGAAAGAAGAAGAAATGAAGGAAGTAAGAAGAAGGTTCACGTAGAGAAATTTGAAAAGAATCAGCTTACCATATGCGACATGATCGTCCCACTCAGATGACCCTCAAGGTCGGAGAGTCGCCTGATCTCGCTGCTAGGCCTGCTCCTCTTCATAACGCGGGAAGACTCTCCTTCCATCCTGAGATCTCTAGATTCCCCTCTCCTTCCTCTCCTGAGCTTCCAAAACCCACCTTGGTGCATTTGATTGAACTAGCCTAAGGGGAGTTCTTATAGGAAGGAAAGATCGCTACAGGATAAAACATGTCACATCAGTGGTCATTGTCAAGATTATGTCTGGATCTCCTTTGTACTGTGGTGCGATTCTGCTATAAATCTGCTACTTTCTGATGTTACTAACCTATGCTGGTCCGTGCAGGTTTTACTAACGGACGTCTTTGTCCTATCTCCTGTCCCGCCTTTCATTGGTTGGCCCCACCTTGTCATGCATCGTAGTATATGATACCTACGCTACTAGAACATGTCAAGGACCTTGCGGCCCGAACGAATCTGGGATTTGAGTTCCCCTTCAACAAAAACAGTGATGATCCCGGAAGAATTTGGATTGTACGGATAGGCCGTTAACTTGTGGAAGCATGGGGACGACGGTTCCATTCAGTGAGTTGGTGCGCGGATAAACGGGCCCCAGCCCAGTGTCGGCTCACCGGATCGGTATCCTGACCCGTTCTTAACAAGTTGACAATATTATCCTTGGCTATTTTCTATTTTAGTTTGTTTTAAATTTTTCTTTAAGCCCAGCATGCATTCATATAGGACTTTGATTTATTGCGGAAGATCATTCAAGTGATTGGATTGCGAAAGCCGCTGTACTTCAATTCTTACAAATATGAGATATTCCACTCCGAATGAAATACTGAGTTTCCTTGAAACGGCCCTACGCTGCTCTTCCAAAGGAGACCCTTGTTTGGACAGACTCTCAGATATTTCTTTACTTTTTACCTTGTTTGACCCACCTTGGCCGCAGCACTTCCACATTGGTTGGTAACCGCTCACCAAAGGTGAAACCTGCGGGTTTATGACCCAGGTACTTCCACACCGAGAAGTTGGTCTCCTTTATTTTTCGTGCCTGAGCACACATCTCACCCTCCCTTATTTGATCTCCGTCCAAGCAAATCGTCAAAATTTGAAAGACCTCCTTCAAGGTCGCCTCATTGAAACTTCAGGAAAGATTCCAAACAGTAACGTCAAAAGCGTGTCTCATCACACCTTGGCATCAACTTATCAGTACGCTCCCACTACACTCCACTTCGATACCATTCCACTACGTGTCGCTCCCTTGCAAAGCAGACGCCAAGGCGGGGCAGCTGTAGACACGCCATTCCTGACGTCTCCTGAGAAAGTCTCATATTACTATACGACGCCCCGCGGCGGATTTCGCATTTTGAATCACTTGAGTGCTTCCTTTTCTTGGGTCTTCTTCTACCTTTTTCGGTATCCGGAATTGTCTCGTCGCAGCATTCGGACGACATCAACACCAGTCAGACGCATCGGAAGGTCCCGAAACCAGGAAGGGTGCCTGTCGGGGAGCTGCCGACGCCTTTTCAGCGGACCCGGGGGGGGTCTTAATGGAGGCGTCCAGGCCCCTGGACGCCTCCATCATTTTAATTTATTTTTTAAGACAAAAATACATAAAAAATATATATATTTGTGGAGGCGTCCAGGCCCCTGGACGCCTCCAAGAAAACAAATATAAAAAATATATATGCCAGTTGGCATAAAAAACAAAACAAAACAATAATAATAATATATTTTCTTGGAGGCGTCCAGGCCCCTGGACGCCTCCATCAACTCACTCACGGGGCCCCGCCCACCGAACGACGGTTTGTCGTGTGTGAAAGAATCCAAATTGTGGAGACGTCCAGCTGGCTGGACGCGCCCATTTCCAAATCACGGGTCGCCGCTCCAAAACCACGTGTTGTGCCAAACCGCGTGCGGCTTTCGGTGGAGTTCGGTGGATGTTATAGAGGCGTCCGGGACCCTGGACACCCCCAAGAAAATATTCGAAAAAAATGAATAAAAATAGAATAAAATATTACTTCGGCCCTGATGGAGGTGTCCAGGGTCCTGGACGCCTCCACCCTCCGGAGCCCTATAAATAGAGGCCCCCCCCTCAGTTCTGGGGGAGCTTCTAAGAGATCCGATAGGCTGTCGGAGCCCAGAGGCTACCGGAGTCATTTCTAACCCGTGGGGTCTTTTGTAGGTGGAGGTTCTGCCGACTTCTCGGGTGCCCACGCTCGCGAGAGGAAGGTCGTCTTCATCCACCGCGCTTCCACGTCGTCCCTACGCTGCCGGAGCTCCGTCGGATTTCACCATCGGCACATCCAATAAGCCAATCCTTTCCTTTTCTTCGTAGTTCTTTTGCATTCATCATCTCGCATCCTCTATCCCCCTTCATAAGGGCGCCTCTTCTTATATACTTCTTGCATCCATCATCTTATTTTCCTCCTACTCGAGTCCGAGAAGGGTTTAAAAGATAACACCAACCAGGTGTGTGTCTTGCCATCATTTCGTTATTTTTATCGCAAGGATTTGAATACTACACCTTCATCTTTTAATCCACTCGTTACTTGTTTGTCGTTATTTTGCAAGGGTACCCAAAGAAAGTCCTCTCCGTCGGCCGGCCGAAGGGGGAGGAAGAAGCAACCCGCCATCTCCCGCTCTTGAGGTAGGCGCGATCACTTTCTTTATTTTGGGGTCTTTTGGCCCCTAGCGATCACATCTTGTTCTCGAGGCCGCGGCGAGTCACTTCCCCAATGGCCGTTTAAATTCCCGTTCTTATATTCTCTTTATATTCTGTTATATTCTGCTCATATTCTCGAGGCCGCGGCGAGTCACTTCCCCAATGGCCGTTTAAATTCCCGTTCTTATATGTTATATTCTTATCTATTCATGTTCTCGAGGCCGCGGCGAGTCACTTCCCCAATGGCCGTTTAAATTCACGCTCTTATATTCTCTTTATATTCTTATTTATTCATATTCTCGAGGCCGCGGCGAGTCACTTCCCCAATGGCCGTTTCAATTCTTGCTATTTAATTTCTGCACCATTCCTGTCCCCCCGAGGCCGCGGCGAGTCACTTCCCGCTATGGCCGTTTAACCCCCATATCTTGCTATATTACATGTGTCCCGCTCGCCCCGCCGGAGCAATCTCCCGTGGTGGCCCCTTCTCTCTTCTCTTATTTCTGTGTTGCAGCAAACAAAAAGAGGAGCCCACGCGCTCCGCGTCTTCTTCGCTCCCCGAACCGCGTGACGTCGCTCACACACGCATGCCAAAAGTAAGGGTCGCACACGTCAAATCTAGGATCTATTTATAGGGTTAGCTAGGGTTTTGAGGATTAGAACGAACTTAGAGTCCCAATTAGGCTTCCAATTCGATCTACTAACCTTATAGACTTATCTAACTAGTAGATAGAATCGATCGTATATGATTTGGATGCCAAAAATCCAATCTTTTCACATTTTCTCATATTCACGGAACTGACAGAGACTAGCGGTCTAGGACGCGACCGTTTACAATCCCTAGCGGTCTCATGATAGACCATTTTCACTATTGGGCGCCGAATTTGAAATATATCAAACTCTTCTGATATTATCCCTATTATTACCCATTAACTTATCTTACTAAAGAGTGATTATCTCTTTAATTTCATGATTATAACTATTTTAAGGTTCTAGAATATGGGATAAGGTCCAAAACGATCTTTTGGGCCAATTTGAATTTATTATATGGGCCTAATCCTCTTGGATCAGTGTAGGGCCTTAATAATTAGATTTAATTAACCATAATTCATTTAATAGCCCATTAAATGCTTAATAATTATATTTTAATTCCAAAAATTCTTAAAAAATTCTCGGGCGTTACACCCTCTCCCACTTAAAAAGAATTTGGTCTCCAAATTCAATATATGGATTTATGGAGAGTGTACTTACATTCAAATAATTCTGAAAAAAATTTCGCATAGCTTCTTCAGTTTCCCATGTTGCTTCATGTGGACATAACTTGGTCCATTGGACTTTGACCACATGAATAGTCTTATTCTGAAGTTGACGTACTTCTCGTTCAATGATCCTGATTGGCTTTTGCTCGTATGTCAAGTCCTTTTTAATCTCCAGTTTATCGTAAGTAATGACATGGAAAGGATCAGGTACATACTTCTTGAGCATTGAGACATGAAATACATCATGAACTTCAGATAGTTGAGGGGGTAAAGCTATTCGATATGCGACTTTGCCAACCCTTTCGAGAATCTCAAAGGGGCCAATGAATCTTGGAGTAAGCTTGCCTTTGATACTGAATCTTCGAATACCCCGACCTGGAGAAACCTTAAGGAACACATGGTCTCCTACTTGAAATTCCAGGTCCCGCCTTCGATTATCAGCATATGATTTTTGCCTATCTTGAGCCATCTGAAGTCTTTCACGAATAAGCTTTATCTTCTCGGTAGTATCCCTAATGATGTCGGGACTAAGAAATTACTTTTCTCCAACTTCATTCCCGCAAATAGGCGATCGACAGCTTCTACCATACAGGGCCTCAAATGGTGCTATTTGAATACTTGTTTGATAGTTATTATTGTATGAAAATTCCACTAAAGACAAGTGATCGTGCCAACTTCGTCCAAAGTCAATAGCACAAGCCCTGAGCATATCTTCCACCACTTGATTGGTCCTTTCGGTTTGACCATCAGTTTATGGATAGAATGCAGTGCTAAAGTTGATTCGGGTCCTTAATGAATGTTGAAGACCCTTCCAGAATTGTGATGTGAACCGAGGATCTCGGTCAAATATGATGGTGACTGGGACACCATATAATTTGACAATCTCTCATGTATAATGCTGCTAGTACATCCACAGACCATCAACTTTTGATTGGTAGAAAATGTGCAGATTTAGTCAATCAGTCGATGATCACCCATATACCATCATGTCCACCTCTTGTCTTTAGTAAACCCATGATAAAATCCATCCCTATACTTTCCCATTTCCATTCGGGAATATTCAAAGGGTGTAGTTTACCAGTGGATCTTAAGTGTTCTGCTTTAACTTGTTGACAAGTGAGACAGTGAGATACAAAATTTGTGATGCGGGACGGACACGTGACTCGACTCCAAATGGGTATGCGATCCTCAAACTCTAAGCAAGCTCGCGATCATCCCTAATGAGGGAAGCGTCGGACGTGCACGGTTGAGAAACCGACAAAGAGCTAGGGTGGTCAACTCACAAATTCGTGCCCGGATCGGGTCACGGGACGGTCTCTCTCTCTCTCTTGCAGCAGCAGTGAATATCAATAATATTAAGCGAGCTACGATCCTAGCATGCTCTCTAGCAGCGGCATATAAAGCATATATGAAGAAAGCAAAATGCTGAGTCAAGGGAGCGAACACGATACCTCCATGCTACCGGGCGTGGGGAAGACTTCCCGGCCGATCTCGTACTCCCGGAATAAATATTACATAATAATTACAGCAATACAATTACTGCCCACTCCACGTAGGGAGGTAAAGGGCGACACAATGGGATCCGGGAGTAGCGGTTTCGAGTTGACGGGCCGCTTCTTGTGTTGTTTCGGCGGCACATGTACTCACGACCGTGGGACTCACGTGCTGGTCTGAGGGGCCGTGTGGGACCGGGGAGGTATCACTGTGGTGGGGAAGCCTGGATGGGCGCTCCCTGGGATGGCGGTGTGCTGGTTCACCAGCCGGAGGCCGGGCGGCTCCCATCTCCACTCGTCGGAGTTGCTGGCCACGGATCTGCAGTTCTGTTTTGCAGCGCGTGACCCGGCGAGAACTACTGCTGTGGTCACTCCCGACATCGGGTCGACGCACAAGAGGTACCGATGGAAAGCGGACTTGAAGTTATTTGATCTATGGCTAGAGAAAGAAATTTGAATTTCCTGTTGATGGCCTTTATCGAATTTTCAAGCTGCTGGCTCATAGGATCTGAAAACTCAAGGTAGATTTGAGTTTTCCTGAGAGTTGGAGTTGACCGCGATGTAGACCTTCGATTCAGCCTTTGCGCTCTTCATGAAAGTTGTAGAGGCCGAAGAGAGAAAAACAGAGATATATCTTATGAAAAGTTTGGTGGAAGTTTCGATATTGTGTGGATTTTATACTGACTCGGGGTCGGACCTAGACAGCAGAAACAGATCTGAATTTAGGGGAAAGACACAATTTCTAAAAATAGGTAGAGGGCTTTAGAAATTCGACGAAAATTTGTGGAGGGTGGGGATGATGGAGAAAACCTCCAATAAAATTGGGGGTTCCAAAACAAATCAAAAAGGAGGTTGAAAGGTGGAAGAACTAAACTTCTGCTACATAGATCTGAAAAGGGGTAGATGAGGAAGACAGAAAGACACGAAAATAAAAAAATATAAAATGAACTCTAAATGACGTGATTTTATTACTGGAGTTTGAGAATCAAGAGAGGAACCAACCCTGAAAATATCAACTCCAGATGAGGTCGGAGTTGGGAGTTAAAAATCACGGAGTAACCCTCTGTCCAGTAAAATAGACCCTTGGACAGAACTTCAGAAGCGACTTCGCGGCGGCTCGATGGCGGCACGAACGGCGGTGGCGGCACCAGAGATGAATCTAGAGATAGAGGGGCTAAGATAGAATGAGTTTCCACCCTGAAATGTAGAAGGAGGAGGAAGAACACTAGAGAGAGAGGGGAGGGGCGCAGGTTGCTCCAAGCATATAACAATATTTTCTTCTCATTAATTCTTGAAAAAGGGAAATACAAGCCTTATATAATTAATGGAAAATGACCACTAATTCCATCAGATCTAGGGTTGGGAGGGGTATACAAGGTATAGAACTAATTAGTTCTAATAGCCTTTTTTTACAAAAATTAAAATGGGACAAAATGGGGGGGGGCACCCCTTGACTTGGTAGGTAAGGTAGGTGGCCAACTTTGACATTTTACACCACTTGTCTCCCCATGTGTCAAATTGACTTGTCAAACCTTCTAGATGCCACTTTGGCTTTTGACCAGCCCCACATGGATGAGGTGGACCAATGGAGAAGGGGTGGGGGCCCCCTAGCAGGTCCTAATGACATTTTGCATATAAACCCACTAAGACTTACAATTGTGTACCCATATAACACAAGGGTATACATACAAAAATAAAATGACATAAATGCAAACAAAATATGAGCGGTCTTGCTTCGATGTCCCCATCAATTTGCTACTTCTCTTTTCATGTTGGGCCATCAAAAATTTCTTTTCAAATCTTGATACATCTTGGTAGCACCAGGGTGAATAGCATATCTTGATTTGTGAGCTTCTTCCATAATCAATTTCTTAGTGTCATCATGATTCAGCACACAAATATGATCCTTAAACAATAGTCTTCCCTCGTTAGAGATAGAAAATTCCGGTCTCTGATCAACTTTATCCTTAATCTCTATCAATGAGGGATCATTTTCTTGCAATTGGATTAGACCAAGATTGGGCCTCCCTTTACTGAGCTGAGGCCGAGGTGTTGAAGGATGGGCCTACCGTAGAGCGGGACCTGGCTTTACGAAGCAGCGAGACCTACCTGACCAACTACATGGATCGGTGCGCGGGGCCTCTCTGCCTCGACACCCAAGCGTTGAGTCACCTCTTTTTGCTTCTCATATATAGTGTTTCCATTAAAGAGCATTGCAGCTAACGAGTTAATGGAATTTCTCATGCAGATGCCAGAAGCTAAGACAGTCAGTATCCACTAGGACCGGATCGTCGTTCTCAATCAGACGATCGTGAACTTGAGGCATGAGATCCGTGAGCTGGTAAGTCAAACGTTGATTGAATGAATTGAAATTGTTTTGAGGATTTCATGAACTTGACTGGCCATTTGCCCTTTGTTCGATAGTGAGCCGAGTAGGCATACCTCGGTGTGATGGTGGGAGTGACTAGGGGAGTTGGACCCTCGACCTAGGCGGAGAGAGTGAAGAGCTAGAGGGGCATCTGGAGGCGGCTATCGAGCGCACCAAGGAGAGGGAGACGGAGTTAGCTGAGATGGTAAGGACCGAGCACCTTTGATTGGGAACAACTCTTCTTCAGATTCATCTTTGCCTGACTTGTGTATATGCATGAATTTCTTGTAGAGGAAAGAGCTAGAGGCTACTCTAGCCTCTCGACGAGAGCTGGAGGGATGTGTCGAGGACCTGACACGTCGGCTCGGGGAGATGGTATCAGTGGAGAGACTAGAGGGCCGCCTCGCTGAGGCGATGGAGAGAGAGACCCAGGCGCGGGCCCGGGAGATGGCGATGGTGATCCGAGAGCAACGACCTCTCGACCAGCTAGAGGTCTTACGATGGCGGGTACTTCAGAGATACCAGGGCAGAGGCGCTCCGAGAGAGGTAGTGGCTGGACACATTACTCTCTTAGAGTCAGAGCAGATTAGAGGAGGGTTGGAGCTCAAAGTGGAGGAGCTCCTGGAGCTGGTGCAGTCTCACCCGACAGAGCAGAGGGTAGCCCAGCCCACGGCCTCGGGTCTGAAAGCTTCGCAAACCTTGGGATTGCGATAGAGGAGGAGCAGGGACGGTGATGAGATGAGTACCCGGCATAGCCGGCCTCCCACTGATGGAGCTTAGTGAGAGATGTTGTATCTTTGCCGTTTTGATGATGTTAGACATTTTAGTATGAAAAAAATTGATTTATCTGTTTTAAGCTAAAATATTGTTCAGTGCATAAGTGTTCATGCTCAACTAGGGTCAGTGTTAGTTGTGTTCTTACACAACTGAGGTCGATGCTAGTTGCATCTTGTGCATACTAGAGTCAATGCTAGTATAGCATGGTATGCAGGCGAGCATAACAAGGTCTGTGCATATCTTGATCAATTGCACACAATCTCTGTTCATATTTAGTTGATTCAGCATATAACATCTGTGCATATTTCATATGCTCACGTATGAGGTCTGTGCATGTCTTGGTCAGACTGCACGTAACATCGGTGCACATTCCGTGTGTCTGCATATCAAGTCAGTGCAGCTTTCACCTTGTACACACAAGGTTCGTGCATTTAGGGTCGATGCTAGGTATAGTGCATGCATGTCGGTGCTAGTTGTGCTCTTCACAGTCAAGGTCGGTGCTAGTTACTATCGACTTTACAGTCAAGTCAGTGCTAGTCACCCTTGTAGATCATGGAAAATCCACTACTAAGAATAAGAATGGGAAAAGAGGGAGAAAAGGGGAGCATGCGAGGATGCTAAGGGGAATGTGATCGCCAGAGACGCGAGGGCCTCAAAGGATATAACAATAATAAAATGGAGGGATCGCGAAAAATACCTCAAATGCGGGGATTGATGTGAGTGCTTTCCTTCTCTTCTAATCGGCCGGCCGATGAAGAGAGTTTTTCTTGATTGATTACCCTTGTAAAATTAACAAACACCAATAAACAAATATGGATTAGAAACCAAGATGTGTAGCATCAAATCTAAATGTAAATATAGACATAAAAAGCATGGATATGAACACACCTTATTGGTGTTTGGCCTTTAAACCCCTATGCAAAAGGGTAGGTAAAAGATGATGATGATATGTAAAATAACAAGTGTGCAAGTGTTGCACCAAGGAGTCTCAACGTGGTTGAGAAGAAAGATTAACAGAAGATGCAATATGCATGCATATGTATGAACAAAAGAAAAGAATTGAAAAAAAGAAAAGAAAAGCCTGCGCTTTTGATCTTTGGCTTTGATGCTCAATGGGGAGGAAGACTCTGTCGGATGAACGATGATGTGCAGGAGCTTCCTCCTTCAGCCAAGCAGCAGCAGCAGCACCCTGCGTAAAATCGAGAAGAAGAATCCCCCCCGAACAGAGCCGCAGGGCTCTATTTATAGGGCAAACAAACAGATCTTAATCGGATCAGAAGAAGCAATAATCAGCTTAGGCAAGGACTCTAGTTCCCTAATGGAGCAAAGTGATCAAACACGGCAGGGAACTGTTCAGGAAAGCTGCGTTCGAGCAGGACACGAAAGGTGGAAGACAACCTCGGTAAGGGCGTCAATTCACAAATTGACGACCTGCCATAGGGCGTGAATTGAAAACACGTCTGGGAACAAGGCGTCATTTCCTGAATCAATTTTTAGAAATAAAACCTCCCTGTATTTGAAAATTGTGAAAGACGCCTGAGCTAAAGGCGTTAATTAAAAACGCGCCCTACCAAGGGACGTTAATCAATATGATAAACATCCAAAAGAGAAAGGACAACTGTCGATTCGGGTGTCAATTTAATTGACGTTCGAATCAAGGTCGTTAATTCAAAATATTCAAAACAGGGTCATTTTTTATTTCTCAATATTATTTTCCCATTTTTTAGGTGGAGGTGCATCCAACTGTGCTGATTCCAATGACTATTTTTGTGTATTTTTCTGACACCCGGAAGGCCATCAAATCACCTCTGGAAGAGGGTTTAAAAATAATATTAAAATAATCAAATTGAAAGTGACGCCCTTGCATGTGTCGTGAATTCTATTTTTTTAATTTTTATTTTATTAAAAATCAAAATAACGTCTCATGCTAAGTCGTTAATTCCAAAACAATTCCGAAAAATCTTCAGAAAAATCCAGAAAATTATGAAAATAGAGGAATTGATGCCTGATGGAAGTGGCGTCAATTTTCTTTTTATTTTTTTTTAATTTTCTTAAAATGAAATGACGCCCCTCTTCATGTCGTTAATTCTGAAAAATTCATAAAAATAGAGAAAAATGCCCAAAAAATCCAGAAAAATAGGAAAAAATAAGAAAATGGAGAAAAAATAGAGAAATCCAAGGAAAGTGGGAAAAACACTCAAACAAAGTTAATTTGAGGGTCAAATTGGGGTATTACAAAGTAATATGAGATGTACTCACAGTAACGTCAATTTTGGCGTGTCTACAGCTGTCCCGCCTTGGCGTCTACTTTGCAAGGGAGCAGAGCAAACTGAAAAGTAGATGCCAAGGTGTGATGAGACACGCAATCAACATCACTTGATGAGAATGAAATCAAAAGCTCGAGATGAAGCAATCTCGGGAAATTCAATGAAATCAACGATGTTTGGATAAAATAGGGAGTGTGCACGCGGGCACGAAGGAGAATGATCAACTTCTAGTGCGGTGGAAGTATCCCAGGTCACAAACCTGTAGGTTTCACCATTGGGGAGTGATTACCAGCCAATGTGGACGTGCTGCAGTCAAGGTGGATCAAGGGAAAAGGATTGAAATAAGATGATAGAAATCTAAATAAGGAGCTTTCGAGAAAATGACCCAAATCAGCGACAAAACGAACTGAGGATTCCATTCAGCAATGAATATCTCATATCTTGAAAGATTAAGATCAATTTGACTCTCCAAATCAGCTTATCAGAATGATTTTCCAACGTTGATTCAAAGTCCTATATGAATGCATGCTGGGTTTAAAAGAAAAATTAAAACAAATGAAAATATAAGATAATCAAGGATAATATTGTTAAACTGTCAAGACTGGGTCAAGAAACTGATTTCGCGAGCTGATACTAAGCCGAAGCCCGTTTATCCACGCATCAACTCGCAAAAGGGAACCATCGTCCCCAGTCTTGGACGGCTCAACGGCCTATCCGTATGACTAAGACGCCTCTGGAATCATCATCGTTTTTGATGAAGGGGAACTCAAATTCCAGATTTACCAAAGTCACAAGGTCCTTGATATAATCTAGTAGCGTATGTAACATATAGTAAAATGCATACAGGGGGGATGGTGATAGCAATGAGCATGGGGGAACTGAGAAATGAGGTGCAAGCACCGTGGGGCTTGGATGATGATGCCCAGTCGGTGGGACCAAGAGCTTCTTCCTGTACTCAAAGATTCATCAGCCAAGATATAAAAGATAACAAGCAATGAAGAAGGCATTTAAGCATATCAAGCATAGCATGAATCAAAGCATCAATAGCATGTATGTATCATATCATGAATAGCATTCAAGTGTGCACAGCGTGAAAGGCATGAATAACATAGATAGCATCATTAAAGCATAGATAGCATAGCATCATTGTTTGTCGTTTGTCATGAGGATGACAACTTGGCTAATCAAGATTTGGAGTTGAATGATCAAGATCTGATAATGCCCATCGGCGGAGTGATCAGCAAGATTTGATAAAAAAGATTTGGAGATGAATAATCGGAGTAATGCGTAGCAAATTATGAAGATGTGATCAATTGTGAACATGGGAAGAATCAAAAGGTAGATGGCAATGAATGGAGAGGACTCATCCCGTGCTCTTGGTCCTTGCAAAGTTGTCGTTCCTGCAAAAGCACCATCAGAAAAATACAATGCAATTTTTTGGATTTTGAAATATACAAATTTTTATGAGTTTTGAAAATATTTGAATTTTTATGTAGATTTTGAAAAATATTTGAATTTTTATTATGAATTTTGAAAATATTCAATTTTTGTTAGATTTTGATCAGGAAATATTCAATTTTTTTTGGATTTTGGCTTAGAAAATATTCAAATTTTTTTTGGATTTTGACTTAGGAAATATTCAAGTTTTTTTTTGTTTTTTTTTTGTTTTGATTTTTTTGTTTTTGTTTTGTTTAGACATTGTTAATGCAGCATCAAAGGATATTTTTGAACCACTGGCTAGGGGTCCTTGTTCCTTCCCCTTTTGCTAAAATTACCCAAAGCCGAGCGTGCATTGAAGGGTGGCGCCCTATAACTGACTGCCCTTGATTAACGGTGCTCCTACCAAGGCCATACCCGAGAAACATTCGGTCTTAGAGGGAGAAGAGAAGAATAATTGAGGATAAGCTTTATGCAGGATGGGAGATGTCGGGACTTGAATTCCTTCTAAGGTGTTTCCCCTCAAAGAGGTAGTCTGTTGTGCCGGGGCTTTGTGCCTTTGATTTTTAGACCCTTGACATGCATACGACCAGGGTTTTCCCTGCGGGGACTTTGCCACTCTTGACATGCCATAATTCACAATTTTACTTTTATCAAAATTTTGACTTGATTTTCATAATAGCTCTTTTGGCGAGATGTATATCATGAAAACTCATATTGATTTTGGGTCAAGACTGCCCCTATTTGAGACTCCTCTCGTATTGGGGATTACCCTGGGTGGGTCATCTCATCCGTCAACCTCTTGCGTCTTCATTCGGCCGAGTAAAGAAGTGAAAAGACTTTCAAATATACTCATGGCATGGCCAAAGTAGGGACGGTGTTTAACCAAAGGAGCCGGCTAAGGACGCCGTGAAGTGTGTGGAATGCCCAGCTAAGGGTTACTCTTAACAAGCGGGGAGAGAATGTCGAATTCCCGACGTGGGTTTTTTATTAACCAAAGGTGCTACAGAGCAAGCCTAAAGACTCTTTCAGTTTTTTTTTTAAAGATGAAATTCAATACAGATAAATTCCTAGGATAAAGGCTTAAAATATCACTCTTAATCATGTTAAGAAGCACTTCACTTTGAAAATCATGCGTGAGATAATGATATCATAATAATACGTATTTACGCCAATATGTTACCTTGCAACCTTTGTAGAAGCAGCTGTCAGAGGCGAGGTTGATCATTGTGGGATAGTCCTCTTTGGCAGTCAAAAGGATTGGAAGCAAATGGTTTGAAAGTGGCTTAACAAGAAGGAGTGGTGCCAAGACCAGACTCAGACGAATAAGGAAAAAAGGAAGAGAGGCGAGGGCTAGAACTCCCTCACTAAGGTGTGGAGACCCTGATCACATGAAAGGTCTACAGAAGAAGCGGAGAATTAGAAGGAGGAGTGAGGACTAAAGCCTCGAAAGCAGTGAGAGAATGGGCAGATGCCCAAGGCAGTGGATGTGGAAGAAGTTGGGTCGGACCCAGGATTAGGGGGAATCAGAAGAAGAAATTGATAGATGGAAAGAGGCGGATCTGGAGGGTCTGGGAGTAAAGGAGGAGAATCGTGATAGGAGGAATCATCCGGAGGCTCCGGAGGGATAAGATATCGAAGGACGCGGTGCCCAGGGAAGAAATAGGAAAAAGATGATGGAAAAGGAGGAAGAAAATGAAGGATGTGATGTCCCGGAGGAGCAGAAAAATGAATCGGAAGAAAGATGGAGGGTCCGGAGGTTCCAGAGGGAAATATTGAGGGACGCGTTGCCCTCGGAATGGAAAAAGATGATAGAAAAGGAAGAAAAGAATGAAGGACATGATGTCCCGAGAAGCAAGAGGATGAATTGGAGGAAAGATGGAAGGTCCGAAAGTTCCGGGGGTAGAAAATGGAAAGGGGCGTCATGCCCAAGGGATTGAGAGAGGGGTGAAGGATCTGGAGGTTATGGGGGAAGAAGATAGAAAAGGGCGCGATGCCCTGGGAGAAAGTCCGGAGGTTCCGGAGGAAGAAGACGGAAAGGGGCACGATGCCCAGGGAGAATCAGTAAGAAGCCCAGAAGATCCAGACTTGAGGGTGTGCAGGGGCGCGATGCCCAAAGAGCGAGATCCGGAGGTTCCGGAGGAGGAAGATACCATGGGACGCGATGCCCAGGGAGGACGGGAGAGAAATTCGGGGAGTCCGGATGCAATGGTTGGAAAGGGGCGCGATGCCCTGAGGAAAGATTGGAGAGGGTGCAATGCCCGGGCAGTGTAAGGGGACCCGCAGATCCTGAAGATGAAGATGAATAAGATGGGAAATGCGGAAGATCCGGAGGTTCCGGAAGGCGGGGAAGATACGGGTCCGGAAACCCGAGAAAGAAGAAGTGCAAATGTATGCGGATGCAATGCAACAGATGCATGAATGCATGAAATGCAAAGAATGTGAAGAATACGAGGGATGAGAGGATGAGATCCTCCTCTTCGCCTGTGGAGTGGCCCATGAAAAATCGATGATAGATGTGAATGTGGGTGAAGTTGAATAGAAGGTGGAAGGTCCCTTAGTGGAAGCATGTCTACCCCTCCACGGTAGCAAAAGTGTACAACCGGATAAAATCAAAGTCTGTGATGAAGCTTTAACAATCACTGCCAACTCCCTTGGAGGGTGAAGAGTGACAATGTGAGAGAATTGGAAAATTAGAGCGTGAAGCATTGTCATATCCAAGGATTGTGGTGTTTGAAAAGTGTTGAACAAAGCAGGCGTTCGCCCCTTGTATGAAATAGAAGGTTCCAAATTGAAGGATCGGAACAAGGGGTGCCCTGTCTGGCCCTTAGACATAGACTTATACGGCATCAACGCTTGGCATTCTCTTCTGGTGAGTAGCGGCGGGGGCTTGGCCTCTTCGACCATTCTTGGCACAACAACCCGGATTGGCATTCGACAAATAAGTTCTTGCATCTTGAACATCATGGCCGCGGCCAAATCTTTCTTTTCCGGCTCTTGATCATCTTCATCACAAGTACTTACAGAAGGACACCCGTTTCGAGTAGTAAAGGGGGGTGAAGCGGAGGCGGAAGGTTCCATAGATGGTGGAGGTATAATGGAAGGTGTTGGAGAAAGGGTGAGTGGAAATGGTGGTTCAAACACGTCGAGCTTCTCCCTTTGCTCGGAAGCAGTCGGGGTTGGCTCGAGTGCAAAAAGGGGTGAATCCTGCTCAGGATTAGCCACGGGTAAGGGTGAAGGGTTAAGTAGTGGAATAGGAGTGGCTAGGTCATGGGTTAAAGGTATAATGGAGGGCCGAGGTGGCGGTAATAGGAGGTTAGCTGATGAAGTGGAGGCTAATGGTATAGCAGGTGGAGGTTTAGCGGAGGCCGGTGCTGTGGAGGTTGATGGTATAGCAGGAGGTGTAAAAGTATCAGGTTTGGTCCGGAGGAAACGCCGGATGGGGCGAGCGGTGTCTGGGGTAGGAGACATGTCTTGGTGCGCCGACATGGGTGATTGGAGTATTGATCCCTCGTCATAACACCAATAAGTCTTAGAAGCGGGGGTTGTATTAAGGACGATGGCATCGTCTTGAGCAGGGGGTTCATCCAGTGGTAGCGGAGGGAGAGGAAAACGAAGAAAACTCGGAAGGGATGCCTGCAAAGCTTCATCATCATGTGCCGTCTTTAATTCTTCAATTGCCGGTTCTTCCTTATCGAGTTCAAGTGGATGCCATGGTGGAGATGTATTAGTAGGTGGTGGAATGTAATGGTATTGCAGATGATGTGGTGAATGCAAGTGTGAATGTGTAGGCGGAGGCGGAGGGCCATATGAATGAACGGGGTGAATGGGTGGAGGATGGACAACGTCCACTTGAACGTTGAAATCTGCCGGCTCTTGCTTGCTTGAACTGTCGACGCCGTAGCCGTCTCTCCTATCCTTCCAATCTTTCTCCATCTTTGTAATGTCATTTAGAGCCGCATAAAGGGGATTGACTGGAGTAGGAGGAGCGGGCCGTGGGCTCGTAACCCTCTTTAATTGTTCCTCCAACAAAGTGACTTTGTCGAGAAGAGTTTGTTGGAGGGGTGTGACTTGAGCAACAGAGGGTCGGCAGGGCCTTGAAGGAGGGGCCGCACAAAAAGGCCGTGGAAGGGGATTAATGGGATGACCCATAGAGGAACCCGGATGGGCCGGGTTGCAAGGAATAAATGGGCCTTGGGGCCGTGGTGGAGGAGGAATAAAAGGAGGCGGGTGACGGGCCACCCGAATAGGGGTAGGTGTGGACGAAGGAGGCAGGTATTGGACCACCCGAGGAGAAGTGTGAATAGGAGGAGATGGGTGATGGGCTACCCGGGTAGGAATGTGAATAGAAGAGGGAAGTGGGTGATGGGCCACCCGCGTAGGATTGGAAAGAGGATGAGGGGAATGAGGTGCACCCTCAACAACGGCCTTAAGGGCTTGGATTTGTTGAGGGGTGAGATGATCTAATGCATGCAAGATCTGGGAGACCTTCTCATCTTCGGGAGGAGACGGTCCCGTAGGAGTAGTGGCTCGCGATTGAGGCGAGGGACCATGGGATTGGATATTGCCCATGGGTGGGGTAAAACCGTGAAGATGAGGGCGTGGTCCCTTTAAAAGATTATGGTGAGAGTTGTGATGAATATGTTGAAATTGAAGGGAATAAGATGTGCTAGGCTGATCACCCTCATGAGCAAAGTTTGGATTAAACATGTTGTTTTCTCTATCAAGGTAAGTCATCAATCAAAGTTCAAGCAAAATAATTTGCAAAGAAGCACACAAGTTGGAATGGTTACCTTTGATTTCTTTTTGTTTGAACCTTGGTGAATTAATGATTTTTAACCAAAATTGGAGTGATTCACACAAGGGAGGAACCTAGTTTCAATGTAAGTTCACTTCGATGCCAACTAGGAACACTCTCTCACCGTGTATAGGCCAACTAAACCCGGGACTTCAAAGGTACCACCTGCCCAGCGTCCGTGAGAGAATCCACGGGTGCGGGGGCTTACGGAGGCTTGGTTTAGGAATTTCCGGTCCAATGAGACGGAGTGCTCAATGGAGGGTCCTTCCTTCACCAAGAGGGGGTGTGGCTCCTAATGTAGAGAGAGGAGGTCTCCCAAACCAATGCAAATGGATGAATGCAAGATAAGATAAGCAGCTCACACCAATATAATCAAATAATAGAGGTAAGTATCAATCCAGCATGAATGATCACAAGAAACAAGCCTCTGTAAACGCACAGGAAAGAGGCGACCTGGCAGCAGTCGCTTACCAGTAAAAGAGACGATAGCGTCGCTGTCGTGAATCACAGAACCGCGCCTTAGTGTAAGGCGCTAAATGTGAAAAGACGCCTCTGGCAGAGGGCGTCAAAAGTGTGTGGTGCGCACGCTCAAAGAAAAACACGCCTTGATGGGAGGCGCTTCTCAACAAAAGGACGCCCTCAGGGAAGGACGTGAATCCTCAGACAGAATAAAACACCAGGGATATGTGATGAAAGACGCCTTCGTAGGAGGCGTCGAAAATATAAAACACGCCCTGGATAAAGGCGTTAAATCAAAACGCGCCTTTGTGAAAGGCGTTAATTCAGAAAAATCACAAACTGGCTCATCTCGGGGAGTATGCAGTGTGCACAGTGGAGGGTGCCCGTGGGGCACAAAGGAGAGGTACCGTGGGTACCAAAGGGAAAGGGCACACGTGGGTGCCAAAGGGGAAAGGGGTAATCAATAGAAAAATAGTGGAAGTCCCACCGTGATCGCCAATTTGTAGATCATAGAAAATCCACTACTAAGAATAAGAATGGGAAAAGAGGGAGAAAAGGGGAGCATGCGAGGATGCTAAGGGGAATGTGATCGCCAGAGACGCGAGGGCCTCAAAGGATATAACAATAATAAAATGGAGGGATCGCGAAAAATACCTCAAATGCGGGGATTGATGTGAGTGCTTTCCTTCTCTTCCAATCGGCCGGCCGATGAAGAGAGTTTTTCTTGATTGATTACCCTTGCAAAATTAACAAACACCAATAAACAAACATGGATTAGAAACCAAGATGTGTAGCATCAAATCCAAATGTAAATATAGACATAAAAAGCATGGATATGAACACACCTTATTGGTGTTTGGCCTTTAAACCCCTATGCAAAAGGGTAGGTAAAAGATGATGATGATATGTAAAATAACAAGTGTGCAAGTGTTGCACCAAGGAGTCTCAACGTGGTTGAGAAGAAAGATTAACAGAAGATGCAATATGCATGCATATGTATGAACAAAAGAAAAGAATTGAAAAAAAGAAAAGAAAAGCCTGCGCTTTTGATCTTTGGCTTTGATGCTCAATGGGGAGGAAGACTCTGTCGGATGAACGATGATGTGCAGGAGCTTCCTCCTTCAGCCAAGCAGCAGCAGCAGCACCCTGCGTAAAATCGAGAAGAAGAATCCCCCCCGAACAGAGCCGCAGGGCTCTATTTATAGGGCAAACAAACAGATCTTAATCGGATCAGAACAAGCAATAATCAGCTTAGGCAAGGACTCTAGTTCCCTAATGGAGCAAAGTGATCAAACACGGCATGGAACTGTTCAGGAAAGTTGCGTTCGAGCAGGACACGAAAGGTGGAAGATGACCTCGGTAAGGGCGTCAATTCACAAATTGACGACCTGCCATAGGGCGTGAATTGAAAACACGTCTGGGAACAAGGCGTCATTTCCTGAATCAATTTTTAGAAATAAAACCTCCCTGTATTTGAAAATTGTGAAAGACGCCTGAGCTAAAGGCGTTAATTAAAAATGCGCCCTACCAAGGGACGTTAATCAATATGATAAACAGCCAAAAGAGAAAGGACGACTGTCGATTCGGGCGTCAATTTAATTGACGTCCGAATCAAGGTCGTTAATTCAAAATATTCAAAACAGGGTCATTTTTTATTTCTCAATATTATTTTCTCATTTTTTAGGTGGAGGTGCATCCAACTGTGCTGATTCCAATGACTATTTTTGCGTATTTTTCTGACACCCGGAAGGCCACCAAATCACCTCTGGAAGAGGATTTAAAAATAATATTAAAATAATCAAATTAAAAGTGACGTCCTTGCATGTGTGGTGAATTCCATTTTTTTTAATTTTTATTTTATTAAAAATCAAAATAACGTCCCATGCTAAATCGTTAATTCCAAAATAATTCCGAAAAATCTTTAGAAAAATCCAGAAAATTGGGAAAATAGAGGAATTGACGCCTGATGGAAGTGGCGTCATTTTCTTTTTATTTTCTTTTAATTTTCTTAAAATGAAATGATGCCCCTCTTCGTGTCGTTAATTCTAAAAAATTCATAAAAATAGAGAAAAATGCCCAGAAAACCTAAAAAAATAGGAAAAAATAAGAAAAGGGAGAAAAAATAGAGAAATCTAAGGAAAGTGAGAAAACACTCAAACAAAGTTAATTTGAGGGTCAAATTGGGGTATTACAAGGTAATATGAGATGTACTCACAGTAACGTCAATTTTGGCGTGTCTACAACCCTGTCTACATATTCAGTCGGTACATACGTTCTTCCTGCATGACTAACGTCAGTGTAGTTTTCAGCCAGATGCATACATCATCGGTGCATGTTCTCCTCCTTCAAACAAGGTCTGTGCACATGAGTATTAAAGGTCCGTGCCCGATTCACCAAGGTCAGTGCACAGTTGCCCTGCGCATGATTAAAGTCGGTGCAAGGTTGTCTTTGCACTTGACCATAGTCAGTGCAGCTTTTGCTTACAAGCATATGAAGGTCGGTGCACCTTCTACCTCATGCATATAGGTCGGTGCATAAATGCTCACTATGTCTGTTCAGCCTTAGCCTCGTACATACGAGGTCCGTGCATATCTGCTTCTAACGTCAATGTTAGTCCATGTCTTTGTGCATTAAGGTCAGTGCCATTATCAAATGGCTAACAGTTACGAATGTCTTTGCCAGGTGAGTTATATAGTTCAGCATCTACTGAGCAAGTTTCACGTGCTAGTTAAAGTATCAGGTCGATGGCTCATGATCCAAGGCAAGGACAAGAACAGATGATCCTGTCATGTGGACTGCTACAGTACTATAATTCTGACACGTGGAATCAAAAAGGATCAGATCTGCGTGAAAGGATTGGGCGGGAACCGTGGCACCCACGCGCCCATCATCCGCCTATAAAAAGGGATCGAAGGCTGGGAGAAAAATATAGAGAAGAAGGAGAGGAGAAGTTGAAGATAGAAAAAGAAAGAGCATCTAAAGCCAGAGCCAGTACAAAACTTCCCCATTCGAGAAGAGAGCCAGTTCAAAAAGGAGAAGAGCCTAAGTAATCTCAAGGATTAGAGTCTGAAAGCTGCTTCTTCGGAAGCTACATTGTTACTGTCTTCGAGCGATTATTTCTCTGATTGTTTTCATCTTCTTCGAATGTTTTGTTTTGCATTTCTCAATTCCTTTCTGTTACCATCCAAGTCCAGTTGGAGGAAGGGAGACTGTGTCTCCGGTTGAGAGTAGCGTGCTACTTGTGGTTTCCCTCCATTGTGTTTGGAGGAAGAGGGGATTGTTCCTCTGGTTCGCGAGTTGCTGGGAGCAATTCACGGGGTTCCCCTTTGCAGTGTGCAAAGGAAGGAAGGTTGGTCCTGCAGTGTTTCTTCTAGTTATCAGAAGATCATGGAGAGTGTTCCCTAGGGAAAGCTGTAAGGCAGTAGATGTTGCAGACTGAGTCTGCGGTTCTAATTGCTTAGTGCAAGAAGCCTTACTCCGGAGGAGTAAGGGGTGGACATAGATTGCATATCGCAATCGAACCACCTTAAAAACTCTTTGACCCATTGGTGTGGTTTGCATATCTGTCTCTCTTACTATTTTCAGCACGCCAGCTGTTCGATTGTTTCACATAGTAGCTCTCGTTTTCTTTAAGCATCTGTCAATCTACCTGCTTCATGGCTAGACTAGAGAAGCTTCCCTACTGCGTTTATGATCTACAAAAGTTGGTCTTCAGATTAATTTTTGAATTGGGGGTGATCTATTCACCCCCCTCTTCTAGCTCACCCATAGTGTGAACTATCAATTGGTATCAGATCAGGTTACCCAACATGTGGTCCAACGACCAGGGTAAATCTGGATCCAGTAATCCTCGCAGTTTCATGGCTGAGGGACAGTCTATTAGTCACCCTCATTTTTTCGATGGTAATAACTATTTTTACTGGAAAAATAGGATGGACGTATTCCTGAGAGCGCAGAGCCATGAACTCTGGAGAGTGATCACCATGGGACCATACGATCTCCCACCAAATGAAGATGCGTGGACAAAGGATCACATCAGGCTTTCAACAGTCAACTGGTCGGCTCTCAACATAATCCATTGTGTAGCTCATCCAGAAGAGTACGCCAGGATCTCAGCCTGCCAGACAGCCAAGAAGATGTGGGATGAATTAGAGCTCATCTACGAAGGTACATCCCAAGTCAAGGCCACCAAGGTAAATATGCTCACCTTTGAGTATGAATTATTTAAGATGAAATCTGAAGAGAATATTACGAAAATGTATGCTTGGCTGTCGCTGATCACTAACAACCTTAGAGGGCTGGGGAAACAAGTTTAGAAGGGGATCTAGTCAGGAAAATCCTTAGATCGTTAACCCCCACATGGCACACCAAGGCCATTGTGATAGAGGAGTCTAGGGATCTGTCAAAACTGACATTCACTGAGCTGATATGATCCTGTTTGCGATGGGATCTTTCCGTTCTCTCCGGTTTTCTTTTTATTTATTTATGATTATCGTTTGGGTTTATTTGGTTTATTTCACGTGTCGATCAATCAATTAACTGACTGGCAGATAACTGACTGATTGACTACGCGGGCGTGCCAGTCACGTGAGTGACAAATTTATTATGCGCTCATTCTGACCCGTGTCGGGCGAAAGTGAGATTCGATCGGGACCAGGAGTCCGCCATACCATAAAGGCTATGGCGTTAATTACATCCCCCGCGAGGAGGGAAAACCTTTGATTAATTGTCGAGATAGTGGGCCGTCAAGGCCGGAATAAAGATGCGATGTTGTAAGCATGACGGGATCACATGAGATGCATTTATCTATCATGCAAGAGAGGCATGGTTCATTAAATTGGAGGCCCTTGGTATGTGGCGAAGGACGTAGGTCCGAAGACCACCATCGCGCATAGCGGAGACTTCCGATCGGGGGTAACCCGGTCTTCCGTCAATGCCATTTGATATACCCGAGGGTCTATGCAAGCATGCATGCATGATATTCGTGACTATGCTAAGCATGGCAATAGAGTTATGAAAACAAACAGTGATCAATCACATTTATTAATCTCCGCCAAGGGGAATGATAATGGTAACACAAGCATGATAACGAAAGTGAAGTGCTGACGGACATGGTAGTGAAAGCATGATAATAAGACGATTCGGACTCGAACAGCCCTTCCCTTATTCAGTTTATCACTAATTAGGGCTTGTTAACTCCGACCACGGGAGACGAGGATCACTCCGGAGGTGAGTGAGTGATTAAAACAGCACAAGGGTTCAAAACCGGCGCGGCCACGCGTAGGAGTAGGTTTCCCCGGTGCGGCCAAACGTAGGTGAAAGTGTTTAATCTGGCGCGGCCATGGCAAAGTTAATCCGAGCGATGGCCTTGGGGCGCGCCGGTTTAGGGTGCGCTGGGAACAAGCCAAAGAAAAACAAGAAGATATGAGTCTATCGTTAATCCGGCGCGGGGGGGGTACCACGCCGTATTAGGGCGCACCGGATTTGGACCGCGCCGTTTTAGCTTATTTTTTGATGAATTTTGAAACCATTTAAGTTCACTAAGATTCTGTTGAGAGTTTTGAAGTTAGTTGGGCCGATTGCTTGTTTAATTGAAGTCCAGAACTCTTCCAGAATGAAGTGATGAGCTAGTGCGAGGTCCATACTCGAGCACTATGGTCCCTGATTCAGAATTAATGTTTTTATTATGGCCGGTCCGCAGAGACGACTTGATCGTCTAAAACCTGCCAAAAATTGGGCAGCATCTCCCCTGAACCTGAAAGGTTGCAGGAGAGGAACGGGGTCATACTCACTTGTGGAGTAAGCCCCTAAACTGACGGTCTGTATGGTGACAGCCAGCAAATTCCCAACGGATAGGATACGTACGAGGGGCACCAAAGCTCCGTGGGTGGAAGCAGAGGACCGAGGTAGCTCGTGACGGAAGCAACACCCCGAGGACTGGCCTACAAGGGGTGTGCGACCTACAGCACACACTGCACCTGCTAGAGAGAGAGACCCTTAGGGAAAGAGGCTCCGAGGACTAGCCTGCTAGGAGCATTTACCCCTTGGTCACCACAGGGTCCCGAAGGGCTGTGGGTTTGAGATTGTTGGGCTGGAGCCCCCTATTGTTGTCAGCTTCGTGACTCATGAGAAACATCCATCACTCGAGAGTGGAGTTCCCTTGGCCAATTAGCAGCTCTGTGGAACGATGGGAGATATCCCCCCCCTCCCTGGGTGGAGGGCTAAGATGTTAATGCTCACGAGACCGGGTTGCCATTCATAGAATAGAATGCAACAGCAGTCACGGAAAGAGGTGATCGATATGCAACTAGAAAAGTTTGCCTACACACGCATACCCACAAATGACTGGAATGCAGTAGTCGCGAAGTGGACTTCACTATCCCAGAAACGTCACCGGCCTCCTCTGAACAACGGAGAAATGCAAAGAGGAGGGGAGGCGAAGGTCAGATTTTGTATAAAAATGGAGAGAAACGTGTGCACAGGCACAGGCGCGGAGGACCCAGGGAGGGGTTATCCATGTAGCCCATGGCATACCAGGGCGCGTTCGGAATCTGGAGAAACCAGGATCTTGAAGCCGTATACGGGAAGACCCTAATAGATATATACATCTATCGAATGAAATAGCAATGGAGGAGGGAGACAAGACGTTAAACATTCAACCCATTGGTGCATTCATATACACATGCTATCATTCCATTGACGGGGGGAAACCACCCACATATCACGAGTTCGGTGCCGGCATCGCGGCACGGCCACCATTCTACTCGCAAGAGAGTTCACAAAAGAGCAGATAAAAAAAAGGACGTAGAGAAGGGGGGAGGGGTTGGCTCATATCATCGCCATCCCTCCCCCTCTCGCTTACATTCGATAGAGAGAAAGCAAGGCCGGGAATCAACGGAAACGTAGGCGCCCACCTGTTCCCAGAACAGAGTATCGGGAAGCCTTCTTCTTCTCCGGCTACGGAGGGCTTCAGGCAGAGGAGGGAAGACGGCGGTGATGGGCACTCAGGGAAGCCTACTTCACTCGCAAGAAACCCTTTCTCTCCCCCCAGACGATTGGCTCTCAGACCTCTATCTTTCCTCTCGATTTTTCTCCTTTTCTCTTTTTTTTTTTCAAAAGCCCCTCTTCTTCTATTTCCATTGTCTCTCTCTTTATCAATCGAACGGCTGCCTATATATAGGAGCAGATTCGAAGTTTTTAACCTGGCGTGGAGAATGGAGCGCCGGGAAAGGGAGCTCATCCTTTACGCGTCGGAATAGGAGGGCGCCGGGTGGAAGGTTCTTTGCTCGTCGGAATAAGGGGCGCCAGATGGGGGCGCACCGATTTAGGGCGCGTCGTGTTAATGCTCTTCGCACGTCGCGAGTCAGCCGATGAGTCCGGGGATGATTCCGGGGGTCACCGTGAACATTTATCTCGCCAATGCTCCTTGAAACCTCGAAAAGACGCCTTGTTAAAGCTTTCAGGCCGACGTATGGCCATTCTTGGAACTTTCGATGACTTTGGTTTGATCACGCGGGTTTTCTGCTGACACGGCTCTCGGCACTATGATAAGTGTCGCTGGCTCGGTCTGGCTTGTGCTCAAAGCTCCTTGGAGGGTGGGATAACACCAGGGATAGTCCCGCCTGAGCTGGGCGATCATTCGGCCACTAAGGGGCCCATCTGGGCGGGGAAGCCGTACCCGTGCTGGGTGACCGGGATCTTTTGCCGACAGAGCTTTCGGTCCTCCATTCTGAAGAGCCAAGGGGACTCTTTCATCTTAGGAGAATCTTTCATGAGGTGGGTAGCCACTGGGTAGACCGTTGTCCTTGGTCAGACAACGGGTATAGTGTTTGCGGCACGACGGAGTCAATGCCAGTTCATTGGGCAGGCTTGGTCGCACTGCCGGTTGGTTGTGAGTTCATCTCGGTTCTCCTAAGGTGAAGTCCCTGGCGTTCATACGGGGTGACTTGAGGCTCTGGCAGCTTGAGAAGTCTTCAGTATGTTGATCTTTATCGGCTTCCGTGCTTCAGCGGGCCGCATCATTCGTCTTTATGGCTTGGTCGCCGACGATCACATTTTGGGTGCCAACAAATGCCCCCCAGACATGGGTGTTGCAAGCGAGGCACGAGTGTCGCAAGGCCGACGGATGAGCTTCGCCTGGAATGATCTCCTCTTCAGTTGACAGGAGCTTGGGACGGCCCTTGATCCGACACGGATGTTAATCCGGCGTCATTTGAATGTTAATACGGCGCGGGTTAATTCGGCGAGCCCTTGGCTTTTAACAACTAATCCGGCGCGGTCCTGGGCATTTGGCCAGTAATCCGGCGCAGTCCTGGGCATTTGGCCAGTAATCCGGCGCGGTCCTGGGCATTTGGCCAGTAATCCGGCGCGCCTTTTCCATTGACATTTTAATTCGGCGCGGCCAATTCCGGCGCACATTTTTATCGAAGGAAGTTAATCCGGCGCGCTAAATAGCGCGCCATATTAACCGAAGGGGAGGCTTCCGTATATATTCTTCCCCCTTCTATTTTTTCTTCATTCTTCCTCATTTGCAAAATTTCTTTCTCTCTCTTCCTACTCTTCCTGCGGCGCCGAGTGAGGTGAGGGCGAGAGCGAGTTTCTCAAGGGTGAGCGGAGCGTCGTTCATTCGGGTTTTAAACCCATTTTTGGGCCCCGGGAGGCTTCTGGTAGGGCTTGCCCTCGGAGCTATTTCCCCGGGTGTTCCTTTTGGCCTCGGTGTAATGCCGATGGCTGCTTTTAGGGATCGTTCCCTTAGTGGATGTGCTCCCGATTTTCTTTGGCAATTCTCCCGTGATGGGGGACTCTGCCAAAATTTTGTTAGAACTCTGTCTTTGATCAGCTATTTTCTGACTTTGCTTATTGTTTGATGTGCTTTTTTGCAGCCATCATGGCATCCGGTTCTTCTTCTTCTGCCTCCCGTGCCGTGGTGACGTGGGAGAACGTTTATTCCCTTGATCGGGGGCATGATCAGCTTGCTATAGTTGCAGAATCCTCGACTCGGAGACCGATACTGTGGACACTGGCAGTCTCGTCATTCTCGGAGGCGATTCTTTTCATTATGACCGGGAAGACGCCGTCAGGCGAGATCACCCCAAGGACAAGCACCTGATGTCCTGCCTTCGGCGTTTCAATCTTCAGGGGAAGAGAGATCTGTTCCTCGTCCGCAAAGCCGAGCAGGCCTTGTTAGTAGAGAGGGATAGCCTATCAGACTGTGTGGTGCAGGGAAGGCCAATTTATCTTCCCGGAGAGGTCATGAAATGAAGCGTCGTGCTGGGGCTGCAAGATCTGGCTCCAGAAGATAGGCTGCTGACCAGGGCCCCTGAATTTGTACCCGCTCGGTGGAATGATTCCGCCGGTAGGGTGGACCGGGAGAAGCCGATCTTTGGCTTGTTTCTTGCCCCGTTGAAATGGGGGTAGAGAGAAGAATCGCTTCTGCTGGACTGCCTGGCGATCCGCTTTAAGCACCAGATATCTGTGGGGTGGTTTGCCGAGCTGAGGGCCACCGACGCTCACGCATTTAGACCTGGAGCGGTGGAGTTCACAGATTATGTGCTGCATCATTACGCTCCCATCCTGACCAGGGCTGGCGTCTACCACAGCGTGTATGCCTCGAGATACCGCTACCCCATCTCCCGAGGCTTATGCTGTGGCATGATCGAAGTGTTTTGCCCGAAGTACAACACTTTCTATACCTCGAAAGGGGAGACCTCTCTGGATCTATACCCATCGATGGAGAACCGTATGAGGAGGTCTGCTGGCCTGACTGGCTGAAGGATCAGACCGACGGTGAGGGTCGGTATCTGGCGGGTTACGCTTATCGCTATCTGATGAAGGCATACCGCACCCTCTATCATTCGTCGCACGACACGAGGGAAGCTCGGAAGCCGGGCGAGAAGCGGAGGGTGCGGATGGTCGCCTGGCTCCAATATTTCTTCGGCGGGAAGAAGAAGTATGAAGATTTTCCCCCGATAGCACCAGTGGCTCAGAGGCGGAAGAAGAGAGTCTGACGCCAGGCCGCCTCATCATCATCTTCAAGAGGAGGGCAGATGGAGGACCCAAACCCTACTGGTGTCGACGCAGTCACCCACTGTGCTGCGTACCTGGTCTACTGGATCTGTTCTTTCGCTCTTCCGCAAGGTGACGAGAGTGTAATTAAGGTAGAGGCCATTTATCCTGCCTGTCTTATGGCTTGGGGTACCAAGCTATCTCTTTACCCAGTGGCTCTGTGTCTCATTTACAAGATGTTGGGAGACCTGCACAAGACACGTCTCCCTAGGAATCTTCGGACGGTTGGTCCGTTACACTTTTTCAATGCTTGGGTCTGTACCCTATTCCCAGAGGCGGCTCCTCGGGCGTTACAGTCGGTTCCTCTTGTTCCACGGATGATAGAATTCGCGAGTGCTGAGCCATCCTCACTAGCGGAGCAGCTCTTCGCCATCCGGGGCAAGTTGGCCCGTATTCCCACAGATTCGCCCGGGGTTCTTCACTTTTGGAGCTTAGCTGCCCATTCCAGCCCGCTGGTGAACAGGACGAGGCAGTGCAAGCTTTTTGAGACTGAGGAGTATATCCATCCGATTTCCGAGGCCAAATGTACCAGACCCATTCTTGAGCCAGAGTTGGTTGACTGGGCGCTGGCTATCAGGTCGAGTGTCCTTGTATTCTGCAAGAGCGGCATTTTGTGGTTGGAGCCATACTACCCATTCCGCTTTAGCCGGAACTTCGGCTACGACCAACACATTCCACATTCTTCTTCACAGTTTGTGTTGCCTAACAGGCACAGGGCCGGGCAAGTTTCAAATGATGATGCCCGGATATGGTGGGACTTCTTCCACCGCCAGGAAGATGTTTCTTTCAGGGTGCCAACCCCTGCCCGTTTCCCCCGCGTCATGCCTGAGTATATCAAGTGGTGGAACGCGCAGACGGGGTTCTACAGGAGCTCCCGGCGAGAGTGTTGGGCTGTAGCAGAGCATAGGTTTCTGGATTCCCAGCCAGAGCCAGTCCTTGATATTGAGTCTTCTTATTTGAGGAAGTTGAAATCCTGGACCCATACGGAAGTGAGAGCCTATCTGGAGGAACGAAAGGTCGTGAAAAGTCGCAGGATGAAAGTTGACCCGAAGCTGCCCACAATCAGCAAGGATGACTATGTGAAAACACTTCGGGGCTTATGCCGGGTAAGCAGCGAGAGGGTGGTCCTTCAGCAACTCCCCCTGCCGGTGGAGGAGCCCATCTCGGCTGTGGCTGACTGGCGTCCCGAGGTGGATAGGTTGTACCCTTATCGGACTTTCATCCGTAGGGAAGACAGGCGGGATGCTTTATATGACAACACCCCGTGGCTATTTGCGCTCCTTCGCTCACACGGTCTCTCAGTGGGTGGCCCTAGCGAAGCCATTCTGGACCAGCCCCTCCATATCTCATTCAAATACGCCGACAGATGGGGGCTGGATCACCTGAGCTTATATTATCACTTGTCTTCTCGTGGCCACGAGGACCTGGCGCTGCTGGCTGAGCCGAGTGAGAAGATAGGGGACTTATGTTGGCTTATTAGCGAAGCAGCTTCAAGAGGCAAAATGCCATCGCTATATTATTGGCCTCTCTTCCCCTTCTACACGGGGTCGGCAAGTATGTTCCATTTCTTCATTCAGGCCCTTCGGCCAGCTTCCTTTCTTCATTGTGGTGCATTATTCTCACCTTTGTGCATGTGCAGTCCGACCAACCTCGGAGGAGACCCGGCACTTTAGGGAGCTGATAATAAAGGCTAAGAAGCCAGCATACTTCGAGGTTCCCGAGCCGGCCCCTACCACAACGCCACTACCTCCCGGCGATTCGAGAAAGCGGACTCGATCCTAGTTGAGAGAGGCCGTCGGGAAGGCGAAAGTGGCGGTGACCCGGGTGACACGGGCGCGCCGAAAGAAGGCCGCAGAAAGGGAATCAGCAACCGTTCTTCCTCCGGTTGTATCCTTTGAAGAGTTCGAGGCTTCTCGCACATAAAGGCTAGAAGCTGGAGGTAGGCTCTCCTTTTCTTCAGAGTTCATTAGCTCACTTTGACTGCCTTGGCTAGCCCATGCTGACGGTCGCCGACACAGTTGCCGTGGTCGTCGGGCTGGAGGCGACGGTAGATGTCACGACTAGGGAAGGGGCAGAGGAAATCCCTGCTGCTCCCGTAGAGAGAGATCTGCCTTCTCCAATGCCCGGACAGGAAATGGAATGTAATTTATAGTTTAATTGTGACGCCACCGCGAATCTTCATGTCTTCAGCCGGCTTGACCATTTCTTGCCGTAAGTTTCAGTTGATATACAACCGTCATTACTTCCAGGCTCGGAGAGTGCAGAAGAAGCGATTATCCACGGGCAGGGTGAACTTGCCCTTGAGATCCCATCCACTGTTGCTCCTGGTGTGGAGTGCATGGGGGAAGCTCCTGCTGTGGGTGATGCTCCTCCTGGCGAGGCTCCTGCTCCGATGGTGGAGCGTCCCGAAAGAGCAGAGGAGTCCTCTTCCTCTGAGCAGGTCGATTATGGTGGCGGCTCCAGTGATGAGGAGTTCCCACCTGTTGGCACAGAGACTGAGGATGCCGGGGCATCTTCGGCCTATGAGAGTGATCACCCGACTTTTAGCCCACCCCGGTTGTCATGGAGTGGTCCTGGGCCATCAGGCTCGCTTGTGAGCGGAGAGGCTGGCGCCGGAGAAGTTGCCCTTAGAGATTTGAGCCTAGTACCGACTGAGGTAAGGACCCACCCGTGGTCGGTGCCTGGTGCCCTTCCTTTCTCTTCCTTTTAGCTTTTTTAATGTACATATTTCTGGTGCAGACTGAGGTGGTGCTGCCAACCATGACGGTGCAGATACCCCTCCCGACTCTAGGCGCGGGTCATGCAACCTTCCCGTCCGTCTTGCGGCCTATCGCACTGCGATACCCCAAGGACTATGCAATGGCAGTGGCTCTAGCTGGACCCGGAGCACTTGCGAGGGTTGATAGTTTGGTAGCAGTCGAGGACTCTCAGCCATTAGAAGTCGCACAACAGTCGGCTTCGGAGAAGGATGGCCCCTCCGAAATAGAGGCCGGAGAGATCGTCGAAGAACAGATGTCCTTGGCTCTTGATATTTCTGTTGCAGCTCCATCTCAGGGGGCTGGGAGGGAAATTGTCGTCATTGAGACTCCAGCTGCCGTATCGGTCACCACGGTTGTTCCCCACACCAGTGCACTGCAGCTCATGCCGTCGTCATCTTCTGAGATGGGCGAGGATATCTGGGCCACTGTGGACAGCAGAGTGTAGTTCGAACTACCCGAGACGTCGCCGCTCGGTCTCCAGTCTTCGAGTGACCTTGTGTGGCAGTTCTTAGGGACCCTTCAGCAGACCATAACGGCCAGCAGAGATTTAACTTATGTTCAGCTGAGGGGCTTGATAGAGCACTTATCCCGCTCGCTGTTGGCCTTTGGTTGCCCCATGGACGACTGGACTCCACGAGTGATTTTGCTTCTAAAATATGTAAATAGGAGGGAATTCTTAGGCCGGGAGGCAGCTGACCAGCTAGCGGCCGTAACACTGGAGCGAGCCGAATGCCGAACAGCTCTCATCTCTCTGAAAGGGACTGCGGCGAGGATGAGGGATGACGCCAATGCCTCTTTGCAGTGCCGAAGCTTTTTCACGGCCCGGATAGCAGAACTACAGGCCGAACTTTCAAGGGCAGAGGCTGAGCTTCAAGAGGTAGAGTGCCTGGAAGTCCAGAGGGTGGAGGAGGCAGAGATGGCTGAGGGACAAGTTACTTCCCTCGGGGAGAGACTATCTCAGCTGGAGGCCACTGAGTTCAAACTGCAAGAACTAGCCCGCCATCCTTCCCTGGGCATTCCGGCGCTGGAGGACATCTTCCGACGCCCTCTGCCATAGTCATTTTTTATTCGCCTCTTTTTGATGGATTTCATGTATTCCGGGGAATGCCCCGCGTAACATGTACCCTTTATTCTATAGAAATGAAAATCTTCATTTTGCTGTTAAATGATGACTCCATTCCTTCATTATTCTTTTCTTTTTCCTTTCCATTCGCCAGTTAATTCTAGTCCGAGTGTGTGGGTCACGAGGGCAAGAGAGCGCTCACGCCTTCAGCAAAGGGGTGAGGTGTTCGCTCCACTGCGCCGTGACTATTCTCGAGATTAAACAACGGCCAGTGCAAGCCGAGAGTCCAGAGGACCCAAAAGAGTATAGAGGCCTCTTCAGGGCTAGGAAATAAGGACAGATGGCCCATCATCCGAATCCGTTGAAGCTGATAGAAACTGAGGATAGGGCTTATTCATCAACAGGAACAAAAACAATCTGCTGCTCAATGAGGACGAGGAGTCCGGGTTAGGGGGAAAAGTCGACCGGTCCTGTCGAAGGCGACAAGGGTCGATAGAAAGTCGGTCAGTCTAGGAGACGAAAACCAAAAAAGATAGCGAGCGACCTCGCCGATGGTGACAAGGACCGAGAAGGTAGACGGTCTTGCCGATGGTGACAAGAACCGGAAAAGGGTAGTGACCGATCTTGCCGATGGTGACAAGGGTCGAAAAGGGTAGACGATCTTACCGATGGTGACAAGAACCGGAAAGGGTAGCGACCGATCTTGCCGATGGTGACAAGGGTCGAAAAGGGTAGACGGTCTTGCCGATGATGATCAAAACCAGAAAGGGTAGCGACCGAGCTTGCCGATGGTGACAAGGGTCTAAAAGGTTGACAGTCTTGTCGATGATGACAAGAACCAAAAAGGGTAGCGACCGATCTTGCCGATGGTGACAAGGGTCGAAAAGGGTAGACGGTCTTGCCGATGATGACCAGAACCGGAAAGGGTAGCGACCGAGCTTGCCAATGGTGACAAGGGTCGAAAAGGGTAGACGGTCTTGCCGATGATGACAAGAACCGGAAAGGGTAGCGACCGAGCTTGCCGATGGTGACAAGGGTCGAAAAGGTTGACGGTCTTGCCGATGATGAACCGGAAAGGGTAGCGACCGATATTGCCGATGGTGACAAGGGTCGAAAAGGGTAGACGGTCTTACCGATGATGACAAGAATCGGAAAGGGTAGCGACCAATCTTGCCGATGGTGACAATTGTCGAAAAGGGTAGACAATCTTACCGATGATGACAAGAACCGAAAGGGTAGCGACCGATCTTGTCGATGGTGACAAGGGTTGAAAAGGTAGACGGTCTTGCCGATGATGACAAGAACTGAAAGGGTAGCGACCGATCTTGCCGATGGTGACAAGGGTCGAAAAGGTAGACGGTCTTGCCGATGATGACAAGAACCGGAAAGGGTAGGATATATATATATATATATATATAGGTGGGACATTGGATGAAGACTCCGCTTCGAACCTGTAAAGGGTCTTCAGGACGGAGGATGGATCATCACTATTCATCATTCATTTATATAATTTTTATTCACATTACTGACCTAAGCGCCCTTTCGGGTTTTTGCCGAAGCCAGCCCCCTCTTGCTTTTGCCCACGCGCCCTCTCGGGTTTTCACGTGGCAGGGTACCTGATTTATTATTATATATTATATAATATTTATTATAATTTATAATATTATATGTAATTAACGTATTAAATATTATATTATATTATATGAATTAAATATTATATGATTAAATATTATATGATAATTATTAATATTATTAAATATTAACTTATTAAATAAAATATTTTGCCTGCGACGCCTTTCGAGTTTTCGCCACAGCTGGGTTATAGCCATTTTTGCACTTGTCCTAATATAGGAGCAAGTCTGGTGGAGTATCTCTATTTTTAACCCCATTTTATTTCTTCTTTTCTCTCTTTTTTTTCCTTTTTTGAATCTGGAGTACAGAAGAACTTGACTGCTAGAATGCTGACTGGCCTTGCCGATGATGACAAGGGTTGGTCCCTGGTTTAGTTCGTCGACACTGGTTAAATGTCGAAGCAAAGGACATGGTTTATTAACAAGGATGAAAGATCCGAGTTAAGGGTAGAGGTCGACCGATCTCGCCGATGATGACGAGGGTCTAACACGGATTTACTCATCAACATGGGTTACATGCCGAAGCAAAGGTAGGATTATTAACAAGGACGGAAGGTCCAAGTTAGGGGTAGAGATCAACCGATCTCACCGACGATGACGAGGGTCGAATATGGGTTTGTTCATCAGCATGGGTCACATGCCGAAGCAAAGGTAGGATTATTAACAAGGACGGGAGGTCCAAGTTAGGGGTAGAGATTGACCGATCTCGCCGATGTTGACGAGGGTCGAACATGGGTTTGTTCATCAGCATGGGTCACATGCCGAAGCAAAGGTAGGATTATTAACAAGGACGGAAGGTCCAGGTTAGGGGTAGAGATCGACCGATCTCGCCGATGATGATGAGGGTCGAACATGGGTTTGTTCATCAGCATGGGTCACATGCCGAAGCAAAGGTAGGATTATTAACAAGGACGGAAGGTCCAAGTTAGGGGTAGAGATCGACCGATCTCGCCGATGATGACGAGGGTCGAACATGGGTTTGTTAGAGGATCTCCGGTGGGACTTTTGATGATTGTCCCTTTTTGGAGTTTCATCGGGGGAGAACAGGAGAGGAATTTTTTAAATTACCACTTTACTGACTTAAGCGCCCTTTCGGGTTTTCTCCGAAGCCAGCCCCCTCTTGCTTTTACCCACGCGCGCTTTCAGGTTTTCACGTGGCGGGGTATCCGATTTTGCCTATAGCGCCCTTTCGGGTTTTCGCTATAGCTGGGTTATAGCCATTTTTGCACTTGTCCTAATATAGGAGCAAGTCTGGCGGGGTATCTCTATTTTTAACCCCATTTTTTCTTTTTTTTTCTTTTTTTTTGAGGATATAAAAGGTGGTAGGTCGAAGTGTGATGTCCGACCCTTGGTTGACAGTAGACGGCTGTTGGCCGGAGCACCGGGCCTTGTGCCGAGCAGAGCGGTTCATTCGTTAGCAAGGGTTGAATGCTAACGCAAAGGAATGATCTTTCGCCGATTCCGGCGTAAGGCCTGTAATGGCAACATTGTGAGAGGGCCGGCTGGGACACGAAGTCTTAAGCCGAAAGGATTTATTCGTTAGCACGAAGATAATGCTAACGTAGGGGAAGGGTTTCATGCCAGTTCGGACGTAAGGTTCGTAATGGCAATATGGTGTATTCTTTTGAGAGCTCGGCCAGGGTGGAGTGCCACTAGACCAAGGGAAGGTAGCTCGATCAGGGCGGAGTGCCACTAGACCAAGGAAATGTAGCTCGATCAGGGCGGAGTGCCACTAAACCAAGGAGGGATAGCTCGGTCAGGACGGAGTGCCACTAGACCAAGGAAGACTAGCTCGGCTAGGGCGGAGTGTCACTAGACCAAGGAAAGGTAGCTCGATCAGGGTGGAGTGCCACTAAACCAAGGAAGGGTAGCTCGGCTAGGGCGTAGTGCCACTAAACCAAGGAAGGGTTGCTCAATCAGGGCGGAGTGCCACTAAACCAAGGAGGGATAGCTCGGTCAGGGCGGAGTGCCACTAGACCAAGGAAGGATAGCTCGGCTAGGGTGGAGTGCCACTAGACCAAGATAAGGGTAGCTCGGCTAGGGTGGAGTGCCACTAAACCAAAGAGGGATAGCTCAGTCAGGGCGGAGTGCCACTAAACCAAGGAGGGATAGCTCGGTCAGGGCGGAGTGCCACTAGACCAAGGAAGGTTAGCTCAGCTAGGGCGGAGTGTCACTAAACCAAGGAAGGGTAGCTCGGCTAGGGCGGAGTGTCACTAAACCAAGGAAGGGTAGCTCGGCTAGGGCGGAGTGCCACTAGACCAAGATAAGGGTAGCTCGGCTAGGGCGGAGTGCCACTAGACCAAGATAAGGGTAGCTCGATCAGGGCGGAGTGCCACTAGACCAAGATAAGGGTAGCTCGGCTAGGGCGGAGTGCCACTAGACCAAGATAAGGGTAGCTCGGCTAGGGCGGAGTGCCACTAAACCAAGGAAGGGTAGCTCGGCTAGGGCGGAGTGCCACTAAACCAAGGAAGGGTAGCTCAGCTAGGGCGGAGTGCCACTAGACCAAGATAAGGGTAGCTCGGCTAGGGTGGAGTGCCACTAGACCAAGATAAGGGTAGCTCGGCTAGGGCAGAGTGCCACTAAGCCAAGGTAGGGTAGCTCGGCTAGGGCGGAGTGCCACTAGACCAAGATAAGGGTAGGTCATTCTGGGAATGCCGGTTGTGCTGTGTGATACAGCTTTATATGCTTTCCGTTGAGGGAAGAGAACTGGATGACTCCTTTGTGGTCTACCAGGACGTAGGCACCCCCTCCATATACTCGGTGGACGACATATGGTCCGACTAGGGATGTCAATGGATCGGGTTCGGCTCGGGTAGATCAATACCATACCCTATCCGTGAAAATTTTACTAATACCATACCCGGATAGTACCCTATTATTTTCACGGGTATGGATACGGGTATATCCGTCATGGGTATGGATATATCCGCGGATATCTGTATCCGTCCATAAAGCATGAGTCCACATTCACATCTAAAGAAATGTGAGATTTATGAGAATTAGAAAAAAAGGAAATCCGGTCAATTCTTTCATTTTTAAAGTAATTTTAATGTTTTATAAAAATGACCTTATAATTTTACCAAGAAGTCTAAACTCACAAACTCAACAAGACGGTCAACAGATTGGGCTCATGTCAAAATCATAGGCCTAACATGCACAATAAGTTATTAAGAGCGGGTTCGGATCGGGTACGGATTTGGGTGCACTAAATCCATACCCTATCTGAATATGAAACGGGTATTTTAAACGTATCCGAACCCGAATCCATATCCGTTTATTTGGGTATTACCCGACCCATCACGGGTCGGGTAATGCGGGTAATCGAGTTTGCGGGTATTTTTGACATCCCTAGGTCCGACCCAATTTTTGACCAGCTTCTCTTTGGGGTTGATGGCCATTACTTCTCTTCTCTTGACCATTACCAGGTCTCCTTTCTTGAATTCTCGACCTTTGACCAGCTTGTCAAAAGCACGGGCCATGCGGGCTTGGTAGAGTTGGATGTTTTGTTGCGCACGGAGGCGCCTTCCTTCGAGCTCAGCGAGTTCTTCCAATCTTCTTTCTGCATTGGTTTGTTCACCGCTGACTAATCAATGCTGGATGGCGACTCGCAGCGAAGGAACTTCTAATTCGATTGGCACCACAGCCTCCGACCGATAGACGAGGGAGAAAGGTGAACAGCCGGTTGGGATTTTGTAGACAGTACGATAGGCCCAGAGCGCTTCGTACATCCTTTCTTCCCAATCTTTTTTATTAGACTTGACAGTCTTTGCCAGTAACGTGCATAATGTCTTGTTGAAGGCTTCTGCAAGTCCATTGGCTTGAGGGTTGTAGGAGACGATGTCCTCTAGTCAATCTTGTATTTGTCGACCATCCGATAAACCTTCTGGTTTCTGAAATGGCTGCCATTATCAGAGATGATTCGGCTGGGGATCTCGAACCGAAATATTATATTCTGCCGGAAGAATCTTGCGACCAATTCCCCCGTTACATCTCTCAATGCGACCGCCTCTGCCCATCTGGAGAAGTAGTTTGTAGCTGCTAAGATATATCAGCACCCTGATGAAGATGCTGGTAGCGGCCCTACCACGTCCGTGCCCCACTGAGCAAACGGCCAGCTTGGTAGGGTCGGATGTAATGGCACTGGAGGTCTCCTTGCCACGTTAGCATGCTCTTGACACTTCTGACAAGCCTTGGCGAACTTGCAGCAATCATCAAACATAGTGGGCCAATAGTAACCCAATTTTTTTATCTCAATTTTCATCTTTGGGCCAGCCTGGTGTGCTCCAGCTGATCCTGCATGGATTTCTTGCATCACCTGTCCCGCTTCTGCTGAAGACAAGCAACGAAGTAGGACTTTCCTTCGGGCATCTGCCATTATTCGGAACAAGGTTCCGCTTCTCATCTCGTAAGAGTCTTTGACCCTCAGGAGTTTCATTCTCTGTTCTTTCTCTCTTGGGAGCTGTTGGTGCTGAAACCACTGTAGGAGATGTTCTCGCCAATCGGGCCGTTGAGCCTCTTTGACGGCTACCACCTCAATCTCTTGTTCGTCGGCTAAGGCCTCGGTCATACTGGGGACTTGCCGACGGTTGATCACTATTATGTTCAGGCTTGTGTCTGGCGGGACAGCCAACGAACTGGCCAGCTTAGCGAGGGCATCTGCCTGAGCATTCTGGCCTCGGTTGATATGCTTGATGCTGATGAAGTAGAATCTCGACATCAGGCTGGTTGCCAGCTGATGATAGGGGAGAAGTTCTTGCTTTCGCACATCGAACTCTCCTTCCAATTGTTTTATAACTAGCATGGAATCTCCAAATGCTTCCAGCATCTGAATTCCCATGGATAGGGTGATTTGCAACCCGATTATCAGGGCTTCATACTCTGCTTCGTTGTTCATGCAATGCTTGTTTATCGAGCAAGATGTGTGCACCACTTCCCCTTCTGGGGACTTCAGGACTATGCCTGCTCCTGCCCTGACCCTGGCCGATCCAGTGGCAGAGGTGTCAATTCTGGAAGCGCCATCGAAATATAGCTGCCATAAGGAGGGCTGCATCTGAACGGCTTCCAGGGTTTCATCTTCAGGAAGCTCCGGTTCCAACGGGCAGTCCCCGGGTACTGGGTGCTCAGCGAAGAAGTCTGCAATAGCTTGGCCCTTGACGGCCTTGTGCGGCACATAGGAGATGTCAAACTCCATAAGGATTACTGCCCATTTGCCCAGGCGACCTTTGAGTGCCGGCTGGGACATAATATATTTCAGGGGGTCCTCTTTGGATACCAAGCTGATTTCATGCGACAACATGTAGTGTCGAAGCTTCTTAACTGCGAAGACCAGCACCAGACAGACCTTCTCAATATAAGTATATTTCTCCTCAGTTCTGACCAGTCTCCGACTGAGGTAATAGAGGGCTTGCTTTTTCCCTTCTTCATTATTCTGGGCCAGCATTGCCCCCAGGGAGTTATGTGTAGCTGCTATATATAGTATCAATGGCCGTCCTTTCACTAGTGCGCCCAGCACTGGAGGAGTCTTCAGATAGTCTTTCAGCTTGTCGAAGGCTGTCTGGCAATCTTCATCCCAATAAAAGGGAACATCTTTCATCATCAGTTTGTGGAAAGGCTGGCATCGCCCTGACAAATTGGAAATGAACCGCCGAATATAAGCCAAGCGGCCCTGTAGTGATCTCAACTCGGAGAGGTTCCTTGGTGCAGGTAGCTCTTGAATTGCTTTGATTTTTGCGGGGCGTATCTCGATCCCCCGATATCGGACAATGAAGCCCAAGAACTTCCCGCTCGACACTCCGAACGTACATTTCATGGGGTTCATTTTCAGCTCATGCTGCCTCAGCCTCTGAAAGACAATCCGGAGGTCTTGCAGATGATCTTCTTTTCTTCTGGTTTTGACCACCAGATCATCTATGTAGCATTCGACCTTGTGGTAGAGCAACTCATCAAATATTTTGGTCATTACGCGCTGATAAGTTGCGCCAGCATTCTTTAGTCCGAACGGCATCCTCTTATAGTGATAGATGCCTTTAGGGGTTCGGAAGGTAGTGTGAACTCGGTCATGCTCCGCGATCCAAATCTGGTTGTAACCGGATGACCCGTCCATGAATGACAGGGCCTCATGCTCGGTTGTAGCATTGATCATGACTTCCGTTATTGGCACCGGAAAGTCATCTTTGGGGCAGGTTTTATTTAGATCTCGGAAGTCGACACATATCTGGATCTGTCCATTCTTCTTTTTCACGGGGACGATATTCGCCAGCCATGTGGTGTATTGGTTTTCTTTAACAAATCCCACATCAATAAGCTTGTCGACTTCAGCACAAATTTGAGTAATGAGTTCTGGCCTCATGCGCCGCGGTGGTTGCTTCACCGGCTCGGCCTCAGGGCTGATTGCCAGCTCATGTTGTGAGACAGCGGGATTTAGACCGGGCATTTCTTTGTAAGTCCAGGCGAAGCAATCCCGGTACTCTAGCAGCAGCTGGGTGTACAACTCCCATTCTTCTGGGGACAGTTGGGCACTGAGGAAGGTAGGCCTAGGGTCCTCCTCATTTCCCAAGTTGACTTCTATCAGTTCGTCGACTGTGGCTTGGCCTCCGTCTTCTATCTCCGGAGGTGCCGGTTGGAGGTCAACGAAGTCTGGAATACCATCCTGAGGGTCGAATATTTCGACCTCCTCGTCAGACACCACCAGAGCTTCTTGAGAGTCCTCCGTCTCATTTGACAGTGGCCGCATGTATTGCTCTTTCAGCAAATCCGCTGCCATTGCAGTCTCCCAGGGTAAGAGAGCAGCTTTAGTCGTTGCGGATGGGGTTGTAGTCGCGCCAAACTGGCGACTGCTTGTTGTTGGGCCGGAATAGCAACCCAACCTTGCAGCAAAAGGTGAGGAGATCCCACCTTCTGGGGCAATTGCATCTTCAATAGGAGTGGCAATCCCATTGACGGCGGCACACACCTCCCGGTCGGGGCTGGTCGAGGCTTTCCCGATTGACACAAGAGGTGCAGAGGTCCTTGTTGGTAGGACTCCATAGGAGGGGGAGGTCCCTGCTTCTTCAACACCTTCGGCTTCGTTGCTGCTAGCCGTATCAAATTCGACTTGCGGGGTCGCCTCTTCGGGATAGACCTGTTCCCAACATCGGCAAGGAGTCATGGTCCCCGTTTCTTGCTTTTCGGGTTGCCCCGGGTCAGTCTGTTCAGCTTCTGCTGGATATTCGTCGAAGGTTGCCCCCGATGGGCTGTCTTCAGTAGGGTAGAAGGCGGAGAGGGTGTCCACCTCGTATCACCCACTGTGATAATATTCTTCTAGGGTGAAGCCCAACCCCGGATGTTGAGTGACGCATCTCATTTCCTTATCCAGATTTGCGGGATACCACATTTTCTTGAAAGCTTCCTTGCGCTTTTGAGACTGATCGGGGGGGGATGTGTTGCTTCTGAAACATCCTGGCCATCCACTCAATTGTGAATGCCAGACCCTTGACGGGAACCGGCAGGTTGCTTATATCTTCGGGGAGGCTGCAGTCTGTGTCTTCCCGAGTAGGGTGTTCTTCAGCCGTATAGAACAAGCTGCTAGGTCCCTCTTCCTATGCCACCTCCCAAGTTCTGAAAGGCTCGACAGTAGGGTTATCAAGGCCGGGAGTTGGCTTGGTGAGGCCATCCGGGATTTCAATATGATTGTGCCACCGAGCGACCCGTACTTCATTAGCTTCAGGGTATAATGTTGGGGGTGCTGTTCTGCCCACGTCTCCAGATGCTGTGATATGGGAGACCACCTTGGGCTTGACATACCCGCGCGGCGGTGGTGGATACCAACTACCGCCGGACGTGCTTCTGGATGCCCCTGCAGGGGTCTTAGCTTCTGAGGTCTTCTGGGAAGGCCCTGTATATAGGTTGGCATCCGCCAAATGACATTCGAACACCTCGAACGGGTGGGGGTCTGTAAATATCCTCTCCTCCTTCCCTTGGAGATTGTACTTGATGCATTGGTGGAGCGTGGAGGGCACCACCATATTTTCATGCAGCCATGGGCGGCCGAGCAGTGCCTTGTACGAGGTGCGGGAGTCAATGACATGGAACTGCACTATCGTAGTGAAATCTGCTAAGGTGAGGGTGAACTCTGCCACCCCCATTGACACTTCACATTCTTGATTGAAGCCGGCGATACGCATATCTCTGACTTTCTCGAGATGCACGTTAAAGTGGTGCCTCTCGTATATCCTATAAGGTAAGATGTTGACCGCTGCACCGGGATCAACCAGAATCCTATTCAGCTCCCTTCCATTCAGGTGCCCCTTCATATACAGCGGCCTATTGTGGCTGATGGTGGGCAGCAGCATATCGTCTAGAGTGAAGGTCATGCTAGCCTCCGGCATTGCTTCAGCCAGACATGTCTCAAAATGAGCAGGCGTCTGGAGAGCAGTGATAATCACTTGTCGAGTCTCTTCACTCAAAGAAAGGATCTCCCAGATTGTAAATCGAGCAGGGAGCTTCTTGAGTAGCTTCATTATTTGGCTCCCAGCTCAGACATTGGAGAGCTTCATCTCTTCAGCCCATCTGGGCTTAGGGAAGTCTTGGTTTGCGGGCCCTGACGGACCTGCTTCATCTTCCTCGGATTCGGCGCCCTTCTGGCTGGTACCGACTCCTGGGTGTTCTTTGATAGCTGCTGCGGGGCAAGCTCGATCTGCATTTGGATCTTCGGCAGATTGTGCTAGCTGCGGGCGAACGTCCCCGGGTGTGGGGTTAGCCTCCTGACAAGGCTGCTTTCCCTTGGACATCTTCATGAATTCAAGAAATGAAGGGACCCCCTTGCCCCCGCTCTTGTTATATAGGCCTGGCGGAGGAGAGATTTGGATTCCCTTGACCTCCGGCGGAGGTATTTTGTAGGGTTGCTCTCCCCTGAACATGATGTTGTGGTTGGGTGGCGGCTGGCACCCCCATTTTCGGCCTGACCGGGTGGCATGTGCAGCAGTTGCAGCCTCGGCCTTGCCTCCCCCAGCATGGGGTGTGAAACAAATTTCCTCTTCTTCCTCCTCTCCGGGCAGGTTGAAGAGTGCTGATAGAGTATGACAGGAGACAATCTGCACTTTATCGGCCTTAGCGACCTTTTGTTCTTCTTTTGTCTCTTCTTCTTTTTTGCTTCAGCGGGCGGGTGCCCCCAGAACAGACTGCCCTCTTTATCGGGCGCCACTTCAGCTTCCTCCTTTTGTTCGAGTGAGAGCTACTCTAGTTCTTGCCACGGGACGTGGTCCCGCACCAGCAAGGGCTTCAATTCAGGCTGCACGTACTCGTCTAGCCCCTCAATGAGGTTTTGTAGTCGACGGACCCCAAGATTGGTTTCCTTAATCACTGGCAGCGGAGTTTGTCTCCTCCGATTATGTGTAGGTATCCTGACAGTTGTAGGTGGAGTGATCCATACGTGTGCTACCACTGGCGGAGCAGGCCGGGGTGTAACACCACAGATATGTGCCCCCTCTTTCGGGCGGGGTGCCCTCTTTTTCTTATGCTTCACAGGGACCTGCTGCCATCCCTACTGTTCTTTCGCGGGCTCTAAGAAATGAGCTTCATAGGTGCTCTGCGTACTTGTCTCAGAGATCTCCTCGGGCAGTGCCTGGTATAGGGAGATCATGTTGACTCCTGCCCTCCTCCGAGGGGCTTCATGTGGCTGAGGAGGATCCACTTTGTACTCTCCCAGCTCGATCTCATTTTTCTTCACCATCCCTTCGATGATGTCCTTGAAAACATAGCATTCTTCGATTGGATGCCCAACATCTGATGGTAGGGGCAGAATCTTGGGCTGTCTTTTCTCTTGAGGTCCTCCGGCCTCCTTGGCTCTGGCAGGGTGACCACGCCATATTCCGTTACCCAGTCGAACAGAACTCGGGTCTTATCCTTTGGAAATGAATAGGCCTTCTTCATCTTGTCCCTGAGTGAAGGACCTTCTTTGCCGTCTAGGGCTTCTGCAGGCTGTGGGGTGATTCCCTTCTTACCTTCACTTTTTTGTTGTTCGAACGCCTTTATGTCAAGAGCGTTCGCTTCTTTAGGCGACGAGTGCCGCTCCACCGCCTTGCCCTTCTGGGTCGTGCTGGCAGCAGATGTAGGGGCAGGTCTGGCCAGAAAAGCTTCCACCTCGACCACGACATTGTTCAATCAATCAAACGATCATATTTCCATTCCGATCATCTTTTCTAGAACCTCCCTTCTGAGATTCTGTTTGCATATTTGCACAGCGTCCTCCTTATGCGGGGGCCGCTTGCACCTCATTCCGAGGTTCCTCCACCTCTTGATATAATCGAGGGCTATCTCATCGGCCCTCTGCTTTGTTGAGTAGAGTTCGGCCACTGTGACCTCCCTCTCTGTAACATGGAATCTTTCTCTGAACTTCTTCTGCATATCTGGCCAGTCGCTGATCGACCCGGCCGAGAGGCTGGAATACCATTCAAATGCGAGCCCCGTCAGCGAGGATCCGAAAAACTTTAGCAGGTATGACTCGTCGGTGGCCAAGTCACCCATGACAGTCATATAATAGGCAATGTGTTCTCTCGGGGACCCCTTCCCGTTGAATTTTTCAAACTTGGGCGGCTTATTGATTCTCGGGGTAAGCCGCTTAGCAGCATGGTGTTGCGGGTATGGCACCCGGTAGGCATCGAACGCGACGTAGTCGCCTTCACCCCTTTCTGCGAGCTTCAGCTCGATCATTCTTTCCACCATCATCAGGTTCATGACTGCAGGGTCAACTGGCTCTGGGTAGAAGTGTGCCGGCTGCGGGTACGGGGTGACCAGAGTGGTCGCCTGTGGAGGACGCAACAGCGGGGGTGTCTGGTGCACTTGAGGGAGCACCGGTGGTAGCAGCGGCTGGAGCTATGGTGGCCGCTGTTGCGTCGTCGCCATGCTTGGTTCTGACGACTGAGGCAATGTGTAGAGCGGCGGAGGGTCGTCATGACGAACCGCTCCCCGGGATGATTCACCCTGGACTTCGGGTGGTTTGGAAGCTGAGGACTGTTCAGTTTTCTCCATCAGCTGCTTCTTTAGCAAGTCTATCTCTTGCTGATATTTCTGAAGTAGTATCAAGACTGATGGGTCCATAGTGGCTGTAGTAGGGATAACTTCTGCTGTCTCCCCGGACGTACCCTTGGGCAGGATGTCGAGGGGGATGTCGTCTTCTTCTTCCATCGTCACCACATTAGCGGTCAGGACGGGGGCCTTATCATCCCATTGGTGGTAGACCCGGGGTTATTTTCCTTAGTCATCATCAGGAGCTCCCTTGCTCCTTCTGTTCTGCGAGTATTCGGCCCCGGCCGTGCGGCCAATTTAGCCAACTCGCGGGGGTCTTCGGGAAGCCCCCCATATCGGTTGGATATACCAGCCATGTTGCAGGTAAAAACCCGTATCTCTCTTCTCTGTCGGTGGGCCCTTCTCTTAGCCTGATGCGGGAAGGTCAGCCTCTCGAACACAGAAGTCCTTTTTGTTTCTTCCTGCTTGGGGACGGCTTTATCGGCTTCGATCTCGAGGCCGTTATCATATCCATTATCGTCGACTGATGACACCATCATTCTTTCTCCTACATCTTCTTCATCTGCCATTGACGGGCAGTAGTCTTCATTGGCGGCGGTTGCTTGCATCAGTCACTGTTGCCCAAGCGAGGGGTTGCCTAACCCTCGAAAATAGTTCCTGACTAGACAGGTCATCTGTTCTTGATCCCGCTCTTGATGTAACAAGGGGGACAGTTGCCGACCTCCCACAGGAGGGGTATAAGCTAGCCGAGCTCTGTCGGCAAGTCGTTGGAACCTTCGTCCCACAACTGGGACGTTGGCTTGACGGGCGCAAGCCCGGAAACTTTCGCGGCGCGGAAGGTCCGCAACCACTTCTTCCTCTTTCGGGGCCAGGCCCCTTCCTCTCTTTCCTTCCCCCCCGTCGTGAGCAAGACGGCGGGGGACAGGTGCAGCTTGTTGAACAGGTTGGACCCTCTTGGGGACCCACACCTACTTAAATTTCCTTGGCCTGGGGGCCAACTTCTCTCGACCGTAATGGCCGGCTTCTTCTCTTTCTGCCCTCCTTCCAGCGAGGGCTTGATATGAGTTGCGGACGGGGATGGAAGGGACAACCCGATCTGAAACTATCCACCTGCCGCGTCCGTTGAGGAAGACGCGCATGCCACCAACCATCATAGACTTGCCGGATTGGGAGAGGGTTCCGGTAACCACAGCAGTACTCCTCCGGATCTGCCTGCGCTGACGTCCATCGGGGTTCCTGTCGACAGCATTGGGGCGGGCCCCACGGATAGCATGGTGCACCAGGCAGCTGGCGACCGAGGTTGGACTCTTGAGCGAGTCGTGGCAGCATCGAGCCTTCAGAGGCTCCATGTTCTTTGTAGTTCCCTCGACAGGCTCCGAGGGTTACACTTCTAGAATATCCACAAAGGCTAACCCCAAGAAGTTGGGGAAGCCAACAGCGGTAGGGAAACTACCGAACTCCAGGGGCACCGCCAGGTACCCTTGCGCATGACCGGCAATAATCGAAGGGCCAAAGCCGACGCCAGTCAACCCAGTCGTCGTCATCGCTCGCCTGCAAAGATAGACAAACCAACGATCAGCAGCCTTTGGGAGGGCCTCGAAGCCAAGTATCTCGGCAAAGAGATGAAAGGTGACACTGGTCCCACCGGGCGTGCCAGACTGTTTGCGATGGGATCTTTCCATTCTCTCCGGTTTTCTTTTTATTTATTTATGATTATCATTTGGGTTTATTTGGTTTATTTAACGTGTCGATTAATCAATTAACTGACTGGCAGTTAACTGACTGATTGACTGCGCGGGCGTGCCAGTCACGTGAGTGACAAATTTATTATGCGCTCATTCTGACCCATGTCGGGCGAAAGTGAGATTCGGTCGGGACCAGCAGTCCGCCATACCATAAAGGCTATGGCGTTAATTACATCCCCCGCGAGGAGGGAAAACCTTTGATTAATTACCGAGATAGTGGGCTATCGAGGCCGGAATAAAGATGCGATGTTGTAAGCATGACGGGATCACATGAGATGCGTTTATCTATCATGCAAGAGAGGCATGGTTCATTAAATTGGAGGCCCTTGGTATGTGACAGAGGACGTAGGTCCGAAGACCACCATCGCGCATAGCGGAGACTTCCGATTGGGGGTAACCGAGTCTTCCGTCAATGCCATTTGATATACCCGAGGGTCTATGCAAGCATGCAGGCATGATATTTGTGAATGTGCTAAGCATGGCAATAGAGTTATGAAAACAAACAGTGATCAATCACATTTATTAATCTCCGCCAAGGGGAACGAGAATGGTAACACAAGCATGATAACGAAAGTGAAGTGCTGACGGACATGGTAGTGAAAGCATGATAACAAGACGATTCGGACTCGAACAACCCTTCCCTTATTCAGTTTATCACTAATTAGGGTTTGTTAACTCCGACCACGGGAGACGAGGATCGCTCCGGAGGTGAGTGAGTGATTAAAACAGCACAAGGGTTCAAAACCGGCGCGGCCACGCGTAGGGGTAGGTTTCCCCGGCGCGGCCAAACGTAGGTGAAAGTGTTTAATCCGGCGCGGCCATGGCAAAGTTAATCAGGCGCGATGGCCTTGGGGCGCGCCGGTTTAGGGTGCACCGGGAACAAGTCAAAGAAAAACAAGAAGATATGAGTCTATCGTTAATCCGGTGCGGGGGGGTACTGTGCCGTATTAGGGCGCGCCGGATTTGGACCGCGCCGTTTTAGCTTATTTTTTGATGAATTTTGAAACCATTTAAGTTCACTAAGATTCTGTTGAGAGTTTTGAAATTAGTTGGGCCGATTGCTTGTTTAATTGAAGTCCAGAACCCTTCCAGAATGAAGTGATGAGCTAGTGCGAGGTCCATACTCGAGCACTAGGGTGCCTGATTCAAAATGAATGTTTTATTATGGTCGGTCCGCAGAGACGACTTGATCATCTGAAACCTGCCAAAAATTGGGCAGCATCTCCCCTGAACCTGAAAGGTTGCAGGAGAGGAATGGGGTCATACTCACTTGTGGAGTAAGCCCCTAAACTGCCGGTCTACATGGTGACAGCCAGCAAATTCCCAACGGATAGGATATCCCGAGGACTGGCCTACGAGGGGAACCAAAGCTCCGTGGGTGGAAGCAGAGGACCGAGGCAGCTCGTGACGGAAGCAACACCCCGAGGACTGGCCTACAAGGGGTGTGCGACCTACAACACACACTGCACCTGCTAGAGAGAGAGACCCTTAGGGAAAGAGGCTCCGAAGACTAGCCTGCTAGGAGCATTTACCCCTTGGTCATGACAAGGTCCCGAAGGGCTGTGGGTTTGAGATTGTTGGGCTGGAGCCCCCTGTTGTTGTCAGCTTCGTGACTCATGAGAAACATCCATCACTCGAGAGTGGAGTTCTCTTGGCCAATTAGCAGCTCTGTGGAACGATGGGAGATATCCCCCCCTCCCTGGGTGGAGGGCTAAGATGTTAATGCTCACGAGACCGGGTTGCCATTCATAGAATAGAATGCAACAGCAGTCACGGAAAGAGGTGATCGATATGCAACTAGAAAAGTTTGCCTACACATGCATACCCACAAATGACTGGAATGCAGTAGTCGCGAAGCGGACTTCACTATCCCAGAAACGTCACCGGCCTCCTATGAACAACGGACAAATGCAAAGAGGAGGGGAGGCGAAGGTCAGATTTCGTATAAAAATGGAGAGAAACGTGTGCGCAGGCACATGCGCGGAGGACCCAGGGAGGGGTTATCCATGTAGCCCATGGCATACCAGGGCGCGTTCGGAATATGGAGAAACCGGGATCTCGAATCCGTATATGGGAAGACCCTAATAGATATATACATCTATCGAATGAAATAGCAATGGAGGAGGGAGACAAGACGTTAAACATTCAACCCATTGGTGCATTCATATACACATGCTATCATTCCATTGACGGGGGAAACCACCCACATATCGCGAGTTCGGTGCCGGCATCGTTGACGAGATCGACAAGCGGCTCCAACAAAATTATCAAATGGATATTTATGTTTAGTTGTCTCAAGTTAATTGGGCCACATGTATGGATCTAATGGGTCATGTTTTATGTTTATAGTAATTATGTCCACAACAATCATGTAATAGTCCTTTTTGTCTTTTAATATTCCCAAGAGAGTTATGATGAGTAGAAAGTAGGTGTTAGGTGTTAGGTGAGTTGACTTTTGATCTTCTTTGTGGAGTCTATATAAGTGTCATGTAACCTCTCTTTTTTAAAAAAAATTAAATTTTTTGGAAAATGTGGGAATCCCCACTCTCTCTATCTCCCCCCCTTTTTCTCTCTTACGTTGCCACCTCCCCCACTCTCTCGTACCTTTCTCTCTAGCCTCGCCTTCCCCTAACCGCTCTCCCTCTCCCCCCTAACCACCCTCCTCTGCTCTCGTCGACCCTCCTCCCCATGTCTCTCCAGCACCGGCCACTCCCCCTACTGGCCTTCTCTCCCTCTCCCTCCCCCCTTCGCCATGCGGCCTCTTCCCTTCCCTGCACCTCCCCCCCTCTCTGAGCTTCCCCTCCTCAACAAATCCCCCCCTCCTGCTCTCCCCATTCCCTCCTGCGGTCTCCCTCTTCTTCCTGCTAACACCCCACCCCCCCAGGCCGCCGGCCTTCTCTTCCCCTTCCCCTTCCCATTGCTTCCCCATTCTCCCCCCCCTCACATCCACAGTTTGGCCAAGCTACCCGACGCCCCCTTTCTCCGGCCCTCATCCCCTCCTCTCTCTCCCTGCCACTACAGTCACTCTTCTCCCCCCCTCTCCCTCTAACTTCTTCTGCACGGCCAATCTCCTGCTCCCCTTCCCTTGCCGCAGCGCACCCGTCGGTCTCCCACTGATTCTCTTCTACCCCCCCCTTCACCTTAGCAACATCCCCATCCTTCCCTTTTACTCCCTCTCTTCAGCGCACCACAGCTAGTCTCCTCCCCTCAACCGGTTGCCACCACTACAGCGTTGTGTCTTCTCCTGAGCTCCCACCACCGACTACCGCGGCACCGGGCCTCCCTCTCTCCGACCCTCTCTAACTCCCTCTAACTCTCACACCCCTGTCCCCCTCTCTCTTTCTCCCTTCCCACACACGCATCAGCCCTCCCCTAGCCAAACTCTCGCCCTCTCCTCTTCACACACGCACACACACCGCGGTGCATCCCCCCTACCTCCCACTGTTGCCTCACTCCTTCTCTCTCTATTCTCACACGCACGACGTCGCAACCCCCCCTGGCACCACCGACCTCTCTTCCCTTCTCTGCGCACACCCACACCCACGTAGCACCAACCCTTGCCCGCTTTCCTCCCTCTATCCCACTCTCAAACTCACACCGGGCCCCCTGTTTGGAACAGGGGCACTGTCGGTGACCCATCCCTCCCGCACCCCTCTCTCCCGTGCGACACCCAACCCCCCTTCTTCTTACTCCCTCCCTCACCTTCTTTCTCTGCTTGTCTGAGAACCCTGTCCTCCCCATACGTCCTGCTCCACGCTATAGACCTGCCACGTCCCTCGTCTCCCTCTACGGCCATAGTAGCCCCTGCTCGCCTCGCCGCACCCAGCCCGCCACCACCATGCACCCCCTTTCGCCCAGCGCCCTGCCTCGTGTGAGGACCCGACCCCCAGTCGTCTTCATCGGCAACGGGGAGGAGTCCCCACCCTCCTACTGTCCCTGCAAGACCCCCGTTCGCGCAGGCCATTGAGGACACCCAACCGGTGTCTCGTCCTCCCGCCGCCACTCTCATCTACAACTGCAAGGAGGCCCCTGCCTTCCACCATCACGACTGCTCCCCGTCCCCACCATCCTACAGCATCATGAAGCTCATCGGCCGCCTATCGACGATGACGTGGCCACCCATCCTGTGGTGTTCAGCAGCGGCATCCATGCTCGCTAGTCGCCATCACCACCGTCGAACAAGAAGCAACGTCGGCGATCACCCCAGTGCCAGCACCACCATCGGGGACCCCCGTCAGCTCGCTGCCATCGTTTCTAGGATTGCTGCCTAGCTGATCCTCGCCAACAACGTCCTTCCACATCCCTGGTATCGCTGCCGTGGTGCCCCCAGCCGATCACCACCTGCAGCACCGGCAACATGCTTCAACCGTAGCAGTTACGCATGGGCTTCCTACTCCCGCCGCAGCCCTTGCATGCTGCATCAACAGGACCGTCTCCTTCATCACCCGCCGCGACCCATACATGCACGTTACCGGGGCCATCCACCGCAGCGTAGCTAGTGTGCACCACCCTGTCACCATCTGTGTTCCTGTGGCCTCTCAGCTCTCCCGTCTGCAACCTGCAAGGCGGTCCGAGCTAGCTCCAAGCTTCAACCCCACCTCCCCTGCTCTCTCTCTCTCTTCATTTCCCTCTCTCTCTCTAACTTCTCTCGCTAAACACCTCCCCTCTCCCCACTCCATCCTGTGTATCCTACTCCTACATTCCTCTTCCCTTGCCATACTGCCTCCCCCCTCCCTATTCCTCACCCAGATCGCCCCTGCACTTGACGCTACTCATCCCTGCCATCATCGGCCTATGAGAAACAGTTGCGAAGGAGACCCATTGTTGCACTGTCACCTCTGGCAGGCCATGGTCCTCGTGCCTTGCCATCCTACACCAGTCGCAGGAGTGAACAGGGGCATCGTTGGCCCCCACCGCTACCAACGCCAAGTGTCCACCTGAGGAAGCTTAATCTGCGAGACCACATGCTTGGCATGGACGTTGAAAAGGCTCTTAGCAAAACACTTGGAAACCTTGCTGGGAACTGCCCTTTCACTTGAAGTGTTAAGAACTCGCTGGAATTGATATCACAGTGAAGGTTGCTCATGCTTTGTCAACTCCAGTAGTTGTGAAGTAGTGTCGTGTGAAGCTAAACCTGTTTGAGAATGAGTTAACAGATGAGGAATGTAGATAAGGTTGGTAAAGCATCACTTGGCATTGAAGGAGCTTGACGTGAGTCCTAATTCCATAAGGCGGGTTGGCGCAAGGTGTTTGACACGTGCTATTGGCCAAGCTTCTTTTTGTTGACATTTATGGTAATGCCATTCGTGAAGTAGGAATTGACGAGGTGAAGGAGATACTTAAATCTAAACTTATTTTGTTCTGCATCAAATGAAATCAGAGATCCCGAATTTTGTTTCACATCATGTGGTACCAGAGTTTAGGGAACCGGATTGCTCCAACCAACCGGGATCCTGAGCTACAAGGTTCGAGGTCGAACCTCCTCCAAGCGGAGGGGTTTGACGAGATCGACAAGCGACTCCAACAAAATTATCAAATAGATATTTATGTTTAGTTGTCTCAAGTTAATTGGGCCACATGTATGGATCTAATGGGTCATGTTTTATGTTTATAGTAATTATGTCCATAACAATCATGTAAGAGTCCTTTTTTTGTCTTTTAATATTCCCAAGAGAGTTATGATGAGTAGAAAGTAGGTGTTAGGTGTTAGGTGAGTTGTCTTTTGATCTTCTTTGTAGAGTCTATATAAGTGTCATGTAACCTCTCTTTTTAAAAAAAAAGTTAAAATTTTTGGAAAATGTGGGAATCCCCACTCTCTCTATCTCCCCCCCCTTTTTCTCTCCTACGTTGCCACCTCCCCCACTCTCTCGTACCTTTCTCTCTAGCCTCGTCTTCCCCTGACCGCTCTCCCTCTCCCCCCTAACCACCCTCCTCTGCTCTCGTCGACCCTCCTCCCCATGTCTCTCCTGCACCGGCCACTCCCCCTGTTGGCCTTCTCTCCCTCTCCCTCCCCCCTTCCCCATGCGGCCTCTTCCCTTCCATGCACCTCCCCCCCTCTCTGAGCTTCCCCTCCTGCTCTCCCCATTCCCTCCTGCGGTCTCCCTCTTCTTCCTACTAACACCCCACCCCCCCAGGCCGCCGGCTTTCTCTTCCCCTTCCCCTTCCCATTGCTTCCCCATCTTCCCCCCCCTCACATCCACAGTTTGGCCAAGCTACCCGACGCCCCCTTCCTTCGGCCCTCATCCCCTCCTCTCTCTCCCTGCCACTGCAGTCACTCTTCTCCCCCCCTCTCCCTCTAACTTCTTCTGCACGACCAATCTCCTGCTCCCCTTCCCTTTCCGCAGCGCACCCCTCGGTCTCCCACTGATTCTCTTCTACCCCCCCCCCTTCACCTTGGCAGCATCCCCATCCTTCCCTTTTACTCCCTCTCTTCAGCGCACCACAGCTAGTCTCCTCCCCTCAACCGGTTGCCACCACTACTGTCACGCCCCGAGCGCGGAAGATACCCGGAGACGCGTGACGAGTTTATATCGATCATGTCAATCAGAGCGTTAGTGTATTCAACACATAGACAGAGTGCGCAAAAGTAGAGATAACCCAATCCTTTATTCCATCATAACCTTAAAGGTACTTCTATTACAATCCATTTAATGAAAGTACTAAGACTCAATAAAAAGAAAAGTACAATGGTTGACTTAAGAAATTTTGAAAGATAGGACTAGTAGACGCTTGGATAAACAGAGAGCTCTAATCTCTTCACTCTTGACCTTCCCCATCTGAGAAAGTCTCGTCATTGGACTTACCTGAAAGGTAGGGAAAAATACTGAATGAGCGAACGCTCAGTAGGAATTATATCTCAAGAACTAGCAATTGGTTTAAGTAATTACATGTTTTATGAATGCAATAAAGCTAGGCGTGTTTGCGTAAAATGACAAGAGAGAGAGAGTATAACAAGAGGTAATCGAGTAAACTAGCATGTCTTTCAAGAACTTATATCAATGAATGTCAAGATATTCAAGCAAGTATATTCATCATGTCATGTCGGGAATTGGCTATCACGTTTCAAGCAAGTATATAAATATCATTTTTCGGGCCACGCAAGTCATGTCATGTCAAGTACGAGATTTGTGGAATGTCTTAATCAAGCTAGTCATGCACTTCGGTACAATGCCATATCGTGATCATTACAACTCCCGTGGGCACTAGTACTTTCGGGTGCTCCTCCCAGGACCTGATCGGGCCCTATATGCGCAGGCATTGGTCATGTATTTTCGACATCCACTAAAGTATAGCCAATATGGAGTTTCAAGGAACAAACTTGTATAACTTTAAGGTACATAGCATTTCAAGGATTTGAACACGTAGTATCATGACGATAGTAACGGTATAATCACGATTACCGACAAAACTAGGTGGAATTGGCTCCCTAGCTTGGGTGCCATGATAATAAGAGTAAGCGCCCACATGGAGATGGTCGCTCGTTCTTAAGCTAGATAGAATTGAGGTCCACAAGTATGGCACCTAATCACAAGGTCACTAATGGCATAGTTTCCCATTCCATTAATTCATGGATATTCTCATGACATCATCATCATGAATGTCATAAGGGCCGATTTTACCATGTTTCTTTAGAGTGACATGGCAATCAAGTAGTATCATGGGTTTTTATGGTACAACCAGCTCGGCTGCTTTGAGGGAATCCAAAGCGTGCGGAGTCTTACGGAGGCCTCTATGATAAAGTCACCGGTCCGGAGGAACGGAATGTCCCGCGGAGAGTTCATCTATCACTGAGTTTGGGGCAATCGATAAAATATCGATAAACGTGAGACTATACTCACGGATTGGAATATAGTGCCAGATATATATATAAGTATATAAATCCACGGTTCACAGGAAAAAACATAGGAAAATAACAAGACAGGAAATTGGCGCCTTAGCCAAAGTCTTCATTTAAAGAATTAACGCCCTTGGCTGGGTCGTCATTTCAATATTTGACGACTTCCAGAACAGTTGTCCAATTCATATTTCTGTTTACTGAAAATAACTAAATTTCAGTATTTTAAGGAATTGGCGACTTCCATTAAGTCTTCTATTTTGTAAATTGCGCCCTCGTCAGGGGCGTTATATATACAAGAAATGCCATGGTATGCGTCGTTAATTCTTCTTTTTACAGAATTTGCTATGAATAATAGCAATTTTCCAATAAATATTTTGATGGCAACATGTATATGGACAGGTCAAGAAAAATAGCCGGATTCTAGACATATGATCATGCATTAGATCAGCTTACTGTTTAGATAGGTATTAAATTTTTAACATATGTATTTATTAAATCAATTGAAATTGACGACTGTTCTCCCGGGCGTCAGAAATAAAAATGGTGCCCTGGTAAGGGTCGCCTCTTTTAAACATTTTCCAGAAACTACATGCATGAACTAATATATATTAATATCATGATTCATGATAGTTTGGGCTACGAAATCTTGAGATAACCTACCTTGGTGATGATCTGGATGATGAAATGTGAAGAATATATATGAAGACTGATCACAACCGATACTCTGTTTCAAACAGAGCAATCGCAGGAGAAGAAGATGATGAATATAGTGGCTTCCCTTCTTCTCGTCTGTTAACAGAATGAAGAAGAGGAAGACGCTCCCCCCCCTCTTCTCGTTGCAGTCACCAGCAAAAAGAGGAAGAAGTCTTCCTCACGCAGGAGGAAGAAACGGACGTAGGGCGTTGATATGAAGAACTTGTATAAGAGCAACGGCCCTTACTTTCTAAACGTAGGAACACCACTGCAGCTCTCGTCCGTGGAAGACGATAGTAGAAGCAAAGCTTCTACTCCACACTATGATGATAGTAGCAGAAGATGATTGCTTCCAAAGAGCATGGCAGCCTGTAACTGTATCGGAAGAAGAAGAAGAAAGCCAACAGGTTTGGCTTTGACGGAGGGGTATTTATAGGGTTCTGGAGACCCTATAGGGTTGGAGTTTGATTGTGAATTAAAACTCCCTTTTCAGAGTCCTTATTAAACTTAGACATCCCACGTATCGATCCTTTCCCCAGCTAGCATCCATGTTCGAACCAAACACTACATGTTGTAAATAACGCCTTATGTTGGGGCGTTAATTAAAAATGACGCCTACCCACGAGTCTTTAATTTATAAAATGGCGCCCTCCAAGGGGGCGTTAATTACTATTGCCATAATTTGCTTAACGTAAAGATATGGTTGCCTTATTTAATATATAAAAATGACGCCACTTCTTGTGGGCGTCAATTCTGAATATGACGCCTTGGAAGGAGGCGTCTCTTTTTAAATTGGCGTCTTCTTTAAAATTGACGACCTGATAGGAGGCGCTATTTCTTTTTTGCTCATGGGTGAAAATTATATATATATATAGTATACAACTTGATTATTTCATTTTTGAATACTTTTATTCTTGATTATTTATCCGGGGTCTTACACCCTCCCCCACTTAAAAGAATTTGGTCCCTAAATTCAATCGTATATAAACATGGAGAGTGTAAAGTACATACCCTTTTTAGAATAATTCTGGGAATCGGCTTCTCATAGATTCCTCGGTCTCCCATGTGACTTAGTGTTCTAAGCATTTACTCCATTGCACCTTAACAATGGGAATAACTTTGTTCCTTAATGTTCATGCCTCGTGATCGAGGATTTTCATGGGCTTTTGTTCATAAGTAAGATCCTTTTGAATCACTAGATCTCCGTAATCAATGATATGTGATGGATCGTGCACATACTTCTTCAACATGGATACGTGGAACACATTATGAACTTCGGATAATTGAGGAGGTAAAGCAACGCGATAAGCAACCTTGCCAACTCGTTCTAGTATCTCAAAGGGTCCGATAAACCTTGGTGTCAGCTTGCCCTTAACACCAAATCTCCTTATTCCACGTCCAGGTGATATCTTGAGGAATACGTGATCTCCGACTTGGAATTCGAGATCTCTTCTTCTTGTGTCAGTATAAGTCTTCTGTCTAGACTAAGCAGTTTGAAGTCTTTCTCTAATCAACTAAATCTTTTCGGTGGTATCCCTTACCATGTCTGGACCTAACAGTTGTTTCTCGCCAACTTCATCCCAACATACGGGTGATCGGCAACTCCTTCCGTATAAGGCTTTCGAAAGGTGCCATTTGTATACTTGCCTGGTAGCTATTATTGTATGCAAATTCAACCAATGACAAGTGATCATGCCAGCTTCCACCATAATCAATGATGCAAGCTCTGAGCATATCTTCAACCATCTGATTGGTTCTCTCGGTCTGACCATCCGTTTGAGGATGAAAAGCTATACTAAAGTTAAGTCTCGTCCCTAGCGAATGTTGTAGACCCTTCCAAAAGTGAGAAGTGAAACGAGGGTCTCTGTCAGACACGATGGAGATAGGTACTCCATGTAACCTGACTATCTCCTTAAGGTACAATGCAGCAAGAACATCAATTGACCATCGGCTCTTGATGGGCAAGAAATGTGCCGACTTGGTTAATCGATTTATGATAACGCATATTCCATCATGTCCTCCTTTTGATTTAGACAGACCCATAATGAAGTCCATTCCGATATCCTCCCACTTCCATTTGGGAATATCAAGAGGATGTAGCTTACCTGCAGGCTTTTGGTGTTCTACCTTGACTTGTTGACACGTGAGATAGCGAGACACAAAATCTGCTACTTCTCTTTTCATATTGGGCCACCAGAAGGTCCTTTTCAAATCTTGGTACACCTTAGTCGACCCTGGATGGATCGTGTACCTTGACCTGTGAGCTTCATCTAAGATTTTCTTCTTTAGCTCTGGACAATTCGGTATACATGTTCTACTCTGAATATCAATCTTCCATCCGAGGCTATCTTGAAATCAGGTTGTTCTTCCATTTTGCCCTTGATTTCCACTAGTACGGGATCACTATCTTGAAGTCCTTGTATTTCGGATAGCAAATCTGGCTGTATGCTCATATGGGATAATGTGACACACCTACTGTCCTTGTCCATGCTTATATTAAGTTTAGAGAATTGTTCTAGCAACTTCCACTCCTGAATCATACAATTGGCTAATAGTGCTCTCGGCTTTCGACTGAGGGCATCGGCTACAGGGTTACCCTTTCTAGGATGATATTGTATAGTGAAGTCGAAGTCCTTGAGATATTCTAGCCATCGTCTTTGCCTCATATTCAATTCCTTTTGAGAGAAAAGGTACTTAAGGCTTTTATGATCAGAGTATACGATAAACTGCACTCCGTATAGATAATGTCTCCATATCTTTAGTGTAAATACTACCGCAGCCAATTCTAAGTCATGGACTGGGTAGTTCTCCTCGTGCTTCTTTAATTGGCGAGAAGAGTAGGCTATAACTTTCCCTTGTTGCATTAAAACACATCCGAGGCCAATGCCAGATGCATCAGTGTATACTTCGAATCTCTCGCCTTCAATTGGTAAGGCTAAGATCGGGGCAGTAGTTAGGTGATCTTTGAGAGCTTGGAAGCTTCTTTCACATTCCTCACTCCATTCGTAACGGATCTTCTTGCGAGTTAGCCTAGTGAGTGGTACGGCTATCTTGGAGAAATCCTTAATAAATCGCCGATAATAACCTGCAAGACCTAAGAAACTTCGGATCTCGCTAGCATTGGTCGGTCTCTCCCAATTCTTTACTGCTTCAACCTTTGATGGATCTACGGATAAACCATCCTTTGATATAACGTGTCCTAGAAAAGATACTTCTTCTAGCCAGAACTCGCATTTACTGATCTTTGCATATAACTGATTCATCCTCAATATCTGTAATGCAATCCTCAAATGCTCCTCGTGCTCTTCCTTGGTCTTGAAATAAATTAATATATCATCAATGAAAACCACTATGAATTGATCTAGATGAGGTCTGAATATACTATTCATCAACTGCATAAAGGCAGCAGGGGCATTTGTTAGTCTAAAAGGCATAACAACAAATTCATAGTGCCCATAGCTGCTTCTGAATGCGGTCTTATAAATGTCCTCATCCATGATCCTTAGTTGGTGGTCTTCGAAAAATACCTGGATCCAGATATTTGGTCAAATAACTCATCGATTCTCGACAGTGGATACTTGTTCTTGATAGTGAGGTGATTTAACTGTCGATAGTCGATGCATAACCTCATGGATCCATCTTTCTTCTTTACAAATAGCACAGGTGCTCCCCACGGGGAAGTGCTTGGTCTAATAAATCCTTTCTTGAGAAGTTCCATCAATTGTTCCTTTAACTCCTTGAGTTCGGCGGGAGACATCCTATATCGTGCCTTAGAAACTGGACCAGCACTAGGGATCAAGTCGATGGTGAAGGCCACTTCTCTTTGTGGGGGTAATCCAGGCAAATCTTCCGGAAACACGTCGGAAATTCTTGCACAACTGGGATGTCTTCTAGCTTAGTCTCCTTAGTCTCCTTAATGGTGACAAACGCAAGGAAAGATACACATCCTTTCCTTATTAGCTTGCTAGCTCGGAGAGCTGAAATAAGAGGTGACTTGCTCTGGCTCCTGGGACAAGTATATGCTAATTCTGGGAATTCCTTGAAAGTAACCTTGCTATTTCGGCAATCCACAGTTACCTGATACATGGATAACCAATCTGCTCCTAATATGACATCATATTCCTTTAAATCTAGGCATATTAGGTTGATAGGAAAATTTCTACCCTTTACCAAGACTTCACAGTTCTGATAATGATGAGTAATATCAGTTTCATTTCGAGAGGAGTAGATAAAACTATTTTTATCCATTCCGGTTCCATAGGTAATGGATCAGCAAACCTCTTGGAAATAAAAGAATGCGATGCACCCGTATCAAATAAGACATGTGCAGACTTGGAACAAACTTTCAGTGTACCTTCTACCAGTCCGCCTTCGTCTTGTTCCGCCTCCTTAATAGCTTGGAGATGAGCATTCTTTGTCACCGGGCGCTTCCTGTCACCGGCTTGATCATTGAGTAGGGGACAGTCGGGAATCCGATGATCACGGCTCCCACAACGGAGACATGCTCCAAGTTTCCTCCAACATTCTTCGGCCTTATGTCCGGCCTTGTCATAGTGTCTACACACCACTTTAGAAGGTGCGGTGGTGATGGAGAAAGGCTTGTTAATCTTTTTGACTTTCTTCTCCTGAGAAGACTCTCCTCCATTACTTGGCCTTTTCTTGTTGAAATTGGGTTTGAAGGAACCCGAACTAGTGACCTGTTCCTTCTTATCCTTCCCACGGATCCTATCAGATAGCTCTGTGGCATCTTCTAGTAACTGAGCTTGGCGTACCATCTCCGAATAGACCTGTATGTCCATCGGTGCCAGCTGTGTGATATATTGGGGTCTGAGCCCATTTAGGAATCTCCTAGCTTTCATCTTCTCGGTACTAACTAGATGTTTAGCATATCGAGACAACCTGGAAAATTGTGCCTCATACTCAGCCATCGATAATGATCGTTGCTTAAGTGCGGCGAATTCAGCGGCTTTCTTTTCCTGAACTCGGTCTGAGAAATATTTATTGTTGAAATGTTCAACAAACTCTTCCCAAGTAACTTGTCCTTGCTCTAACGTGGCTTCTACCGACTCCCACCAGCAACGGGCGTCCCTTTCCAATTGAAACGTTGCTAACAGACCTTCTCTTGGTCCGTGCATTGCATAACCCGAAAGATACGTTCGGTCTCCCGGATCCAGTGCTCGGAGTCATCCGGATCAGTGGATCCCATGAACTTAAGAGGGTTCATGTTGCTGAAGCTTTGGTGGAGATTTCCTGCTCCACGATGTGCACCTCCTTGTGCCACTTCTTGAAGTGCCTGGGTCATGCCTTGCAGAGTGCGTTGCATGTTGCGCCACTGGGCACGTTCGGCAGTAATTATCCTACAATTACAATAACTATATTAATATGTGATAATGTTCAAAGGTTTTTGATTCTAAGTTAACTTAACCCTTGGTTCTACCCAATCTCATCAGTTAAAAATTTTAAACCTATCCTTGACTTGGGTTCCTAAGAATTGAATATCCTAGGCTCTGATACCACAAAAATTGTCACGCCCCGAGCGCGGAAGATATCCGGAGACGCATGACGAGTTTATATCGATCATGTCAATCAGAGCATTAGTGTATTCAACACATAGACAGAGTGCGCAAAAGTAGAGATAACCCAATCCTTTTTTCCATCATAACCTTAGAGGTACTTCTATTACAATCCATTTAATGAAAGCACTAAGACTCAATAAAAAGAAAAGTACAATGGTTGACTTAAGAAATTTTGAAAGATAGGACTAGTAGACGCTTGGATAAATAGAGAGCTCTAATCTCTTCACTCTTGACCTTCCCCATCCGAGTGAGTCTCGTCATCGGACTTACCTGAAAGGTAGGGAAAAACACTGAATGAGCGAACGCTCAGTAGGAATTATATCTCAAAAGTAATTACATGTTTCATGAATGCAATAAAGCGAGGCATGTTTGCGTAAAACGACAAGAGAGAGAGAGTATAACAAGAGGTACGCATCGACAACCTGCAGCACCGGCAATCTGCTTCAACCGTAGTAGTTACGCATGGGCTTCCTACTCCCGCCGCAGCCCTTGCATGCAGCATCAACAAGACTGTCTCCTTCATCACCCGCCGAGGCCCATACATGCACGTCGCTGGGGCCATCCACCGCAGCGTAGCCAGTGTGCACCACCCTGCCACCATCTGTGTTCCTGTGGCCTCTCAGCTCTCCCGTCTGCAACCTGCAAGGCGGTCCGAGCTAGCTCCAAGCTTCAACCCCACCTCCCGTGCTCTCTCTCTCTCTTCATTTCCCTCTCTCTCTAACTTCTCTCGCTAAACACCTCCCCTCTCCCCACTCCATCATGTGTATCCTACTCCTACATTCCTCCTCCCTTGCCATACTGCCTCCCCCCTCCCTATTCCTCACCCAGCTCGCCCCTGCACTGGACGCTACTCATCCCTGCCATCATCGGCCTATGAGAAACAGTTGCGAAGGAGACCCGTTGTTGCACCGTCACCTCTGGCAGGCCATGGTCCTCGTGCCTTGCCATCCTACACCAGTCGCAGGAGTGAACAGGGGCATCGTTGGCCCCCACCGCTACCAATGCCAAGTGTCCACCTGAGGAAGCTTAATCTGCGAGACCACATGCTTGGCATGGACGTTGAAAAGGCTCTTTGCAAAACACTTGGAAACCTTGCTGGGAACTGCCCTTTCACTTGAAGTGTTAAGAACTCGCTGGAATTGATATCACAGTGAAGGTTGCTCATGCTTTGTCAACTCCAATAGCTGTGAAGTAGTGTCGTGTGAAGCTAAACCTGTTTGAGAATGAGTTAACAGATGAGGAATGTAGATAAGGTTGGTAAAGCATCACTTGGCATTGAAGGAGCTTGACGTTAGTCCTAATTCCATAAGGAGGGTTGGCGCAAGGTGTTTGACACGTGCTATTGGCCAAGCTTCTTTTTGTTGACATTTATGGTAATGCCATTCGTGAAGTAGGAATTGACGAGGTGAAGGAGATACTTAAATCTAAAGTTATTTTGTTCTGCATCAAATGAAATCAGAGATCCCGAATTTTGTTTCACATCAATCGTGGCACGGCCACCATTCTACTCGCAAGAGAGTTCACAGAAGAGCAGATAAAAAAAAGGACGCAGAGAAGGGGGGAGGGGTTGGCTCATATCATCGCCATCCCTCCCCCTCTCGCTTACATTCGACAGAGAGAAAGCAAGGCCGGGAATCAACGGAAACGTAGGCGCCCACCTGTTCCCAGAACAGAGTATCGGGAAGCCTTCTTCTTCTCCGGCTACGGAGGGCTTCAGGCAGAGGAGGGAAGACGACGGCGATGGGCACTCAGGGGAACCCTGCTTCACTTGCAAGAAACCCTTTCTCTCCCCCCGGACGATTGGCTCTCAGACCTCTATCTTTCCTCTCGATTTTCTCCGTTTCTTTTCTTTTTTTTTTCAAAAGCCCCTCTTCTTCTATTTCCAATTGTCTCTCTCTTTATCAATCGAACGGCTGCCTATATATAGGAGCAGATTCGAAGTTTTTAACCCGGCGTGGAGAATGGCGCGTCGGGAAAGGGAGCTCCATCCTTTGCACGCCGGAATAGGAGGGCGCCGGGTGGAAGGTTCTTTGCGCGCCGGAATAAGGGGTGCCAGATGCGGGCGCGCCGGTTTAGGGCGCGCCGTGTTAATGCTCTTTGCACGTCCCGAGTCAGCCGATGAGTCCGGGGATGATTCCGGGGGTCACCGTGAACATTTATCTCGCCAATGCTCCTTGAAACCTCGAAGAGACGCCTTGTTAAAGCTTTCAAGGCCGACGTACGGCCATTCTTGGAACTTCCAATGACTTTGGTTTGATCACGCGGGTTTTCAGATGACACGGCTCTCGGCACTATGATAAGTGTTGCTGGCTCGGTCTGGCTAGTGCTCAAAGCTCCTTGGAGGGTGGGATAACACCAGGGATAGTCCCGCCTGAGCTGGGCGATCATTCGGCCACTAAGGGGCCCATCTGGGCGGGGAAGCCATACCCGTGCCGAGTGACCAGGATCTTTTGCCGATAGAGCTTTCGGTCCTCCGTTCTGAAGAGCCAAGGGGACTCTTTCATCTTAGGAGAATCTTTCATGAGGTGGGTAGCCACTAGGTAGACCGTCGTCCTTGGTCAGACAACGGGTATAGTGTTTGCGACATGACGGAGTCAATGCCGGTTCATTGGGCAGGCTTGGTCGCACTGCCGGTTGGTTGTGAGTTCATCTCGGTTCTCCTGAGGTGAAGTCCCTGGCGTTGGGGTGACTTGAGGCTCTGGCAGCTTGAGAAGTCTTCAGTATGTTGATCTTTATCGGCTTCCATGCTTCAGCGGGCCGCATCATTCGTCTTTATGGCTTGGTCGCCGACGATCACATTTTGGGTGCCAACAGATCCCTAATGACTTACGAAATGAATTTCAAAAGAAATGGTGAAGGAAGTGACAAGAAGGGCAAGAACATTGCTCTCAAGGTGTCCCGGAGCAGCAGTAGCAGTAGTAGTGGGGAGTCTGATGGATTCTCTGATCTTGATCAAGAGGAGCAAGCTATGCTGACTCGACAGTTTTGTAAGTTTCTTAGAACTAAGGGAAAAACATTTAAAAGAAAAAGGTCCTATCCGTCCGGTAAGCATGCTGATTCTAACAATGATAAAAATAGAAATGCTAAGAAGATTACATGCTTTCATTGCAGGAGGCCTGGACACATGAAGGGGGATTGCCCAGATCTCCAAAAGAAAAGCTCCAAGGTGCAAAAGAAGAAACCTCAGGCTATGGTCTGCACTTGGAGTGACGAGGAGGAAGATCCTGAGGCCAACTCTTCAGAAGAAGATGACCAAGGAATATGCCTCATGGCTAACAGTGACGAAGAGGTAACCAACATCTTTGAAGATTTCACTATTGATGACTGGGAAGATGCCTATGCTGAACTGTTAGATAAGTTTAATGCTTTGAGTAAAGATCATAGGGTGTTAAAGAGAAAACTGAATGCTGCTAATGAAGAACAAATTCAAATTGACAAAGAAAATCATGAGGAAGAATTAGAAGAGATGAATTCTCTCAGAAAATAAAATGAAAATCTTAAATATGAAAACCAGGAAGTTCACAAACAACTTGATGAATTCAAGATAAAACTTCAAGAAAGTCAAAGTGAAAATAGTTTAATCATTGAAAAATATGAAGCTGTTAGGAAGGTGAACTCTGAACTTCAGGGAAATTGTGAAACACTGCAAAAAGAACTGGAAGACAAACAAAGAACCCTAGAAAAATTTGTTCAAGGAAAAACAAACTTGGATACCATTCTAGGTACTAGGATCAATTTCAACAAAGAGGGTTTAGGCTATGACCCTACACACAAGAAACATTTTGAGTTCACAATAGTAACATTCTGCCTAGAAAAAGGGAAGGAAAAGCTTGACACACCATCCAGCTCCAACAGTGCTCAGAATGTCCAGCCACCAAGAAATAATTCATCAAATCCTGCTGGACAACAACAACATAAAACTAGAAAGAACACACCTAGGCAAGCCCTTGTGTATACCCCCCAGAACAAGAACTTTCACAATTCAAGACACATGACCCAGAATAGAAATTCATACGTCTATAACAACGTGGGTCAATATAACAAAAACTGGAAAAATCATGCTCACAGAAATTCTTTAATGAGTATGTCTATCCTAGACAGAATGGGTACAAAAGATACCCGAAGAATGAACAGTCCAAAATCAGGAACAGATTCCACACTTTTAGACCAAATGGACAGAACGCTAGTTATAATTTCAACAAAACTGTCAACAACATGGAAAAGAAAAATACTGTGAAACAGTTTTGGATTCCTAAATTTCTACTTAGAGATTTGAACAATGTCTTTGGACCCAATCTATCTTGGGTTCCAAACTACTATGCTTGATCTGTCCTCTACAGGTTAGCCTTGCAGCCGAGCACAACAGGTGGTACCTAGATAGCGGCTGCTCTAGGCACATGACGGGTGATTGATCCAAATTCAGCAAACTGGAAATGAAGGTAGGGGGTCTGGTCAAATTTAGAGGAAAGAATAGAGGTAAGATTGTTGGAATAGGAATAGTTGGTAAGTCCTCCACAAACTCAATTGAAAAAGTTCTGCTTGTAGAGGGTCTTCAACACAACTTGCTAAGTATTAGTCAGTTATGTGACAAGGGTCACAGAGTTGTGTTCGATGATAATGATTGCAAATACTTGAAATAAATTCTGACAAGGTCAAGTTTGAAGCACATAGAGTCAATAATGTTTACATTGTTGATTTAAATGAAAAATCTGAATCAAATCTTTGTTTGGCTGCTGATTTTGAAAATAATGCATTTAATTGGCATAGATGTTTAGGTCATGCTAGTTTCTCTACATTGAATAAATTGGTCAAGCATGATCTAGTTAGAGGCATGCCTAAGATCAAATTCAGTTCCATTTCAAAAGTCTATGATGCCTGTGCTCTAGGCAAACAAACCCGCAAATCATTCAAGCTCAGATCTGAGCCTTTGTCCTCCAAGCCAATGGAGCTTTTGCATATGGATCTCTTTGGCCCAACCAGGACTCATAGTCTCAATGGGAAGAGATTCGGGTTTGTCATTGTAGATGATTTTACTAGATATTCATGGTTGTTTTTCTTAGAAAATAAAAGTGAAGCTTTTCAGAAGTTTGACCATTTTTTTAATAAAGTCAAACAAGAAGGAACTCATAGTATTTCCATGATTCAATCTGATCATGGAGGAGAATTTGAGAACTCTATATTTTCTGAATTCTGTAACAATGACGACTAACTCACAGATTTTCATCTCCTAGGACTTCGGAGCAGAATGGCATAGTGGAGAGAAGAAACCGTACAATCATTGAAATGGCAAGAACTATGATGGTGGAGAGTCAACTTCCTAGAAGGTTTTGGGCAGAGGCAGCTAACACTGCTTGCCACATCATCAACAGAGCCTTGGTAAGACCCGTCCATAAGAGAACCCCCTATGAACTCTTGAAAGGTAAGAAGCCAAATGTCTCATATTTTAAGATTTTTGGTTCAAAATGCTTCATTCACAACAACAATAAAAAGGACCTAGATAAATTTGATGCAAGGAGTAGCCCGGGAATTCTTCTAGGATACTTTGAAACAACTAGGGCATATATGGTTTTTAATGTTTCAGACCAAACAGTAGAAGAATCTCCTCATGTTATATTCGATGAAACAAACACTGCCACTGACTTGGATGATGATGACAGGAGCTCAAGGCATGATGGAAACTTTTTAGAGGAAATAGTGGAGGAAGAACCTGAACCACCTGAAGCTTCAACTGCTCCAAATCAAGTAAGCCCAGCCGAAACAGGTGAGTCCTCAACTAATGTTAAGTTCTTGAAAGATCATCCTGTGAATAATATCATAGGCAATCTAGGAGACCCCCCTAGGACTAGATCTTATCTCAAAAATGTAAATCATCAAGATCTAGTTGCTTTAGTGTCAAAGATTTAGCCCAAATTTGTTGATGAGGCCTTGAAAGATGAATCATGGGTTAATGCTATGAGTGAGGAACTACGTCAATTTGAAAGAAATAATGTCTGGGAACTAGTTCCGAGACATGAAAATACAAATATAATAGGAACCAAATGGGACTTCAAAAATAAAATGAATGAGGATGGAATAATTTCAAGAAAATAAAGCCAGACTAGTAGCCAAATGTTACTGTCAGAAATTTGGGGTTGATTTTGATGAATCCTATGCACCTGTTGCTAGGATGAAGGCAATAAGGATTTAAATAGCTTTTGCATGTTCTAAAAACATAAAACTTCATCAGATGGATGTCAAAAGTGCATTTTTAAACGATTTTATTAAAGAAGAAGTCTTTGTAGAACAACCCCCTGGATTTCAATTGTCTTCACATTCTAACAAGGTTTTCAGGTTAAATAAATCTCTATATGGTCTAAAGTAGGCTCCTCGGGCCTGGTATGAGAGGCTGACTGAATTTCTGATCAACAAGGGCTACAACAGAGGTAAGGTGGATCAAACCATGTTTACCAAAAGTTTGAATAAAGATCTCATCATAGTTCAGGTATGTGTAGATGACATAGTCTTCGTTTCAACATGTTCTGAACTATGTAATGAATTTGTTCAATTGATGTCTGCTAAATTTGAAATAAGTTTGGTAGGAGAATTGAAATACTTCCTTCGCTTGCAGGTACAACAGCTGGATGATGGATGCTTCATTAACCATACCAAGTACACCTTGGACATCCTCAAGCATTTTGGAATGGCTAATCTGAAGCACATCTCAACTCCAATGGGTACCAACACATCATTAGATGTAGATGAATCAGGTAAAGAAGTTGATGCAAAATTATATCGAGGTATGATTGGATCCCTACTCTATTTAACTACCTCGAGACCTGAAATACAATTCAATGTAGGTATGTGTGCTAGGTATCAATCTAGGCCTACTGAATTACATCTAGCTACTGTGAAAAGGATTTTTAGATACATATCTGCTACACACACTCTAGGTTTATGGTTTCCTACATCACATACATTAGATCTGATTGCATATACGGATGCAGACTATGCTGGGTGTAAGCTAGATAGGAAGAGCACTAGTGGTCAATGTCAATTTCTAGGTGGGTGTTTAGTTTCTTGGGCTTCCAAGAAGCAACATTCTATGGCCCTCTCCACTGCAGAAGCTGAGTATGTAGCTGTAGGGAGCTGTGGTACACAAGTGATCTGGAATAAACACCAACTTCAGGACTACCAAGTAGAATTGGGCTGCACACCCATATATTGTGATAATACTAGTGCCATAAATCTTGCAAAAAATCATGTTTTACATTTTCGCACCAAACATATTGAAATAGGCATCATTTTATCAGAGATGAGGTGTCTAAGAACTATTTTGAATTGATCCATGTAGATACTTCCCATTAGATAGATGACATCTTTACTAAGCCTCTAGACAATGACAAATTCACAACCTTAAGGAGAGAATTGGGAATTTTTAAAAACCCCTAAATTCTGGAATTTTTTTTTGGAATGATATGCTTCCATGCAGTCCTCACTTGCATGCATTTTCATCCTGTGTTTGTCATATTTTTTTTGGCATGCATAACATGTTGGTATATTAAATGATAAGCTGGGAGAAGGTCAAATTTCTTCTGACTGGAAAACCACATCATGTGTGAGGAGGTCCTCTGACCTACGTTCTCCACCTTGTACCACATGCTCATTTCCATATAGATCAGGTTCAAGTCCATAAAACTTCATTTCTGCATTTCCATACTTTTTGCATCTCACCTGTATGCTCATATAATTCATTGTGTGAGGGGGAGGTTTTTTCCTTGAGATCTCTATAGAAGGCACTTGCATATGTTAAGCTGATAGGCTAAAGTCCATCAGTCAGTCTAGGTGTAAGGGGGAGCTTTATGTCTGTCAGGTTGAGGTCTTAGGTGACTGATTCAAAGGATTTTGAGAGATCTTGTTACTCCACCAAGCTCATTGAGAACCTAAAGCATTTTTTTACAAAAGCTAGCTGCTCTCAACACTCTTAAACTTCCAAATTTGATTAACTGAAATCTAGCTAGAAAGCTTCTCTCTAATAATCCTGCAAAGACCTAGATAGAGAATCTGAAGACTGTCTTCCTACATCATTAATGAACATGGATCACTGTTGACACCATTATGTCATGAAATATCCTAAATGTTTGAAACTTTAATTTCTGGAAGCAAACTCACTATGGATCAGTAGATCTGGTATTGTCTTCAAACATCATATAACAAATAACATCAATTTGTTCAGAGGAATATCAACAGTTCAGGGCAATGATCTGGTTTCCGAGAAACTAGATGCTTCATCAAAGAAATGAATCATACTCTATGTCATGAAGTGCCAGAATATCTCTGATTAAAAAGTTTCTGAAAAACTTAAGAATTCATGGCAGAGCAATGGCATTAAAATGTTAAGTAGCTGGGGATTCAGGCCTCTAATCAAGGAGTCTCCTCATGACAAAAGACACTTATATTGCTAACTATGTTCTCTAATGAGAAGTAATACGGTTATCACAGTGAGAATTTGGGAATTTTGACCTCTAATCAAGGTGTCTTCTCACATTTCAATGTGTGATTTATCACAATTACTCAATGACCTTTCCTGCTCATTAAAAGAAAAAACTCTGTCACCCCTCCAAAAAAATTCTTAGTAGACTGTTTGTCCTCAATACTTTTGGACCATCCAACAGTAGATGAGCCTCCACTTACTTGATTAGTAAAGCATTTAGATAGCTTTCTGTTGGCATAACTGTTTCACCTTGGTCCTCAGTCTTATTTCTGTATGATGATAACCTTCACTCTTACTCTCTGTCTTTCTTGCTTATTAGCTGTGAGGTATTTCAGCTCCATTCAGTTACCTTATTTGGATCTTTAAGAGTTGCATATGAGATGTTTCTTCTAAGTGAATTAATTGTCTCTCGTTTCTCAATCTTTGTAGTACCTTGTTTATCCCTACATTCTTTTGATGATGTCAAAGGGGGAGAAGATGTCTGAGGGTTTTAGGGGGAGAATGACATATGAGAATAGCTTTAAGTATGTTTTTGAGCATGGAATATATTCTGGCTGATAGCCATTGTGTCAGGGGGAGCAAGTGTGTCTTGAGTAAAGACTGTGTGTCGGGGGGAGTTAGTGTGACATATTGCTTGCATATCCTTGCATATCAGTGCTATTGTTCCTCTTTGAAATAAACCAATTCTTCAATATCTCAAAATGGTTGCCATCATCAAAAAGGGGGATATTGTTATATCTTTGTCATTTTGATGATGACATTTTGATGATGTCAAACATTTTAGTATGAAAAAAATTGATTTATCCATTTTAAGCTAAAATACTGTTCAGTGCATAAGTGTTCATGCTCAACTAGGGTCGATGTTAGTTGTGTTCTTACACAACTGAGGTCGATGCTAGTTGCATCTTGTGCATACTAGAGTCGATGCTAGTATAGCATGGTTTGCACGCGAGCATAACAAGGTCTGTGCATATCTTGATCAATTGCACACAATCTCTGTGCATATTTAGTTGATTCAACATATAACATCGGTGCATATTTCATATGCTCACGTATGAGGTCTGTGCATGTCTTGGTCAGACTGCACATAATGTCGGTGCACATTCCGTGTGTCTGCATATCAAGTCAGTGTAGCTTTCACCTTGTACACACAAGGTTTGTGCTTTTAGGGTCTATGCTAGGTATAGTGCATGCATGTCATTGCTAGTTGTGCTCTTCACAGTCAAGGTCGGTGCTAGTTACTATCGACTTTACAGTCAAGTCAGTGCTAGTCACCCCATCTGCATATGCAGTCGGTGCATACGTTCTTCCTACATGACTAATGTCGGTGCAGTTTTCAGCCAGATGCATACATCGTCGGTGCATGTTCTCCTCCTTCAAACAAGGTCTGTGCACATGAGTATTAAAGGTATGTGCCTGATTCACCAAGGTCAGTGCATTGTTGCCCTGCGCATGATTAAAGTCGGTGCAAGGTTGTCTTTGCGTTTGACTAAAGTCGGTGTAGCTTTTGCCTAGTACTAAAACAAGGTCAGTGCATGTTTGCTTACAAGCATATGAAAGTCGGTGCACCTTCTACCTTATGCATATAGGTCAGTGCATAAATGCTCACTATGTCTGTGCAGCCTTAGCCTCATACATACGAGGTCCGTGCATATCTGTTTCTAACGACAATGTTAGTTCCTGTCTTTGTGCATTAAGGTCAGTGCTATTATCAAATGGCTAACAGTTATGTATGTCTTTGCCAGGTGAGTTATATAGTTCAGCATCTGTGGAGCAAATTTCACGTGCTAGTTAAAGTATCAGGTCGATGGCTTGTGATCCAAGGCAAGGATGAGAACAGATGATCCTGCCATGTGGACTACTACAGTACTACGATTCTGACACGTGGAGTCAAAAAGGCTCAGATCTGCGTGAATGGATTGGGCAGGAACCGTGGCACCCACGCTCCCATGATCCGCCTATAAAAAGGGATCGAAGGGTAGGAGAAAAATATAGAGAAGAAGGAGAGGAGAAGTTGAAGATAGAAAAAGAAAGAGCATCTGAAGCCAGAGCCAGTACAAAACTTCCCCATTCGAGAAGAGAGCCAATTCAAAAAGGAGAAGAGCATAAGTAATCTCAAGGATTAGAGTCTGAAAGCTGCTTCTTCGGAAGCTACATTGTTACTGTGTTCGAGCGATTATTTCTCTGATTGTTTTCATCTTCTTCGAATGTTTTGTTTTGCATTTCTCAATTCCTTTCTGTTACCCTCCAAGTTCAGTTGGAGGAAGGGAGACTGTGTCTCCGGTTGAGAGTAGCGTGCTACTTGTGGTTTCCCTCCATTGTGTTTAGAGGAAGAGTGGATTGTTCCTCTGGTTCGTGACTTGCTGGGAGAAATTCACGGGGTTCCCCTTTGCGGTGTGCAAAGGAAGGGAGGTTGGTCCTCCAGTGTTTCTTCTGGTTATCAGAAGATCGAGGAGAGTGTTCCTCAGGGCAAGCTGTAAGGCAGCAGATGTTGCAGACCGAGTCTGCGGTTCTAATTGCTTAGTGCAAGGAAGTCTTACTCCTCCGGAGTAAGGGGTGGACGTAGATTGCAGATCGCAATCGAACCACCTTAAAAACTCTTTATCTCATTGGTGTGGTTTGCATATCTCTCTCTCTTACTATTTTCAGCACGTCAGCTATTCGATTGTTTCACATAGTAGCTCTCATTTTCTTTAAGCATCTGTCAATCTTCCTGCTTCGTGGCTAGACTAGAGAAGCTTCCCTACTGCGTTTCTGATCTACATAAGTCGGTCTTCTGATTAATTTTTCAATTGGGGGTGATCTATTCATCCCCGCCCTTCTAGCTCACCCATAGTGTAAACTATCAAGAGAGAGAGAGAGAGAGAGAGAATAGAGTAGCTAACTTTGTACACTCGGGGTATGCCCCTAGAATTTTGTAAATGAATGTAATGGACATATCGGAAATGAAGCGCATTTTTTCAATGTACTTCTTTGGCTTGGTTGACGTCATCGTTGTTCCCTTTTCAGCTGTTTCAACCACACTTAAAAAGGGGAAAGGTTAGTGTGGTTTGATTTTAGCCCCATGCCCGAGATAGATTGTACCTTCCTCAATGTAGGGTCAGAGGGCTAAATCTTATTAACAAGATTGTAACAGAATGGTAAACGTGGGGTGCACATGCAAGCAAGCAAAATGCGAACAGAAAGGAAACATGATCATGCAATGCACAAACAGATGCAAGAAATGTTTTTGGATTTTATACATTTTTTTACGCTTTTTATACTTTTTGTTGGTTTTTATTTTATCATTTTTATATTTTCATCATTTTTTATTTTTTTGCTCGTATATATATATATATATATATTATGGGACTCTATGTATTTTTGTTACTAACGCTTGGTGACCACCCATATGGCACCTGACCTACATGAGGACGGGGGTTTCTTACTAACCTCCCAGGTATCCTGAGCACACATCTAGGTTGATTTGGGCCTCTAGACTCCTCGAATGATAGTCCTGCTGGTTAAGACTCATCCTGATGACAATACCGTCATGCCACGCTTAGGCTCCCAGTTGCTTCCGACCATAGGGATACACCCAAAAAGCATTCATGGTAAATGATTTGCTCGACCCGGGTCTATTTCCTCACAATTCTAGATGGTATATAATGGAACACCTTGGAACCCTAACGACCAACCGCGTGATGCTGACCCGGAATCAGACGTCGTCGCACCCATAGGTGATGCGCTTGCATTGGCCTAAGCCCGAGGTTAAAATAAGAAAACATCAAGGTGGTAGATAGAGGTCTTGACTTGTCAGAAACACTGAGACTCCTTCGTAGTGATGGCTTTTACTTTTCAAAGTGGACAACCATATGTGTATATTTTTTTGCTAAAACAAGGTTGCAGGCCTTAGCGGGGTTCACCCTTCGGGACCTCCATTGAGCCTTCATCTTTGGGGGGAGAAGGAAGAATGTGGGGGACAAACCTCCTGAGAGGACCGACAAAACTGTTAACCTGACGAGTCAACAGGGGCCCTACTTGACTCTCCCTTTTCGGGAAACTTCGGACCAATCCTTAAGCATTTACGTTTTATTACCCATTTTGTATGATTTGACTTTTGTTTCGAGGGGTTTCATTTATTGGAATCAGGCACGGCCACAACCAGGCTTTTCATTTGACTTTGATTTGCCATTCACCATTTTTTTTCGAGGGAGATAATCATTTGGCATTTTGTAATCCCTCTTGTATGCCTACGGGGACATTGCCCTCTTATCGTGCTCTGACCTAGGCATGAGGAGATGGATCCTACTCTCGCCTTAAGGGGATTGTACTTCGGTTTCCTATGCTCAACGTTTTAAGGGTGTCGGCTATCTCATTTGGTCAAAGAGAAAGATAATAAAGATTACGGCTTTCTTGGAGACCTTCGAGGTGAGGCCTCACCATAGGCGATGCTACCATTTTTTGGATAAAACATGTGCGTGTGTGAATGTTGCCTTCCTTTTAGTGGGCGTAGGCCAACATGGCCAGACATGGATCTCCACGGTTCTGGCAGACCAAGACCTGAGACCTACCGAATCTCAATGGGCCCTATCTTAGCATGAAGGATGGATGCAATGACTTGACTCCATGATGGTCACCAGGCATTAGCATTTTTTGGGATTTTTTATTATTTTGTTATTTTATGTAGATATATATATATTTTATATATTTTGTTTTTTTTAACATTATGTACAAGATCTCACGAATAGAATTTCTTTTGATAAACCCCATTCCATGGGTATGTGAGTTCCACCCTATCGGCATCCACTAACTTGTAGGGGTTGCCAGGGTAGACCTCTTTGATGACGTATGGACCTTCCCAATTTTCTTGCAACTTTGCCTTAAGACCGGTGGCTTTAGTGAGTTTCCTCTTAGGACCAGTTCACCTAACTTGAATTTTCTCTCAAGGACCTTCTTTGCATAGTAACGTGCAATTCTTTGGCAATAGACTTGTGCATGATCGGCCGCGATCATCCGCTTCTCATCTAATTGCTCTAGCCGGGCTAGCATATTTTCTCGACGTTGCTCGGGGTTGAGCTCGGGATCCAGTTGTACTCTTAGTGAGGGAAAAAATATTTCATATGGGAGTACCGCTTCTACTCCGAAAGTTAGTGCATACGCGGTTTGACCCGTAGGAGTTCGGATAGAAGTGCGATAAGCCCAGAGGGCCTCGACAAGGCGATCTGGCCAATCAGAGTAATGGTGAGATTTGCAAGTTTTCTTCATTATCCTTATGAGAGTTTTATTTGTGGCTTCAGCTTGACTATTTCCTTGTGAATAATATGGTGATGAATGATGCAAGTTAATACCATATTTACCACACATGTCGCAGACCTCTTGCGACGTGAACTGTGGTCCATTGTTGGTGATGATGTCGCGGGGGACGCCAAACTTGGCGAGGATGTTGCGCTTGATGAACTTCACCACCGTTGATGCCTTGACTTCTGTGAATGCCTTAGCTTTCGCCCACTTCGTGAAGTACTCCGTAGCAATGTGGATGAAGGATTTTCTCTGGACCTCTCCGGTTCTGTTTTCTAAGGGACCGACTACGTCGAATGCCAACATGGCAAAAGGCCAAGGAGCTATGAGAGGGTGGAGTGAAGATGAAGGAGCGTGAACCTTGTCCACATGAAGTTGGCATTTAGTGCAATGACGGACATATCGGGCACATTCCTCCTGCATGGTAGGCCAGTAGTATTGCAGAAGGAGTTTCTGAGCAAGCATGCAACCATTTACATGGCCACCACATTCACTGGAATGCACAGCCTCGATGACTGCGCGAGATTCTATTTCATCAAGACTGCGGAGGTATACTCCACTGACGTATTTATGGTGCAAGAGACCTCCTATGATGGAAAAGCGCTCTGCGGCCCAACGAATGACTCATTGATCGGGAGCACTAGCATATTCGGGGAAAGACCCATCCCGGAGGTAGTTCTCGATGTCGAAGAACCATGGGTTTCTGTCCTCGAGGTTGATTTTCGGCTCATGACAGATGGTATGGAGTTGAAGGGATGGTTCTAAAAGTTGTTGGAACCAAGGATCTGAGTGCGAAGGGATGTGCATCCTTTGCACAATGACAGTAGCTGACGGCTTTTCGCTTGGAATCGGGAGAGAAGATGCTAGAGAAGCCAGAGCATCGGCTAGAATATTTTGGGCCCTAGGACTGTGCACCAAGGTTAGCTTCTTAAACTGCCAGACTACCTTGCTGACCAAGTCCTAATAGGGCTTCAGCTTTGGGTCCCGGGTTTGATACTTACTGAGGGACTATCAGAGTATAAGCTGAGAGTCTCCGATGATTCGGAGTTGCTTAACCTCAAAAGCCAGCGCCATTTTTAAGCCCGTAAGGAGCGCCTCATACTCGGCCACGTTGTTCATGGCGGGGAAGGTCAACTGACAAGCTCATGGAATAATAACACCTTCCGGTGATTGGAGGACAGCTCCAATTCCACAACCCTTGGAATTGAGTGCACCGTCAAAGTAGAGAATCCACGAAGGTTCACCATCGATGATGGCTCCTAACTCTTTGTTCGGGAAACTCTCATCGACAAGGGAAAATGTGGGAAGTAGATGGTAAGCAAGGTGCTCGGCGATGGCATGCCCCTTGACCGCCTTTGATTGACATAGGTGATATCAAATTGGTTGAGGAAACTTTGCCATCTCACCAAATGATCAGTCAATACAGGCTTTTCCATCAAGTACCTAATTGGGTCCATTTGCGCTAAGAGCTTTACCTCATGTGCTAGAAAATAATGTTTAAGTTTTTGGGCGACCGAGACGATGGCTGCGTAAGTCCTTTCCATGGCAGTGTACTTCTTCTCAGCTACATTGAATAGTTTGGACATATAGTAGATTGCACGTTCCCTTTTCCCGTCATCGTATTGGGTCAAAACTGCCCCAACGGATTCCTTCGTGGTGGACACATAGAGTAGTAAAGGCCGACCCGGGACCGAGGGTGCCAGAACGGGAAGATTCAGAAGGTAACTTTTCTGGTCTTTAAAGGCCTTTTGACATTTATCATCCCATGTAAATTTAGCCTCTCCTTTTAGCATGTCATAAAAGGGCTTGCATCGTAGAGAGTGATGAGATATGAATCTCCTAATAAATTGCAAACGCCCGATTAGACATTGGACTTCCTTGATGTTCTTGGGAGGAGGCATTTCGGCAAGGGCCCTGGCTTTGTTAGGGTCAATCTCAATTCCTCTCTCGTTGACTATGAACCCTAAAAGCTTGCCTGAAGAGACCCTAAACACGTACTTCTTGGGGTTCATTTTGAGTTGGTGCTCCTGAGACCGTTGGAGAATTGCATGTCTGCTGCTGGTTTTGGATTTAACAAGAATGTCATCCACATATACTTCCATATAAATGTGCATCATGTCTTAGAAGATGGCCATCATTGCTCTTTTATATGTTGCTCCTGCATTCTTAAGTCTGAAGGGCAGGACGACATAGCAATAGGTCCCCCACTGGGTGGTGAAAGCTATCTTTTCTTGGTCTTCTTCCGCTAAGCGGATTTGGTGGTACCCGGAGAAGCTGTCCATAAAAGACAACATTTCATAGCCGGCGGTGTTGTCTACTAGGACATCTATGTGTGGAAGAGGAAAATCATCCTTTGGACAAGCATGATTGAGGTCACGAAAATCTATGTAGATTCGGACCCTACCATCCTTCTTCATAACAGAGACACTGTTAGCTACCCATTGTGGATACAAGACTACCCTGATGAACTTGGCCTTATGGAGGTTGTCCGTTTCCTCTTTGACCTTGAGTGCGAGCTTCGGATGAAGTCACCTTAATTTCTGTTTGACAGCTCGTGCATTGGTCTTTAGAACCAAGCAGTGTTCTACCAATGATAGATCTAAACCTAGCATGTCCTCGTAGGACCAAGCGAAGGCGTCGGGGAATTTCTTAAGAACAGCCACAAGGGAGGCTGATGTGAAAAAACCTAGGACCTAAATTGCAAGCATCCTAATGATTTGGTTATGTCACATAAGCAGACTCACTCGCGTTGGCACACTCGGGTCCGCAGGTGGACCGGCGATGGGGTGAGGGTCCGAGGTTGGACCGGAGGTTTCCAAGGGTACGGCTGGCTTGGGGAGGACCCCAATGGGTCAGGGGTTGCCCAAATTCACGGGCGATCAGCACGCCGAAGGCTTGGGTTGAATGATCACTATCACAACTCACCCGCGGTAGCCACACAATTAAACGCTAATTCGGGTTCGGGCACTCTCTTAACGCCGACGGCACTAAGATGTAATACTAATTAAGCAAAGGAATCCAACAAAGAGGAGTGTTTAGTGGCTCACCTGATCGGTGTGAAGACACCGATCCCGGCCGGAGACGAGGGCGAGCGAGGAAGCGTGGGCTTACCCGCACGCCGCGCCGGAGAAACTTCAACCTGAAATTTCAGATTACATGCACTACACCCCATGCAAGGGGGGGATGATGCGGGACGGACACGGGAGACGACACTATAAGGTGCCACTCTCGGAATCTAGATGAAGACACGACCAGCAACACACACCAGGGAGACACTAAGCCCGACACTACGAGCTCCTAGTGGCGAAACATCGCTAACAGAAGTGGAAGCTCACTCGTCGTCCCAAGCGAGGGAAAGCGCGGACCGTGCACGGTTAAGGAACCGGCAGAGGTCAAGGGTAGTCCGACTCAACTTCCGGACTCGGATCGAGTCACGGGACAGGTCACACTCACTCTCACAGCGGTGACATGGACACACGGGCTAGTACCTACGCTCTCGGCAGCGGCAAAAGACCGTATACTAGCTAAGCAAATGAACGCCAAGAGGTTCAGACCATTACCTCCACGCACCCGGCGTGGCGAAGACAACCCCGGCCGAATCACGGACTCCCGGTTAAACAATATCACAGCAATACAAAGATTTGACCCACTCCACGTAGGGAGGTAAAAAGTCACATGTGGAGCCTGGGAATCACGCAACTCGGGTTGACGGGCAGCATCTTGATATCGCCCGGCGGTGCCGAACTCCGCGTTTTCGTGCTTTCCGAACGGCGGGTTCTGCGGGCCCGCGGGGCCCACGGATGGCGCTATCCTCCGGATCTACGGGGGTGGGACCCACTATGATGGGGACCCCTGGTGGCGCGCCTCCACGGACGGCGGTCGGCCGGGAACACCGATTGGGGGTCGATCGGTCCCGATTCCCAAGCTTTGAAGTTGTTGCCCACGGATTTTTAGTTGCTATTTTCAGGCGCGCGCTCCGGCGAAAACGGCCGCTGCGACCAATCCCGACGTCGAATCGGGACGCATGAGCTATCGTTGGAAAGCTCTCTTCAAATTCTTCAATCTAGAGCCAAATAGATCTGCTGTATCTAGTCGAATCAGAACTTTAATAAATTTACAATTCCCTATTATACAGTAACCAAAATCTCAGAGCTGCAGGGCACTTGTCTGAGAACCACCGTTGAACGCCTAGTAAACCTCCGATTCAGCTCTTTAGTGCTTCTTCATAGTTGTAGGGTATCAAACCACGGAACTGGGACTATTTTTGGAATTTGATTTGGAGGTGGTGGTGATGTACTATGATTTTTGGGGTGACTGGTGGTCGGATCGGGGAACAGGTGGACAGAACTGTAGATGGGTCTGAGAACGAATTTTAGAAAATACGAGATGGGCGAATCAAAAATTAAGAAAAATTTTGGATGAAGGGGTGGATGAATGGAACCCCCAGTAAATGTGGGCGAACCAACAGAAATCAAAAAGTGGACCTAAGACATGAAACTCAGGCGGGGATGAAACTGGACAGAACTCTGGCAGAACCAAAATGGAAGAGTGGACGAAAATCAAAAAATATGAAACGAGATCTGAATGGAAAACCAAAGTTTTTGGGATGTCCTTGACACCTCTGGAACATCCACTAAAATTCCCAGATCTATCTGAGCTCGTGGCTGAGACAAGAAATTCATGGAAGCTTCTGTGGTACTGCGCGGGTAGAACTCCGTTGATGGCGATGGCGGTGCGGTGGCGGCTCGTGGCGGCGGCGGCGGCGACCGGAACTGATAGGGTGGAGTCTCACCACCAGAAGGAAGCCTTCACAGCTTCAAGGGGAAGAGGGAGAGGAGGAGGGGGCGCACCAAGGCTGGAGCTTCAAGCTTTTTTCACAATTGTTATGGCATTTATTCTTCAAAATGAAAAATACAAGCTTAAATAGGTTACATCTCTCATCCATCCACAACCGTAGGATCTAGGAGTGGGAGATGAAGGGCTGGGATGGCATGAGACACACACACACAAAATAAATAAAAAAAATAAAGGGAGGGGGGCGGCCCTTGGACTAGGGTGTAGAAGGTGGGCTTGGTAGGTGGGGGTGGGTAGCCTCCTTGGACTTTTCAAGTCACTTGTCCCCCATGTGTCCTTTTACCATTCAAACTTCTAGATGCCTCCATTTGGCATGTTGACTGACCCCACGTGGGACCCTAGGCTGAGGTGGTCCAATGGGATGGGGCCTGGGGGGCCCGTGGGGCCCACGGGGTCCGAATTGCACATAAGCCCCTATTACAATCAAAATGGCAAACCGAATGCAATGAAATAAACACAAATTACACACACATAAAGTCTAACTAAATATGATAAATGCCGGGACTCAGGGGGGCGTCTCCAGGCTGTCTCCGAGCCAAATAGATGCTGAGGTGGCTCGAGTCGTGCTCCGTGTGCGGTACCGGTGGCTCAGCGTATCGCGCCGCTCAACTGCTCGGGTGTCCGCACTAATTCTCCCCGGGTGGGAGAAATTTGACCCTGTCGAGTAAGGGTCTGCATCGCTCCTGTATCGCTCCAAAAGGTCCGGATCGATCTGCTGCAACTCGCCATGTGTGATCCATGTGTCCTCAGTAGCGGGCCGTCCTCTCCATCGCACTTGGTAGCGCGGGTAAGATCCACTCCTGGTAACTGTCACTTGCTCGTCCAGTATACGATCTATATGCTCACGCTGCCGTGAAAAAGGGGCTGGAGGTAGAAGTGGACACTCAGGTGTGGGATCACTCTCAAGGGGAGGAGATGGCTCAAAAGGCTCACTAGGGATCACTGCTGGGTCCTTATATGCAACAAGATCCGATACATTGAAGGTAGTTCTTATACCATATTCCTCGGGCAAGTCCACAACATACGCATTGGATCCAACGCGTTTCAACACTCTAAAGGGACCGGCTCCGCGAGCTTACAACTTCTTAACGGTTCCAGAGGGAAACCGTTCAGGTCTTACCCTGATCATGACATATTCACCCTCTTGGAACTCTCGGTGGTGTCGATGGGCATCGGCTAGCTCTTTGTAACGTGCATTGCTGGCCTCACTCATGCAGACTCCTAACATGCCTAGCACTAGACTCGACAGACTCACAATGCACTCCTAAAATGCTTAGCAAAATAAAAACTCACGGATGCACACACAACCCTAAACAACTCTATAGTTAGTCCGACCCAATCATATGCAAGGTGGTCCAGGACATCCGAATGTGTGCCATGCATGCCCTAGGTGTGACCGAGGGTCGGTACAATCATAAGACGGTCCTTTGGATTTGGGAGGTTTGGGTGGGACTGGAGGGTAGGATGTCTCTCGCCCGTGAACGGACTCGGTGGGTGCCGATGGCCCGGTCCATGGGGGAGGGGTATAATGGTGACCTCCTTTAAAGAAGTGGAATGGAGATTGTGGACCAAGGGGACCACTAAGAAAGGGATCGAAGGGATCAAAGAATGTGTGACCCCTCGATATGGATTCCCTCATCTCAAGATCCCATGTGTGGAAGTCTAGAAGGTGTTGTTGATCTCCTTCATCCTTGAAGGGAGATGAGATGGTGGGGGTATGATGGTGGACTCTCTCAAAAAGGTGGAGTAAATATGATGGGTCACGGGGTCCACAAGAGAATGGGTCGAAGGGATTAAAGAAGGTATGACCCCTCTGACTAGGCTTCCACAAATCACTGTCCCACATTTGGAAATCTTGGAGGTGTAAATGATCACCTTCATTCATTGTGAGAGGTGGGACAACAGTCATAGGTAGAAAGTAAGATTCCTCCCTTGGGTAAAAGGAAATGAAGTCGGACTCGGCCAGCGTAGGGAGGAGTAGAAGAACCTCCGTGGTAACATGACCCACGGTGTACACGGAGGTGATGGACCCTAAAGCGGGATGAGTGAAACTACGACCTATGGGTCGGTCGAAGCCTGGAGCCAACAAGTGCGTAAATGTCAATTGCCGATCTAACCCTTTAAGAAGGTCATCCAATGTATCAACATAGTGACTAGACCGGAAAGTTGTGTGAAAGGAATTGATTGGCACCAGAGGTAGGATAGGGTCCATAGATGGGAGGGGAGATTGGGCCAGGCCATTCTTAAGCCAGCTAAGGAGTGGCTCGGCTATAAGTAGCTTTCCCGTTAGAAACACGGGTAGCTGTGGCTGAGGTGGCTCCGAATAAAGATCGGAGAGTGAGGATTCTCTAACCCTTTTGTCCCCTAGGGCTAGAGGTGTCCGAGTGGGACACTGCCCGGCAAAGTGGCCAATCCCTTGGCAGCGATAACACTGTTGCCGTGATGCACTACGCTCCTTGATAAGTGTGTCCTTACCCTTATCCTCCTGACGGATAGAGGGTGCAGGCAATGGGGCTCTCATGGGTGGGGGAAGAGGATCCACTATGATGGAGAGAGGACCTTGGGATTGCACCTTAGATGGCAACGGGTTGGGGCTACCGATTGCTACCTCCTTAGGCTCGTGTAGGAGTACATCACTAGGAGTACGTGTCCTATCCACCCCATCCAACCGGTCCAAAATCATTTGCATAAGTTCGGCAACGGAGTGGGTTGGAATAGGGATATCATGGTGGACACGCCCGTAGTCAACCGTCCTAGGATTGTGTCTTGGCTCATCTACGTGTGGGGCTCTTTGCCTCCGACTAGGACCCACTTGGTTGGAAGTGATTGGGTGGGGCCGGTTGGAGGTGACCGGTTGGGGCACATAGACCTTCCTAAGCTCTCTCTTCATGTCCCACCATGATTCGATGGGCCATTGCCTCCTAACCTCTCTCAAGCGCTCAATGTGGTCCCACTTTTCGGCGGCCTCGTGTAGAAGCCTCTCCTTGGCAAAATAGAATTGCCCGGCTTCGGACATGGTATAACAATCAAAGTATGTGTCCATGGCGGCCTCCCACTTGAGGTAGTCACCCGGGCCATTGGAGCCATAAAAATCGAGGCTTCGGGCCTACGGAAGTGGAGTGGGTGGTTGCCAAGCCCATGGGTGGACCAACGGCCATGTTGCCCGGGTGATGGGGATTCCATGTGAATTTGGCGGAACTACATGCTAGACATGCCGACACTTGGACAAGACCGACTGACTCTTATTGGACTACACACGAACTAGGAGACACAAACTGATGCAAACACCGACTAATGCATCTAGACCTAAACCCATATCCGATACGTGGCGGAGTTAATCGATCCGAAGATCACTCCCGTAAGTGTGCGACCTCCCGATAGGTGTAACCTAACGTTCGGACAACACCTTTTAAGATACCGAATTATCGGGATGTAATACAATTTTAAAACACCTTTTTTTTTGTTTTGAAAACTAATGATGATCCTAGACTCGACTTAGACCATGATGCATACAAGACTTATGCAAGACTACCCTAGACTCGACTCTCTCTGATACCAAACTGATGCGGGACGGACATGGGAGACGACACTATAAGGTGCCACTCTCGGAATCTAGATAAAGACACGACCAGCAACACACACCAGGGAGACACTAAGCCTGACACAACGAGCTCCTAGTGGCGAAACGTCGCTAACAGAAGTGGAAGCTCACTCGTCGTCCCAAGCGAGGGAAAGCGCGGACCGTGCGCGGTTAAGGAACCGGCGGAGGTCAAGGGTAGTCCGACTCAACTTCCGAACTCGAATCGAGTCACGGGACAGGTCACACTCACTCTCACAGCGGTGACATGGACACACAGGCTAGTACCTATGCTCTCGGCAGTGGCAAAAGACCGTATACTAGCTAAGCAAATGAACGCCAAGAGGTTCGGACCATTACCTCCACGCACCCGGCGTGGCGAAGACAACCCCGGCCGAATCACGGACTCCCGGTTAAACAATATCACAGCAATACAAAGATTTGACCCACTCCACGCAGGGAGGTAAAAGGTCACATGTGGAGCCCGGGAATCACGCAACTCGGGTTGACGGACAGCATCTTGATGTCGTCCGGCGGTGACGAACTCCGCGTTTTCGTGCTTTCCGAACGGCGAGTTCTGCGGGCCCGCGGGGCCCACGGATGGCGCTGTCCTCCGGAACTGCGGGGGTGGGACCCACTATGATGGGGACCCCTGGTGGCGCGCCTCCACGGACGGCGGTCGGACAGGAACACCGATCGGGGGTCGATCGGTCCCGATTCCCAAGCTTTGAAGTTGCTGCCCACGGATTTTTAGTTGCTGTTTTCAGGCGCGCGCTCCGGCGAAAACGGCCGCTGCGACCAATCCCGACGTCGGATCGGGACGCATGAGCTATCGTTGGAAAGCTCTCTTCAAATGCTTCAATCTACACCCAGAGAGATCTACTGGATCTGGTCGGATCAGAACTTTAATGAATTTACAAGTCCCTGTTGTACAGTAACCGAAATCTCAGAGCTGCAGGGCACTTGTCTGAGAACCACCATTGACCGCCTAGTAAACCTCCGATTCAGCTCTTGAGCTATTCTTCAACGTTGTAGGGTATCAAACCACGGAACTGGGACTATTTTTGGAATTTGATTTGGAGGTGGTGGTGATTTACTATGATTTTTTGGGTGACTGGTGGTCGGATCAGGGAACAGGTGGATAGAACTGTAGATGGGTCTGAGAATGAATTTTAGAAAATATGAGATGAGCGAATCAAAACTTCAGAAAAATTGTGGATGAAGGAGTGGATGAATGGAATCCCAAGTAAAATTGGACGAACCAACAGAAATCAAAAAGTGGACCTAAGACATGAAACTCAGGCGGGGATGAAACTGGACAGAACTCTGGCAGAACCGAAATGGAAGAGTGGACGAAAATCAAAAAATATGAAAAGAGATCTGAATGGCAAACCAAAATTTGTGGGATGTCCTTGACACCTCTGGAACATCCACTAAAATTCCCAGATCTATCTAAGCTCGTGGCTGAGACAAGAAATTCGTGGAAGCTTTTGTGGTACTGCGCGGGCAGAACTCCATTGATGGCGATGGCGGTGCGGCGGCGGCTCGTGGCGGCGGCGGCGGCGACCGAAACTGATAGGGTGGAGTCTCACCACCAGAAGGAAGCCTTCACAGCTTCAAGGGGAAGAGGGAGAGGAGGAGGGGGCGCACCAAGGCTGGAGCTTCAAGCTTTTTTCACAATTGTTATGGCATTTATTCTCCAAAATGAAAAATACAAGCTTAAATAGGTTACATCTCTCATCCATCCACAACCGTAGGATCTAGGAGTGGGAGATGAAGGGCTGGGATGGCATGAGACACACACACACAAAATAAATAAAAAAAATAAAGGGAGGGGGGCGGCCCTTGGACTAGGGTGTAGAAGGTGGACTCGGTAGGTGGGGGTGGGTAGCCTCCTTGGACTTTTCAAGCCACTTGTCCCCCATGTGTCCTTTTACCATTCAAACTTCTAGATGCCTCCATTTGGCATGTTGACTGACCCCACATGGGACCCTAGGCTGAGGTGGTCCAATGGGATGGGGCCTGGGGGGCCCGTGGGGCCCACGGGGTCCGAATTGCACATAAGCCCCTATTACAATCAAAATGGCAAACCGAATGCAATGAAATAAACACAAATTACACACACATAAAGTCTAACTAAATATGATAAATGCCGGGACTCAGGGGGGCATCTCCAGGCTGTCTCCGAGCCAAATAGATGCTGAGGTGGCTCGAGTCGTGCTCCGTGTGCGGTACCGGTGGCTCGGCGTATCGCGCCGCTCAACTGCTTGGGTGTCCGCACCAGGGGACCTTGGGGAAGGGAAACCAGTGACTACACTCAAACACTACCTCCACGCAGGGAGGGGCCTTCAGCTGGCCAAGCGGGGAGGGGAGAAACCAAGCTACAAGTAAAGAACGGTAGCTGATGCCGATGCTGTCCACTCTCTACGTTTCAGATAGACAGTTGCTTCTCTGGACGCTGTGGACACTCCAGAATGTTTCCGATGACGAAACCACTTGGAGATTTCTCATAGCTGAGCCGGGATGATGTCTGAATTTTTATAATTTCTTCGGGCACCGGTGCTGGTCAGAGTAGGATCTTGAACAGGGTAGTAGATTAACAGTTCTGACTGTCTCAGGATCTCAGCAGCAGGAAGCAGAGAATGCCACGATCGCTCCCGAACTCCGAATCAGGTGCCTCTGGAGCCGTTGGAACCATTGACGATTCCTCTTCGAAGCAAAACTGGTGGGGAAGCCAAACGATGTCGGAGAAGACCGGTGGGCTCTGATCACTGATGACAGGTCGGTGCAGACTGTGGGGAAGCAGAACCGCGCACCCGGGGGAGAAAATTAATAAATCCTAGTTCCGGATGCCAAATTGAGCTCTGCTTTTTGGAGAAGAAAGAAGACTCTTAGAAAAAGCTTTTTAAAGAAGAACTCTCAATTAGATTCCAAGCAGGATCGTCGCAGTCGCCCCCACTCTCGCTCTGGTCTCCTGCCAGGGAGGCTTTGCGCAGTCGGGGAAGAATGGCTCCCCTGGGCGATCACGAACTCAGAACGGGATGGGACCACCGCCATTATGAAGAGGACTGGGAGACGCTTCCAACAATGGCTCTTGATCCTTCAGAAACATCCGGCGGAAGCCATGGTCGCCTCTGCAAGCTGCTACTCTTCTGCAGATCTTCAGTTGAGAGCTGTAGGTTGAAGATGACAGGGGGAATGGGGTATATGGGAGGGGAAATGGGGGTGGATGAGTGTGGGGAAAGCCCGGGCTGTGAGGGGTGTAGGAGGGGGTGTTCCAAGGTGGGGGAAGGGAAGAATGGGATCTGGAAGGGGGTCTAACAGGTGGTGGGAGGAGGAGCTACGAATTTGGGCTTGGAGGGAGAGGGGAAGATGAGGGGGGCACAAGTGGGTGGAGGGAAGGTGAGTTTGAATTTTCCTTAATGGAGGGTATTCAATGGTGGTCTTGGGGATGGGAGGGGTTGTGTTGGGGAAGGGAAGGGGTGCTTGGGGTAGTGAGAAGGGTGCTTGGGGAAGTGGGTGGGGTAGTTGGGGGTTGGGAGGTGGAGCTAGGATTGGTGGAAGCTCTCTTGGGACTAGGGGGTGGAGTAATGGGATGTGTGGGGAAGGGGAGTGGCCTTTAATGGGGGTAGGTGAGAGAGTGGTGGTTGGGAAGGGAGGAGAGAGAAAATTTTTGAAATTGGGTGTGGAGGAGAGAGAAAGGAGAGTGAAAGAGAGAGATTAAGAGAGGGATGGGTGGGGAATCTCTCCCCTAGGGTCTCTCACCCAAATAATGGAATCTCTCCACTAGATAAGAAGTTTGAACTCTCAAAATGGCAAATTTTTCATTCATTGATTCATTAGTTCAAAATGAGGGGAATGGGGTCATATATATAGGCAACCCACATTTTACAAAAAGTCCCTGACATTTGACTTAATGATGAATAACCGAGGAAGGTGGGGGACGCCCATGGGCCAGCCCAATGAATTGGGCCCAATAACAACCTAATCAATCCTAATGACACTCAAACTTAGGTAGATGACTCAATGACCTAGGTACTTGACTCAAATAAAAGAAAAATTACAATGACATGACTCAAATAAAATATGAAAATTACATGACTCGATTCAGAAAAATATGACGGACACAATGGAGCTATGCCGACGAGCAATCAAAGCTGTGGAAAAAATGTGAAGGGTGAGAGATGCCCCCATCATACCCCAGGGGTGCGAAGAACTCGACTCCGTCGAGTATAGGTCCGCCGGGGAAGAGGTCCTCCAATGTAGCTCCGGGTGAGCCACAACCTCCAAACTCAACCTCGCGTCCTTAGCCGGGGACTGCTCTTCATCCTCTCAAGGTGGCTCGGGCACACCCTCTTGCTGGCGATGGTACCCTGCTTACTTAGTATTGCCTCCGTGTGCACACGTCGGACTCTCAAGCTGATATAAGGAGGCTCTCCGAGGATGTCACTCATAAAGGTTGGGGTAGGCTCAAGCTGCTCACTGGGATCCACCGCGGTGCCCTTAGAGGGTGCTAGATCCGCCACGTGATAAGTGGGGTATATCCCAAAATCCCATCGGTAAATCCAACCCGTAAGCCAGGTTGCCAAAGCCACTCGGAACATGGAAGGTCCAAGTCCTCGTGCCCTCGATTTGGAGGTGACCCTAAGATTGAGCCATTCCAAAGCCACCATCGTAGGTTTGCCTACTTGGAATCCCAAGTGGCACTCGTGAGTTTTTGCCCGCTCATTATGAACCTCATCGCTCGTTGCGGCTTGCTTGCTTGGATGCACATGACATGTATTACGGGGCGGTGGGTGTGTGAAAATGTGTGTGCATAAAGGTGGACCAGGACATCCATAGATGGACCTATCATGCCATGATGCCATATAGACCTTGAAGAGCCTTCGTGGGCCGAGGCAACCAAATGTGGCCCTATCATGCATAGACTCTCTAACAAATGTTGGAGGGCCGGGGCATCCGTAGGTGATCCGGTCATACATGGGGGTGACAAATGCCGGGGGACCCGGACATCCAAGAATGCTCCTATTATGCTTAAGACTTATGATGAGTGAAGGTGGACCATTACATCCGAATTTGGACCACTCATGCTTTCTACTTGACATGTGGGTGATATGAATGAATGGACCCAACATAGTGTTCATGCCAAGTGGTGTGGTAAGTCTAGACACATACATGCTTTTCCCAAAGGTGACTTCCATGTGTATAGGTGTGGGACAACCTTTGAACTCCCACTGAAAAAGGATCGAATGGATCTAAGAAGGTGGTCATCATGGGGTGGGGAACAACCACATTACATAGGGATATGTGGCCTAAGGTCATGGCTCCTAAGGTGTAACCCGGGTCATGGATGAGGTGGGTTTGGCCCAATATGGTGGGTGGGGGTAGGAAAGGGTGAGTGGTGGGTAAGATGGTTGGGCCACATGGGTATAGGAAGGGGTCAAAGGGATCGTAGAAATGGTTACCCAGAGAGAGGAACTCCACATCCTCAAAGCCCCCTATGGGTCATCCTCCTCCAAGATAATTGGGCCATGGTCGTTAGTTGGTTGGCCGACCAAAGCACTTGGGATCTCAATAGTAGGGGAGTGGACCAAGATGGATTCTTCCACCATAGGGAGAAGGAAAAGAAGGTCGCTAGTGTAGCAACCAATGGTACAAATCGAGGTGATAGACCCAATGCATAGGTGTAGGAGGCCAAGGCTCCTAGGTTGTTCGGCCATAGGGGTCAACATGCTAGTGAACTCAATTTGCCATGCTAAGCCCCTAAGAAAATCCTCTAAGGTCTCCACTTGATAGGATGCTTGGATTGTGGTGTGATAGGAGAAGAAGGGCACTAGGGGAAAATTTTGTTCTATGGGAGGGCAAACATGGGCCGAGATCTCTCTAATTAGGCTCTCCCTTAGCCACCTAACAAGGGACTCTTCTAAGATGATTTCGGCCTTATCTAGAGGGGGTGGTGTAGGGTGAAGATCCTCGTGCGAGGCTTCCTCTTCAATTGGGACATGGGTGCTCTCCATGGAGGGGATAGGTTCCCGAGGGGTATTTGTCTTCATGTGGCAAAGCGGGTGGACTACTTCTTCCAAAGCTAATGGAGTGGGAAGGTTCTTTGATGGTGGGGTGATGATGGCCGGAGTATGGTGCACCCGGGGTGGTGAACAAGGGCGGGATTCCCGCAGGTGGGAGAATACAAGGTTGTTGAATTTAAAGGTTCCCGAAAGGTGTGGCGGATGCACTAGGCAAGTCCGACGTGTTGGGTCGATGTCGGCATTCCTTTCATATAACCATTTCTTACCTAGGATTATACATGGACCCGCCAATGTTCCCTTTTGACACCAAGCCCCATCCAAATACTTAGTCTTCCCGAACCATTTATGGAATTCAATAAAGACTTGGTCTCCATTGTGCACAATTTGTTCGGTCCTACAAAGAGAGGTAATGATATCCGGGGACACCCAATTTTCAGATTCTAGGTCAATGAAATCAATTTCTATGGGCTCTCCATTAGGTAAGCATGCATGGGATATGATTGGGAGAGGGGCCATGTGACCCAAGACTCAATGTTAACAATGATGGTTTGACAATGCACGGTTCGGACAAGAATGCAAGCATGCCCTAGGACTTGACTTGATAGAGACAAGTCAATGACTTGCTCTGATACCAATTTGATGTGACACAACCTAGGACCTAAATTGCAAGTATCCCAACGATTTGGTCATGTCACATAAGCGGACTCACTCGCGTTGGCACACTCGGGTCCGTAGGTGGACCGGCGATGGGGTGAGGGTCCGAGGTTGGACCGGAGGTTTCCAAGGGTACGGCTGGCTTGGGGAGGACCCCTATGGGTCAGGGGTTGCCCAAATTCACGGGCGGTCAGCACGCCGAAGGCTTGGGTTGAATGATCACTCTCACAACTCACCCGCGGTAGCCACACAATTAAACGCTAATTCGGGTTCGGGCACTCTCTTAACGCCGACGGCACTAAGATGCAATACTAATTAAGCAAAGGAATCCAGCAAAGAGGAGTGTTTAGTGGCTCACATGATCGGTGTGAAGACACCGATCCCGGCCGGAGACGAGGGCGAGCGAGGAAGCGTGGGCTTACCCGCACGCCGCGCCGGAGAAGCTTCAACCTGAAATTTAAGATTACATGCACTACACCCCATGCAAGGGGGGGTCTTGGGCAAGGGAAGCCAGTGACTACACTCAAACACTACCTCCATGCAGGGAGGGGCCTTCAGCCGGCCAAGCGGGGAGGGGAGAAACCAAGTTAGAAGTAAAGAACGGTAGCCGATGCCGATGCTGTCCACTCTCTGCGCTTCAGGATAGATAGTTGGTTCTCTGGACGCTGTGGACACTCTGGAATTTTTCCGATGACGAAACCACTTGGAGATTGCTCTTAGCTGAGCCGGGATGATGTCTGAATTTTGATAATTTCGTTGGGCACCGGTGCCGGTCGGAGTAGGAGCTTGAACAGGGGAGTAGATTAACAATTCTGACTGTCTCAGGATCTCAGCAGCAGGGAGCAGAGGATGCCACGACCGCTCCCAAACTCCGAATCAGGTGCCTCTGGAGCCGTTGGAACTGTTGACGAGTCCTCTTCGAATCAAAACTGGCGGGGAAGCCAAACGATGTTGGAGAAGACCGGTGGGCTCTGATCACTGATGAGAGGTCAGTGCAGACTGTGGGGAAGCAGAGCCGCGCACTCGGGGGAGAAAATTAATAACTCCTGGTTCCGGATGCCAAATTGAGCTCTGCTTTTTGGAGAAGAAAGAAGACTCGTAAAAAAAGCTTTTTAAAGAAGAACTATTGATCAGATTCCAAGCAGGATCGTCGCAGTTGGGTGTCCACTCTGGCTCTGGTCTCCTGCCAGGGAGGCTTTGCGCAGTCGGGGAAGAATGGCTCCCCTGGGCGATCACGAACTCAGAACGGGATGGGACCACCTCCGTTACGAAGAGGACTGGGAGACGCTTCCAACGATGGCTCGTGATCCTTCAGAAACATCTGGAGGAAGCCGTGGTCGCCTCTGCAAACTGCTACTCTTCTGCAGATCTTCAGTTGAGAGCTGTAGGTTGAAGATGACGGGGGGGAATGGGGTATATGGGAGGGGAAATGGGGGTGGATGAGTGTGGGAAAGCCCGGGCTGTGAGGGGGTCTAGGAGGGGGTGTTTCAAGGTGGGGGAAGGGAAGAATGGGGTCTGGAAGGGGGTCTAACAGATGGTGGGAGGAGGAGCTACGAATTTGGGCTTGGAGGGAGAGGGGAAGGTGAGGGGGGCACAAGTGGGTGGAGGGAAGGTGAGTTTGAATTTTCCTTAATGGAGGGTATTCAATGGTGGTCTTGGGGATGGGAGGGGTTGTGTTGGGGAAGGGAAGGGGTGCTTGGGGTAGTGGGAAGGGTGCTTTGGGAAGTGGGTGGGGTAGTTGGGGGTTGGGAGGTGGAGCTAGGATTGGTGGAAGCTCTCTTCGGACTAGGGGGTGGAGTAATGGGATGTGTGGGGAAGGGGAGTGGCCTTTAATGGGGGTAGGTGGGAGAGTGGTGGTTGGGAAGAGAGGAGAGAGAAAATTTTTGAAATTGAGTGTGGATGAGAGAGAAAGGAGAGTGAAAGAGAGAGATTAAGAGAGGGATGGGTGGAGAATCTCTCCCCTAGGGTCTCTCACCCAAATAATGGAATCTCTCCACTAGATAAGAAGTTTGAACTCTCAAAATGGCAAGTTTTTCATTCATTGATTCATTAGTTCAAAATGAGGGGAATGGGGTCCTATATATAGGCAACCCACATTTTACAAAAAGTCCCTGACATTTGACTTAATGACGAATAACCGAGAAAGGTGGGGGGCGCCCATGGGCCAGCCCAATGAATTGGGCCCAATAACAACCTAATCAATCCTAATGACACTCAAACTTAGGTAGATGACTCAATGACCTAGGTACTTGACTCAAATAAAAGGAAAATTACAATGACATGACTCAAATAAAATATGAAAGTTACATGACTCGATTCAGAAAAATATGACGGACACAATGGAGCTATGCCGACGAGCAATCAAAGCTGTGGAAAAAATGTGAAGGGTGAGAGATGCCCCCATCAGAGGCTTCTTCTTCACTCTTCAAATTGGCACTTATCAAGATGATTTTCGGGTTATCCTTGGTGCCGAGATCAATTTCCTTGGTAGACTCATCGACGGATACATTGGGTTCATCAAATCTTCTTGTTTCATTGACGAAGGGAGCTATGGGATTCGGGCAATCCTCTAATGGCTCTTCTTCTTCTCCATCATCCTCTTCTTCTTCTAACACATAGACTCCTATGTCATCATCTAATGACAATTCTTCTAGTTTGACCGGCCCTAGGGGAATGGGAGTTGATGTGAAATCGGAGACCTGACATAGTTGCGCGCACTTCTCGGCCAGCTAGCTGAGGTAACGCGCGGGAACCTGACGACCCTAGATTGCTTGGGGGTGGAGGAGGACGCTATATACAGACCCTGACTCAAACTAGACTCTACATTACTATGTATAACCGGAGCTTGGGAAGGAGGGTTCAAGGTGGAAAGCATCGGCCCTTGGCCGAGAGATCCGAGCTCCAAGGAGGAGGTTTCTTCAACGGTGAGCTCACAAGCCCACATTTGAGAATTGGCATTTTTTTTTGGTGGCCGTGGGTGAATGTGCAGACAACGTGGGTTGGTTGTCCCATGACTGGATAAGTGAGGAGTAGAGGAAATGGCAGATGAAACTGAATGGGAATGAAGCAGATAGGAGCGAGCCTGTCTAGAGCAAGAAATGTGCCTATAAGAGAGGCGTCATCGGGAGGCTTACCTAGGTGGAACAAGGAAATAAGCCCGAAGTCCTCTTCGAGCGGGGGATCTAGGGGAACTTCATCTTGGAGAATTTCAAGACTTTCTCTCGGCTCCTGCCGAGTTCCTGGCTGTGTTGGACCTTTGACAAAGCAATCATAAATTAGACCTCTAGCTTGAGTGGGCTTAGATGCCTTTCCAGTGGAGTAACCTAGACCTATGTGGCCTTTGCAGGCCTTGAGTCTCGTCCTGCGAGTGGGACCTTGCTCATGCTGGCCTAGACCTCTACCCATAGTGAAGCCCATCATGGCCAACATTTCCCATCCTTTGCCGAACGGGATATTGGAGTGAGTGATTGGCCGAGGAAGAGTAGGAGGGCCTAATGGACATAGGGCGGAGGGCTCTATGGCACTAGATATAGAGAGAACCGGTTTCTTACCCTTGTCTGGAATGGTCATGAAGGAGATCTGTTCAGAAGTGATGGCATTGAGAGTTTCCACCTATGGGATACTCTTGATTTTGATCACCCTACCATTGTAAGGAAATTTGAAACATTGATGGGCCGTTGACGGAATCCCTAGCGTTTGCTCGATCCACGACCGTCGTAGGATGGCCTTGTACGTGGGGTCAACATGAAGGACGAAGAAGTCCGAAGACATGACCACGATACCTAAGCCGATCTTCAAGGTCAGTTTACCTTTTGCGCACCGCCTTGCGTTGTCATATGCTAAGATCGTGGTGCACACCTCTTGTAGGTTCTTTTCTTGCAGACCGATCTTTTGAATGGTCTTCATAGGACAAACATGTATAGATGCTCCCGTATCAATCAGGGTGGAGTCGACTTTGAACCCGTTGAGGGTGACAGTGAGGCATAATAGGAGTGACCTTGTAGCACCCCGTATAAAAAAATGATTAAAAATTTTTTATTAATAATATTTCCCAAATAAGAAAAAAAATATTAGATAAATTCTATAGGAAGCTTAAGTAAGAAGTTGGAACGCGGATCTATCATATGTAAAGATTATTCACTTAATAATGTGACTTTCTAGTGTAGTTGGTTAAGTGATGTGCCTTTCAACCTAGTGACCAGGGTTCCAATCCTAGCATCCACACCATTTACCCTTTTTGCCAAATAATTATATGTAATAAGCTAGTAAAATTTGCACTTACGATTTGGGCCATGGATTAGCTGTACAAACAGTATCTCTTATCTCTCCAGCCTATCTCTTATCTCTCCAGCCTGTACAAGCTGTAAAGCCCCATTATTCCAGATCTTGCCCCATATTCGGTCATGACAGACCCTATAAACATACCCGTAGCTACCCCATTCTAGGCTAGTTAAGGTTGGGGCAAAGCTCTGCAGGGATTGCGCAAGAAGGGTCTGCTACTACGATCTTCCAACAATGTAGGTTTTCTCAATTTTTGGCTAAACTGTAGTTAATCTAGGTAATTATATAGCATGCTTAGTAGGTTTTCTCAATTTTTGGCTAAACCGTAGTTAATCTAGGCAATTATATAGCATGCTTAGTAGGTGTTCTCAATTTTTAACTAAACTAGTAGCTAATCTAGGATGATTAGTCTAGGCAGTTAGTCTTAGGCTCATCTCCATGCGATATTTCATGTTTATACATCATGTGTTAGTCTCATAGTTAGCATTTATTAGCTTTAATCTAAGAAAATCCTCATAGTTAGCATGTATTAGAAAGGTAGTAAAATTAGTAAAGTATTAGTTTCATTAACTAATCTATTAGCATACCTAATCTATTAGCACACCTAATTAACCTGTTAATCTACCAAATCTATACCCCGTGTCTATATATATAGTTAAGTGTCTACACAGGTGTCGACACTTCGTGTCTAACCTGTAACTACACTGTACAACAGAGACTAAAAAGGAATAGTAAATGTCAACATTTGGTGTCGACACATGCAGAAACAGGTTGAAAAACAACAGAAATAAAATGTGAACAATTTATACCTTATTTATATAACACCTACACTTCTATACCTAAATATATAACAGCAATATATATAGATTTATAGTCAAATGTTCGATACCTGCATATGCAAGTGTCGACACCTGCATATGCAAGTGTCGACACCTTGCATGACACTTACATAGAAAGTGTCAACACCTCCTAATGGAAGTGTCGACACTTCCATATATATAAATATATAAATGTCTATATATGTATATAAATTCATATATATACTCCATTAATTGTATATACAAAACATATAGAAAATAGAATATAATATAAAATGGACTCCTTCATTCTTACAGAGTATATATATATTTGTAGAATGAAATTATTTTTTTTATGTAAAAATCTAATTTTCACCACATTAGTTTATACATACTAAAAATTATCTCCAACATGTTAAAACTATTTCCATCATGTTAAAGTGACTTCTAATATGATAGAATTATTTTATACATACTGAGATATAAAAATTATTTTCAGCATGTTAAAATCTATTTAAAACTATTTTTGTGCATATAAAACTTACTTTCCTATTAAATAAATTTGTAAATTGATGCATGAAAATTACTTCCAGCATGATAATATTTCTTCCAGTATGGTAAAATTATTCCAGCATGTTATAATTATTTTTGGCATGTTATAATTTTTTTCAGTGTATTAAAACTATTTTTCAGCATGATAATTCTATTTTCCTATCAAATAATTAGCAAATAAGTGTAGAAAAATAATTTTTAGCATGATAACATTTCTTCCAGCAGGTAAAATTATTCCAGCATATTATAACTATTTTTGGCATGTTATAATTATTTTTGTTGGGTTAGATGGACGCAGTCTATCTCCACATAGTGTGGATCTAGAGGGGGGTGAATAGATCAACTTGCCTAATTTAAAACTACTGCAAGTTCTAAAGCGGAATTTAGGCAAACATCAGTTAAGCTAAACAAAAGATGCTAAACAAAAGGTCGAATGCTAGACATGAGCATAAGCGATGCAATCAAATAAGCTGAGTAAGAAATTTCCATTGCACACAGATCACACAAAAACACAAACACACTGCACACACAATTTTTAGGTGGTTCGGTCAACGACCTACGTCCACCCCACACTCAACCGAGTATGGCTTCCTGCTGCGCAGCACAGCTTGCGTCCGCTGGGCTTTACAGCTTGGCCAAACAATCCGCTGATACACAGCTTCGTTGGGCACTACAGCTTGCCGACCAGAGGATCTGATCCTCTGCAACCGCTGGGGAAATACAGCTTAACCCGTCCAGTGGTGACTACCACTGCAAGACCGCTGACACACAGCTTGAAGAAACAGTATTCGAAAATGAAAGACAGAATCAAAACGAAAACAGAAAAGCTGAAAAGTAGTATAGCTCTAAGAGCAAAGCTCAGCTCTGGTTTTGAACCACGAGACTGAGATACAAACGCTCTCACTCTCACTCTCGATCAGCTCTCTCTCACCTCACTCTCTCTCGATCTCTTCATCTCTCTTTTTCTCCTTCTTCTCTATTTCTTCTTCTTCTTCTTCTCTCTTTTCTCTCTGTGGATCGAAGCCTCACTGCTGTATAGACTTTCTCTTCTTTTCTTTCGATCAGTCTTCTTCTGTGGAAGAAGGCTTGTTTATATAGCAGCAATAGCAGCAGGCGTGTGCTCTCCATGTTTCTCGCCCTGCAATTTGGACCACGTGGCAGCATCCAATGGAGTGTCAGTGCACGTGTCCTCATCTGGATACCTCGTCCTTCTCGGATCACGAGCCAGGTACATGGGATCACGTGCCCCTCATTAGCTTCTTCAGTCCGATGTATAGAGTTCTCCGTTCACATGCTCAGTGACAGCAATCTGACTTGCTGCGTCGACGCTGTCACTCAATGGCGTTAACGCAGTGAGGCATTCCAGTAGCCATTAGCCTCGTGTCTTTAGCTGCTGCGTCGACGCTGCTTAATTGTGGTGTTAACGCAGTGGAATAGCCTGTGAAGATGAATGCTTCTTCAACTGCTGCGTCGACGCTGCTTGCTTGTGGCGTTGACGCAGTGGAAGATATCGTGAAGGTTTCGTCAACTGATGCGTGGACGCTTTAAGCACACAGCGTCGACCCTATTCCCTTCAGCAGCAAGAATGAAGTCATAAGATTTGAGTATGTACATTGCAGTGTATATACTTCATTGTATAGACTTGTGAAGGCAGAATGCAACGTACAGACTTTACCCACTGTATGGACTTCATGTAATGCAAACGAATGTGAAGCTTCAGTGTATAGATTTGAAAGTCTTGAAGCCAATGTATGGACTTGAGCAAGCTAAAGGGCTGTACAGACATCGAAGACAAGGGCCGATGTATAGACTTGCCAAACAGTCCAGTGTATATACTTTATGCAAGGAGGCCAATGTGTAGACTTGAAAAGCTGAGGCCAGTGTACAGACTTGCCACCGACCATTGTGTAGACTTGATCAGCATAAGACACAGTATAGACATCAACTCTGCACATCGAATGTATGGACTTCAAGTGTGAAGACCATTGTATAGACTTTGGTTTCGAAGACAATGTGCAGACTTTGAGTTTGAAGACCAATGTCCAGACTTCAAGTAACACTGTGGATGTACAGACTTGATGGAGCGAAGCGATGTGTAGACTTGAAGCTCCTGATGGATGTATAGACCTCAAATAATAAGACGCTGAGGAAGACAGACAATGTACAGACTTGCTGTAACAATCTGTTGTACAGACTTCATAAAGCTCTAGATATTGAATGCTGTACAGACTTAGCCCAATGCCTGAGACGCTAACAAAGACGGACGATGTTCAGACTTGCTGACAGACCGATGTACAGACTTTGCTCAAATGCATGAGACGCTAACTGAGACGCTGGACTCTGTACAGACTTTGAGCGATGTATGGGCTTCAAAGAAGTTGGCGATTCAATGTACAGACTCTGAGGTTCAATACACACTTCCTATGAAGTGCGTTGACGCTGTAACATGATGCGTTGACGCTGTACACACTTAACCAATTCAATTGAAATGCAGTGTGTGTACATTATCCAAAATGGATGATGTATAGACTCAATTGATATGAGAGCTTCCAGTGTATAGACTCATGACAGTAAGAAATGCAGACATCAGTGTATTAAATGCAAAGAACACATAGTCAATCTGATAGAGCAATTTCATCAAATCAAAAGTAGTTGCCAATCAATCAAAACAATGGGGTTGCCAATGAAATAAAGCAATTGTCAACATCATCAACATAGAGGGGTCACAACAATCTCCCCCTTTTTGATGATGGCAACCCCATATGAAGTAGAATAACAACATCCTGTCATATAGATATATGTTTGATGAAAGGCATGATGTGTTATGCAGATTGACATGCAGATGCTATGAAGGCATGCAACTCACTGCCTCAAACAGAATTCAGATAGATATGTATTCTCCCCCTAGACATCCCCTAGACAATATTCTCCCCCTTTGCCATCAACAAAGAGGAGGGAAAAATTAAATACAATGAAGTAATCAAGAGAAGAACTGACTGGCATTCTGAACAGGTAGTTCATGAATAAGCATTCTAGGGCATAGAGTCTTCAGTCATATGAAGTTAGAAACTGCTGTCAGAAAGAGTTCTGGTTTAAAGATGATAAAATTTGGAGTTCATGCACTACAAGCAATAGATAAGTTCACTGTGCATGATAAAACATAAACCAGAATCATATTTGCATGAAAGATTCAGTTTCATAATATCTTACTTTCATAGTCTCAAAAAAAAATACTGAGAGAAATCAAGTCATGTATTGAAACTAAACAAATTGACACTCATGAACTTTTCTTTTGAAGGAGCAGCATTATCAATATTAGATCATTTTGAGCATTCAGGTACCACAAGTCTTTCTGCGTAAGGGTATACGTTTATAAGCCGCCAATACCCCTAGATACTCAACAAGATGGACCATTCTGCCTATGATCAAATTCAACAGAACTGAGTTACACCTTTTTGTGTGAGGGTACACGTTTATCAGACGCCAGTTACCCCCAGGTACTCAGTGAAACCAGCCTGCTTGTTGAACCCCCTCCTCATGTAAAATGCCTTATGGTTTTGATGTTGACCAAATTCTTTTTGAACTGAAAATGAGTCCTTCTAACGTCTTGAATCCCAACTCCGTCATATGAGGTTTTGGCGTGTTATGAAGGCTCAATGCAATCTTCTTGAGGGTAAGTGAGTTAATTTGACAGTTTGGATGAAAGAATTAACTGCGAGATATTTTGACAGGCCAATCTTCAAGGACAAGAATTTCAATGCTCTGGGACGTTTGGTGAGATCGACTTCAACCTTGATTTTCAATTTTGTGATTGAAGTCCTTTAAGATCGTCTCTCATTTGAATTATGTCTAAGTATGAAATGGTTTAAGCTTAATTGATTGACATGCTTTAAAAACCATTTTTGTACCTCATAAACTTGTTCTTGAACACTTCTCATGGTTTGCAAGTTTATTTTAGACGTTCTTGAACTTGACTCGGTCGTTTGGATCACGTTCTCGGCAAATTCGTGTTCTGGCTGAAAGGGTCGACCCAAGGGTCGACCCCTAGCCAAGGGTCGACCCCAGGGGTCACCCCCTGTTGTCTTTATTTTTTGTCCCGCTGGTTGTTGGTTCTGGATTGCGAGGGTCGACCCCAAGGGTCGACCCCTCAGGCTGTGGGTCGACCCCAAGGGTCGACCCCTTCAGTAAAAATTCTTAAACAGCAAGCGTTCCTGAGAAGGTCGACCCCTGGGGTCGACCCATGCCTTCTGGGCAGAAAAACCACCCACGAGGGTCAACCCCAAGGGTCGACCCCTTCATTTCTGGGCCGAGCCGTATTTGTTGACCCTTGGAGTTTCGACCTCATGGGTCATTTGTTTTAGGTTGGGGGCCCGTGCTTTGCTCCACATTTTGCGGATCTGGTCCCTTGACCATCCCCAGAACTCTCTTAGCATATATAATGTCGCTTGGTTGATGAAAACCCTAAGGGGAAATATCGTATGTTGAGCTGTAAGCTTTCTTTCTAACCCCTTGTGTTGGCAGGTTGAAGTCGCCACCTCCTGACCTGGTTCCAGCTTGAAGAGTGCGTGAAAGTGAAGGGAAGGAGGAGGAGAACTACTTCCATACAAGCCACAGCTGCTGGATGCGATCCAAAATCAACCCAAATCTTCATTCAAGCCAAGATCGTCACTGTGCTGCATAAAGTGTTCGATTAAATTCGTGGAAGTGATAGGGGGAGCTCCAACCAGGATAATCCAACCTCTTTTCACTCTTCTCACTTTGAATACCTTGAGTTTAACTTCATCATCTGTTTGTAATCAGTAAATCCGAGATTTGTGTGTGTGTGTTCGTGTTCGACAACACGAACGTGTATGTGTGTTTGTGCTTGCTGTTCTACACAGCGTGTGTGTGTGGTTGCTGTTGTAAACAGCGGGTGTGTGTGTTTCACTATCTAGTGGAAGTTAATCCTCCGTGTGAGGGGTGGACGTAGGGGACACGGTGTGTACCCGAACCACCTAAAAATTCCGTGTGCACTTTGTGGTTTAGTTTTCTGCTAAACCGTGTGGGCTTCACGGTGAGGAGAGAATTCAATTGCTTGTTAATAAATCACCCCTTCATCACGCATTCACGTGTGTGTTTCTGCTCATGCTAGTTTTGAGTTTGTTGTTTATCTTGCCTTGCTTCAGTGTAGCTCGTTTTTAGTTTTTATTGGGCCATCAATTCACCCCTCCCCTCTTGATTGCCACCCTCCGGGACTCAACAATTGGTATCAGAGCCTTGTGCTCTGGTTGATTTACGATCTCACGGTCGTCAGAGCAGATCCCGTTTAATGGCAAACAGAGGGATGATGCCCGAAGGGCATTCCATTCAAAGACCTCCGTTCTTTGATGGATCGAACTACCCTTACTGGAAGAATAGAATGTATGTTTTCCTACGTGCCCAGGACTATGATGTTTGGCGTGTCATAAGTAAGGGTCCATATGTTTTATCTGAAAAAGAAGATGAATGGGATGAAGAAGATATAGAGAAGTATTCAACGAACTTTAAGGCTATGAATATAATTCAATGTGCCGTTCATCCTAACGAATACTCACGAATATGTATGTGTGCCTCTGCGCAGGAGATGTGGGATAAGCTACGGCTTATATATGAAGGAACATCGGAAGTCAAAGAAACAAAAGCCAACCTCCTAGTTCGGGACTATGAGCTATTCGCAATGAAGTCAGAAGAATCAATTTCTGACATGTTTGCAAGGCTAACCGAGATTACCAATGGACTAAAGGGACTTGGCAAGGAGTATTCCAACAAGGAACTCGTCAGAAAAGTCCTAAGATCCCTCACTCCACAGTGGCATACAAAGGCCACTGTAATTGAAGACTCCAAGGATCTAAGTACCTTAACCCTTGACGAGTTAATTGGCTCGCTGATGACTTACGAGATAAACATCAAAAGGAGTGAGGAGGATCACAAGAAAAAGAAAGTTGTTACCACAATGGCTCTAAAGGTGAATCCACACGACTCAGAGGGCAGTGAAAATGATTCAATAGGCAACACTGAAGATGAAGAATTAGTTGCCATGATCACACAAATGGCAAGACGGTTTGTGAAACGAACCAGAAATTTTGGTGGTCAGTTCAGAAAAGGACTAAGAAGGCAAGGTCCAAACAGAGGAGAAAATAGCAAGAGAGAAGAAGTGATTTGCTATGAATGCAAGAAACCCGGCCATATGCGGGGTGAGTGCCCCGATCTCATCAAGAAGGTAAAGAAAGGCATATTGCTTGGGTACTCTCTCAATTCGAGAGCATATCGAGTATATAATTTGAGAAGTCTCGTAGTTGAAGAAAGTCCACATGTTATTATTGATTAATCATCTCCATTTAGAACTGATGAAAAATCAATTTTGCAGGATGATGTGTTGAAAGATGACAATATCGAGAAGAAGCAAGAAAATTCAGAAAAACAAGAAGAGGAAGAACCAAAAGAAGAAGATGTAAATCAGAAAACTCAACTTGAACAGGAGCTACCGTTGCAATGGACATTTGCAAAGGACCATCCTCTGGAGAATGTATTGGGAAATGTACAAGAAGGGATAAGGACACGAGCCTCCTTCAGGGAAGTTGAAACTCATGACTTATTAGCCTTGCTCTCTCAATTTGAACCTCACTCCATTGAAGAGGCCTTGAAAGATGAGTCATGGATCATGGCCATGCAAGAAGAACTACACCAGTTTCAAAGGAACAAGGTGTGGTTCCTCGTACCATGTCCTAAGAATCACTCCGTGATCGGAACCAAATGGGTGTTTCGAAATAAAACAAACGATCAAGGAGTGGTAATTAGGAACAAGGCCAGGCTTGTAGCCAAGGGTTATAGCCAAGAATTAGGAGTTTGACTTCGATGAGTCTTTTGCTCCAGTAGCAAGACTTGAGGCAGTGAGGGTTCTCTTAGCATTTGCATGTTGTCATAACATCAAATTATTTCAAATGGATGTTAAGAGTGCATTTTTGAATGGCTATATCCAGGAGGACGTGTATGTGGAGCAACCACCGGGGTTTGAAGACATAAAGCATTTAGACCATGTGTACAAGCTGGACAAGGCACTTTACGGTCTGAAACAAGCACCTCGTGCATGGTATGAAAGGTTAAGTGAATTCCTCATTCAACATGAATTCAAACGAGGTAATGTTGATCAAACCCTCTTCACAAAATTGAATGGTGAGGAAATCTTGATTGTTCAAGTTTACGTTGATGACATTATTTTTAGCTCCACTAAAGATGCCCTTAGCAACGACTTTGCAAAATTGATGCAAAGTGAGTTCGAGATGAGCCTCATGGGAGAGTTAACCTTCTTTTTGGGATTGCAGGTACATCAAACGGTGGACGGGTTGTTCATACACCAAAAGAAATATGCAATGGAGTTGCTGAAAAAATTCGGTTTGGCATCAACTAAGCCACAACCAACACCCATGTCCACTTCATTAAAAATTGATCAAGATGAGAAAGGTACATCAGTGGACCAAAAACTCTTTAGAAGTATGATAGGTTCACTATTGTATCTAACTGCCAGCAGGCCTGACATACAATTTGCTGTTTGTCTATGTGCAAGATTTCAGTCAAATCCAAAGGAATCTCATTTGTCGGCTGTGAAACAGATTTTTAGATATATTGCTGGTACAGTTAACTTAGGATTGTGGTTTCCACGGAATTCATGCTTTGAACTTGTCGCTTATTCTGACGCCGATTACGCGGGTTGTAAGATGGATCGGAAAAGCACTAGTGGTTATTGCCATTTTCTTGGGGGTTGTGTGGTCTCATGGGCCTCCAAGAAACAAAATTCAGTGGCATTATCAACAGCCGAAGCCGAGTATGTGGCTGTCGGTAGTTGCGTTACCCAAGTGCTATGGATCCAACAGTAAATGATTGATTATGGCATTTCCTTTAAAAACACCCCAATTCTTTGTGATAACACATCCGCCATAAATCTGTCCAAAAATCCAGTTCATCACTCCCGCACCAAGCATATTGAAATTAGACATCATTTCATCAGAGACCATGTGAGTAAGGGTGATATTAACATCAGTTTTGTTGAGACAGATCATCAAATTGCCGACATTTTCACCAAACCTCTTAGTGTAGACAAGTTCACATCATTTAGAAGGGATCTAGGGGTTTGTAGGATAGATCAATCTGAGTCTTAATCATGTGCATCAATGTCATTGCATTGCATGTAGTGTGTCATTTTTTTTGTCATGCATGTGCATAGTCGTGCTTGAAAAACCACAAAAATTTTCTATTTCTTTTGCATGAAAACCTTGATTGCATGGTATGCATGTTCTTATTATAGTATACAACCATTGGCTTTGCAAATTCTATGGCCGATAATTCCTTGAATTTTCTTAAGGCCAGCAAAAGAGCAATTGATATCAAAATCTGAATTTTCGGAGATGGGAAACAATGAACACCTTCTATGGTCTAAGTCATTCTTGAAACAAGTTCCCCAGTGTGTATACCCATTCATATAACTCCAATTTCTTGATTCCAACTCAATATAATCACTGGGGACTCGAGCCATATCATTCGCTTCCTTAAACTTACGTTTTCTTCAGCTTTTGCAGCAAACCCTGAAAGGGTCGACCCCAAGGGTCGACCCTCGCTAATGGGTAATGTTCTGGGGCGGGGTTTAAAAGGGGATGACCCATAGGGTCGACCCGTTTCGGTCGGGCGGCCTCGCCGCGTCCGAACCGGCTCCAATAAGGGAGGAAACCCTAAGTTTCCTCCCCTCCTATCCCTTAAAACCCCTCAAGCCCCCTTCTAGCCTAAAGCCACCTCCTTCTCCAAACATTACACCCCTCCTTGGCATCCCCCTTTGTGCCCTAGTGCGGCCCTCTCGGTGGCTACCCGCGCGGATCATTCTTCCGACGCTAGCACCGCGTCTCGTTGTTCTTCCCTTCACTGAGGTAAGTTCTTGATGTGTGGATGATCCCCATTCTTTCTCGTGGAAGCATCTCTCTCCAAGTTGAGCCATTTTGATCTATTCCCTCATCTCCGGTTCCGTCGATTTGTGGTTAGATGGTGCCAAAGAGGCAAGCTTCTCGCAACCGTGGAGAGTCGAGTGCGGCCCCAGCACGACGTGGTCGGGCGGGCATCCAAGGCAGAGGACCGGCGCCGCCACCCAAAGTATTGTATAGAAAAGTCCTCCGGCCGCGGTCGGTATCTCTTGTAAACTTACATCGTCATCTTCTGGGACTCGTTGATATGTTATGCAGTCAGCCGAATCTAGAATATTTCATGTCTGCACATCGACGTATATATCCCAACTTGGTACATCAATTTTATGGCAATTTTATCATGTCCGGGGAGCACCCAACTACAATGGTTCATGGCCATCGGTTAATTATCACTACAGAATTTTTGGGAGCAGCATTTAATCTCCCGACTGAAGGTTTTATGCTTGGAGATATTGAAATTCCTGAAGATGCAGTTTTTCAAATGATGAAAGGTGAAGAAAGGGGTAACCGTTCTGTGGCAGGACTGAATGCAAATCATTTTCCGCCCATGCAACACATTTTACACAGAATGATCACCACAATTCTACTTCCCCGGGGCGGCGGTCATGACAAGGTCACTGAAATTCACATGTTTCTTTTCTACTGCATTTTAAGTGGTATTCCTGTGAATTTCCCAGCCATGCTTTTATTTCATATGAGCAATAGCATGAAGCACAAGAACCGCACCATTCCATATGCTGCTGCACTCACTACCGTGTTTACACATTTGGGTATTGATCTCTCCATCGAAATCTCACAAACTATACGAGAGGCTGACATTTTCACAATTCATTCCATTTGCCATAATATGGGATATGAGCTGCTTGATGGAAACTTAGTTTGCACTCTGAAAAGTACAGAACAAGAGATTCGTTCTGAGGATGAATCTGATGAATATGAACAGGCCCCACCTGCCGAATATATGCCTTCCGAGGCGGTTCAGCTACTCATGGATCGGTTGGACTCGATAGATGACCGGTTAGACAGTTATGGGGAGACTTTGGAGGGCATGCAACAACAACTTGCGGATCTGAAACATAGTCATCAAGAGCACACCCAGTCTGTTCAAGCCACATTTGATAATCAAACCCACTTGCTTGAAGAAATCTTGGGCTATATGAGGCATCCGCACAACTCCCTATCGTCCGATGAAGATTAGATGACATTGCTCTTGGAGCTTGGACTTTATCTACTACTTATTTCACCCCCTCCTTTTTGATGTTGCCAAAGGGGGAGAAAAGACTATTTAGGCTACTTATATGTATGTGTGATGAATGCTTGCATGCATGTGTGCTCATTTTCAGTTGCCTTTAGTTTGCATTTTAGTTTTGCATTTTAGAGTCATGTGTGTCATATCATATTGTGTGAGTCTCAAGTTCCTTCATGTCTCATTGTTATTGCATTTGAACTCTTCCTATTTCCTCTTGTTGTCGGCACACCTTGTGGTAATGCTACTCAATCTCACATGTTTTGTTAAGTTGCCTTTGATATCGGTTCAGCATGGTGAATTCAGTTCAATATTTGTGGTTGATATGGTTCATAATTATGTGGTTTCATTTATTCTTGAATGGTAGTTTACATTGATCAAAAATGCAATTTTAAATTTTGTCATCATCAAAAAGGGGGAGATTGTTGAACCCCCTCCTCATGTAAAATGCCTTATGGTTTTGATGTTGACCAAATTCTTTTTGAACTGAAAATGAGTCCTTCTAACGTCTTGAATCCCAACTCGTCATATGAGGTTTTGGCGTGTTATGAAGGCTCAATGCAATCTTCTTGAGGGTAAGTGAGTTAATTTGACAGTTTGGATGAAAGAATTAACTGCGAGATATTTTGACAGGCCAATCTTCAAGGACAAGAATTTCAATGCTCTGGGACGTTTGGTGAGATCGACTTCAACCTTGATTTTCAATTTTGTGATTGAAGTCCTTTAAGATCGTCTCTCATTTGAATTATGTCTAAGTATGAAATGGTTTAAGCTTAATTGATTGACATGCTTTAAAAACCATTTTTATAGCTCAGAAACTTGTTCTTGAACACTTCTCATGGTTTGCATGTTTATTTTAGACGGTCTGGAACTTGACTCGGTCGTTTGGATCGCGTTCTCGGCAAATTCATGTTCTGGCTGAAAGGGTCGACCCCAAGGGTCGACCCCTAGCCAAGGGTCGACCCCAGGGGTCACCCCCTGTTGTCTTTATTTTTTGGCCCGCTGGTTGTTGGTTCTGGACTGCGAGGGTCGACCCCAAGGGTCGACCCCTCAGGCTGTGGGTCGACCCCAAGGGTCGACCCCTTCAGTAAAAATTCTTAAACAGCAAGCGTTCCTGAGAGGGTCGACCCCAGCGATCGACCCATGCCTTCTGGGCAGAAAAACCACCCACGAGGGTCGACCCCAAGGGTCGACCCCTTCATTTCTGGGCCGAGCCGTATTTGTTGACCCTTGGAGTTTCGACCTCATGGGTCATTTGTTTTAGGTTGGGGGCCCGTGCTTTGCTCCACATTTTGCGGATCTGGTCCCTTGACCGTCCCCAGAACTCTCTTAGCATATATAATGTCGCTTGGTTGATGAAAACCCTAAGGGGAAATATCGTATGTTGAGCTGTAAGCTTTCTCTCTAACCCCTTGTGTTGGCAGGTTGAAGTCGCCACCTCCTGACCTGGTTCCAGCTTGAAGAGTGCGTGAAAGTGAAGGGAAGGAGGAGGAGAACTACTTCCATACAAGCCACAGCTGCTGGATGCGATCCAAAATCAACCCAAAGCTTCATTCAAGCGAAGATCGTCACCGTGCTGCATAAAGTGTTCGATTAAATTCGTGGAAGTGATAGGGGGAGCTCCAACTAGGATAATCCAACCTCTTTTCACTCTTCTCACTTTGAATACCTTGAGTTTAACTTCATCATCTGTTTGTAATCAGTAAATCCGAGATTTGTGTGTGTGTGTTCGTGTTCGACAACACGAACGTGTATGTGTGTTTGTGCTTGCTGTTCTACACAGCGTGTCTGTGTGGTTGCTGTTGTAAACAACGGGTGTGTGTGTTTCACTGTCTAGTGGAAGTTAATCCTCCGTGTGAGGGGTGGACGTAGGGGACACGGTGTGTACCCGAACCACCTAAAAATTCCGTGTGCACTTTGTGGTTTGGTTTTCTACTAAACCGTGTGGGCTTCACGGTGAGGAGAGAATTCAATTGCTTGTTAATAAATCACCCCTTCATCACGCATTCACGTGTGTGTTTCTGTTCATGCTAGTTTTGAGTTTGTTGTTTATCTTGCCTTGGTTCCGTGTAGCTCATTTTTAGTTTTTATTGGGCCATCAATTCACCCCTCCCCTCTTGATTGCCACCCTCCGGGACTCAACACTGCTGTTTTGAACATTTTAAACAGAGATAGCTGATACACTTCATGACATGAGTGTTGTCCACTTCTTTGATGGATCACTCAGTTTCTCAGTGATTTATCAGTCATTGCTCTGCCAATATTAATTTTCAATGATTTCAATAGCTTTCTTAGCTGTCCTTTTTATGTTTCAGAATGACTTGTTCAAGAACAATACACATACTTAACCTCTCTAACATGATTTCAGATGAGTTTTCAGATTTCAGATATGATTAGCTTTGTCTGACATGAAATAAGAAAGAGATTGAGAGTTTTATCATTTTTCAACTTACTTATATACTGATTGCAATCTTTAAACTCCAACCATTATAAGATTTAAACCATTACACCAGTCTTTGAACAATTCAAATTCTTATAAATGAAGAAGTCCATTTTCTACTGCTTAGAAATCAGAACTGACCAACAGATTGCCATAATGTCAGAGACAAGTATTCAGAGTTAAAGGTTGAATGACTTCAAGAAAGTTGAAACCACTCTGAATTTTTAGCAATACTCCCCCTGTCTATATGCATACAACATGGCAAAAATTAATTGAGAGAGAGTTTATGCATAGGTCATGAATGAATGATATGCAAGGACATGCAAAGACTCGACAAGCTCCCCCTAAATATATGCAATGCAGGACAGTTCTACATCCACATTCACATCCACATGATTTATCCAAGCAATCAAGAATAAGTCCACATCAGAGATTTTATTCATAGCAATTAAACAATCATTCATCATGCTGAAATTTACATAAGCCAAGTTCTCTTCTAAGAAACTTAAATTTTTCATTCCCAAGAGGCTTAGTAAAAATATCAACAATTTGTTTTTCAGTTTCTATGAAATTCATTTCAATCTCCTTTTTATTTACAGCATCTCTAAGAAAATGATGTTTTATCTCTATATGCTTAGTCCTAGAATGGTGAACAGGATTTTTAGCAAGGCATATAGCACTAGTATTATCACATAAAAGTGGAATGCATCCCAGATTTATCTGATAATTAGCCAGTTGGTGCTTAATCCAAAGTACTTGGGCTGCACAATTACATGCTGCAACATACTCAGCTTCAGCTGTGGATAATGCTACAGTGTGTTGCTTCTTAGATGCCCAAGACACTAGACAGCCACCAAGGAATTGACAGTAGCCACTGGTGCTTTTTCTATCTACTCGACACCCAGCATAGTCTGCATCAGTGTAGGCTAGAAGCTCTAACTCACACTTAGCAGGATACCAGAGACCTAGTTCTTGGGTGCCTAGTAAATACCTAAAAATCCTTTTCACAACTTTAAAGTGATTTTCTTTAGGACTGGCCTGAAATCTAGAGCATAAACATACAACAAATTGTATATCAGGCCTAGATGCTGTAAGATAGAGAAGAGATCCGATCATACCTCTGTATAGCCTTTGGTCCACAGGTTTACCTTTAGAATCTTCATCCAAACTGGTTGATGTACCCATTGGAGTAGCTATTTCCTTGAGGTTGTCCATTTTGTACTTCTTCAATAAGTTCTTTACATACTTGGACTGAGAGATGAAGATGACATCTTCTGTTTGTGTAACCTGCAGTCCAAGAAATAGTTTGAGCTCACCCATTGAGCTCATTTCAAATTCATCAGTCATTATTTGAGAGAATTCCTCACACAATTTGGGGTTAGTTGACCCAAACACAATGTCATCCACATAAATCTGAATGATAAGAATATCTGGATGGCTTACCTTGGTAAACAATGTTTGATCCACTATACCTCTTGTGAAGTTCTTGTCGGTGAGAAATTTGCTCAACCTGTCATACCAAGCTCTAGGAGCTTGCTTTAAACCATAGAGAGCTTTATTGAGCTTTTACACATGATTAGGGAAATCTAAACATTCAAACCCAGGAGGCTGTCTCACATAGACATCCTCATTAATTTCCCCATTTAGAAAAGCAGATTTCACATCCATCTGCTGAAGGTTTATTCCTAGGGAACATGCATAAGCCAATAAAATTCTTATTGCTTCTAACCTAGCTACAGGGGCAAAGGACTCTTCAAAGTCTATTCCAAATTCCTGATTGTATCCCTGAGCTACAAGTCTAGCTTTATTTTTAATAACATTCCCCGCTTCATCAGTTTTGTTTCTAAATACCCATTTAGTCCCTATGACTGTTTCATGATCAGGAGGTGGAACCAAATGCCACACCTTATTCCTGTCAAACTGATTGAGCTCCTCATGCATGGCATTAATCCAATGCACATCTTGGAGAGCACAGTCAATGGACTTGGGTTCTATGTTTGATACAAAAGCATAAGCATTCAGTTCATGTTGAATTCTTAAGTGGCCTCTAGTCCTAGGGGGGTCATGCAGATTTCCAATAACATTTTCTACAGGATGATCCTTGAGATATCTAATATTTACAATTAGAGTATCATGAACTTGATTTACCTCCCCCTGAACTGTAGGCTCCTCTTCATTAAGCTCTTTATGTTCTACTTCATCCTCGATTTGTCTGTAGGATCTCCTTCCTTCAGAATTTCACCATTGTTTTCATTCCTGCATTGACCAACATTAGAATTTGCCAAGGATTCATCAAAAACTATGTGTGGAGATTCTTCAACAGTTTTAGAGTTCAGATTGTACACTCTGTATGCTCGGGTATTTTCAGAATAGCCAAGAAAAATTCCTGATTCTCCTTTAGGTTCAAATTTATCAAGGTCCTTTTTATCATTTATGTGAATGAAACATTTACAACCAAAAACCTTGAAGTGAGCAATAGAAGGTTTCTTACCTTTTAATATCTCATATGGTGTTTGCTGGGTAGAAGGTCTTACCATGGCTCTGTTAATTACATAACAGGCAGTGTTCACTGCTTCAGCCCAAAGTTTCCTTGGTAGACCACATTCGACAAGGAGTGTACGACCCATTTCCACTAGGGTTCTGTTCCTTCTCTCCACAACTCCATTCTGCTCAGGTGTCCTTGGTGAGGAATACCTGTGGTTGATTCCATTTGACCTGCAGAATTCATCAAATTGTGAGTTTTCAAACTCACCTCCATGATCAGACAAAATGTTTTCAATTTTATGATTTGTTTTATCATAGAACTCCTGAAATTCTGAGAAAGCATCACTCTTATTAGATAAGAAATAAACCCAAGTATACCTAGAAAAGTCATCTACCATGACAAACCCATACCTCCTCCCTGATAGGCTGACAGATCTAGTTGGCCCAAAAAGGTCCATATGTATCAGCTCATAGGGTTTGGAAGACAGATTTTCAGTTCTAGACTTAAATGACTTTCTAGTTATCTTTGATCGAGTGCATGCATCACAGATTTTGTTTTCTTTCTTGAATGAGACTTCAGGAAGTCCTCTAACCATGCCATGCTTATTTAATCTGTGCAAAACAGTGTAGCTAGCATGACCTAACCTACGATGCCATAAAAATGCTATGTCTTCTCTACTGGCAGTAAGGCAAAGGTTAGTGTGTTGAATTTCATCTAAATTTATCATGTAAGTATTATTTATTCTTTTTCCAGAAAATTTGACAATATCAGAATCAGGTTCAAAAACCTTGCAGCATTGAGAATTAAATAGAACATTGTAACCTTTATCACATAACTGGCTGATGCTAAGTAGATTATAGGCTAACCCTTCAACCAGCATAACATCATCAATGCAGCAGGTAGAACACTTACCTACCTTACCTGATCCGATAATCCTACCCTTTGTGTTGCTTCTAAAGGTGACAAGGCCTTCTATTTTCTCAGTCAGTATGCAAAATTTAGCCTTATCTCCGGTCATATGCCTGGAGCAGCTGCTATCCATGTACCATAAGTTGTTCTTGACTGCTAGGCATACCTGCGTACACAATTAGGTAGAGAAGTTTGGAACCCAAGACTGATTGGGCTCCAATGTAAATGAACTAGAAGCAAAACAGGAAGGAATCCACATTTGTTTAAATGTGTTTTGTTCAGTTGATCCTACAGATTTTCTTCTGTTGTTGTTCCTTTTCTTCTTATTGTTCTTTTTCTTATTGGCAGCAGCATGATTAATGACAGTATTGTTACTTCTGCGCCAGTGCCTTGGCCAGGGTATGTCCACAAAATTTTGGCCATTGTAGTTCCTGGGCTGGCTATGAAAATATTGATTTCTAGATGTCCAGTAACTATACCCATTGACCCAATTTTCACTGTAAGGTCTTTGGTTTTGAGCACCCTGGAATGCAAGACCTGTAAACCTACCCTGAGTTCTAGACCACTTTGACCTATTGAAGTAGGTTGGCTGTGCATTGTAGTGGGTCTGAGCTCTGGGTTGATAAAAATAGTTGGGTTGACTCCTAGCAGCACCCTGTCTCTCTTGTACTTTGGACCCTACTGACCTATACGCAGGTTTGTATTGGGTCTTCTTAAGATGTGGAGGTGTTGGTGGAGACTGGGTTACCTTGACCTGGGGTTTACCGGACTGTGTAGGTTGACCCCTAACCTGAGTCTGAGCCCTAGGATTCTGCTTAGATGTGCTAGCTCTACTAGGCTCACTGAGTTTTTGTTTACCCTTCTCCTCAGCACTGGTCTTTTTCAGATTAGCAGTTTTGTTCATTAAATTTGTTGAGTTCATGCTAATTAGAGGTCCCTTTTCCTTTTGAGCAACAAATGAAATTGTTTTCATCCCGAATGATTTTGTTGCACTAGAATTAAATCCTAGCCCTCTTTTCTGAAATTAACCTTTGACCCTAACAAAGCATTTAAGTTATCTGTTCCTTGGGTCATTTTCTCAATAGTTTTCATTTTATCCTCATTGTCTTTCTGAAGTTCATCAATAGCCTTTTTCAGCTCATTGTTGACATTGAGGACAGCTTCATATTTTTCAGAGATAATTTTTACTTCACTTTCACATTTTTGAATCTTCAGCTTCCATTCATCAATTTCATTTTCAAGCCTTAGATTCTCTTCCTTAGAAGCTTTTAACTCATTTTTGATTTCATCTTCTTCAGAGCATGTGAGTTTCAATTCATCAATCTCAGATTCCAAACATGCAATTTTATCAGTTAGTGTTTTATCATTTTGCATGGAATTGATTTTTCTTCTAAGATGCCTATTCTCTTTTCTAATATCATCAGCTCTATCAGCTATGTCATGATAAGCATCTACCCAATCAGCAATTGTGAAGTTTTCAAATCTAGTGATTACCTCATCTGTGTCCTCCTCTATATCTTCGGAGCTTGTTGCCATAAGGCAAATGGGCTGTTCAGATTCGGCTTCACTATCTCAGCTATTGCTGAAAGACCCTTCATCTTCATCACTCCATGTGGTGATCATAGCTCTTCCCTTCTTGATTTTCTTCTTTGACCTGTCCTTATGTTTCTGATTTTCTGGACAGTCAATTTTCAGATGCCCTGGTTTCCTGCATTGATAACAGACATTAGCTTCATCTTTCTTTGCAGGTTTAGATTTATACCTTTTATCCTTTCGGCCACCGCTGTATTTCTTCTGGCCGAACCGTCCTGCTCCCTTTCTGAGAAATCACCTGAACTCTCTAGTCATCATGGCTATCTCAGATCGAGTCACATCTTCTTCTTCATTTAGGCTCTCCTCTGATGATGAAGAGCTGCTGGAGCTGGATTTTGTTGATTTGCTGGAACTAGCCTTCAGCGCTATCGGCTTCTTCTTCCTCTCGGCTTCATCTGTCCTTGGCATGTTTATCTCATATGCCATTAGTGAGCCAATCAGCTCATCAGCTCTAGTATTACGCAGGTCCCTTGACTCCTCCATCACTGTTGCTTTGGTGTGCCAATTGGGAGTTAGGGAGCGCAGAATTTTCCTCACTACATCATACTCTGCCTGAGGTTTCCCAAAACCTCTGAGGCCATTGGTTATGACAGTCAGCCAAGCGTACATTTCGCTGATGGACTCGTTCTGCTTCATCTTGAAGGCTTCATACTCAGATACAAGAAGATTGGCCTTCTGCTCTCTTACTTGAGATGTACCTTCATGAATTACTTCCAGCGCATCCCACATCTCCTTAGCTGATTTGCAAGCAGATACACGGGAGAATTCTGTAGGATGCAGAGCGCACTGGATAGCATTAATAGCACTCCAATTCAGCGTGGACCTTCTGATCTCCTCCTTGGTCCATACATCTTCATTCGGGGACAGCTCATAAGGTCCCTTGCTGACAATCTTCCAAATCTCATAATCCTTAGCCCTGAGGAACACTTGCATACGGTTCTTCCAGTATGCGTAGTTTGATCCATCAAAGAATGGGGGCTTCGTTGTTGAGTGACCTTCGGCAGTCATCCCTCGAGCATCCATCTCTGCCTATTCTCTTCGGGCGATGAGTCCCTACAGAAGAGTTAGGCTCTGATACCAAGTGTTGGGTTAGATGGACGCAGTCTATCTCCACAGAGTGTGGATCTAGAGGGGGGTGAATAGATCAACTTGCCTAATTTAAAACTACTGCAAGTTCTAAAGCGGAATTTAGGCAAACATCAGTTAAGCTAAACAAAAGATGCTAAACAAAAGGTCGAATGCTAGACATGAGCATAAGCGATGCAATCAAATAAGCTGAGCAAGAAATTCCCATCGCACACAGATCACACAAAAACACAAACACACTGCACACATAATTTTTAGGTGGTTCGGTCAACGACCTACGTCCACCCCACACTCAACCGAGTATGGCTTCCTGCTGCGCAGCACAGCTTGCGTTCGCTGGGCTTTACAGCTTGGCCAAACAATCCGCTGATACACAACTTCACTGGGCACTACAGCTTGCCGACCAGAGGATCTGATCCTCTGCAACCGCTGGGGAAATACAGCTTAACCCGTCCAGTGGTGACTACCACTGTAAGACCGCTGACACACAGCTTGAAGAAACAGTATTCGGAAATGAAAGACAGAATCAAAACGAAAACAGAAAAGCTCAAAAGTAGTATAGCTCTAAGAGCAAAGCTCAGCTCTGGTTTTGAACCACGAGACTGAGATACAAACGCTCTCACTCTCACTCTCGATCAACTCTCTCTCACCTCACTCTCTCTCGATCTCTTCCTCTCTCTTTTTCTCCTTCTTCTCTATTTCTTCTTCTTCTTCTTTTCTGTATCTTCTTCTTCTCTCTTTTCTCTCTGTGGATCAAAGCCTCACTGTTGTATAGACTTTCTCTTCTTTTCTTTCGATCAGTCTTCTTCTGTGGAAGAAGGCTTGTTTATATAGTAGCAACAGCAGCAGGCGTGTGCTCTCCACGTTTCCCGCCCAGCAATTTGGACCACGTGGCAGCATCCAATGGAGTGTCAGTGCACGTGTCCTCATCTGGATACCTCGTCCTTCTCGGATCACGAGCCAGGTACCTAGGATCACGTGCCCCTCATTAGCTTCTTCAGTCTGATGTATAGAGTTCTCCGTTCACATGCTCAGTGACAGCAATCTGACTTGCTGCGTCGACGCTGTCACTCAATGGCGTTAACGCAGTGAGGCATTCCAGTAGCCATTAGCCTCGTCTCTTTAGCTGCTACGTCGACGCTGCTCAATTGTGGCGTTGACGCAGTGGAATAGCCTGTGAAGATGAATGCTTCTTCAACTGCTGCGTCGACGCTGCTTGCTTGTGGCGTTGACGCAGTGGAAGATATCGTGAAGGCTTCGTCAACTGATGCGTGGAAGATTTAAGCACACAGCGTCGACCCTGTTCCCTTCAGCAGCAAGAATGAAGTCATAAGATTTGAGTATGTACATTGCAGTGTATATACTTCGTTGTATAGACTTGTGAAGGCAGAATGCAACGTACAGACTTTACCCACTGTATGGACTTCATGTAATGCAAACGAATGTGAAGCTTCAGTGTATAGACTTGAAAGTCTTGAAGCCAATGTATGGACTTGAGCAAGCTAAAGGGCTGTACAGACATCGAAGACAAGGGCCGATGTATAGACTTGCCAAACAGTCCAGTGTATATACTTTATGCAAGGAGGCCAATGTGTAGACTTGAAAAGCTGAGGCCAGTGTACAGACTTGCCACCGACCATTGTGTAGACTTGATCAGCATAAGACACAGTATAGACATCAACTCTGCACATCGAATGTATGGACTTCAAGTGTGAAGACCATTGTATAGACTTTGGTTTCGAAGATAATGTGCAGACTTTGAGTTTGAAGACCAATGTCCAGACTTCAAGTAACACTGTGGATGTACAGACTTGATGGAGCGAAGCGATGTGTAGACTTGAAGCTCCTGATGGATGTATAGACCTCAAATAATAAGACGCTGAGGAAGACGGACAATGTACAGACTTGCTGTAACAATCTGATGTACAGACTTCATAAAGCTCTAGATATTGAATGCTGTACAGACTTAGCCCAATGCCTGAGATGCTAACAAAGACGGACGATGTTCAGACTTGCTGACAGACCGATGTACAGACTTTGCTCAAATGCATGAGACGCTAACTGAGACGCTGGACTCTGTACAGACTTTGAGCGATGTATGGGCTTCAAAGAAGTTGGCGATTCAATGTACAGACTCTGAGGTTCAATACACACTTCCTATGAAGTGCGTTGACGCTGTAACATGATGCGTTGACGCTGTACACACTTAACCAATTCAATTGAAATGCAGTGTGTGTACATTATCCAAAATGGACGATGTATAGACTCAATTGATATGAGAGCTTCCAGTGTATAGACTCATGACAGTAAGAAATGCAGACATCAGTGTATTAAATGTAAAGAACACATAGTCAATCTGATAGAGCAATTTCATCAAATCAAAAGCAGTTGCTAATCAATCAAAATAATGGTGTTGCCAATGAAATAAAGCAATTGTCAACATCATCAACATAGAGGGGTCACACCAATTTTCAGTGTATTAAAACTATTTTTCAGCATGATAATTCTATTTCCCTATCAAATAATTAGTAAATAAATGTAGAAAAATAATTTTTAGCATGATAAAAATTATGTTGTTATCAGAAAATTTCTGTAATCAGCATGGCAACCTTATCTTATAATCCTATCAATAAGCTAATTATTTTAGCATGTTAAGCATTAATTTTAGCATGTTAATAATTAATTTTCAGCATGTAAAAATTAAATCCAGCATGAAAAATTTATTTTTATCATCTTACCAGTAAAGTAACATATGAAACTCATTCTCAGCATGTTAATATTATTTTTAGCAAATTAGAACTATTTTCAACATAAAAATTTATTTTCATAATCAATTTCTGATTATAATAATAAATTACCATTTTGGCTAACTCATATATATATATATATATCAGACAGAAGATATACATATCTATAACCTCCATTATATATATATATTCGACATAATTTTATAATCGGATATATATATATACTTATTGGATAAAAATATATATATATATATAACTAATATCGACATTTGTGTCAACACCAGCAAGTTTAGTCTCATACCCCGTAATAATCAGCATGTATTAACTTCAATCCAGGGTAATACTTAACCTGTTAGTTGATATACTCATCAATTAGCATACCTAATTAACTTGTTAGTCTACATAATCTATACACCAGATTTGGTATAGATAGAGTTATGCCTATCTAGAAACTATGTCTCCATTAAGTTTCCTGTAAAATGTAAACTAGTATGATACGAAATGTTACAAATTTGATATGTAAAGCATGAAACGAATGCATGTAAACCGTACAAATTTCCTTATCTATCCATGTCCTCAATTTTACATAAATCAGCTTTAATTGAAGTGTGCCCATGACCCGAACACTATAACAATGACTATACAACATACACTTGTTCTAAACATAAAATGGGCAAAAACTGCCACCCGTAAACCCTGATTATAATCATGAGTTTTTCACAAATTCTTGAATTCTATTCCCTACATGGTCAAACTTTGAAACTCTTAAACTACCATTTGGGAGTGTAGGAACTAAGTGCCATGCAGGACAAAGTGCTACGTTGTGGGAGCCACCTCTTGAGGCCGTACGGCGTAAAGTGCTACACGACGGGAGCCACCTCTTGAGCCTGTAGGGGCCACCTCTAGAATCTTCCATAACCAAGTGACTAGTTAATCTCGTCTGTAATACTACGTTTTTAGATTCTTGAAATTCTATATTGGCTATAAATGAAAGTGGATGTCAAAGGTATTACATGAAATGATGTGCATATAGGGCCCGGTCTGGTCCTGGGGGGAGCACCCGAAGGTACTTGTGCCCATGGGAGTTTATTGACCACGGTGTTTGGCATTGCACCGCAGTACTTGCTTGCTAGACTTTAGGCATTCCACTCATTCTCGTGATATTACTTGATTGATTTGACTTGAGACCCGCAGAAGGGTAAAGTTTTGCTTGAATGAAATTGATAAATAGTCAATTCCAGTTTTACATTACTTTCTATTACTTGCTTGACATGAGTTCTTACTCTCTTGGAATGATTTTGTTAATTCCAGTCATTACTTGCTTGAATCTCTTGCTATTGCTGCATTGAAGTTGGAATCCTTATACTCTCACTTGTTATTCCTTCACTGCTCTTGTCGATTTTTACAATCCTTGATATCTACTCATCTACATGCATAACTTTACTGACATTAATTGAACTTGTAAACCATTTAAAGCATGTTAAATCTTGAGATGTAATTCCTACTGAGCTTTATGCTCATTCAGTGTTAATTAATATTTTTCAGGTTGTCTCGAGGATAGCTAGCAAGCATGGGCAAGAGTGTTGGAGTGTACCAAGATGTCATAGTAGACCCTGTTTCTCAGTTTAGAATTGAGAGTTATTTTATTATAAGAGTATTCTTGTAATTTGCTTGAGAGTTAGTGTTGTCCTTGAAATTTTGGAAGAGTTGTAAAAATTGAAGTTTTATGGTGGAAGATTTTTATATCAAGTGATGTAATTAGAATTTCTAGTCTTGATTGAGTGAGGGGTTTTCTCCCCTGTCGTGCCTCGATATTCCACGTCGGGGCGTGACAGTTGTGGTATCAGAGTCTAGGTTAATTAGACCCTAGGTTTCTAAGTTTCCTTGTTATTAAAAACTCATTTAGGTGTCTTAGGTTGGAGTTCTAGATCTAACATCTTGTAGTTGCCCGGTGAGATTGGGTAGAGCATTGGGTTATGTGCTAGAATAGTCATAGTCCTAGTAAATAAGATAAGTATTTATTATAATTTATTTTGAATTATGTTATAATTTTTATATTGTAAGTGTAATAAAAGGAAGCTACTTGACGATTGAAAAAGTACTTAAGAAGTATAATTGGAACTTATTCGCAGGTTAGTATTTTTAATAATTTTCTTTAATTTAATTATTTAAATATCATGTGAATTTGGGGACCAAATTCTTTTCAAGTGGGGGAGGGTGTAGCATCCCGTATAAAAAAATGATTAAAATTTTTTTATTAATAATATTTCACTAATAAGAAAAAAAATTATTAAGTAAACTCTATAGGAAGCTTAAGTAAGAAGTTGGAACGCGGATCTATCATATGTAAAGATTATTCACTTAACAAGGTGACTTTTTAGTGTAGTTGGTTAAGTGATGTGCCTTTCAACCTAGTGACCAGGGTTCCAATCCTAGCATCCACACCATTTACTCTTTTTGCCAAATAATTATATGTAATAAGCTAGTAAAACTTGCACTTACGATTTGGGCCATGGATTAGCTGTACAAAGAGTATCTCTTATCTCTCCAGCCTATCTCTTATCTCTCCAGCCTGTACAAGCTGTAAAGCCCCATTATTCCAGATCTTGCCCCCTATTCGGTCATGACAGACCCTATAAACATACCCGTAGCTACCCCATTCTAGGCTAGCTAAGGTTGGGGCAAAGCTCTGCAGGGATTGCGCAAGAAGGGTCTGCTACTACGATCTTCCAACAATGTAGGTTTTCTCAATTTTTGACTAAACTGTAGTTAATCTAGGTAATTATATAGCATGCTTAGTAGGTTTTCTCAATTTTTGGCTAAACCGTAGTTAATCTAGGCAATTATATAGCATGCTTAGTAGGTGTTCTTAATTTTTAACTAAACTAGTAGCTAATCTAGGATGATTAGTCTAGGCAGTTAGTCTTAGGCTCATCTCCATGCGATATTTCATGTTTATACATCATATGTTAGCCTCATAGTTAGCATGTATTAGCTTTAATCTAAGAAAATCCTCATAGTTAGCATGTATTAGAAAGGTAGTAAAATTAGTAAAGTATTAGTTTCATTAACTAATCTATTAGCATACCTAATCTATTAGCACACCTAATTAACCTGTTAATCTACCAAATCTATACCCCGTGTCTATATATATAGTTAAGTGTCTACACAGGTGTCGACACTTCGTGTCTAACCTGTAACTACACTGTACAACAGAGACTAAAAAGGAACAGTAAATGTCGACATTTGGTGTCGACACATGCAGAAATAGGTTGAAAAACAACAGAAATAAAATGTGAACAATTTATACCTTATTTATATAACACCTACACTTCCATACCGAAATATATAACAGCAATATATATAGATTTATAGTCAAATGTTCGACACCTGCATATGCAAGTGTCGACACCTTGCATGACACTTACATTGAAAGTGTCAACACCACCTAATGGAAGTGTCGACACTTCCATATATGTAAATATATAAATGTCTATATATGTATATAAATTCATATATATACTCCATTAATTGTATATACAAAATATATAGAAAATAGAATATAATATAAAATGGACTCCTTCATTCTTATAGAGTATATATATATTTGTAGAATGAAATTATTTTTTTTATGTAAAAATCTAATTTTCACCACATTAGTTTATACATACTAAAAATTATGTGACGACCCAGAGTTCAGGACACCGATATACCGATAACATCGATACACCGACACCAAGAACTGGGGAGGCCACCCAAGAGGCTGATGAGGCCCCTGAAGGGTTAGTGGGGGTTAGCTGAGGAGTATGCATAATTAATTGCGAATTGGGGCGCGCAATACAAATACGTATTTAAGATTTAAACACGAGTGCGGAAGCAATTCAAAATAACCAGAGTGATATATATATAACTAGTCCAGAGTCACAAACACTAGTCCACAAGGCACAACTACGCGGGGCATACCCCGCTAAAAGTATAACACAAGCCTCAAAAAGGCAGCTCGTGCTCAGCTGGCAGCTAAAGGAACGGTCCCGAAACAGCACGCTAAACTCCGGGAGACGTCGGGTGCGGCTCACCTGAAAGGGGAAGGGTGAGTCACAGCTAGACTCAGTAGGGGTCACGCGGATCCCTACCTCGCACTAAACAAGCAGACATGCATAAGTAACAGCATTTAAAGCATGTATTTAAATAAATACACAGGCAATGGCATGAATAACCAAACACAAGAAAGCTGTAAACTCTATCTAAGCAAGTATAACAGCTAACACATGCCACTACTAATTAAATGCAAGCGATTAAAGCTAAAACTACCAAATAGAATGAGCTGTAACTAATACAGACAACAAGGAAGGACAACCACTGGAGCAGAAACCAGAAGCGTCCACTGACGGCTTACACTGCGTCTCAAGCACTCGCAGTCGACGAAGCGACAAGCTAAGCGCGTAAACAGTAACAAACCAAGTGACCAGTCGGAGTGACACCCGTCGACGTCAGTCCACAGTCTCCGACCACGTGTGCACACACTGACTCTAGCCTGAGCCAGGCCCTCTAACTAGTTTTCTCCCTTGGCAGGACGCTACCATTGGCTGGGAGCCCACGGAACTAGCTTACAAACCGTGAATGGGAAACATACCCCTCCGCCATCCTCAAGCGGGTCGGTGCTCAACAGACCTTAGGGCAACAACAGTGGCTCCATTGCCTGGAAAGAAAAGCTACTCTATTGGTATATAAAACACGCCACAATATAGTAAAACAATACAACTATGGCATGAATATAGAACGGAACGCATAAGCAATGGGCTGGGAACATAAGCAAACTGGCGGGTAAGCGGCGGTCAGAGGCCCACGCGCTACTTGGAAGTGACGGTCGGGGACTGGTGCGTTACATCCAGAGTGACGCGCTGGTCTCCAGCCGTTACTCCCTCCCGAGTTCCGACTCACAGGTGCAGGGGGAATGTGACGGTCGGGGCCCTGCGCGTCGCTTCCAAGCGGCGCGGTAGGTCACCGCCGTTACATCCTCCCGAGTACCAAACCCAAAAGCCCTGAAAGGGAGAGTGACGGTGGGGGTCCTATGCGTTGCTTCCAAGCGACGCGCGGGAACTCCGCCGTTACTTTCACCCGAGGCTCAAAACAACACACAGCGTTCCAAACGATAGCAGATGAAGCGACGCCCCAGTCTTGGCGCGTCGTTACAAGCGACGGCCGGTCGATAGACCGCCGGGCTCACCGCCTCACCGGGCTAACGGAAAACAACGAACGAGTAACAGATGGGGTTCCCACCATTACTCTCCAAACGACGCCCCTCGATAGGCCGTTATTTGGGGAGTGATGCATCCATCTTGGACCGTCAGGCAAGTGACGGTTCCTGGCAGGACCGTCACTGCACCTGGGTTACGGGCGGGTACGGTTTGTAAACCGAAGTCCTCCCGGACGGCTGAAAACACCGGGTATCGACGAAAAACCTGATAACCTGTCAAACCACGCATGCTAGACAACAATTTAACATCTAAATCTAGCACATGCAAGGCCTAAAACGCATCAAACTCAAGATTTAGGCTAAAACCCCAAAAATGGAAATATGAACATCATGCATGCTACGGGGTGCTAATCAACAGGATGAGCTAAAGGAAACGATCCTAGCAAGATCGAGATTCCATCCCCCTACCTTTCGCAAGCCAAAACCGTCGAACGGGCCGCATGCAAGGAGGAAGAGCCACGGAGCTTCCACGCTCCACCTCGCTCCCACGATCACCGATCCACGCCGAAGTGGACACCCACGCGCTCTACTCGACGCGAGGAATCCAACGGTGCCAACCTCGTCTCAATCCGACGCCGTCTCGACCACGGTCCCTAAGAGAGGAGAGGAGGTGGCCGCACGGAGGAGAGAGAGAGAGAGAGAAATGAGAGATCGACGGGGGAGAGAGAGTGAGGGTGAGAGATATATAAAATAAAAATAAAATTAATATATATATATAATATAATCATTATATATATAAAAATCTTATTAATATTCAATAACCCTCAAACAGCTCCGAACAAATCCGGAAAAATGCCAGACAAATTCCTAAAAATCCAGGAAAATAGCCAGAAATTCTAGAAAAATTAATAGAACAAATACCACGAAGGATCCATTAAGGCACAGGCCTTACAGTCCCTCCCTCCTTGCAGAAATTTCACCCTCGAAATTTACAACAACCGAAAAGGAGGAAACTGAGAAAGGACTTATACCTCACTGGAACAAGAAAGGAAAAAGCTGACGCATCTCGTCTTCACGCTCCCAAGTAGACTCGTTACCAGAGTGACGCTGCCAAGCAACCCTTACCAGAGGAATAACCTTATTTCTCAACCGCTGCTCACGACGGTCTTCAATTCGGATAGGAGACTCTGGCGTGGACAAATCGGCAGTCACCTCGGGCCACACTGAATCATCGAGAACATGAGAAGCATCAGACACACATTTCCTCAACTGAGACACGTGGAACACATCATGAATAGCTTGCATGGCCGCCGGCAGTTGCAAACGATAAGCCACTGAACCAATAGCTTCAACAATCGAAAAAGGGCCAACATACCGCGGACTAAGCTTTCCACGCTTCCCAAACCTGGAAACACCCTTCATTGGAGATGTTTTAACAAACACCATATCTCCTGGCTCAAATTGTAGTGGACGTCTGCGTCGATCTGCATAACTTTTCTGTCGACTCTGAGCCGTCAACAATCTCTGTCTGATCAGACGAACCACATCTGAACACTACTGTACCATGTCCGGTCCTGTCAATAGTCGGTCCCCAACATCAAACCAGTTCAGAGGAGTACGACAAGGACGACCATACAGCGCTTCATAAGGAGCCATGCCAATACTGGAGTGAAAACTATTATTATAAGCGAACTCAACAAGTGGCAAATGCTGACCCCACGAACCTTGCCAATCAAGGCAACACGATCTCAGCATGTCCTCCAAAGTTTGAATAGTTCTCTCTGACAGTCCATCTGACTGTGGGTGATACGCTAAACTGAAAGCTAACTCAGTGCCCAAAGCTTTCTGGAAACTACGCCAGAAGCCAGAGGTAAAACGCGGGTCACGATCTGACACAAGTGAAACAGGAATTCCATGCAGCGGCACGATCTTCTGCACATAGAGCTCGGCCAATCTCTGCACACTCCAAGTAACTTTAATTGGCAACAATCTGGCGGTTTTCGTCAATCTGTCGACAAGCAACCAGATTCCATCAAAACATTGAGAAGTTCGAGGCAAACCCACCACGAAATCTGTAGTAACATGGTCCCATTTCCACATCGGAATCTCTAATGGCTGAAGCAGACCACCTGGCTTTTGATGTTCGGCTTTAACTAACTGACAAGTCAAGCACTCAGAAACAAAAATAGCCACGTCCTTCTTCATGCCGGGCCACTAGAACCGCTTCTTCAAATTCTGATACATCTTGGTGACACCAGGGTGAATAGCAAAACGGGAACCATGGGCTTCACTCAGAATCTCACTCCTCAAATCATTATCAACGGGAATATACAATCTGCCCTGGAAACTGACGACCAGCTCGTCATCAAATTCCACATCATATCTTGATATAACACGGGCCAAATCAGAATCAGCTTGTTGGGCTTCTAAAATCTGCTGATACAAAGCTGAACCCAAAACTAAGCTAGCACAAACTGCCATCCTCAGATCGGCAGGAATCTCTACACACAATGCCTCGCTCGGAAGCTGTTCCCACAATTTCCATTCGTGAAGCAACAAATGACTGACCTGTACTTTCCTGCTCAGAGCATCGGCCACAACATTCATTTTACCTGGCTGATAGGAGAGTGTAAAGTCATAATCCTTCATGTATTCCATCCATCGCCTCTGCCTGAGGTTCAGATCTTTCTGGGAGAAAATATACTGTAAACTCTGATGATCAGTAAGAATCTGAAATTTCTCACCATACAGATAATGTCTCCAGATCTTCAAGGCAAAAATAACTGCAGCTATCTCTAGATCATGAGTGGGATAATTTCCTTCATGCTGTTTCAATTGCCGAGATGCATATGCGATAACCTTACCATGTTGCATCAGCACTGCACCCAAACCTACTCGGGACGCATCTGTACAAATAAGAAAACCACCCGAGTCGGAAGGCAAAGTCAACACTGGAGAAGAAGTCAATAGCCTTTTCAATTCAACAAAGCTAGCCTCACACTGATCCGACCAGACAAATGGCACACCCTTCCGTGTCAATTTAGTCATCGGTGCTGCAATCTTCGTAAAATCCTGAATGAATCTGCGGTAATACCCAGCCAATCCTAAAAAACTTCGTATCTCCGTGATGGTCCTCGGTCTCTGCCAACTCAAAACGGCATCAATCTTTGCAGGGTCTACTGCCACTCCATCACCAGAAATCACGTGGCCAAGAAAATGAATCTCCCGAAGCCAGAATTCACATTTACTGAGCTTCGCATAGAGCTCGTGATCTCTTAGAGTCTGCAGAACGATCCTCAAATGCTGCACATGATCATCAACAGAGGCAGAATAAATCAAGATATCATCAACAAAGATCACCACAAAAAGGTCCAGAAATGGACGAAAGATACGCTGCATTAGGTCCATGAAAGCTGCTGGGGCATTAGTCAAACCAAACGGCATGACTAAAAATTCAAAGTGACCATATCGAGTACTGAAAGCAGTCTTCTCCACATCAGATTCCCGGATCCGTAACTGAAAATAGCCAGACCGGAGATCAATCCGTGAAAAGATAGTAGCAGACTGTAACTGGTCAAACAAATCATCAATCCTGGGGAGCGGATACTTATTCTTGATAGTCGCCTGATTCAACTGCCTGTAATCAATACAAAGCCTCAGGTTTCCATCTTTCTTTTTCACAAACAGCACTGGGGCACTCCACGGAGAAAAACTGGGACGAATATAACCTTTCTCCAGTAACTCTAGTAGCTGTGCACGCAGTACTTTCAATTCAGCAGGAGCCATACGGTACAGCGGCTTTGCTAAGGGGCCAGTACCTGGAATCAGTTCAATCACCATCTCAATCTCTCGCTCTGGGGGCAAGCCTGGCAACTCGTCAGGAAACACATCAGGGAACTCACAGACAACCGGAATATCACAAACATCCCGTCGTGGTTTTTCAACAACCACCGCTGAAGCAAGGAATCCCTGACAACCTGCGCTAAGCAACCTATAGGCTCGAATAGCAGAAATAATCATACGAGAAGAACGGGATCGAATACCTTGAAAATAAAAGGCTGATTTTCCCTGGGGCTGAAAATAGACTTTCTTCGATCTGCAGTCAACCACAGCTCCATAATGCTCCAACCAATCCATTCCCAGAATAACATCATAATCTGCCAGCTGCAACGCATACAATCTCACCGGCAACTGGTGATTATCAATCATCACAGGAGACTCATCCAAACACAGAGGAGTAACCATGAAATCTCCAGAAGGCAATTCCACAAATAACTCACAAGACAGCTCAGAAGTCGGTTCCTCAATACATGCCATAAAATCCTCAGAAATAAAAGAGTGAGAAGCACCAGAATCAAACAAGACATGAGATGAATGACCATAAAGCATAATCGTACCTTCCACAAGATGGGACGCAGCAGCATCAGCTCTTGTCAAATGAGAAACTTTGCCTTTCTGCTTCTTAGAACCAGCTGAAGATTGCTGAGAAGACGCCGACGTCTGAGAGAAAAATTGTTGTGGAGCTTGAGGTGCAGGAGGTCTAAACTGCGGCTGAGGTTGAGACAACTGAGGAGCTTGCAATGGATTCGGCCTCAGCGGGCAATCACGAACCATATGACCTGGCTGGTCGCACCGAAGGCAAACAACAAGAAGAGAACACGGCTGGCCCTTATGATGACCACCGCATCTCCGACACGTCCACGGCTGACTAGCAGCTGAGCTCTGCCGAGTCTGAGAAGAAGGCGCTGTCGGCTGCTGAACAGAATCTGTACCGGACGGCTGCTAAAAAAACTTCTTCTTCTTCTTTAACCTTTTGAACTTGGGCTTAGAAGGAGAGGAAGCACTGGAAACCTCTGACTGGACCGAAGGAACACCAGGCACGGGCTGTCGGTAAGACTGCTGAACCTGAGCTACCGGCTGCACTGACCCTGCTTGGGGATATCCACCCGGTCTCGCCATTTCCAGCTCTAAAGCTACAGCTGTCTGACACGCAGTATCGAGATCTGCAACACGACTCGCTATCAGCGGCATCTTCAACTCTGGCCTCAACCCACGCAAGAATTGCTGGGTCTTCAAAGCTTCACTGGCCAGCACATGGGGCGCATACTGACCCAATTCCAAGAACTTATTCCTGTACTGAAGCACGGTTATACTGCCCTGGGTCAATTCCATGAACCGATACATCTTATCCATCTGCAAGCAGGCAGGAGTATAGGCATGCTCAAAAGCAGCAACGAACTCTGCCCAAGTGATTTGCCGAAGAGGTCTGGATCGAAAGGAAATCTGCCACTCGGCTTTCCACCACGCAATGGATGTACCCTGGAGTTGAAAGGCAGCGAGCATGACTTTCTCATCTTCAGCACACTCCATCGAGACAAACACACGCTCAATCGCGTCCAACCATTGCCTCGCGACTTCTGGATCAGCTTGGCCATCGAAAGCAGGCGGATTGAACATCAGAAATTCTTTCAAAGCCTTGCCTCGACTGCCAGGCACTTCAGCTTGAACGATCGGCACTGGAGGAGCAACTGGAACGACAGGAACAGCGGGAACTGCAGGAGGAGGTGCAGAACCGCTATCTTCCCTGGGCGCATCTCGAGGGACACGAGGAGCTCGAGGAGGTCTTCCTTGACGAGGCGGCATAATTATGCTGCCAAAAACACAATCAACAATAAAATCCATCAATCATACGGAAAACACCCTATGCCAGCATGAAACAACAACAGGACTAGCTCTGGACCAAGCGTCAATTTCAATTCTTTACGCAAATCCTCAACTTACGCTCTGATACCAACTGTGACGACCCAGAGTTCAGGACACCGATATACCGATAACATCGATACACCGACACCAAGAACTGGGGAGGCCACCCAAGAGGCTGATGAGGCCCCTGAAGGGTTAGTGGGGGTTAGCTGAGGAGTATGCATAATTAATTACGAATTGGGGCGCGCAATACAAATACGTATTTAAGATTTAAACACGAGTGCGGAAGCAATTCAAAATAACCAGAGTGATATATATATAACTAGTCCAGAGTCACAAACACTAGTCCACAAGGCACAACTACGCGGGGCATACCCCGGCAAAAGTATAACACAAGCCTCAAAAAGGCAGCTCGTGCTCAGCTGGCAGCTAAAGGAACGGTCCCGAAACAGCACGCTAAACTCCGGGAGACGTCGGGCGCGGCTCACCTGAAAGGAGAAGGGTGAGTCACAGCCAGACTCAGTAGGGGTCACGCGGATCCCTACCTCGCACTAAACAAGCAGACATGCATAAGTAACAGCATTTAAAGCATGCATTTAAATAAATACACAGGCAATGGCATGAATAACCAAACACAAGAAAGCTGTAAACTCTATCTAAGCAAGTATAACAGCTAACACATGCCACTACTAATTAAATGCAAGCGATTAAAGCTAAAACTATCAAATAGAATGAGCTGTAACTAATACAGACAACAAGGAAGGACAACCACTGGAGCAGAAACCAGAAGCGTCCACTGACGGCTTACACTGCGTCTCAAGCACTCGCATTCGACGAAGCGACAAGCTAAGCGCGTAAACAGTACCAAACCAAGTGACCAGTCGGAGTGACACCCGTCGGCGTCAGTCCACAGTCTCCGACCACGTGTGCACACACTGACTCTAGCCTGAGCCAGGCCCTCTAACTAGTTTTCTCCCTTGGCAGGACGCTACCATTGGCTGGGAGCCCACGGAACTAGCTTACAAACCGTGAATGGGAAACATACCCCTCCGCCATCCTCAAGCGGGTCGGTGCTCAACAGACCTTAGGGCAACAACAGTGGCTCCATTGCCTGGAAAGAAAAGCTACTCTATTGGTATATAAAACACGCCACAATATAGTAAAACAATACAACTATGGCATGAATATAGAACGGAACGCATAAGCAATGGGCTGGGAACATAAGCAAACTGGCGGGTAAGCGGCGGTCAGAGGCCCACGCGCTACTTGGAAGTGACGGTCGGGGACTGGTGCGTTACATCCAGAGTGACGCGCTAGTCTCCAGCCGTTACTCCCTCCCGAGTTCCGACTCACAGGTGCAGGGGGAATGTGACGGTCGGGGCCCTGCGCGTCGCTTCCAAGCGGCGCGGTAGGTCACCGCCGTTACATCCTCCCGAGTACCAAACCCAAAAGCCCTGAAAGGGAGAGTGACGGTGGGGGTCCTATGCGTTGCTTCCAAGCGACGTGCGGGAACTCCACCGTTACTTTCACCCGAGGCTCAAAACAACACACAGCGTTCCAAACGATAGCAGATGAAGCGACGCCCCAGTCTTGGCGCGTCGTTACAAGCGACGGCCGGTCGATAGACCGCCGGGCTCACCGCCTCACCGGGCTAACGGAAAACAACGAACGAGTAACGGATGAGGTTCCCACCGTTACTCTCCAAACGACGCCCCTCGATAGGCCGTTATTTGGGGAGTGACGCATCCATCTTGGACCGTCAGGCAAGTGACGGTTCCTGGCAGGACCGTCACTGCACCTGGGTTACGGGCGGGTACGGTTTGTAAATCGAAGTCCTCCCGGACGGCTGAAAACGCCGGGTATCGACGAAAAACCTGATAACCTGTCAAACCACGCATGCTAGACAACAATTTAACATCTAAATCTAGCACATGCAAGGCCTAAAATGCATCAAACTCAAGATTTAGGCTAAAACCCCAAAAATGGAAATATGAACATCATGCATGCTACGGGGTGCTAATCAACAGGATGAGCTAAAGGAAACGATCCTAGCAAGATCGAGATTCCATCCCCCTACCTTTCGCAAGCCGAAACCGTCGAACGGGCCGCATGCAAGGAGGAAGAGCCACGGAGCTTCCACGCTCCACCTCGCTCCCACGATCACCGATCCACGCCGAAGTGGACACCCACGCGCTCTACTCGACGCGAGGAATCCAACGGTGCCAACCTCGTCTCAATCCGACGCCGTCTCGACCACGGTCCCTAAGAGAGGAGAGGAGGTGGCCACACGAAGGAGAGAGAGAGAGAGAAATGAGAGATCGACGGGGGAGAGAGAGTGAGGGTGAGAGATATATAAAATAAAAATAAAATTAATATATATACATATAATATAATCATTATATATATAAAAATCTTATTAATATTCAATAACCCTCAAACAGCTCCGAACAAATCCGGAAAAATGCCAGACAAATTCCTAAAAATCCAGGAAAATAGTCGGAAATTCCAGAACAATTAATAGAACAAATACCACGAAGGATCCATTAAGGCATGGGCCTTACAAATTATCTCCAACATGTTAAAACTCTTTCCATTATGTTAAAGTGACTTCCAATATGATAGAATTATTTTATACGTACTGAGATATAAAAATTATTTTCAGCATGTTAAAATCTATTTAAACCTATTTTTGTGCATATAAAACTTACTTTTCTATTAAATAAATTAATAAATTGATGCATGAAATCTACTTCCATCATGATAACATTTCTTCCAGTATGGTAAAATTATTCCAACATGTTATAATTATTTTTGGCGTGTTATAATTTTTTTCAGTGTATTAAAACTATTTTTCAGCATGATAATTCTATTTTTCTATCAAATAATTAGCAAATAAGTGTAAAAAAATAATTTTTAGCATGATAACATTTCTTCCAGTATGGTAAAATTATTCCAGCATATTATAACTATTTTTGGCATGTTATAATTATTTTCAGTATATTAAAACTATTTTTCAGCATGATAATTCTATTTCCCTATCAAATAATTAGCAAATAAATGTAGAAAAATAATTTTTAGCATGATAAAAATTATGTTGTTATCAGAAAATTTCTGTAATCAGCATGGCAACCTTATCTTATCATCCTATCAGTAAGCTAATTATTTTAGCATGTTAAGCATTAATTTTAACATGTTAATAATTAATTTTCAGCATGTAAAAATTAAATCCAGCATTAAAATTTTATTTTTATCATCTTACCAGTAAAGTAACATATGAAACTCATTCTCAGCATGTTAATATTATTTTTAGCAAATTAGAACTATTTTCAACATAAAAACTTATTTTCATAATCAAATTCTGATTATGATAATAAATTACCATTTTGGCTAACTCATATATATATATATATATATATCGGACAGAAGATATACATATCTATAACCTCCATTATATATATATATTGGACATAATTTTATAATCGGATATATATATATACTTATTGGATAAATATATATATATATATATAACTAATATCGACATTTATGTCAACACCAGCAAGTTTAGTCTCATACCCCGTAATAATCAGCATGTATTAACTTCAATCCAGGGTAATACTTAACCTGTTAGTTGATATACTCATCAATTAGCATACCTAATTAACTTGTTAGTCTACATAATCTATACACCAGATTTGGTATAGATAGAGTTATGCCTATCTAGAAATTATGTCTCCATTAAGTTTCCTGTAAAATGTAAACTAGTATGATACGAAATGTTACAAATTTGATATGTAAAGCATGAAACGAATGCATGTAAACCGCACAAATTTCCTTATCTGTCCATGTCCTCAATTTTACATAAATCAGCTTTAATTGAAGTGTGCCCATGACCCGGACACTATAACAATGACTATACAACAGACACTTGTTCTAAACATAAAATGGGCAAAAATTGCCACCCGTAAACCTTGATTATAATCATGAGTTTTTCACAAATTATTAAATTCTATTCCCTACATGGTCAAACCTTGAAACTCTTAAACTACCATTTGAGAGTGTAGGAACTAAGTGCCATGCAGGGCAAAGTGCTACGTTGTGGGAGCCACCTCTTGAGGCCGTACGACGCAAAGTGCTACATGACGGGAGCCACCTCTTGAGCCTGTAGGGGCCACCTCTAGAATCCTCCATAACCAAGTGACTAGTTAATCTCGTCTGTAATACTACGTTTCTAGATTCTTGAAATTCTATATTGGCTATAAATGAAAGTGGATGTCAAAGGTATTACATGAAATGCTGTGCATATAGGGCCCGGTCTGGTCTTGGGGGGAGCACCCGAAGGTACTTGTGCCCATGGGAGTTTATTGACCACGGTGTTTGGCATTGCACCGGAGTACTTGCTTGCTAGACTTTAGGCATTCCACTCATTCTCGTGATATTACTTGATTGATTTGACTTGAGACCCGCAGAAGGGTAAAGTTTTGCTTGAATGAAATTGATAAATAGCCAATTCCAGTTTTACATGCTTGAGTTTATATTACTTTCTATTACTTGTTTGACATGACTTCTTACTCTCTTGGAAAGATTTTGTTAATTCCAGTCATTACTTGCTTGAATCTCTTGCTATTGCTGCATTGAAGTTGGAATCCTTATACTCACTTGTAATTCCTTCACTGCTCTTGTCGATTTTTACAATCCTTGATATCTACTCATCTACATGCATAACTTTACTGACATTAATTGAACTTGTAAACCATTTAAAGCATGTTAAATCTTGAGATGTAATTCCTACTGAGCTTTATGCTCATTCAGTGTTAATTAATATTTTTCAGGTTGTCTCGAGGATAGCTAGCAAGCATGGGCAAGAGTGTTGGAGTGTACCAAGATGTCATAGTAGACCCTGTTTCTCAGTTTAGAATTGAGAGTTATTTTATTATAAGAGTATTCTTGTAATTTGCTTGAGAGTTAGTGTTGTCCTTGAAATTTTGGAAGAGTTGTAAAAATTGAAGTTTTATAGTGGAAGATTTTTATATCAAGTGATGTAATTAGAATTTCTAGTCTTGATTGAGTGAGGGGTTTTCTCCCCTGTCGTGCCTCGATATTCCACGTCGGGGCGTGACAGACCTACTTTTATGTGGAGCAAGATCTTTGTCTGAAAATGATATGGACGACCCTTGGGTGAGGGCCAAGATGGCATCAGTTACACCACTTGCTAGAAGGTCTTCATTGATCATGATCTTTTGGAGAAATTACAGTAGAGCAGCTTGATGCAGGGGGGATTTTTTGATGAGCTCCAAAATGGAGAGTTTGGCCAGTGTCCTGTCTAGGTGTTGGAGGATGCCGTACTCCGCAGGGGGAACTTGGGAATTGACCCCCTCTTCGGGCTGAGATTGCCTTTGAGATGGGGGGATAATGCAATTGCAGAGAGTGACATTGACTGTGGCTTCTTTGGCATCCTCCGACTCCCAAGGTTTTGGACAAATCAATTGTAAAGGAGCGGGGGATCCGAAGATGAATGAAAGAGAGGCTGGTTCTTCAACCGAAGCAGGAGGAGAGACTGGCTTGGGTTGAGGAGGTCTTAAGAGGACCAAAGGGCGCTCTTTCCCTGACCAAACATCCTTAGAGATGGTGGATTCTTGCAATCTTGGTTGAGGAGGAGTGATCAAGGTGAGAGGACCTTGGGTGGCAGTCGAGGGTTGGCTAGGAGGTGAGATCAATGTCCAGGGCTGAGTCCCCTGGGTGAACATATTGATATCGGCCCATGGCTCATTGACTTATACTTCAAACTTCCTGTACCATCCGAGAAAACCTTCAACACTCCATATTTGTGTTCTTTTGAGCAAGCGGGGTTCCAACTCGGTCACAGTGTTCACCCTCTTATTTTGTCTTGAGCTTGAGGGATCCTTGTTTAGTTGATGAGTAGGTAGAGGGTTTTGCATAATGCCAACGTCCCGATTGGGTTTCTTGAGATTGGTGATGGCCAGCTTGACATCGGACCAGTTGATTCTCCCCTCATCATTCATGTCATACACCCAGTCCTGGAATTGGAAGCAATTGTAAATGTCGTGCTCAAGAGCTCGATGATACGGATAATACTTGGAGGTATTGGCATTGGGGTGGACCCAATCCCTTTGAGTTGGGAGTTGAATGGCTTGAAAAGACATGAGGGCAAAGAACACGTCACCCAAAGTTTCAGGCAACGGGGGGTAAGATGCTCTTTTAGGTCCGGTGCGATTGTAGTTTTGAGGTGGCGAGACATTGGAATATGGCCTTGGATTCCCTTGACCCTGATTAGGACCAGCTTGATTAGGGTGTGGCACTTGACGGTTGTTGGGCCTAAAGGGTGGGCCTACGACATTGACCTGTTCATTCACCGTGACTCCTTCAGTGGTAGGGACAGTTGGGGCCTTTCGACCTCTAGCACGTGATTTAAAGAAGGGTGGTAGGGTTGAATGCTTCATTTGGGCTTGAACAACTCAAGCTCGATTGTATAACTGTGGGAACGTGTGGAGCTCGCTAAGCATTAGGATAGCCCTAAGTTGTGGAGTGGCGTTATTCACCAACCTGGTGACGGCCTGAGATTCGGGGATAAGGACCTTCGTCCTGGAAGCCATAATCCTCCAGCGATTGGCAAAATGGATGAAGTTCTCGTCAGGCTTCATTTTCTCCATGACCAGATCGAACAGTGTGGGAGCTATTGAAGACATGTGGCCAAAGTGAGTGAGAAATCACTCAGAGACTATGTCAAAGTTTATAAGATCCATGGTCGACAGCGAGGAGAACCAACACAAGGCCTCACCCTCGAGGGACTTTTGAAATAGATGGACCAACAATACCCGATCGTATAACCATTGATAGGAATCCATAAGGAAACTCGAGAGATGATGGTGGGAGTCAGTGGTACCATCGTACCTCCTGTACTTGAGAGCTTTAAAGACAGGCGAGAAGTAAGCATTTGGGAGTTTACAATATTGGGCCAACGAGTGAGGATGTGAAGTCGACATACTTTTGGCCACCACTTGTTGAATGTAGCCTTGGATTTTCTGCCTGAACGTGGGGTCCATCCCTTTCGATGGAGTGACTGTAGTCTGTGGAATCGAGAATTGAGGAACCCCTTGAGGAGCCATGGGATAACAGGGTTGAAGTGGGATCTTCTGGGTGGGCCGGCTAGAGGACCCTTGAAAAGAAGTTTGAACCCAAGGTGGTGTGTGTTGACACCCGTTTTATGACCAATGAGTTTGGTCATCTCCTTATCTTATCTTATGATGTCCCGAGTCATTCATTGGTTATTGGGCTATTTTTGGTCAGTTTTAGTCTTATTTTATGGGTTCTCTCCATGGTTGGGCCAAAGTTCCTTCTACTTTCTCGTCATTTGAGCTTATTGGGCCTAGATAAAGGCTAATAAAGATTATTTTTTGGATTAATACGAAAATTTATATGACCTTTATCTCTTTTGCCACGTCCATCTCCCTAGCGGTCTATCGCGCGACCGCTACCAAACCTTAGCGGTTCTTTGCTAGACCGTTAGGAGGACAGAGAGTCTTGTTGGGTCACCTTCTCTTCTGCTGACCTTATCTTTTGGTGAGCGACCAGGCCTGGCGGTCTATCGGTCGACCGTTTGCCTTGCCTTGCGGTCTATCGTAAGACCGTTAGGGGAGACAGAGAGTCCTGCTCTGTCTGATCTTCCTCTCTTCGTCCATGGTCGAACTCGAGTCCTTGGTTCATTGTTTTCTCTTTGAGTATTGATATTCAGAAGCTTCTGTTTGTTTCTATGGACTCTTGGGAGTATTATCTTCAAGATCTATCAAGGTTCAGCCCTATTTTCTTGCTATTTACCCCTCCAACTCGACTTAAGATTTTGGGAGTATATAAATAGAACCCTTGACTTCATGGCTTGAGGAGGAGATTTCTGGAGTTTGCGATGAAGTGTTGCCACATCTTGGAGCGAGTACAAACTAGGGAGAGCTTGTTTCTACATCCTTCAGTCGTCTGGTATTGGAAGTAACCTACTTCTTTTGGTGTTTTGTGTCTTTTCTCCTTTTAGTTTCTTCATCTTTGCATCACCATATCATCTTTCTCCCTCCTTCTTCCATGTTCCTCTACATCCACAACACATTTTCAAACATCCTCCTATTGTTTTCACACCCCACATGTGTTAAAAAACTACCAACCCCCAGGTATTCACCCTTCCTTTTCATGCATATTAATCTTATTGCTTTATAGATACTACACTTTTCTAGGACTAATTAGGTTGCTTTATTTTTGTCTCTACACTCTTTTGCAGGTCTATAGTACTCACCACACGAGGCCCAACTCTTCTGGCCAGCCAGGAGGGGTGGAGATCTGAGTTCCACATCTTGTTTTTCTGGGTGTGCCTAGCGGCCATCTCCAAACCGTTTGAGTTCTCTTGCGGTCTTCTTCGGACCATTTGACGTCGCCTTGCGGTCACAGGAGAACCGTTTTCACGTCTGCACCTGGGTCTTTCTCTCCTGCGGGCGAGTGTGCTTCACTCGGCTTCTTTCCAAGGTACGTAGTGTGATTTTGGCTGCATTATTTGCTTTGGTGGCGATCACATCTTATTACTTTGGGTAGTTGTCACATCTCTTTATTTCTCATTATTTCTTTCTTTTGGTTGCTCCACATATATGATGTGTGTTTGCTTTATTTTCATCTTTGCTCCATGCCTACGGCGTGTGTTTAGTTTCTTTCAAGCTTTGTTCTGCACTATTGAGATGACATACCCACATGCTTTAATGTCCATGTTATTGCTTGCTTGAGTTTAGCACATATCACATCATATTTCTATCTCACCCACTTTATCACACCACATCATACAAAAATATCTACAACCTCTATTTTTTTGGCGATCATGGTGGGACAGCTAGTACCAATCGTATTGAGTGATTGTTTGACCTACTCTTACTTGTGTTTCCTAGTTCTCCCCGTGTTTTCCGTAGTTTTCTCATTTCATTTTCTGTTGTTTTGGCTCTCTGATTCTCTAGCGGTCTCCTCTAGGCCGTTTACGACTTAAAAGTAGTCTAGCGATAGACCGTCTTATCTCCTTAGCGGTCCCCAGACGACCGTTTCTCCAATATAGGTATGCATCCCGAGGATTGCTGTTCTTTCTGTATCTTTGTTGATTCTTATTGTTCCTGGGTGCTATCTGATCTCCTCCTTTGTTGTTGTGCACATTTATATGATTGATTGCATATTGTTTGTTAGTTTTTAGGCTAGAAATTGCATGCACTCCGGTGCATATAGGATCATTCATTTTTCATGTCTTAGTTACATTCCTACCTTGGTGTGTGATCCTCTTGCCTCCATACTCCTTGGGGTCGACTAGGTGATCACATACGGGACCTCCCTAAGTCCCAGTGAGCTATGGATTCTAACACGGACGTCGGGCCGGTTGTACCTTTTGCCATCCTGTGTCTAGGTTGCATACGTGAATGAGAGTTTACACCTAGAGTCAACCAAGTTCCCACTATCCTTTCCTATTAAGAACCTATTGTTGGAGAGAACATTTTTATTTAAATCACTATGGTTCTAAAAGGAGAAACAAATATAAATTTGTGCATCATTATAACTTGGTTGATTTTGGTTGCCTCTCATCCCCATTATTATTTACATATTCCCCTTTGTTGGGACATCTTGTTTGATTGCTTATTTGTTGTGGTTTGTGTTGTCTTCAAGGGTACCACATTGCATGTGGAGTTGCTTCAAGACCATAGGTTCATCTCCTAGGGGCAATTCCTCTTTCATCTCCTATCTTAATCCTTTGTTTGACCCTACCATGTCGTCCTATGATTTCCCTCACTCCCATGAGGACACTCTCCCCCAGGGACTCCTAAAGGACCCACCTGCAACTTCAATCTGGAGAAGGGTCTGTCTCTCTTCCATCCTCTGCTGCCATGGAGGGTGATCATCCCTCCCTTTCAAGTCCATCCACCAATAATCCCACGAGTCACATTCTTCAAATGATGGCCCAATTGGATCCGGCCCAACTTGAGGCCCTTTATCAGACCTTGCAGGGGTCAGGTGCCCCGTCTCCCACGATTTCACAAGGTCTATCTGCTACTTCCATCTCTCAGTCTAGGGTTGATGGGCCCAGGGCTCCACCTGCTCTTATTGATCTTACCCCGATCCAGCCCAAGATCCTTTATTTCTCCAATCTTGAGGAGGGCCAGTCCTCTGGTTCGGCCCCTCAACCTCTTGATAAAGGGAAGACCGCTCTTCCCTTATCTACCTAGATTGATCCCTACAGGTCCATTCTCTCGGTGCCGCAAGTCCTTATGGGCCCGGTCGATTTTGCTCACCCTCAACTGGGGGCGGCTCATGCTTTTCCTAATTTGGGTCATCCTTCAGCCCAATATCCTTCTTATGGGCCTCCCCTTCCTTCCGTCTATCCTTCGGCTCCTCGCTTCGAGCCCGCTCCTTTCACTCCACCTACTCCATCCCGAGAGTAGGAACTCCTTGATAAGTGGGCTGCCATGCAACAATAACTCAACTTTCTTCAAAAGCGGGTCGGCCCACAGTCCTTGGCATATGTTCATGTTCATAACTTTCACAACATCTGGTTCCCTCCTCAATCCGAGCTCCCCACATACAGCAAGTATGATGGGAACAGTAACCCATATATTCATGTAAGAGATTTCATGTATGAGTCGACGCAGTTCCAATATGAGGATCGCCTTATGGCGTATTTGTTCCACCGATCGTTGGATGGAGTTGCATTGGAGTGGTTCTATGTTTTAACACTGGAAGATGTTAAGAGCTTTAAGGTTGTTAAAGAGAAATTTATTCAGAGGTTCCGGGATCGGGTCAGCCCAAAATATTCTTTCACAGATCTGGTCGCTGAGAAAATGAAGGCCGATGAGGACTTCGCTACCTATGCTGACAGATGGAGGCAAGTGGCTACCTGTGTGCCCAGTCATATTCCGGAGGAAGAGAAGGTCAAGTTGCTTATTTCTAATGCTACCCCTACCTTCCGCAACATCTTGGCCATGAATGATATTGCCAACATGCACCAGTTATACAGCCGAGCGAGATTTATCCAGACCAAATTAAAGGACTCCCCCATCCACACTCTCTTTGAGGCCCAAAAGCCAAAATATAATAGAAAACCTCAGGGGCTCGTCTCCGAAGGAGTCCAAACCAATGAGCAAGTGCAAGCTGTTGCCTTCCCTTTCCCTAACCAATCCGCTCCACTCCGCTTCCCACAACCTCCATGTAACCCTCAATTCCCCACTCCACAAAACGCCCAGTCCACTTTTCCAGCTCCACAAAATGCCTTTCCCGCTCCTCAACAGCCGCAACAACCCCCACAATACCACAATGTCCCTCCTCCTAATGGCTATACAACCACAATGCCTTTCCCGCTCCTCTGCAGCCGCAATAACCCCCACAATACCCTCCATTACCCGAGTCCCTATCAGATATTTTCTCAGCTCTCAAGTCCGTTGGTGCAATTCAACTTCCTCCGGAGCGGCCTAATTGGAACCCGACCGTTGATCAGTCCAAATATTGCATGTTCCACCGACAGCACGAGCACACGATTGAAGGCTGTTTTCAGTTCATAGATCTTATGTATGACCTACATGAAGGGCAACACATTGATTGGGCCAAAATGCACAAGGCTATCACCGAAATTAAAGAGAAAAGAAGGCAAGCGCCGAGGCAACACGTGCTACAGTAAGCACTATAGCCGCAGCCACATTAGCAACAGCTTGCCCAAGATTTGGGGATACACCAAAACCACATGCCGAATCATCCACCCGCTCCGCAGCCTCAGCCACCGGCACTGGCCCAGGTCAACCTTGTTCAGCACCCGACTCCCAACGTCGGGTGGTCTTATGATGATGAATCTTTGGTTCACTGGCTCATGGCCCTCCACCATACCTACTGCAACCATCCTCCACCTCCTACTCCCATCATCCTGCCGCCAAACCATCACGCCGCCACCATTGCACCGCCTACGTCTGCTATTCTCCACAAACCCCTCATCCTTCTGCCTACCTTCCCCATTGTTCTGCCCGTCTTCACTCCCCCACAAGTCCACATTCCACCCGTCCTTGTTCCCCCGCAAATACACACACTGCCTATCATCGCCATGCTACCATTCAACCCTCCACCTATCATCCTCCCAGCAAGACCCATCACCACCACCACTACCCTCATTACCCCCATTATCTCCACTGCGCCTACCCCTACACCATTCATCCACCCTGTTAGGCTCATTAAACCGCCCACCATGAGCCCATCTGAAGCCGTGTCGGCCCAGAACCTTGCCCTATGGAGCGGGCATTTGTTCCATCGGAACTACCCTACAACTGGTGCACCCGCACCCAATCCCGAGTCTTCGCAATAGGTTGCTGATCAAGAGGAGGCAGATCCGCTGCCAGGTACTCAGTCTGATCTGTTACATCATTTAGATGGGTGCCCATCAAGATTTCAGTGCTAGAATTGATTAAGCGGTCTAAGCTTCACCAAGATGCACTGCGGGACATTTTTGCAAAAAGTCATGGTCAATGAAGGCATGACAGTGGACAGCTTGCCCACCGCCCTGGCTACAATTTCCAAGGGGCCGGCTATCACGTTTTCAGAGACCGAGCTAGCACCCCCCAAGGCTCATCAAATGCCACTGTGCATTTCTATTATTTTGAACAAAGTAAATATAAATGCGGCATTAGTAGACACCGGGGCTTCTATCAATGTCTGTCCTCTCAGCACTTTAAGGGCATGTAATATTTCATAAGATTCATTAAGGCCCACCCCCACTACCGTTGCAGCATATGACAAGTCAAGGAGGTCGTGTCATGGGGTGGTGACCATTCAAGCTGAACTTGGGCCATTGACAATGCCCATTGAATTTTATGTGTTTGACATTGACCCTATGTTCAAAGCTATTCTGGGTCGACCGTTGATTGACAATCTTAATGCCGTGCCATCCACTGCCTATCAATGCCTCAAATTTCCTTTTCAAGGGACGGTGGTCAAGGTCAAAAGTGTTTCCACGGTCCAGTCTCTCGAGGCTATTTCAGAGAAGATTTTACCAACTCTCTGGCTTAGTAATCGACCCATTATGTCAGTGCTAGACCTCAACTTTCCTTGAGCCTAAGCACCACACAAGCCCACTTTTTCACCAGTGAACATCAAGGAGAAGCCCAAGATAAGAGATTCTAAGGGCTGTAACATTATGTTGAAGCTAGGCTATCAGTCGGGTAGGGGTCTCGGCGCTCAATTGCAGGGGCGGACCAAGTCGGTTCCCAGGGGTAGAAAGATGAGCAAGAGGGGCCTCAATTATCGAGAATCCTCACCATCCATCCTGGGTGACTCACTGCCATTGACATGGTATTAACACCAGCACTTTGTCAGGGGCCCATTACAGCCAGGTACCTTGAATGACTTGCCAAGTCAGGCCGAGATAGAAGACACCGCTTGCACAGTTTCTGGCCTGCCATTGCTGCCTGGGGGGCCCGTTGATGACATGGGGGACATTAGTAAAGCTCTTGACAGAATGTTTCATGAAGAAGAAAGTCCAAGAAACCCGGAGGTGCGGCTCGTGCAGTACACACCAAGAAAGCCAGCTTGCCGTCCACGAAAAAAAAGGAGCTCACCCTTTGTTTTTACTTGGTCTCTTTCCTGTCTATTCTCATTATTACAAAAGCTAGATTTTATACCTTGTCCACCTCCTATCTTGATCAATCCATTCATACTTGAAATCCCCACTGATTTTCTCATTTTCAGAACATGTGATTGCTGTCCACCTATTGATTTGTCTACTCCTTTCTTCTCCTCTTCCAATCCCTTCCTCGATCTCTTCTATCTATCCATCTACCCTCTCGTGCTTCCTCCTCCGCCTTCCTCTCCATCTTGTTACATGATCACCACTGATCTCCAAAAAAAAACGCCAATTTTAAAACAGAGGTTTCAGTTGAAGATTACGCTGTGTTTAGTCCATCCTCCTCCAGGGGCATGAGGCCCCTGCTTCCCTCCCATTAGATCTTCTCTCTCCTAGGTTAGGTTTAGGGTTCGTCAAGTCTAGGGAAGTAGGGTCTGTCAGGTCTAGAGAAGTATGGTCTTGTTCTGGTGCGTCCAATCCTCCCTCTGCACTTGAGGCGCACCCACTGGCGTGTCATTCCAAATCCATCCTTGATAGGTTTTTACAGGATCTAACTCAATGATGTCATGCTCTTCTTAAATGCCCGGAGTTCGTAGCCATTACAATTGTGCTAGAAGAAGAAGTGGAGCAAGACGGGATGTGGAGCGATGACGGGTTAGGTGTGTAACGACCCGAGATCCGAACACCGGGAAGACCCGATAACCCGAACCTCGAACCACCACCCACGAGCCCGAAGACTCGGAAGGGTTAAAAGGATGGTGTGGAGATACAAAAGAATCTAAATAATTGCATATCTACGCAGATTATATGGATTAAGCAGGAAGCAATAAATGACATTAATTAAATTACATGGTCCACAATAATAACAGTAGTTAAAATATAACAGTAGTCCACAACTAGTACAGTCCAAAGAGAAAAGTATAACTACGCGGGGTATACCCCGGAACTGGCAACTAACCCTGGGCACCAGAACCACGCGGAGCCTCTGAAGCGCTCCCCTGATGTCGCGTCTCACCTGAAACATGGAAAACACGCAGGGGATGAGCCTCAAAACACAAGGCTCAGTAGGGATCATCCAGTCCCCACCTCGTAAATCGAGAAACAGCACGAAAAGTAACTACAAGCTACTATGATGGCTAGCACCGAACACACGGCACAAAAATCGAGACAACTCGTCAAAAGGCAAAGAGTCACTACCACACAAAGACAGAAATACCAAGCCACTAGAAGTAAGGCCGGATGCGTCCAATGACGGCTTAAACCGCGCCTCGGGTGTCCCCCTCGACCCTGGTGGAACGGGGACACCATACAAGTGACTAGCTGGGGTCGCGCTCATCAGCGTGGGTCCAACCGCCCCCAACCACGTGTGCACACACAGACCGTGCGTCCCTGGTCTGGCCCTCTGACTGGTTTTCCTCTCAGCCGGACTCTGGCTGATAGACGCGGGGCCCGACAAAAACCAGTCCAAAACCGTCTCTTAGGGTAGCCTCGCCACCACTCCCTGGTGGGACCACTCTCGTGTCGGAAGGCTACGACTAGTGGAGGGTCACTGAAGGAGTAGACTCTCTAGTCAACGGAAAACAACGTCGAAATCAGACAAAGTACAAGGGCCGCTCCTCGTACCGACACTGACTCATGGTGACATAAGCTGAGGACACCAACTCCCGGGATCCCACGGCACCCTCACGTGTGGTCCCCACATGATGCCAGCATTAGTCAGACCATGGGTCGCACGTGGATCGAGATCCACTAACCCGGGACTCGAATCAGCAAAACATAACTCCGGCTGGACAGGGATCTCTGGCGATCCATCTTTGGGCCGCCACTAAGGCTGGCGGTCCATAATTGGGCCGCCACAGGGACTGTAGCGGTCCAACAATGGGCCACCACACCCTGGGTTGGGAAGGAAATGGCGGTCCTATATAGGGCCATCACATGGAGGTGGCGGGCGTACCTTAGGCCGCCACACCCCAAAAACTCCCAACGGTCGAAAACCAACGGTCGGAAATCAACGATCAACTCGCCCTCTGGCGGTCTGACCCTCGGCCGCCACATCTTCTGGCGGTCTATTGTGCAACCGCCAAAAGACCTTGGGACCTGCCGACAAAACAGTGCCCTATAGCGCACCCACCTTGGGCCGCCACAGGCCATGGCGCACCTACCCTAGGCAGCCAAAGACTCTGGCGGTCTCTGGAAGGTCCGCCAAATCGTCCCGAGAACGGGCCGGCGGGAACAAACCCAAAAACCCGTTCCAGGCCCCGATCATCCAAGGACGAGGGGGAAAACAAGGGGGAAGCTCCCCTATAGCCCCTAGCATGCATCTACGCCCTCAAATCGGTTCGAAACGCGACGAAACGGTAGATCGGCACACAACCCCCAAAACATGGATTTTGCCCTACCCGACTCAAAAATGCCCCTCTTTACCTCTCCTCGGCCTACAAATTGCGGGGGATGACGGGATGAGCATGAGGATTCATCTCCCTACCTCAATGGAGCACGAGCTCCGCCGAAACGTCGCCGAACGCGAAGAAGAAGCTTTTAGAACCCTCGTTCCTTCACGAAATCCCACGAGCCGTACGCCGCCACGATCGCCTCGCCGCCGCCGTGGCCGCCACGTCGTCGCCTCACCGCCGTCTGCAGTCGGAGAGGGGCGCCGCCGTGGTCACATCGGACGAAGAGGGAGAGGAAGGGGGCGGTCGCTCACAGGAGGAAGAAGGAAAAGGAGAAAGAAGAAGAAAGGGAAAAAGAAAAAGGAAATAGGGGTTTATATAGAAAATCCAGATTTTCTGAAAAATATGGAAAAATGGAAAAATATACCACCGGGATTGTTGGAACGTGCTGATCGCCGTGGTACCATCCTGAGAAGGTGAACGACTCGGTTTACCCGCTACGAGGTTCCGTAGGTCATGTTAGGGAAAAACACGAAAATCACAGAACACGCTCTGGGACCTCCGAAACTGATCCGAAACGCACGGATCCGAACCCAAAAGATGTCTGAAAGATAATTCCGGGAAAATTGGGAACAAATTCTCTGAAAAAATAGATCTGGGACCCAAGAAGAGGGATTCGAAGGGTCCGAGATATTACAAGGTGTCTATGAAATTGTGGATGAGAAGGATCTGGTCGACTGTGAGGATAGTGATGTAGATGACACTGCCGACCTGTATGCACAAGGTTTGAAGAGATTTGATGAATCGTCATCGGCAGTGGATGAACCTAAAAAAGAAATTAATCTTGGAACTGATGAGGATCCCATGCCTGTCATTATTTCTGCTAATCTCCCTCCTGAGGTTGAAGAGGAGTTGATTAAGGTATTGAGGGAGTAAGTGATTCTTTTGCCTGGTCATATGAGGACATACCGGGTCTTGACCCCTCCTTTATGGAACACTGACTTGTGCTTAAGCCAGGGGCAACACCCGTCAAACAAAAGTTAAGGAGATTTCACCCCCAAATGGCCTTAAGGATGAAAGAGGAGGTCGATAAATTGAATATGGCGAGGTTTATTTGAGTCATTCTATATCCTTAGTGGGTGGCGAATATAGTCCATGTTATCAAGAAGGATGGAAAGGTGCGAATTTGCATTGATTTCAGGGATCTAAATAAGGCATGTCCCAAGGATGACTTTCCACTGCCTCACATAGATGTGTTAGTGGATAACATAGCCGAGTATGAAGTTTTGTCATTCATTGATAGTTATTCAAGATACAACCAAATCCGTCTAGCTCCGGAAGATCAAGAGAAAACCTCCTTCACCACGCCCTGGGGCACTTATTGCCACATGGTTATGCCATTTGGGTTGAAGAACGCAGGTGCTACCTATCAAAGGGCGATGATGGCTATATTCTACGACATGATGCATGTGTATTTGGAAGCTTACGTAGATGATATTTTGGTGAAGTCATGGTCGAAAGAAGAACACCCCGCTATCCTGGCTAAGGTGCTTCAGAGAGACATGGAGAACAAACTGAAAATGAACCCCAAGAAGTGTGTATTCGGAGTCTCTTCAAGATAGCTGCTAGGTTTCAAAGTTAGCAAATGTTGGTGGTGCACGGCTGAGATCCAAAGGAGGGTGAATGGATCCCAGTGAAAACTTTTGCGGAATTAAAATTTAAGACTACACACAAAGAAGATAAATCGTATCTAATGAGATAACAACACTCTCTAACTGAGTGAACTCCTCTCTTAGACTCAATCTCAAACACTCAGTGTGCAAATGGACTCTAGCAAGTGTTACTCGAATGACGAGAGTATCCAACAACCAAATATAGTACTAGGCGGAGGTTCGATCTAGGATCTCCTCACGGAAGGGGTGACATTCCAGATAGGCCTAGCCTATCTTTCCTATTATGCCTTTTTATATACTTATTGGTTGAAGGCATATACAGCTTATACAAATGGAAATACAATTAGAATCATATGCAAACTAAGCGCAACCTAAGCATTCATCTAAATGAATCTGTACGCAGATAAGCAATCACACAAGACACAAGAGTTTTTAGGTGGTTCGGTCTCAATCTTGAGACCTACGTCCACCCCTCACTCAAACTAGAGTGAGGCTTTTGCTGATACACAGCTTAATCCACCGATCCACAGCTTCGGGGATGAATCCCTACAGACCGCTGAGCAACACAGCTTGCTATCCGCTGAGCCTTACAGCTTGCTGTTGTTGGCACTCAAAATACGTCTAATGGCCGCCACGCCTGAGCGACAAGAAGAATGCGTCCCGTTAAAGCACAGAAGCCAAAGAAAGCCAATACACGAGGGTCTTCTCGAATTGCTGGAGCCCCAGGTCATCTGACATGAGCACCAGGGACTTCACCTCAGAGGATCAGAAGAAATCCACAACAAACCGGCAATGCCGCTCGGCCTGTCCAATGAATCGACATCGACTCGGTCATGCTGGACAAACACCATTCGTCATCCGATCAAGGATGAGAATGTACCTGGTGGTCCTCCACCTGACAAGAAACCCTCCTGAGGTGTTAGAACGTCTCTGGCCCCTCAGAACAAGGTGCCGAAGGCCCTATCAGTGGAAAACCCAGGTAATCCGGCACGGGCACGTCTTCTTACTAATCAAGTCCGTTAGCGACTAGATGGCCGCCCAGCCAAGGTGAAAGCACCTCGGGGAGTGGCCCACTCCCCGGGAAAGCTACAAATGCAAGTTAAGCCATGCCAGCCGCACAAACCAAGGTGCCAAAGGCTGTGTCAGTAGAAAACATGGGTGTCTTAACCAAAGGCACAAACAGCTCCGGAATTGGCCGTTCAGCAGCCGAAGGCTTTACCAATACTTCTCGTAGTGGTTTTTCGAAGCCGCGGCAAGACAAAGGAACAAGACAACGCCCAGAGCTAGTCTGAGGCCCATAGTCTGACTCATACCCAAGCAAATGCGACGGGGTAAGCTAACCTGGCGCGCTCCTTTTCCTGGCGCACTCTACCCCCGGTGCCCCTTTGCCCGAAGTGAAAAAGTAGTAGCTCGAGGCCCTTATCCGGCGCACTCTCTCTGCACCAGTTGGAGTCACGCCAATAGCCTACTATTTAAGCCAATCATCTGTCGAATGAAGTAGGGGAAAAGGGAGAAAAGAGGGAGAACAATACATACATGCGGAGAGAGGGGCAATCAAAAAGAAGAAGAAGAGTGGATTGGGGAAGAAGAAAGGGGTCTTTCCAAGGGTGAGCCAGAAGAGAGCGACCATCTCTCCTGTCCGTCTGTCTGGAGAAGCCCGAAGCCAGAGAGAGAAGCCCCATTTTCTGATACTCTATTTTTTGCAGTGAAGGTTTTAGGTGGGTTCCGGCTACTCCTCCCAGCCATCCCCGGCTATCCCTCCTCTTATTAATGTATCTGTGAATAGCCGTGGTTACAGGGGTGATGATATGAGCCCCACTTCTCGGCGTTTCATCTCTTTTTCTCTGTATCTGTGATTCACACATATCGATCCCTCCCCCTTTAGCTGAAAATCGTATGGGTGTATGAGCAGTGGCCGGCCTCTCGGCGACAACGCCATGTCGTGCCGTGCGTGCGTTGTATTGGTCCATCTCTGATAATAGAATGGCGTGATGTTGAATGTGGTAATGTCTTCATGCGTCCCCTCTCCTTTCTCTGGTTGCATTTAACTTCCGGTCATCTGTGTGTTGCCGTTTGATTTTTCTCATTGACGCCAAATACGCCCTGGTCCTTCCCAGAGCAACATTAACGTAATACTCCCCTCTCCCCAGGGTTCTTTTCAACGAAATGTCCGTATCGAGCTTTCTCTGTGTTCATCGTGGGTTCTATTACTAGAGGCATACACATATGTGCCTTCCTGGCTACCCCTTGGACTGCCCCTCCATGATTCATCTGTTCATAACTATGAACTAGAGAGAACGTGGCTGTCCCTATAACATGAGCATAGGGTCTTCCAGCATGATCGTTTTCCTGTATGTTGCCTACTGGTTGTTCGAGGATTTACCTCTTATGATCTCCCTCTAAATGCTAACCTGCTAACCCTCTAAATGCTAACTTTCTAATAGTGTGTTCCTTCTACCTTGTATATGGGTCGTAATACTATGTTTTATTTTCTCGAGGATGATAGTCTGATAACCCGAGAAAGGTGGGGACATTCTCTATGGGCGCCTACGCCCCAATGTTTCTCTACATCACCAGAAGGTCATAGGGTCTTGTCCTCCTGTGACATGTACCTCTATGGGCCGCCAAAGGGTGAATAATGATAGAGCTTACGGCCCAACACTAAATCCACTACCCCTGAAGGGGAACAATGGTGGCCATGAGTTGTGTGCCCCTCGTAGGCTAGCCCTCGGGGTTTCCTTCCGTCTTGGTCGTCCCTCTTAATATGTCTCGGCCCGTGGAATACTGCTACCCCTCGTAGGCTAGCCCTCGGGGTTTCCATCCATCTGGGTCTTCGGTCACCATCGTGGCCTCCTGGTGTTAAGGAGCTTGCCCCAATCCTGTGGGTATGCCTCCGCTTCTCTCCCGTGACCCTCTGGATATGGGGAGATGCTGCCCAAATTTTGTTAGATCAAACTAACCGATTGCCACTTTAATTTGAGTTATAATAAGGTGTATTTCGAACTGGCAATTCCTCGTGCTCGAGTATGAACCTCGCACAAGTTTTGACCCTATCTCCAGGGCATTCTGGACCTGAATTCACTCATCAATTAATCCAATTAACGACAAGGTTAACTCTACAGCTCGAGCAGGTTAAAAGATTGAAAATGCCTTAATACGGCACGGGGCCAGCCCGACGCGCCCTAATCCGGCGTGGTACCCCACCACGCCGTTTTAACTTTACACTCAAAACCAACGAGGACTCAGCCTCATCTTCCCGGCGCGGCCTAATCCGGCGCACGCCCTGCACCCCGTGCCGTTTAAGGCTCTCCGCGCCACCCCGTGCTGTATTAGCCTTTACCTACGCCCCTCCGCGCCGTTTTAACCCCTCACTCATTCCCGAGCTAACCCCTCGCCTTCTGCAATAGGGATTGATCAACTCTAGTAAACCATGGGAAAATAAAAGAAACTATTTGAATGAAATCGCTCTGTCATCATATTCTTGCCAATACATGTATTGTGCATAGATATACATATATATATATATATATATCACCTTAATGCATGCTTGCCTGATCAAGCCCTTGGTATATCAAATGGCGCTGATGGAAGGCCGGGTCATGCCCAACTGGAAGCCTTCGCTACGCGTGATGGTGGCCTGTAGGCCTAAGTCTTCCGCCTCGTATCGGGGTTTGGGTTTAATAAATTATGCTTGCTCTGCATGATATAGAATGAATAATTTGTGTAGTTTCATCAAATTTCACTTTCATATATATTCTCGTTCATCTTACTTCAGCCCTGGATGGCTCGTTTCTCTCGGCAATTAATCAAAGGTTTTCCTCCTCCTTGGAGGATGTAATTAACGTCATAACCTTTATGGTATGATGGACTCTGGGTCCTGACACGGATCTCACCTTCGCCTGACTCGGGCCAGATTGAGCGCACAATAAATCATGTCACTTAGTGACTGGCACGCCCACGCAAACAAACCAAATAAATAAAATAAAATAAATATATAAATAATAAAAAAATAAAATAACTAAAATAATAAAAATAAATACAAGATCGTTCCACCAGATTGGCACGCCCGGTGGGACGCGAGTCTCCTTTCATCTTTGTGCCGAGGTAAACGGGCCCTGGGGCTCTCCCAAAGAATACTAACTATTGGTCTGCTTATTGTAGGAAGCAATGATGTCATCTGGACTTGCTGCTCTTACCTTCGGCCCTGCGATCGTCGCTGGTCATGCTGTGCACGGGTACCTGGCGGTGCCCATTATTTTTAGCTCATGCTCGCCTGCTGTCGGCTTCCCAAACTTCTTGGGGCTTGCCCTTGCCGACTTGCTGCAAGTGGAGTCCCCCAAGCACAGTGAGAAGAAGACTGCTAATGAAGGCCAAGACCTTAGAGGCCCGATACCATGCAGGCCCGCTGAAGGACCCGATTCAGGTCGCCGGCTGCCTAGTGCACCACATCTCCTACGGGGCTCGCCCCATCTACAGCAAGAAGCCCGGAAGACGTCTGCAGAGGAGCTCTAAGAGGAATACTGCCACCACTGTCACCGGGCGCCTCTCCGTATCCTGGAAGTCCGTGCTCATCAGGGGTGTTTGAGTCTTCCTGGACGGCCGTGACGCCCAAGCTATCCCGGACCAGGTGATCCCTACTATTCCAATATATAACTCCTTCCAGGCCCTTTTCGGGGGGATAGCTAAAAGACAAGAAGAAGGCCGTCATGGTCAAAGAGAGCGGGCCCCGAGGCCAAAGAAGTTCAAACAAGTTTGGGTCCCCAAGAAGGTCCAGCCTGCCTGCCAAGAGGCACCTGTCTGGCACCGCCCCGAGCTTGCTCAGGCGGGAAGGAGGAATGAGATGTTGGGTTCGGTGCAGTATTCAGAGGGGGGGTGAATGAATATAGCCCTTATAAAAATTTCACCCAATTAAAAACTAGAATGCTAACAAGACAGATTAGACAATCTGAAGGCTAATTAAATCTAATACTAAGAAATGTGGAATTAAATCTAATGCTCACTAGACAGATTTAGACAAATGAAACAAGCTGATCAAATATTCTGTTCAACCAGAAAGCGAACACTTGGAGCGCCCCTATGCAAACATCTAGCGGAAGCAAAGACAGATAAATCAAACCACAATGCAATAGGAGTTTTTAGGTGGTTCGGTCCTCCAGACCTACGTCCACCCCAAACTCAAAACCCGAGTGTGGCTTACTGCTGCGCAACACAGCTTGCGTCCGCTGGGCATCACAGCTTGCCTACAACCGCTGGGCCTCACAGCTTGCCATCCCGCTGAGCATCACAGCTTGCTGTCCAGAGGAGTCCACCTCTGCAACGCTGAGCATCACAGCTTGCTGTCCAGTGGAATCCACCACTGCAACCGCTGACTAACAGCTTGAAGAAAGGTATAAGAAGAAAACAAAAGATGGAACAAAACAGCAACGGAAAGCTGTAAATGAAGAACAAGAAATATAGCTCTCGAAGGAGCAAGTCCGGCTTAAATTTGATCCAACTGCCAGATGACCACAATCTTTCACTCTTTCTCTGCTCAAACTATCTAACTCTCTCTTTCTCTTCTCTGGATCGAAGACCTCCCTGCACTCTATTTTTTCTTCACAGCTTCTGCTCTCTCAACTTCAATCAACCTTCATCTGAAAATGAAGACTTCTATTTATATCAGCAGCAGCAGCAGCTAGGGCGTGTGGTCTCCACAGCTCCCGCCCAAACCTTGGACCACGTGGCATCTCTCCAGCAGGCTTCAGCACACGTGTCACGATCTTGGGCCTTTATCAATTCTTGGATCACGTGCCCTCATTAATCCCAGCAAAGAATCCCTGTCAGACAGACGAAATAGGGTCATCAGTTTAACTATAAACCCTGTACAGACTTTGTAGGATTGAATGCATTGTATAGACTTTACTGAGTGGGCTTTGTGAACTTCGAATGCAATGTACAGACTTCATGTAAGAAGGCACCCGCTGTACATACTTGCTGAAGTGTAAAGCAATGTGCAGACTTTGAGTGTGTAAAGCAGGCGTTGTACATACATTGCAAACATAACACTGGGCAATGTATAGACTTACACTAGCGAATGTGCAGACTTCATGAGAATGCAGCAACCAGTGTATAGACTTGCAGTCTTATACAGACTAGCCAGTGTATAGACTTGGCGAGCATGCAGCACACGATGTGCAGACTTCGTGCAGTGTATGGACTTCATGACTGATGCACGATGCAGACTCGTCCAATGTATACACTTGCTCAATGTTCAATCTTCACGAATGATGTACAGACTACCAAAGTGTAGACTTGCCAAGACAAAAGAACGATGTGCAGACTTAAACAAGGCAAAGTCTATACAGGCTTTGAGGTTCACAATGTATGGACTTTGGCAACCCAACGGCTGTACAGACTTCCACTAAACAACGTTGTATAGACTTGGAAAACTGAACGGAAGGATGTATAGACTTGGCCCCTTGAAGGATGTACAGACTTTGAAGAAATCAGGCGATGTGAAGACTTTACCAATGTATGGACTTGGGCCAACAAAGAACCGATGGATGTATAGACTTTACGAGCATAGTCCAATGTATGGACTTTGCGAAGCACAGTCCAATGTATAGACTTCAAAGGCTTGAAGGCCCAATGTGCAGACTTGGAAGCTTGAACTGATGTACAGACTTAACAGTCACCTTGGCTATACATACTTGAGCACAGAAGCTCTGTACAGACTTGATCAAGACAAGGCAGTCGAGTGTGTAGACTTCAAGTGAAACGACGGTAAAGCCATCAGTGTATAGACTTCAAGGGAAACGACGGTAAAACTACCGATGTATAGACTTGAAGGGAGACGTAGGTGAAACTTCCAATGTACAGACTTCGAAGTTGAACAGTTGGATGTACAGACTTGGAAGAACACTGATGAATGTACAGACTTTGAAGTTCAACGAAGGATGTACGGACTTCACCCCGATGTATAGACTTGGAAGATCAAGGGAGGATGTACAGACTTCACCTTAATGCGTCTACAGTGTAGTGTATGGACTTTGAAGAACAGTGCATGACGCTATACAGACTTTGAATGAAAGTCCAATGTGCAGACTTGCCACCGACCAATGTATAGACTTGGTGGGTTCAACTGGTGGATGTATAGACTTTGCAATCATCAGGCAATGTATAGACTTGCAAGCCTGAAGGCCAATGTGTGGACTTGCACAGTAGCCCAATGTATGGACTTGACAAAGCTGAATGAAAATCTGAATGAACAATGTATAGACATTGGGTGACACAATGTGCAGACTTCACGATGTGTGGACTTGAGTGTGCGTGCAGGCCAACAGACAATGTGAATGTATATACTTAACACAACGATGCAATGTATGGACTTTACAAATGCAAGCAATGTAGCAATGTATAGACTTTCAGTGAATGCATGCTGCAATGTATAGACATGCTGATCTGCTAGGAATGCAATGTATGGACTTGCAATAAGACGCTGCATGAGACGCTGAAGTCTGTATAGACTTTGAATACAAATGCCACAATGCAATGAATAGACTTGCTAGTTAAGTGAGCTGCAATGTATGGACTCTGCTATGCATGAAGACGAGTGTATATACTTGGAAATCTGGGGGCGTCGACGCATGATGCATGAGACACACTTGTTGCGTTGATGCTACATGACTTGCGAAATGCATAGAACACACAAAGGCTGTATAGACTTTGGCAAACAAGCGGCTGTACAGACTTTGACACAACTGCGATGTACAGACTTTTGGGCTCGTCATGCAGTGTATAGACATGCAAGTTATATGAGCAAACGGCTGTACAGACATTGCTATGCATAAAGATGACTATATAGACTTGTGAAATCTGGGGGGTCGACCCATCAAGGAAGGGGGTCGACCCATCTAAGTGCACTGATGCAGTATATGCACAGAAGAAGCAATATACACACAGAAGAAGCTATATGCACAAAACACTTTATGCACTCTCATGCATTCTCCACAGAATATATCAGTTATATGCATTCAGATTGTTATGATTCAATGTAAGGCTATTAGCAAAACAAAATGGTGACTCATGTTACTATCATTAAAACACCACATTCATCAAAGCACAAGGGGCACAACAATCTCCCCCTTTTTGATGATGGCAACATAATGAGTCACACTGACTCGTCAAACTATTCTCCCCCTTTGACATAATCAAAAAGAAAGGGAATGGTTTGAGAGACACAATGCAGCACACAAAGATACTTATGACAATTAAACCGCACTCCCCCTATCAGCATGCAAGATTAGCTACTCTCCCCTTAAAATCAGATGACTCATAACTCCCCCTGAAGCATAGGAATGAACTCTGGTTATCCAATAAATCAATCTGAATTCTGCCATTACAAAAAATCTGAATTCTGGTTACATGAACAGAATGAAACAGAACTAGAGCTGATTGTGAAACAGGATGGAAGATTCCAACAGTGTGGATCAACTGATTAATGTAAGATTAGCCATGGGTAAGGGTGAGAAATAGTCAAAGCACAGCACATCTCAAGGAAACAATCAATAGCAAGATGCTGATCAGACAGTCTGGAAAGAATCTGAACATGAGGGATTTTAAAGCTTGCATCACTTCAATAAGTCTTAAGAAAAGTAGACTCTCTTATCATAAAGGGTTATGAAGTGGCAACTTAACCGATCTGATTTAATTTTGATGTATACCAAATTTGTCAAATTAAACTCAATAATCATATCTGAATCCAAGTTTTAATAAAGGTGAACCAAATATTCAGAAAACACTCAAAAATAATCATCTTTTATCTTACACACATGATCTCAATGACTCTTTCATGAGTTACACAGATTAATATTGATGTTAAACACTTTTTCCAAGAATATGAGTTGACAGACTTTTCAATATTTTTATTTGAAGCACATTATATTTTTCCTGAGCAATTTAGGTTGATCAACACCTTTGTACATGAGGCACAACAAGTCTTAGTTGAAGTGACCCAGTTACTCAGTGTGATAACTGTCATCGCCTCTCAACATTGAGACCAGAGTTAGCAATATAAGTGTCTTTTTGCATGAGGAGACACCTTGATTAGAGGCCAGACTCCCCAGCTACTCAACACAATTTTGCCATTGCTCTGTCAGGTTTTGATAAATTTTTATCAGAGATAACTATGGCACTTCATGGCATGAGTTACTTTATTTCATTGACAAAGAACCCAGTTTCTCAGTGACCAAGACATTGCTCTGAATTCACAATTTTTCATTTAGTCAACATTTTTCAAGTTAATGTTTAACCACAGTACTCACTCTATGAATCTCTACCAAAGAGCCTTGATTTCATATTTTCAGATATCAGATGAGAGAGTTTAAGGTTTACTTGACACAGGTGGTTAAAGTTTATTAAACCTTATCATTCAGATATTTTTAATTCATTTAATTACAAATCTGAGGATACATTAATCTTATATCAGTCTGGTTCAATGGTAATTCTTAAACCTATATGATAGGAGTTTCTACAAAATTCTCAGACTGAATTGCATAACATGTAGCTTAAGTTCCTCAGACCAGATCAATAAATTTAGCTGACCAACAACTCAATAATGGAGCCAAAATAGTCACACCAGCTAAGAGGTATATGAATGAAGAGTACAAGCTGGTGGAGGAGTCAATCAGCAAGAGAGAAATATTTCAGAAGGGTGTACATCAACACACAGTAGCTGAGTCTGGAATTCAGACAGATCAGCTGACAGGTAGTATCATGAAGAGAGTTGAAGGAAACTCTTCTTTAACAGCTCAATGAATAGAGGGTAGAATCCATTTTCAAGAGAGAGAGAGATATGACATTAGAGTCGATCAAATACTAGACAAGAGGTGTTCAAACTGTGACAATCAAAACACCAATTCTAAAAGCTCCCCCTGTCTAGATGTAATGAAATTTCTTTTCAGGTTTTTCAACTCCACTACACTTCATATGCAACATTAGTCAAACTCCCCCTGACAAAGTGCATGAATTACAATTAATGAACTGCTCATGATTTTAGAATATGCTCAAGAAGAATTCATGCTTTGCTCAATCAGAGAGAGAATTTATCAAATGCATCATTTTCATTTCAGATTTTTCAATTTTTATGATATTCAGTACACTGCACTAAATGAAAATTGGACCCATGGTACTAATCGAAGGACTTGGTCCAAGGACCACCTCACACATGACAGTAGCATTCAGACATACTCCATATGCCCTTCAGCACTGTTCCATTTAATATACCATGATTGTCATGCAAATGATATATGCAGTGCAAAGCAATCTCATTTATTCAATGCAAACTACAGCATGAGAAAAGCATCAAATATATTCAGAATTGAATTCAATAGCTGAGTCTAGAATGCAGACTGATCAGCTACACAAGAAGAGATCATCAAAACTCAACCAAGCAAAACAACAATTTCAGATGATGGAATTTTAAACAAAGTTCAGAACTAACCTGAAAGGTAGGATCCTGGGGTTTTCTGTTGAGTGCCTTGGATCATTAACCCCTTTATTCATCAGCTTCCAAGGCACACCTGCAGCAAATCAATCACTTTGATCTTGCAGGAACCCAAGAAGTCTTGGGTCCTGAATTACCCCTATCAGGTGTTCTAAACAGTCTTTTAGCAGTATGATCATCAAATTCCATCAGATAACAGTCAAACATGGAATGTCCAAATTTTCCACAGTAGTAACATGAAGCCACAGAATTTTTGTTTTCATTATTCATGTTAGCAGAAACATGATGCCCATGTGCATGCACATGAGTATGAAAATTATGTGTATTAGCATGAGTATTTCTTTTATTAACATGAAAATTTTTCTTTCCATACACAGCCAGCCGACAGTTGGCAGCTTTGTGGCCAAGCTTACTACATTCAAAACATGCAGAGTTTTTCCTTTTATCACTCAAGTTATTTCTAGCAGAATCATAGAAAGCAGGGAATTTTACAGATTTAGAGTTCAATCTATTTCCCTGAGCATGCCAGCAGTCTTTGACTGCATGCCCATACCTACCACATTCAAAGCATTTAAAATGCTTGCTTCTTGATTCATTTTTACCCCAATAATTTCCTGACCAGCACTCATTAGCCTTATGCCCAGGCTTGTTGCAAGTGAAACAAATTGTATGCTGGCCTGAAGTAGATCTATATCTATGTGGGTCATGAGCATGTGTGAAAGATCTAGGATTCACATTGTTGTCTTCCTTCAGTTTAAAATATGCATTCATTAGATGACCACGCCTACCACAGTAATAACAAGATGCATTAGATTTCTTAGTGGCATGGTTTTTATGAGATAATTTCCTTGAATGCATTGTTTTATTTGCATGCTCATCTTCTTTCAATATTCTGCAATCATCCATGATATGTCCTACCTTGCCACAATAATAACATGAGAATTCCTTCTCAGATGAATGCGAGTGAGTGGATGAATTGTGAGCAGTGTGTACACCATCAGATTCATCTGAGCTAGCAGATTTTAGGCCATGAACAGGAATAGTCTTTACCTTCTTTATTTGACCCTTCTTCTTCAATTTCTGACTGTTCTTAATAGTTTTTGTTTGTTTTTCATTTTTCTGTGCTTTGAACTGAAATACAGTTGATGAAGGTGATTTCTGATTTTCATTTTATTTTGGAGATTGCTTTGAAGTACCAGCTACATCAGAACTTTGCACAAAGGTAGTGTATAGCTGGTTTCTAGTAATTTTCTCAACATCAGAATTACAGTTTGTTCCCCCTTTTGAACTATCATCCTTCCTTTTCACAACAGTTTTTATTTTTCTTTCATTCTTAGCAGAATTGGATGCTAATTTTTCTAGATCCTGAATCTTATTTTCCAAAGATGTTATGTGAAGCTCATAACTGGCTATCTCCTATTCACTGCAGTTGACACATTCACTTAGGACTTTATTTGCTGTTTTATACTTCTCAATTTCTTGTTCTAGACTGTTCAACATTTGTGATTCTTCATCACAAGTGAGCTTTCCCTTATTTAAGGTGAGAAGAGTTTCAGATAAGCCAGTATTTAACAACTTTAATTTTTCAACTTCAGCTTTCAGTTCAGTGTTTTCCTCCTCAAGTCTTTGTGATTGAGCTTCCTTAATAACAGATTTTTCTTTTTCGACAGTCAGAAACCTATGTGAGAAAACAGTATTTAAAACCATCAGTTTCTTGTTTTGTTCCCTCAGTTCTTTGTTCTCTTCAGATAGCTTCATGACTGTTTCATTGCATTTTCCACTTCCAGACATCAGCTCCAGCTTTTCAACTAGCTCCTCTTCTCTTTCCTCCACTCTAATTTTCTCAGCCACCAAGTTTTTGTGATCCTCTTTAAGTGAGATAATTTGTTTACTCAGCCATTCATTCTCACTATAAAGATCTTCATTACGTTCTCTTAGAGCTGAGCACATATTGCAGTTTGATTCAGCAGAAGAGGAATGTGAACCTTCCCCATTGATTTCATTTATTCTAGCCATAAGGTTTTCATTTTTCTTTTGAAATTCTTTATTCTCAAGTTTCAGTTTGTCCAACTCAGAATTGACTTCAGTAAGTTCTTGCATGCTTTTTAGATGCTCATTTTTCTTATCATTCAGCTGATTCTCAATTTCTGACATTTTGTCCAAGCATGTTTGTTTTTCAATTTCTAGAGAATCATTTTGTTTCTTAAGGTTCTGAACGTCTAGTGTACATGCATCATAAGATTGTTTCAAATTTGGACAGTTTTCACAGGAAGCTTTCAAATTTGCTTTATCACATTTCTTTTTCAACTTTTTATTTTTAGATTTCAATTTTTCACATCTTTCAATAAGCTCTTCATTTATATTCCATAGATCATCAATTGAAAGTTCTTCAGATTCAGAGCTTACCTGAGATGATGAATCTTCATTATCCCGGTTGGCCATTAAGCAGCTGTCCTGATGATCGTTATGAGCAGAAGTGATTCTGTCATAAATCTCCTTTCCAGATGTGCACCTGAAAACAAAAGTATATATATCAGTATTGACAGCAGCTCTCAGGATATTAAGAATCATGGTATTTTCACGGTCCTCCACTCTGTCCTCTTTAGACCATTTGGTCTCATCATGAGGTAATCGGTGTGGGCCTTTAGATATAAGACTCCACAACTTTGGACCAATGGAGTCTATGTACACACTTAGGCCTCCTAGCCAGCTATCGAGGTTAGAACCATCATAAACCGGAGGTCGAGCCATTAGAACAGATGGTAAACAGATTCAGCGCAGTAAAACAAATGACACGAAATGCACTAAAACCAGATGATCAAAATAAAGCACAAGTCAATGAAGCAAAACACAATTTCAAGAGACCCACTTTGAAATGCACCAAAACAATGCAGGATCTGTTGCGATTGTTAGATCATATGCACATCAACCCTGCTCTGATACCAAGTGTTGGGTTCGGTGCAGTATTCAGAGGGGGGGTGAATGAATATAGCCCTTATAAAAATTTCACCCAATTAAAAACTAGAATGCTTACAAGACAGATTAGACAATCTGAAGGCTAATTAAATCTAATACTAAGAACTGCGGAATTAAATCTAATGCTCACTAGACAGATTTAGACAAATGAAACAAGCTGATCAAATATTCTGTTCAACCAGTAAGCGAACACTTGGAGCGCCCCTATGCAAACATCTAGCGGAAGCAAAGACAGATAAATCAAACCACAATGCAATAGGAGTTTTTAGGTGGTTTGGTCCTCCAGACCTACGTCCACCCCACACTCAAAACCCGAGTGTGGCTTACTGCTGCGCAACACAGCTTGCGTCTGCTGGGCATCACAGCTTGCCTACAACCGCTGGGCCTCACAGCTTGCCATCCCGCTGAGCATCACAGCTTGCTGTCCAGAGGAGTCCACCTCTGCAACACTGAGCATCACAGCTTGCTGTCCAGTGGAATCCACCACTGCAACCGCTGACTAACAGCTTGAAGAAAGGTATAAGAAGAAAACAAAAGATGGAACAAAATAGCAACGAAAAGCTGTAAATGAAGAACAAGAAATATAGCTCTCGAATGAGCAAGTCCGGCTTGGATTTGATCCAACTGCCAGACGACCACAATCTTTCACTCTTTCTCTGCTCAAACTCTCAAACTCTCTCTTTCTCTTCTCTAGATCGAAGACCTCTCTGTACTCTATTTTTTCTTCACAGCTTCTGCTCTCCCAACTTCAATCAACCTTCATCTGAAAACGAAGACTTCTATTTATATCAGCAGCAGCAGCAGCTAGGGCGTGTGGTCTCCATAGCTCCCGCCCAAACATTGGACCACGTGGCAGCTCTCCAGCAGGCTTCAGCACACGTGTCACGATCCTGGGCCTTTATCCATTCTTGGATCACGTGCCCTCATTAATCCCAGCAAAGAATCCCTGTCAGACAGATGAAATAGGGTCATCAGTTTAACTATAAACCCTGTACAGACTTTGTAGGATTGAATGCATTGTATAGACTTTACTGAGTGGGCTTTGTGAACTTCGAATGCAATGTACAAACTTCATGTAAGAAGGCACCCGCTGTACATACTTGCTGAAGTGTGAAGCAATGTGCAGACTTTGAGTGTGTAAAGCAGGCGTTGTACATACTTTGCAAACATAACACTGGGCGATGTATAGACTTACACTAGCGAATGTGCAGACTTCATGAGAATGCAGCAGCCAGTGTATAGACTTGCAGTCTTGTACAGACTAGCCAGTGTATAGACTTGGCGAGCATGTGGCACACGATGTGCAGACTTCGTGCAGTGTATGGACTTCATGACTGATGCACGATGCAGACTCGTCCAATGTATACACTTGCTCAATGTTCAATCTTCACGAATGATGTACAGACTACCAAAGTGTAGACTTGCCAAGACAAAAGAACGATGTGCAGACTTAAACAAGGCAAAGTCTATACAGGCTTTGAGGTTCACAATGTATGGACTTTGGCAACCCAACGGCTGTACAGACTTCCACTAAACAACGTTGTATAGACTTGGAAAACTGAACGGAAGGATGTATAGACTTGGCCCCTTGAAGGATGTACAGACTTTGAAGAAATCAGGCGATGTGAAGACTTTACCAATGTATGGACTTGGGCCAACAAAGAACCGATGGATGTATAGACTTTACGAGCACAGTCCAATGTATGGACTTTGCGAAGCACAGTCCAATGTATAGACTTCAAAGGCTTGAAGGCCCAATGTGCAGAGTTGGAAGCTTGAACTGATGTACATACTTAACAGTCGCCTTGGCTGTACATACTTGAGCACAGAAGCTCTATACAAACTTGATCAAGACAAGGCAGTCGAGTGTGTAGACTTCAAGTGAAACGACGGTAAAGCCATCAGTGTATAGACTTCAAGGGAAACGACGGTAAAACTACCGATGTATAGACTTGAAGGGAGACGTAGGTGAAACTTCCAATGTACAGACTTCGAAGTTGAACAGTTGGATATACAGACTTGGAAGAACACTGATGAATGTACAGACTTCGAAGTTCAACGAAGGATATACGGACTTCACCCCGATGTATAGACTTGGAAGATCAAGGGAGGATGTACAGACTTCACCTTAATGCGTCTACAGTGCAGTGTATGGACTTTGAAGAACAGTGCATGACGCTGTACAGACTTTGAATGAAAGTCCAATGTGCAGACTTGCCACCGACCAATGTATAGACTTGGTGGGTTCAACTAGTGGATGTACAGACTTTGCAATCATCAGGCAATGTATAGACTTGCAAGCCTGAAGGCCAATGTGTGGACTTGCATAGTAGCCCAATGTATGGACTTGACAAAGCTGAATGAAAATCTGAATGAACAATGTATAGACATTTGGTGACACAATGTGCAGACTTCACGATGTGTGGACTTGAGTGTGCGTGCAGGCCAACAGACAATGTGAATGTATATACTTAACACAACGATGCAATGTATGGACTTTACAAATGCAAGCAATGTAGCAATGTATAGACTTTCAGTGAATGCATGCTGCAATGTATAGACATGCTGATCTGCTAGGAATGCAATGTATGGACTTGCAATAAGACGCTGCATGAGACGCTGAAGTCTGTATAGACTTTGAACACAAACGCCACAATGCAAGGAATAGACTTGCTAGTTAAGTGAGCTGCAATGTATGGACTCTGCTATGCATGAAGAGGAGTGTATAGACTTGGAAATCTGGGGGCGTCGACGCATGATGCATGAGACACACTTGCTGCGTTGATGCTACATGACTTGCGAAATGCATAGAACACACAAAGGCTGTATAGACTTTGGCGAACAAGCGGCTGTACAGACTTTGACACAACTGCGATGTACAAACTTTTGGGCTCATCATGCAATGTATAGACATGCAAGTTATATGAGCAAACGGCTGTACAGACATTGCTATGCATAAAGACGATTGTATAGACTTGTGAAATCTGGGGGGTCGACCCATCAAGGAAGGGGGTCGACCCATCTAAGTGCACTGATGCAGTATATGCACAGAAGAAGCAATATACACACAGAAGAAGCTATATGCACAAAACACTTTATGCACTCTCATGCATTCTCCACAGAATATATCAGTTATATGCATTCAGATTGCTATGATTCAATGTCAAGCTATTAGCAAAACAAAATGGTGACTCATATTGCTATCATTAAAACACCACATTCATCAAAGCACAAGGGGCACAACATGAGAGGGGCTTGGCCCCGAGAAGAGGAGAAATGACCGTGGATCCTCCACACCGTACAAGCTTTAGGGCATGCACCCGACAAGCAGATGTCCCCACAGTGGGGAGAAGATTTGAGCAACTTACCGAGAGAGCCCAGCTAGCTCACATCCCTCCGGTAGGAGGTCGACAACTGTCCCCAGTATATCATCAAGGATTAGGGCAAGAAGAAATGACCAGCATGGTCAAGAGCTATTTCAGGGGTATGGGCAACCCCTCACTAGGCCAACAACAGCTACTGCAAGCAGCCGTGGCTGAAGAAGATGACCGCCCGTCAATGGCAGTCAAAAAAGAAGAAGAAAGAAAAATGACGTCGACAGTCGACGACAATGGATATGAAGATGGCCCAGATTCCAAGGCCGATGAAGCTGTCCCCCGGTAGAGGGAGAGAAGAAGAGCCTCCGTATTCGAGAGGCTAACCTCCCCTAAACATGTAAGGAGGGAGGTTCGTAGACAAAGGTAATGCATGCAGGTTTTTACCTACAATATGGCCAGATTGGCAGATAAATATGGAGGTCTACCTAAGCACCCCCAAGAACTGACTCAATTAGCTAAGAGACCATGGCCAAACACTAGAAGGGCAGAAGCCGTAAGGGAGATGCTGAAAGCGGCAAAAGGAAAGCAAGCATTGCCCGAAGAAGTCACCACCCTAACTGCAAACGTGGTGACAGTTGAAGAGGAAGAGGTGTTGTTCAACATCTCACCTGAAGATGCTTCAGGGGAGACGACAGAAGCCATCCCCAGCACAGCAACTATGGACCCATCAGTACTGATGCAGCTCCAGAAATACCAGTAGGAGGTAGAACTTCTGAAGAAGCAGCTTATGGAGAAGACAAAGCAAACCTTGACCTCCAAATAGCCTGAAATGCAAGCTGAGTCATCGCGGGGAGGCATCAACCTGTATGACTTCCCACCACTATACACCCTGCCCCAGCCGGCAGAGCCCAGCCCGGTGACCACCCAGTAGTGTCCACCACCGCCGTAGATGCCACCAATTCTGCCACAGATGCGCCAGCCACCCCCACTGGTGCATCCTCCTCCGCAGGCGACCACCTTGGCCACCCTTGTTGGGACTCCTCTGGGTTGATAAGAAGTTCGTGCACTGCTTTGTGATGAAATGGTTTGATGATTGACAAAATTTGTTTTGATGATTAGCAACAGTGGTGTGTGACTTAGTTGACTTTATTTCTATATATGATGGTGTAAGTATTTTGATGCATTCACATGTCAGATAATCACATCAATGGTGTGTGCATCTTAGTCTGTGCATTGAATAGAGTCGATGCAACACATGGTTAATTTAGCATTAAGTATGTGCAATCCTCACTGATGCACATGACTCATCATCATCATCATCAGAGCCTTATCCCAATTAATTGGGGTCGGCTACATGAATCCTGTTCCGCCAAAGATTTCTATCAAGTGCAATATTCATATTTAAACTCAAGGAACTAATGTCCTTCCTAATAACATCGCACCATCTCATTTTAGGCCTTCCTCGAGCTCTTTTACTAGCATCCACTAAGATTTGGTCACATCTTTTAACCGGCACTGAGTTAGGGCGACGAAACACATGTCCAAACCACCTGAGTCTATTTTCTCTCATTTTACTATCAATTGGAGCTATCCCAAAGTCCTTACGGATGCGCTCATTCCTAATCTTATCTTTCTTAGTCTTGCCACACATCCATATCAACATCCTCATCCCTGCTACACACATTTTGTGAATGTGTTCCTTTCGTACTGCCCAACACTCGGTACCATAGAACAAAGCAGGTCTCACAGCCATTCTATAAAACCTCCCTTTGAGTTTCACAGGCATACGACGATCACAAAGGACACCTGATGCACTTCTCCATCTTAACTAGCCCGCCTTAATCCTATGTGTAACGTCATCATAAATCTCCCCATTCTCTTGTATGATAGACCCTAAGTATCGAAAGCTACTACTCTTTGGAATGTTATGTCCATCAATTAGAACCATGTCTTCCTGAACCACTCTCCCATTACTAAAATTATAGTGCATAAACTCTGACTTACTCCTACTAATTTTAAAACCTTTAGACTCCAAGGTAAGTCTCCAACGCTCTAACTTAGCATTTAGAGCATCAATACTCTCATCAATTAAAACAATATCGTCTGCAAATAGCATACACCAAGGGATATCCTCATGCAATTGTTTAGTTACTTCATCCCTAACTAAGGCAAAGAGATACGGACTTAGTGCAGAACCTTGATGCAAACCTATAGAAACGGGAAATTCACCAGTCTCCCCAGCAATAGTTCGAGCACTAGTAATAGCACCGCCGTACATATCCTTAATCAAATCAACATATCCTTGAGAGATTCATTTCTTCTCGATGCACACGACTGATGCACGCCACCGAGTCGGTGCAACCTCTGCACCAGGAACTTAGAGTCTGTGCAATATGTCTTAGGTAACTCGGTGCATAGATGTTCATGCATTCACCTTTTACACATTAAGTCCGTGCAAGCTCAACGTCTTCGATGGCAAGTCATTAGGTCAGTGCAATACTTGCCCATTGCACACACCCAACCGATGTATCCGCATGTTTTATGTTGAAACCATGTCTGTGCATCTGCTTTTGAAGAGATGATTGAGTCTGTGAATGTGTATGTGAACACCACAATTGAGTCCGTGCACCAAAATCTCTACTCTGTGCAATCTCCTTTTTATATCATATAATTGTCTAAATATGACCTATATCTGATGCCTTGACAGGTGCCTTTTCGTAAAGACTAAGAAGGGCACGTGATCCAAGATTGAAGAAAGTGCCAGGATCGTGACACATGGAAAGCAGCTAAGCTGTGATACCACCACGTGACGAAGGTGTTTGGGCGGGAATTATGGTGACCACACGCCCTATCCTTCTACTGCTCTATAAATAAGAAGCTTCTTCCTCAGGAGAAAAGTGATTGTGAACATACTTCTAAAGAGTAGAAGCAGAGAGAGCTTGCACGATCCAGAGAGAAGAGAACAAGAAGAAAGAGAGAAGAAGAGAAGGAGAGAGTTGAAAGAGAGGTGTCAGAGAGAATACTATGAGTGCTTGTTTCTCAATCTCTCGGTTCAGAATCGGAGCTGAAATTGCTCAGTGTTGAGCTACATTCCCCTAGTGGGTTCATTTGTTTCTTCGCTTGTTTTCTTTTTCGTTTCTGAAATTGCGTTTCCAAGCTGTGTGTCAGCGGAGCAAGCTGTGAAGCTCAGCTATTTGCAGAGGAGGATTCCTATGGATGGGTAAAGCTGTAAGTCCCCAGCGGTTTGCAGAGGAGGATTCCTCTGGACGGCATAAGCTGTAACGCCCAGCGGTCTGTAGGGTTTTGACCCCAAAGCTGTGTATCAGCAGTAGAAGCCACATTCCGGTTTGGAGTGTGGGGTGGACGTAGATCTTGGGTTTGAGATCGAACCACCGTAAAAATCTCTGACTACTGTGCGATTGCTGTGTGGATTGTGTGCATCATGTTTATTTCTTCGATCCGTAGTAGATGAATGCTTATGACCATCTTGATTTAGATCTGTTAGGTCGGCTTTCATTGATAGTGTTGTTTATCCTTCTGTCGTCCAACAGCAGCTTGTTTTAATTTCGCACTTGGAGCTATTGTTGTTGGTTTTAATTGGGTGACTGATCTATTCACCCCCTCAAGATCGTATATCGCATCCTAACACTTGGTATCAGAGCCTAAGTCTTTTGTTGGGATCAACGTCCTGAAGAGAAACGGGCATGGATGCAATAGGGATGACGGCTGAAGGACATTCCACCACGAAGCCTCCATACTTTGACGGGGCGAACTACGCATACTGGAAGAACCGTATGCAAGTTTTTTTGAGGGCGAAAGACTATGAAGTTTGGAAGGTGGTCAGTAAAGGACCAGTCGAGCTGCATCCCAATGAGGATATATGGACGAGAGAGGAGATCAAGAAATCTACTCTCAACTGTAGCGCCATCAATGCCATACAGTGTGCTCTACATCCCATTGAATTTGCAAGAGTCTCTTCGTGTGCCACAGTGAAAGAGATGTGGGATAAGCTGGAGGTTATCTACGAGGGAACCTCTCAGGTGAAGGAGACCAAGGCTAATTTACTAGTTTCAGAGTATGAAGCATTCAGGATGAAGCCCAGCAAGACCATCACTGAGATGTACGCGCGTCTTACCCTCATAACTAATGGTCTCTGAAATCTGGGAAAAAACTATTCTGATTATGAAATTGTGAGAAAGATACTGCGATCCCTGACTCTAGTATGGCATACAAAAGTGACATTTATTGAGGAGTCGAGGGATCTCCAGAACACCAAAGTGGACGAGATGATAGGTTCATTGATGACTTATGAAATGAATCTGCCAAAGACAAAGGAGCTTGAGAAAAAGAAGCAGCCTATCGCTCTGAAGGCAAGTGCCAGTTGTTCTAGTCGATCCAGCCATAATGGATCGTCTAGTGATCAGAGTCTCTCTGGATCGGAAATTGAAGGAGATCAGATAGCATTGCTGACCAGAGAGTTCAGAAGATTTCTCAGGAAGGAAGGAAGAAATTTTAGCTGAAGATAATATGGCGGTAGGAGATACAACAGGTACAAATCTAATTCTGCCAAGAAAATTGACACTAATATTTGTTACCATTGTAGGAAGGCCGGTCATATGAAGGCCGATTGTCCAGAGCTCCAGAAGCTAAAAGAGAAAGCCAAGAAGAAAGCTCCCAAAGGAAGAGCAATGGTGAGCACATGGAGCAACGAGGACGAGGGCACTTTGAGCAGCACATCAGAAAGTGAAGACAAAGAAAAGCCCATCTGTCTGATGGCCAGAAATGATGAAAAAGAAGTGGATGACTCCGACGAGGTATCATCTCCTTTTGAGCATTACACTATTTCAGATTGGGAAGATGCTTACAAAGATTTGCTAGATAAGGTAGATGATATCAGAAAAGAGAACAGGCATTTGAAGAAGAAAGTAAATTCTCTTATGAATGACAAAACTATGTCTGATAAACTTGCCTGCTTGTAATCTGAAAATGACATGTTAAAAAATTCATGTGCTAAAGTTGATAATGTTAAGCATACATTGATAGATTCTAGAAGAGAAAATGATAATCTGAAAAATGTGATTGACGAATTAAAATTGAAATTACAAAATTATGAAAATGAAATGAAAATTGTTAATGAGAAATATGAAGTTGTACTAGGTGTCAATCATGAACTAAAAAATTCAATTGATCACCTAGAAAAAGAGAATGAAGATAAAAAGAAAATTATCGAAAACATGACCCAAGGATCTGATAATTTGAATGCACTCTTAGGGTCAAAAGTAAATTTCAGAAGAGAAGGCCTCGGGTATAACCCCACAGCTAAATGGAGTTTTGCGTTGAAAATAATTTCATTGGTTGCTGAGAAGGAAAAGGGGTCCCTCATCAAGATGAGCAATGCCAAGTCTGCTGTTAAAGTTGTTGATTCCAAATTGCCCAGTGCTAAGGACAAGGGCAAGCAGAAAATGGGTGAGTCTAGCCATGATAGTACACACTATCCTACTTCTCAGGGTAGAGTTCAGATGAGGGGTCAACCTTCGCGCACACCAAAACCCCAGGCTAGGGTTAACAAGTCACCGCCAGTAGTTCAGAGGAAGACTCAACCCTCACCCATGAAGAAGTCAAGTGAGTCTAGGGTGCAAGGTAGAAACACTTCCGCCAGAAGTCAATCGAGCCACTTCCACCAGCCCAGAGTCTAGACCTACCATCATGTGGAGCCACAACAATTCAATAAGTTTGGATGGAATAGAGCTCAAGGGAGGTCTAGATATCAGTCATGTACCACACAGACATACAGACCTCAAGCTAGAAACTGGGTTGGGCAGTCTAGAATATGGGCTTATAGGAAACAAACCGCCTACAGTCAGCCAAGGACCAACATTGGCCACTATTTTCTGAATGCTAATTGGCCTAGCCTCTGGTATAAAAATAATCAAATTGCAAGGAACAATGGTGGCAGGACAACTAACAAGTCAAAAAAAATTCAGCCTGCTAATGCTGAGAAGAAGAGAGACAATAGAAAAAATGTCAAAAAATCCTCCAACCAACCAGCTCTCAAACAAGTGTGGATCCCAAAAATCTTGTTGTCATGTATGAATTTCTCTATTTCTGCTTCGGAGCCCAAACAGTTTTGGGTTCCAAAATTTTCTCCGTATGATTGCAGGTATGCCTGGCAGCCAAGCACAACATGTGGTACCTGGATAGTGGCTGCTCTAGGCATATGACAGGGGACAAGGATAAATTTTGCTTGCTGATAGAGAAGAATGGAGGCCTTGTCACCTTCGGAGGAAACACTAAGGGTAAAATCATTGGATCAGGTAAAGTAGGTAAGTGCACTACCTGTTGCATTGATGAAGTCTTGCTGGTGGATGGATTAGCATATAATCTTCTAAGTATCAGCCAACTTTGTGATAAAGGACACAAGGTAGTATTTGATGCACTTAGCTGTAAAATTTTTGAACCTGATTCTGATGTGGTTAAATTCTCTGGAAAAAGAATGAATAATATTTACATGATAAATCTAGATGATATTGCACACTCTAACCTATGCCTCACTGCTAATAAAGATGATTTAGCTTTTCTGTGGCATCGTAGGTTAGGCCATGCTAGCTACACTATCCTACACAAATTGAATAAACACAGCATGGTTAGAGGACTCCCTGAAATATCTTTCAAGAAAGAAAATAAGGTGTGTGATGCTTGTACACAGTCAAAGCAGACAAGAAAGTCATTTAAATCAAGAACTGAAAACATGTCCCTCAAACCTTATGAGCTGTTACATATGGATCTATTTGGACCCACACAATCAGTCAGCTTGTCAAGGAGGAGATATGGATATGTCCTAGTTCATGACTTCTCTAGGTATACTTGGGTCTTTTTCATCACTCACAAGAATGATGCTTTTTCTAAATTTCAGGAGTTCTATTTAAATATCAAACAGAAAAATGAACATTTGATTAAAAATATTCTGTCTGATCATGGAGGTGAGTTTGAAAACTCACAATTTGAAAACTTCTGTAGGGACAATGGGATTACTCATCGATTCTCCTCCCCAAGAACACCTGAGCAGAATGGAATAGTAGAGAGGAGGAATCGGACACTTGTGGAGATGGCCCGTACACTGCTTATTGAAGGTGGCTTACCAAGAAAATTTTGGGCAGAGGCAGTTAATACTGCATGCCATGTAATCAACAGAGCCATGGTAAGGCCTTTCACTCAGAAAACTCCTTATGAGATTCTGAAAGGTAAGAAGCCTTCAATTGCTTATTTCAAGGTCTTTGGCTGTAAATGTTTCATTCATGTTAATGATAAAAGAGATCTTGATAAATTTGAACCTAAAAGTGATCCAAGAATCTTTCTTGGATATTCTGAATACACTAGAGCATATAGAGTGTACAACCTTAACTCTAAAACTATTGAGGAATCTCCACATATTGTCTTTTATGAGTCCCAAAATAACCTTGAGGTTGGTCAATGCAGGAAAGAAGACGACGGAGAAATTCTTAAGAAAGAAAAACCTGAAGATCAATCAGACCAAGAAGAAGAAGCTGAAGAAGTAAATGCAGAGGAGCCTGTTGTTCAAGGGGAGGTAAATGAAGGTCAAGGTAACCAAGTTATAAATGTAAGATTTTTAAGAGATCATCCTATTAAAAATATCATTGGTGACTTACATGAACCCCCTAAGACTAGAGGCTTCATTAGAGCTCAAAATTAATTAAATACATATGCATTGGTTTCTCATGTTGAACCCAAAACCATTGATAGTGCTCTCAAAGATGTGCATTAGATCAATGCCATGCACGAAGAGCTTAATCAGTTTGATAGGAACAAGGTGTGGCATCTGGTCCCACCTCCTGATCATGGGACTGTCATTGGAACAAAATGGGTTTTTAGGAATAAAATTGATGAGCTAGGTAATGTAGTTAAAAATAAAGCTAGACTTGTTGCTCAGGGGTACAATCAAGAATTCGGAATTGACTTTGAAGAATCATTTGCCCCTGTAGCCAGGTTAGAAGCAATTAGGATACTTTTGGCCTATGCATGCTCATTAGGAATAACTCTCCAGCAGATGGACGTTAAATCTACTTTTCTCAATGGGGAAATTATAGAGGATGTCTTTGTGAGACAACCTCCTGGCTTTGAATGCGTAGATTTTCCTAATCATGTTTATAAGTTAAATAAAGCTCTTTATGGCTTGAAGCAAGCCCCTAGAGCTTGGTATGATAGGCTCAGCAAATTCCTTACCGAGAAGAAGTTCACAAGAGGTGAGGTTGACCAAACGTTGTTCACCAAGGTAAGTCATCCAGACATTCTCCTTGTTCAGATTTATGTGGATGACATTGTGTTTGGGTCAACTAACCCCAAATTATGTAAGGAATTTTCAGAACTAATGACACAAGAATTTGAGATGAGCTCAATGGGTGAGCTAAAATTCTTTCTTTGACTACAGGTGACTCAAACAAAAGATGGAACATTTATCACCCAGTCTAAGTACATAAGAAATCTGCTGAAGAAGTTCAAATTTGAAAACCTCAAGGAAATTGCCGCACCAATGGATACTTCAACAAGTCTTGATGAAGACTCCAAAGGTAATAAAGTGGACCAAAAGCTATATCGAGGTATGATCGGATCCCTTTTATATCTTACTGCATCTAGGCCTGATATACAGTTTGTAGTGTGTTTATGTGCCAGCTTTCAGGCTAGTCCTAAGGAGTCTCACCTTAGAGCAGTGAAAAGGATCTTTAGGTATTTATCAAGCACTCAAGAACTTGGACTTTGGTACCCTGCTAGGTGTGAGCTAGAGCTTCTGGCATACACTGATGCAGACTATGCTGGGTGTCGGATAGATAGGAAAAGCACTAGTGGGCATTGCCAATTTCTAGGTGGCTGCCTAGTATCCTGGGCTTCTAAGAAGCAACACACAGTTGCATTGTCCACTGCAGAGACAGAATATGTTACTACATGAAATTGTGCAACTCAGGTACTATGGATCGAGCACCAGCTTTCAGATTATTAGATAAAATTGGGATGCATTCCAATTTTATGTGATAATACTAGTGCTACTTGCCTAACTTAAAATCCAGTTCATCACTCTAGGACTAAGCACATTGAAATAAAACACCACTTTCTTAGAGATGCTGTAAGTAAAAATGAAATTGAATTAATATTTGTTGAAACTAAAAAATAGACTACTGACATTTTTACTAAACCCCTTGGAAATGAAAGATTTAAATATCTAAGACGAGAATTGGGGCTGTGTAGATTTTTGCAAGAAAATGATGAATAAAATTCATTCTTGAGCTATGTGTTGATATGTTCTGAGGTGATTGTGTCATCCTGTTCCTTAAAAAGTTGAATAAAGAAGATTCTTGAGTATTCGATTGTTTGATGTCTTGCACAGACTTTTTCTGATGGTTGTGTATGAGTTGCACAAAGTCTTGATGCACGTATTGCACCTAGCCTATGCAATGTGTGAGCACTCAGGTCATTGCATACATTGCATGAAGCATAAGTCATTGTATGTCTTTAGGTCGGTGCATATTGCATTCTAGCCACATGTAGGTCGGTGCATATCCATACCACACATACATATAAGTCCGTGCATTGTCTACATTTTGCACACTAATGTCGATGCATGTCTTGCATATTGTCGATGCATAATGTAAGTTTGTAGCATGAAGGTCGGTGCATCTTTAATCCAAACTGCATGATAAGGTCAGTGCAATTGCATTGCTCGTGAAGGATAAGGTCGGTGCAAAGTGTGTCTGTTGCATATCTAAGATAATGCATATTGATGACAGGGGGAGGATAGCAATATCTGATCTAACTTCAACCTCTTCTCTCTCTCTGAAAACTCTTGAGTTGATTCTGCTCCTTAATGTCCACTCCTTTTACTCAGAATGAATAACAGTCTAGTAATTAGTTCATTGTCGTGAGCTGCAATTATTACAACTCTTCTACTATAAGAATCACATGTGCTCATTGAATGAACTGAAGGTTTAACTTTAATAGGCTGTAGAGTTCAAAAGACTGTCTTCAGAAAATAAGGTGATAAAAAATATTTATAGCTCTTAACCTCTATCTCATGGCTATAATAGAACAGGTCTTCATAGCATCTGAACATGACAGATTTAGTGACGTCTAAGGTTTGAAAACTAAAGTTTGTATTGTTCTTAAACAAGGCACCCCTAAAAGTTATAAGGGCAGCAACAATAAGATCATTAAAGAAAAAGAAATGAACAATGTGGCAGAGTAATGACTGAGTTACACTGAGAAACTGAGGTCACCATCAAAGAAATGGAGAGTACCTTAAGTCATGAAGTGACTCAGGTTAACTCTGTTCATGCGGTCAAATTTATAGGATAGGTTTCACTAAGTAACTAGGGGTACTGGCCTCTGATCAAGGTATACCCTTAATGTCAAAAGTGCAAACTATCCCAGTAGCTTTTGATTAGAGACAGATATAGTAGTTTGTGCTTAGTAACTGGGGGTATTAGCCTCTAATCAAAGTATACACCTAATGTCAACGGCATAAATTACACGTGTCTGTTCTATAAGTTCAAATTTCTGAAACTCATGAAAGAAAATTGTTGTAACCCTTGGAAAAATAAAAGTCATTAAGTGTCAATTGTTTAACCTCAATACAAATTCAAGTAACTTTCCTTGCTATTCACTTTCTCTGAAATAAGTAGGGTGTTGTCTCGACCTAGACTTTTATGGTTATGTGACTCAGGTTCATTTCTATAAATGGAGTATATAACCCTATTTCAGAAAGTCAGTAAATTCACTTTACCTTCTATAACTGTTAAACCTGACTTTAATCAAGAAAGCCCATTGCTCGATTCATATGACTTAAGGGTTGCCCTATAATTTGCTCACATTCTAAACTGTCACAAAGAATGTTGTTCCGATGGCATCATTCCTCTTCCTTCCTCCTTATTTGCTGATGGCAAAGGGGGAGAATGTGTGTTTGCATTCAGATATTCAAGGGGAGAGTCTATGTTCAAGGGGTAGGAGTCAGATATTCAGGGGGAAAATTCAAAGGACTCACTTAGGGAGTAAGTTGGTGCATCTTGTGTAGTTGCATGCATGACACTTGATTATCATTCATGTCTCATCAAAATACATCATCTCATTGTATTCATTCTATGGGTTGCCATCATCAAAAAGGGGGAGATTATTGGGACTGCTCTGGGTTGATAAGCAGTTCGTGCACTGCTTTGTGATGAAATGGTTAGATGATTGAAAAAAGTTGTTTTGATGATTAGCAACAGTGGTGTGTGACTTAGTTGACTTTATTTCTATATATGATGGTGTAAGTATTTTGATGCATTCATATGTCAGATAATCACATCAATGGTGTATGCATCTTAGTCTGTGCATTGAATAGAGTCGGTGCAACACATGGTTAATTTTACATTAAGTCTGTGCAATCCTCGCTGATGCACACGACTAAGTCAGTGCAATTCTTCTCGATGCACGCCACTGAGTCGGTGCAACCTCTGCACCAGGCACTTAGAGTCTGTGCAATATGTCTTAGGTAACTCGGTGCATAGATGTTCATGCATTCGCCTTTTACACATTAAGTCCGTGCAAGCTCAACGTCTTCAGTGGCAAGTCATCAGGTTAGTGCAATACTTGCCCATTGCACACACCCAGCCGATGTATCCGTAGGTTTTGTGTTGAAACCATGTCTGTGCATCTGCTTTAGAATAGATGATTGAGTCTGTGCATGTGAACACCACAATTGAGTCCATGCATTAAAATCTCTACTCTGTACAATCTCCTTTTTATATCGTATAATTGTCTGAATATGACCTATATCTGACAGGTGCCTTTTCGTAAAGACTAAGAAGGGCACGTGATCCAAGATTGAAGAAAGTGCTAGGATCGTGACACGTGTAAAGCTGCTAAGCTGTGATGCCGCCACGTGACGAAGGTGTTTGGGCGGGAATTATGGTGACCACACCCCCTATCCTTCTACTGCTCTATAAATAAGAAGCTTCTTCCTCAGGAGAAAAGTGATCGTGAACATACTTCGAAAGAGCATTGCCCGAAGAAGTCACCACCCTAACTGCAAATGTGGTGACAGCTGAAGAGGAAGAGGTGTTGTTCAACATCTCACCTGAAGATGCTTCAGGGGAGACGACAGAAGCCATCCCCAGCACAGCAACTATGGACCCATCAGTACTGATGCAGCACCAGAAATACCAGCAGGAGGTAGAACTTCTGAAGAAGCAGCTTATGGAGAAGACAGAGCAAACCTTGACATCCAAATAGCCTGAAATGCAAGCTGAGTCATCGCGGGGAGGCATCAACCCGTATGACTTCCCACCACTATACACCCTACCCCAGCCGACAGAGCCCAGCCCGGTGACAACCCAGTAGCGTCCACCACCGCCGCTGATGCCACCAATTCTGCCACAGATGCGCCAGCCACCCCCACTGGTGCGTCCTCTCCGCAGGCGACCACCTTGGCCACCCTTGTTGGGACTCCTCTGGGTTGATAAGCAGTTCGTGCACTGCTTTGTGATGAAATAGTTTGATGATTGACAAAAGTTGTTTTGATGATTAGCAACAGTGGTGTGTGACTTAGTTGACTTTATTTCTATATATGATGGTGTAAGCATTTTGATGCATTCATATGTCAGATAATCACATCAATGGTGTGTGCATCTTAGTCTATGCATTGAATAGAGTCGATGCAACACATGGTTAATTTAGCATTAAGTTTGTGCAATCCTCACTGATGCACATGACTAATCATCATCATCATCATCATCATCATCATCAGAGCCTTATCCCAATTAATTGGGGTCGGCTACATGAATCCTGTTCTGTCAAAGATTTCTATCAAGTGCAATATTCATATTTAAAATCAAGGAACTAATGTCCTTCCTAATAACATCGTACCATCTCATTTTAGGCCTTCCTCGAGCTCTTTTACTAGCATCCACTAAGATTTGGTCACATCTTTTAACCGGCACTGAGTTAGGGCGACGAAACACATGTCCAAACCACCTGAGTCTATTTTCTCTCATTTTACTATCAATTGGAGCTATCCCAAAGTCCTTATGGATGCGCTCATTCATAATCTTGTCTTTCTTAGTCTTGCCATACATCCATCTCAACATCCTCATCCCTGCTACACACATTTTGTGAATGTGTTCCTTTCGTACTGCCCATCACTCGGTACCATATAACAAAGCAGGTCTCACAGCCATTCTATAAAACCTCCCTTTGAGTTTCACAGGCATACGACGATCACAAAGGACACCTGATGCACTTCTCCATCTTAACTAGCCTGCCTTAATCCTATGTGTAACGTCATCATAAATCTCCCCATTCTCTTGTATGATAGACCCTAAGTATCGAAAGCTACTACTCTTCGGAATGTTATGTCCATCAATTAGAACCATGTCTTCCTGAACCACTCTCCCATTACTAAAATTACAGTGCATAAACTCTGACTTACTCCTACTAATTTTAAAACCTTTAGACTCCAAGGTAATTCTTCAACGCTCTAACTTAGCATTTAGAGCATCAATACTCTCATCAATTAAAACAATATCATCTGCAAATAGCATACACCAAGGGATATCCTCATGCAATTGTTTAGTTACTTCATCCATAACTAAGGCAAAGAGATACGGACTTAGTGCAGAACCTTGATGCAAACCTATAGAAACGGGAAATTCACCAGTCTCCCCAGCAATAGTTCGAACACTAGTAATAGCACCGCCGTACATATCCTTAATCAAATCAACATATCCTTGAGAGATTCATTTCTTCTCGATGCACACGACTGATGCACGCCACCGAGTCGGTGCAACCTCTGCACCAGGAACTTAGAGTCTGTGCAATATGTCTTAGGTAACTCGGTGCATAGATGTTCATGCATTCACCTTTTACACATTAAGTCTGTGCAAGCTCAACGTCTTCGGTGGCAAGTCATTCGGTTAGTGCAATACTTGCCCATTGCACACACCCAGCCGATGTATCCGCATGTTTTATGTTGAAACCATGTCTGTGCATCTGCTTTTGAAGAGATGATTGAGTCTGTGAATGTGTATGTGAACACCACAATTGAGTCCGTGCATCAAAATCTCTACTCTGTGCAATCTCCTTTTTATATCATATAATTGTCTAAATATGACCTATATCTGATGCCTTGACAGGTGCCTTTTCGTAAAGACTAAGAAGGGCACGTGATCCAAGATTGAAGAAAGTGCCAGGATCGTGACACATGGAAAGCAGCTAAGCTATGATACCGTCACGTGACGAAGGTGTTTGGGCGAGAATTGTGGTGACCACACGCCCTATCCTTCTACTGCTCTATAAATAAGAAGCTTCTTCCTCAGGAGAAAAGTGATCGTGAACATACTTCGAAAGAGTAGAAGCAGAGAGAGCTTGCACGATCCAGAGAGAAGAGAACAAGAAGAAAGAGAGAAGAAGAGAAGGAGAGAGGTGTCAGAGAGAATACTGTGAGTGCTTGTTTCTTAGTCTCTCGGTTCAGAACCGGAGCTGAAATTGCTCAGTGTTGAGCTACATTCCCCTAGTGGGTTTGTTTGTTTCTTCGCTTGTTTTCTTTTTCATTTCTGAAACTGTGTTTCCAAGCTGTGTGTCAGCGGAGCAAGCTGTGAAGCTCAACTGTGTGCAGAGGAGGATTCCTCTGGATGGGTAAAGCTGTAAGTCCCCAGCGGTTTGCAGAGGAGGATTCCTCTAGACGACATAAGCTGTAACGCCCAGTGGTCTGTAGGGTTTTGACCCCAAAGCTGTGGATCAGCGAAGCTGTGTATCAGCAGTAGAAGCCACATTCTGATTTGGAGTGTGGGGTGGATGTAGATCTCGGGTTTGAGATCGAACCACCTTAAAAATCTCTGACTACTGTGCGATTGGTGTGTGGATTGTGTGCATCCTGTTTATTTCTTCGATCCGTAGTAAATGAATGCTTAAGACCATCTTGATTTAGATCTGTTAGGTCGGCTTTCATTGATAGTGTTGTTTTTCCTTCTGTCGTCCAACATCAGCTTGTTTTAACTCCGCACTTGGAGCTATTGTTGTTGGTTTTAATTGGGTGACTGATCTATTCACCCGCTCTAGATCGTATATCGCATCCTAACAACCCCCTACCTATAGCTGGCGCACTTCTACCCAGAATCAGTTGATCCGACTGCCATGAACAAGTTGATGGTGGAAAGAATGATTGAGCTGAAATTGGCCGAGTAGAATGAAGGTGACTATGTCGCATTTGATGCTTACCGGGTGCCATACCCACCCCACCATGCTGTAAAGCGGCTCCCTCCAGGGATCAACAAGCCGCCAAAGTTTGAAAAGTTCAACGGGAAGGGATCCCCGAAGGAGCACGTCGCTTATTACATGATTATCATGGGCGATCTAGCCATTGACGAGTCATACTTGCTATAGTTTTTTGGGTCCTCACTGACGGGGTTCGCATTTGAGTGGTATTCCATCCCCCCGGCCGGGTCGGTCGGCGATTGGCCGGATATGCAGAAGAAGTTTAGGGAAAGATTTCACGTCACCGAGTGGGAGGTCACGTGTAACGCCCGAGAATTTTAAAATAGAAATGTACGAATTTTAAAAAAAAATTATATATATATATATATATTTAACTATTGAACTCATATTCTAATTCTATTTGATTAACCATTTAAACCATTTAATTAATAATTCAAAAACCAATAGATACTTTAGAAGATGCCAAATTATATTTTAGGAAATGCCAATTTATAGTTTTAATCACTTAGGAAATTAATAATACATCTTATTACACTATTCTAAAGAAATAGGAAATAGGTTATATAGATAGGGTTTTAAAGGATAAACATCAATTTTACAAGATACCAAATCATATTTTCATAATTTAGAAATTTTCATATTTCAACTTTTACATTGTATCATTATTTTGAAGAAATAGGGGTATATAGATGAAGTGCTAAAGGATAAACATAATTTAGGAAGTGAGAAAGGGTATATAGACAATTTTGGTTAAGTATAGGGTGAATACAAAAATCTTCGTTCAAAATAACGACCATTGTTAAGTCGTTACTTGTGAAATAACGACATGTAAGATGTCGTTATTCAAGTAAAGTAAATACACAAGGTTTAAAAGGAGATATATATAATTTCGGTCCTTAGAGGGTGATAGGCAAATGCTCCAAAAGAAATAACGGCCAATGCATGGTCGTTATTCTTAAAACGTGAATAGTGACATGAATAGTGCCACTTTTTATTTAAAAAGAATTTTTAAAAAAAATTATATGTAAAAATAGAGAAAAATGTAAGGATCTCACCCATGAAATTTCACGAACTAACTCCATCAAATTTTAAAGATAAAAATCATTGAAGATAAGTGGGAAGTTTAATATAAAGAACTCAGACAAAGTCACGACTGGGTCATGGGCGCTATTTCTTAGAAGATGGGAGCCTCATAGGCGCCATTTCCCATCCGACAGTTTTTGCAAATATTTTATCACAACAGCCTGTATTAGTTGGCATCGCATTATAGGTGGCCATGGTGCCCTGTAAATGCGGATCTTATCTACCTATCCTGTCTACCTACTACCCAAATCCTACAATATATCCCTCTGCTTCCCCTTCTATCCTGTTAGTTCGAAGGCTTGCTGCAGAGAACGTGGGAACATTCCCTGAAGCATTGTAGAGGAAGAAGAAGCTGTCTTTTCTTCTTCCTGTACCTAGTTATCATCCCAAGAGGTAGGTGATCTCGAGCTTTAACCAAACCATAGCTAATCTAGGTTATATTAGCATGTAAAAGTTGTGATTAGTCTAATCTCCATGCGGTATTTAGTGGTTACACATCATGTTTTAGTAGGCTTTCTCAATTTTTAGCTAAACTAGCAAGCTAATCCAGGGTAATTAGCATGTATTAGCTTCATACCCAAGATAATTAACATGTACTAGCTTCATATCCAGGGTAATTAGCATGTATTAGCTTCATATCTAGGGTAATTAATATGTATTAGCCTTAATTAGCCTGTATTAGCCTCATACCCAGGATAATTAGCATGTATTAGCCTTAAACAACATGTATTAGCCTCATACCTAGGATAATTAGCATGTATTAGCCTTAATTAGCATGTATTAGCTTCAATCGAGGGTAATTGGCATGTATTAGCTTCATATCCATGCGATATATCCTGTGTAACGTAAGTTTTATCGTGTTTTTACGTAACCTGTTAGTTAAGCTATTAACTAATCTGTTAGCATACCTAATTAACCTGTTAGTTGATCTACCAACCAATTACCATACCTAATTAACCTGTTAGTCTACATAATCTATATACCAGATTAGATATCGATAGAGTTTTGTCTAGCTAGAAACGCTGTCTCCATTTAGTTCATGTAAATTGTAAATTAGTATGATACATCGTGTTCAAAATTTGATATTTGAGCAACTAAAACATGAAACGAGTGCATGAATACAGATCTGTAATCCTCACAATTTTCTCTATCTGTCCATATCATCAATTTTACCTAAATCAGCTTAAATTGAAGGGCGCCCCTGACTCGGACGCTATTCACTGAACTGCGACTATACAACAGACGCTTACTCCAAATAAGAAATGGGTAAAACTGCCCCTCTGTGAAGGGCGCCCCCCACTTGGACGCCTATTAAAAATTCATGGCAGCCCCTAGGGCGCCTTCTAATAGAAGGTGGTAGACCCAAGGGCGCCTTCTTCTAAGAGATGGCTGCCCCATGGGCGCCTTCTAACTGCATGATGTTAAACTGATCCTCCAGTTAACCCTAGTTGATTAATACCTTAAGCCATTTACCAGATTAGTTAAACCTCTACTTTAACCAGTAGATCATTTAGTTAAACCCCTGTTGTCATTAGTTAAACCAATGGTTAAACCAGTTAATCATCTAGTTAACCTTCAACCATTAAGCCTTAACCTTAGTTAAGCTGGAGACTTGCTTGATAGGCGCCTGCCCCTTGGGCGCCTATCAGTAAGACATGGCAGCCCTATGGGCGCCTATTAAACTTGACCCTATAAACCCTGTAAAACGTGGCTGACCCTAGGGCGCCTATCACATAAAACATGGCAGTGGTATGGGCGCCTATTACAAGAAGGTGGCAGCCCCTTGGCGCCATTTTCAAGAAGATGGCAACCCCCTGGGCGCCAATTTCAAGAAGGTGGCAGTGACCCAGGCGTCTATTAAACAGACCCTGAGTTTTGGTTTTTTCTGAGACCTTAAACCCTTGAATGAAGCGCCCTGGTGTCAGGACGCCATTCACTAATAAATGGCAGCCTGAGAGGCGCCATTTATCCCCTGATTGGGTTTCTCTAAACCCTGTATAATTCCCATGAAGGGCATCCCACAGTGAGGGTGTCATTTCTGAACATGTCAGGTGACCCATAAGGCACCTATCTTACCCTATTTTTTCGTGTAACTCCTAGTTCGTCCCTACATATCAATACGCCTTTTGATTCCATTCCATGAATCCACCTTATATATCCTACTTGTCAAACCTTAAAATTCCATATGGCTATAAATGAGAGTGGATGTCGAAAAACATGACCAATGCTGTGCAGATAGGGACCGGTCTGGTCCTAGGAGGAGCACCCGAAGGTACTTGTGCCTATGGGAGTTTATTCACCACGGTGTTTGGCATTGCACCGGAGTACTTGCTTGCTAGACTTTAGGCATTCTACTCATTCACGTGATATTAGTTGATTGATTGACTTGAGACCCGAAGAAGGGTAAAAGTATTTTCTTAAATGAAAATGATAAATAGCTAATTCCAGTTATACATTCTTGAAATTTCATTGCTTACTATTACTTGCTTGACATGAATTCTTACCTTCTTGGAAAATTATTGTTAATTCCAGTTATTGCTTGCTTAATATCTCGTGTTGCTGCTATATTAAAGTTGGAATCTATATACTCTCACTTGTTATTCCTTACTGCTCTTGTCGATTTTACAATCCTTGATATCTACCTGTCTAGATGCATAGATTTACCTACATTAATTGAACTTGTAAACCACTTAAAGTATGTTAAATCTTGAGATGTAAATCCTACTGAGCGATTCGCTCATCCCGTTGTTTCTAACATTTTCAGGTGATTTGGATGACAACCAACACTCGGAGGGGAATGAGACTGAGTGATGAGTGGTAGCACTGACTTATCATATTGTCATGTTAATTGTGTTATTGTAATCGCACTTATGTCAGTTGTATCCAGTTATGTCAGATGTCCATTGTATAGTCCAATTGATTAGAACTGTAATAAGGGCTTGAAGCCTAGTAGTCAGACTCGGGAAATGTATGTAATTGACATTTGGTTAGTTGAAATAATGATCAGCTAGAAATCTCAAAGTTAATCTGAAAAGAATTGCACACTCTATTAACTGTCAAAGGAAGAATTCCATCAAATAGCTAGCTTGCTTTGGTTCTATATAAAGGACTGTCGCGCCACGGGTAATCTTCTACGCTCGGGACGTGACAGCACTTTCTTGGTATCAGAGCCTAGGATTACAACTTCCTAGGTAAAAACCTGAGTCTAAAGATAGAAATGTCTAAGGATAGCTTTAGACCTTACCTGGTAAGATTCCTAGGTAAGTCTAACAATAGAATTGTTTAAGCATTGGTTTAGATCTTACCTGGTGAGATGGGTAAAGCCAAGGGTTAAGTTTAATAATGATAATTGATCCTTTACCCAAAAACCCAATATTTATTACACCTTAATTCTTTTGTAGGATTATGGCCGCTGAAAGAGCACAATGGCGCGAGATGCAGCGCACTGTGCAAGGACTTACGTAGGCGCTATAGCAAGTGGCACAAGGCGGTGCTAGCGATGCTCACCGTGGAGCTGGTGACCTTCACCGGGATTTTCGTAACATGAACCCACCAAGATTAACGGGTTCGGTGGACCCCGATGATGCCGAGAATTGGCTGAAGGAAATTGACAGGATCTTCCGTGTAATACAATGCACGGATGTAGAGAAGGTTCTATTGGCTACATTCCAACTGGAACGGGATGCTTGATGCTAGTGGGAATCCATAGAAGCAACACTGCCCGACAAACATGTCACTTGGGCGGAGTTTGTTGAACACTACAACAGCAAGTATTTTTCTGACCGTGTTCAAGAGAAGAAGGCCACGGAGTTACAGAATTTGCCACGTAAAAGTAACAGATCCTGAAGGTGGCCGAATATAAGGCCCAATTCTCAAGACTTTCCCGATATGCACCCCACTTGGTTTGTACAGAAAGGATGAAGGCATGGAGATTCCTCAACGGGCTTCGGCCCCAATATATTACACAGCTTGCGCCGATAGACATCCAAGTCTATTCGGAAATGGTTCGGCGTGCTCAATTGCTAGAAGATGCCACTGAATTCTCTGAAAGGATTCGAGGCAAGGACAAGAAGGAACCCGTCACAAGTCCGGTAAACTTCAAACCACCATTTGGCAAGAAGCGATTCTTCAATGGAGGAGAATTTTCCAAAGAAAGAGGTTCCAAAAAAACAACAAGCCCTTCTCCACTATCGGCAATAAGCCTTCATCCGCCATCACACCTTCCAAGGAAATCTGCAAGTATTGTGACAAGGCTGGTCATAAGACTGAGGAATGCTAGAGGAAACTGGGAGCGTGTCTCCGATGTGGGAGTCGAGAGCATCGAATCCCCGACTGCCCCTTGATGAAGGAACAAGCCAACAAAGACGAGAAGCGTCTGGTAAATAAACAAGGCCGTCTACAAGCTCTTCAAGGGACGGAACCCATGGAAGGAGGAATCATGGAAGGTACATTAACTGTTTGCTCTAAACCTGCTAAAGTTCTATTTGATACTGGAGCAACTCATTCATTTGTTTTCAAGAGATTTACTACCTTATTTTCTAAAGAACCTGAATGGTTAGATTTAGTAATATCTACACCTCTTGGAAACAAGTCTGATATCATGCATCACTACCCAAGTTGTGAGGTTATGGTCCAAGGTAACAATCTGCCAGTCGACTTGATATGTCTTGATATGGAGCATTATGATGTCATATTAGGCGCTGACTGGTTATCCACCTACCAAGCAACGGTGATTTCCGACATGGCAAGGTAACATTTGCGAATTTTCCCGAGTTGGTTTATGTTAGCCCTCAGAATAAATCCCCTCTCATCTTGGCTCTTCGAGCAAGCAAACTTGTAAGTAAAGGATGTGTGGCTTTTATAGCTTTTGTGACTGCCATGGAAGTCGAGAAGACTAAAATTGAAGACATCCGTGTAATTCAGGACTTTCCCGATGTTTTTCCAGAAGAGTTACCTGGTTTACCCCCGGAAAGGGAAGTGTCGTTCACTATCGACATTGTTCCTGGTGCTGGTCCTATTTCTAAGACACCCTACAGAATGTCTCTGCCGAGTTGAAGGAGCTAAAAGAGCAGCTAATGGATTTATTGAAAAAGCGTTTCATTAGGCCGAATACTTCCTCCTGGGGAGCACCCGTGCTCTTTGTTAAAAAGAAGGATGGAACATTGAGGCTATGCATTGATTATCGGCAGTTGAACCATCTTACAATCAAGAACAAGTACCCGCTGTCGAGAATTGATGAGCAGTTCGACCAATTATCTGGAGCTAATTATTTCTCCAAGATTGATCTTCGGTCTGGTTACCACCAATTGAGGATCAAAGAAGAAGACATATACAAAACTACATTTCGAAGTAGGTATGGGCATTACGAATTTACTGTTATGCCTTTTGGACTAACAAATGCCCCCGCAGCTTTTATGCAGTTAATGAACAGCATCTACATGCCTTATTTAGACTAATTTATTGTGGTCTTTATCGATGATATATTGATCTATTCAAAAACTGAAGAAGATCATGAAGTGCATCTCAAGAAGGCATTACAAATATTGCGAGACAACAAGCTATATGCCAAATTCAGCAAATGCCAGTTCTGGCTTGAAGAAGTGTCCTTCTTAGGCCATGTCATATCAAAGAATGGAATTTCTTTTGATCCTGCAAAGGTCGAAGCCGTACAAAATTGGGGACGACCAATGAATGCAACAGAGATTCGTAGCTTCTTGGGTCTAGCTGGCTACTACCGACGTTTTATTAAGGACTTCTCCAAGATTGCTATCCCTCTTACCAGATTGACTCGCAAGGAAGTGCCTTATGAATGGAGTGAAGACTGTGAGAAGAGTTTCCTAACTTTGAAGGATCTCTTGACTACTACTCTGGTCTTAGCTCTACCAATTGAAGGAGAGAACTACGAGGTATATACCGATGCATCTGGTATCGGCCTCGGATGTGTATTGATGCAGAATGGAAGAGTCATTGCATACTCTTCCCGTCAATTAAAGAAGCATGAAGAAAACTACCCTGTGCATGATTTGGAACTAGCCGCAGTGGTATTGGCTTTAAAGATCTGGAGACACTATCTCTACGGAGAGAAATTCACCATATACTCCGATCATAAAAGCCTTAAATATCTATTCTCTCAGAAGGAGCTGAACATGTGATGCGGGACGGACACGGGGACTGACTCTACGTGGTATGAACCTCGGACTCTAGATGCGGACACGACCAGCAACACATGATGGGAGAGACACTAGGCCCGACATGGAGAGCTCCTATGGGCTATACGTCGCTACCAGAAACGCAAGCTCACTCGTCGTCCCAAGCGACGGAAACGCGGATCGTGCGCGGTTGAAGAACCGGCAGAGTTCACGGGTAGTCGACTCACTTTCGGACTCGGATCGAGTCACGGGACGGGTCACTCTCACACTCACAGCGGTGACATGGACTCACGGGCTAGTACCTATCGCTCTCAGTAGCGGCAAAGACCATATACTAAACTAGCAAGTGAATGCCGAGAAGTTAAGACCATTACCTCCACGCACCCGGCGTGGCGTAAATAACCCCGGCCGAAATACGGACTCCCGGTTAAACAATATTACAGCAATACAATGATTTGACCCACTCCACACAGGGAGGTAAAAGGTCACATGTGGGGCCCGGGAATCACGCAAATCGGGTTGACAGGCAGCATCTTGATGTCACCCGGCGGTTCCGAATTCCGCGTTTTCGTGCTTTCCGAACGGCGGATTCTACGGGTCCGTGGGGCCCACGGACGGCGCTGTCCTCCGGAGCTACGGGGGTGGGACCCACTGTGATGGGGACCCCTGGTGGCGCGCCTCCACGGATGGTGATCGGCCGGAAATGCCGATCGGGGTCGATTGGCCCCGATTCCCAATTGTTGAATTAGCTGCCCACAGATTTTGATTTCTATTTTCCGGCGCGCTCTCCGGCGAAAATGGCCGCTGCGATCAATCCCGACGTCAGATCGGGACGGACGAACTATCGTTGGAAAGCTCTCTCCAAATCCTTCAATCTAGGCTCAGAGGGAATGGCTGGATCTGGTCGGATATGGACTTTACTGAATTTACAAGTTCCTGTTGTACAGTACCCGAAATCTCAGATCTGCAGGTGAGTTATCTGAGAATGGCCGTTGACCGCAAGGTTGATGGCCGATTCAGCTCCTGAGCTCTTCACGAACGTTGTAGGATTTTGAACAAGGAAAACGGGGATTTTTGTTTTGGACTGATTGGAAGTGTCTGTGATTTGATATGATTTGTTTACTGGAGGGTGGTCGGATCTGGGAACAGGTGGACAGCACTGTAGCTAGATCTGAGAACGAATTTTGAGAAATAGGTGCAGGGCTGATCAAAAATCAGGAAAATTCATGGAAGGAGGGCTTGATGGATAGAACTCCCAGTAAAATTTGGAACCCTACAAAAAATCAAAAGGTGGATCGAAGATGCAAAACTCAGGAAAAGTGGAAAATCAGATTTGAAGCTGGCAGAACTGAACTTGGAACTTGAACGAAAATGGGAAATTGTCAAATCGAAGATTCATGACCCACCAATTTTTTTAGGATGTGGGAACACCTCTGGAACATACCCTCAAAATCCCAAGTTGATCTGAGCTCGTGGCTGATGGCAGCAATTCCTGGAAGCTGCTGTGGTCGGCTGAAAACAGAACTCCAGCGATCCCGATGGCGGTGTGGTGGCGGCTCGTGGCGGCGACGATGATGACCAGAACCGATAGGGGAGGAGTCACACCTCCAGAGGGCAGCCTTCACAGCTGCAAGGGGGAGAGGGAGGAGAGAGGAGGGGGGGCGCACCAGGCTGCTCCAAGAATTTCTTTGATTCAAATGGCATTAATTTCATCAAAAATAGAAATTACAAGTTTATATAGGTCACTTATCTAATCAATCCTCTACCGTTGGATCTAGGGATGGGAGATGGAGGGCTGGGATTGCATGTGACCATCCACAAAAAAAATAAATTAAAAAAATAAAGGGGGGGCGGCCTATTGACTAGAATGGCAAGGGGGGACATGGTAGGTGGGGATGGGTTGGAATTGTTGACCTTCTTGGTCCAATGTCCCCCATTTGGCCCACCGTTCTAGAAGCCACCATTTGAATGGTTGACCGACCCCACATGGGGCCCTAGGACTGAGGTGGATCAATGGGAGGGGGCCTGGGGGTCCCGTGGGGCCCAGGGGTCCCATTTTACAAATAAGCCCCTCTTACAATCAAAGTTACATACCGAATAAAATGAAGTAAACACACATTAAACACAAATAAAGTCTAACTAAATATGATAAATGCCGGGACTCAAGGGGGAGTCTCCAGGCTGTCTCCGAGCCAGATGGATGCTGAGGTGGCTCGAGTCGTGCTCCGCGTGCGGTACCGGTGGCTCAGCGTGTCCCGCAGCTCAACTGCTCGGGTGTCCGCACCAATTCTCCCCATGTGGGAGAAACTCGACCCTGTCGAGTAAGGGTCTGCATCGCTCCTGTATCGCTCCAGAAGGTCCAGATCAATCTGCTGCAACTCTCCATGTGTGATCCACGTGTCCTTGGTAGCGGGCCGTCCTCTCCATCGCACTAGGTAGCACGGGTAGGATCAACTCCTGGTAACTGTCACCTGCTCATCCAGTATGTGATCTATATGCTAGCGCTGCCGTAACAAGGGTGCTGGAGGTGGACACTCAGGTGTGGGATCACTCTCAAGGGGAGGAGATGGCTCGAAAGGCTCACTAGGGATCACCGCTGGGTCCCTGTATGCAACTAGATCCGATACATTGAAAGTAGAGCTTATACCGTATTCCTCGGGCAAGTCCACAACGTACGCATTGGATCCAACGCGTTTCAACACTCGGAATGGACCGGCTCCGCGAGCTTGCAACTTCTTAACTGTTCCGAAGGGAAACCGCTCAGGTCTTACCCTGATCATGACATATTCGCCCTCTTGGAACTCTCAATCTGACGACGGATGTCAGTGGGCATCGGCTAACTCTTTGTAACGTGCGTTGCTGGCCTCAATCTGACGACGGATGTCGTCATGCAAACTCCTAACATGCCTAGCAAATGACTTAGCCGACTCCGACACTCTAGCATGGATAGGCATGGGGACAAGATCCACTGGCTTCCTAGGCCTACGACCTGTGACAATCTCAAATGGGCTCATGCCGGTAGACCTATTCACCGAATCATTATATGCAAACTCAGCCATGGGTAGAATAAGATCCCAATCCCCAATGCGGTCCCTAACTAGACACCTCAAAAGGTCTCCCAGACTCCTATTGACCACCTCGGTCTGACCATCTGTCTGGGGATGATATGCAGTGGAAAATTTAAGGTGTATACCCATCATGTGCCATAGTGTCTTCCAAAAGTAGGAAGTGAATCTAACATCACGGTCAGACACTATAGTGCGAGGCAACCCGAACTTGCACACCACATGCGTAAGGAAAAGGCGGGCTACCCTCGAAGCATCCGAAGTCTTTGAGCAAGGGATAAAGAGGGCCATTTTTGAGAAACGGTCAACCACCACATAGACTGAATCATGCTTCTTGGAGGTACGTGGCAATCCCAAAACAAAGTCCATGCTAACATCCTGCCACGGGGCATCAGGTACGGGAAGAGGCGTATAAAGGCCCGAGCTTTGCTTCTTCATCTTGTCCGTAGCACATGTACGGCACTGAGCCACGATGTGAGCCACATCGCGCTTCAAGCTCGGCCAATAAAATCTATGCTCAACTGCCTCGATAGTCTTGTTCCGACCAAAGTGGCCAGCTAGACCTCTCGCATGTAGTTCCCAGACTAAAAAGTCTCGAATCGAAGTTCAGGGAACACAAAGCCTACCTCCACGAAAGAGGTAACCATCTTGGAGCACATAGTCATCAAGGTCTCTCGAGGGTCCGGCCTGGAGAGTGGTATAAATCTGACCAAAGTCAGGACAGTCAACATAGGCCTCTCTCATCTTCTCTAGCCCTATGACCTCGGCACTCATGGTGGTAAGCAAGCACGCTCGCCGACTCAAGGCATCGGCCACCTTGTTCTCCACTCCAGCCTTATGTTTAAGCATAAATGTGAACTGCTGGAGATACTCGACCCAACGACTGTGACGTGAGTTAAGCTTCTTTTGGGAATGGAGGTATCTCAATGCCTCATGATCGAAGTATAAGATAAACTCCTGATGTAAAAGATAGTGCCTCCAATGCCTAAGAGCCTGAACAACTGCGTAAAATTCCTTATCATATGTAGAGTATCGCAGTTTCGCGTCATTCAGCTTCTCGCTGAAATAAGCGACTGGGTGGGCCTCCTGACTCAACACACCTCCTATCCCAACACCTGACGCATCACAAGAGACCTCAAACACCTTCGAGAAATCAGGCAGTCGAAGGATAGGTGTTTGGGTCATGCGCTCCTTGATGTCCTTGAAGGCGGCAGCTGCGGCCTTTGTCCATACAAACGTGCCCTTCCGGATGCAATCCGTGATCGGGGCGGTGACGGAGCTAAATCTGCGGATGAAGCGACGATAGAACGTCGCAAGGCCATGAAAGCTGTGGACATCATGAACCGTACGGGGTTCGGCCACTCAATAATGGCCCTGACCTTCTCCGATCGACAGAGACCCCAGTACTAGACACAATAAAACCCAAGAAGGTAAGCTGAGGTGTCATGAAGGCACACTTCTGTGGATTCGCGAACAACTGCTCTCGCCGAAGAAGAAGACAAACCTGCCGAAGGTGGTCTAAGTGGTCCCCCGTGGTGTGACTATAGATAAGAATGTCATCAAAGTACACGACCACAAAGACTCCAATGAAAGGTCGAAGAACATGAGTTATGAGTCGCATGAATGTGCTAGGGGCATTGGTCAACCCAAAAGGCATGACCAACCACTCATATAGACCGTCCTTGGTCTTAAAGGTAGTCTTCCACTCATCACCTGGCCTAATCCGCACATGATGGTAGACACTCTTAAGATCAATCTTTGAGAAGATAGTGGCACCAGCCATCATGTCTAGCATGTCATCTAGGTGGGGAATAGGGAACCTATACTTCACGGTGATTTTGTTGATGGCACGGCTATCAATGCACATTCTCCACGTGCCATCCTTCTTCGGGGGGAGTAAAGCGGGTACAGCACATGGACTCATGCTGTCCCGAACAGAACCTCTCTCCATCAACTCATCGACCTGCCGTTTCAACTCGACATGTTCCGTGGGGCTCATGCGATAATGTGATATCCCGCATAGGTGGGAGTCCCTCGGGAAGCTCATCGGGAAAGATATCAGCAAACTCCTACAGAATGGGGACAACCTCGGATGGGAGCTCACCCTCGGAGTCTCTCTCTACCTCTCGGACCGCAATGGCAAACACAGGGCAACCCCGACTAGCCTCCCGCTCCATCTCCTGGGAGCTAATCAACATCAATCTCCTCGTCGAGGGCTCGCCTGGGCCAGACGTAACGGTCATAGCCCGAGCTGGGGATGGGGTACTAGGCCCGGGGGCGGAAGGCTCCGGAGTTCTTGGGCCAGTAGGACCCCTGACGGAGGGCTTCTTGGGCTGAGAGGGGTAGAGGGTAATCTGCTGGCCAGCATGGTCGAAGGTACAGGTGTTCGACCGGCCATGAAGTGTGGCATCCCGATCAAATAACCATGGCCTACCAAGAATGACACTACCCACCTCCATAGGGAGGACATCACACCAGATCTCTTCGCGGTAGGTATGGAACTGCAGTGGGACCAGACACCGCAGCCTGATCGGAATGGAGGTGGAATCCACCCAAGATACTCGATAAGGGCAAGGATGGTCCATGGGCGTAAGTCCAAGACGAGTGATAGCACCCGCGGCGATTGCATTGATGCAACTCCCACTATCGATGACCACCTTAAAGATGATCTTGCCCAGCCTACAGAACGTATGAAGGATAGTGATCCGACGCCAGTCATCACTGACCTGTGGCTGGGTGAGGATACATCGGACAACCCCAACGTGAGTATCATCAGACTGCTGGGCATCCAGGGCATCACCTCCCAACTCATAGTACTCGTCAGCTAGCTCTTGATCTACCTCATAGCTGACTAACTCGAGCTCCGTAGGGGTGGTATCCTCGGCCTGTGTGTCCCCAATGATGAGAGATGGGCGGGTGGGACACTGGTTGGCGAAATGGCCAAACCCATTACAGCGATAACACTGCTGCCATGATCCACTGGTCTCCCCAATCATGGGTCCTTTCCCCTTATCCTCCCGACGGATAGGAGGTGTAGGTAGCAAAGGACGTGCAGGAGGTGCGGGTGCCGGTGGACGGGCTGTGGGTGGGGCCGTAAGATGCTGGGGACGAGGAAGGTCCCTCGGGGGTGGAGGATGAGGCCTAAGAGCAAAGGGCTCGGGACGAGCGGGCTCCTGAGGTCGAGCCATGGGGGCCCTCAGATATGTGCCAGATGAGCCATGGGGCTCGACACTACGAAGGGGAAAGGAGCCCAACCGATGGGGTGACTCGAACTCGGCCTCGAATTGCTCCAATTCGAGAGCTATCTGATATGCCTGCTCCAAAGTGGTTGCATTGCGGTGAAAGAGTTCATATTGATAATTGGGCCGCAAACCTCTTCGAAAGCAGGATATAGTCATGGTGCTCTCTTCCGTGACTCCACACCGTAAGTAATACTCATCGAACTCGGCGGTGTGCTCGATCACGGATCACTTCCCTTGGGAGATGCTTTGCCACTTGTCTATGAGACGTTGGCGATATGAGGCGGGAAGGTATTTCTCCCTCAATTTGATTTTCATATCATCCCAAGTACCGATTTGGGGTTGACGTCGCTGGTTGAGCAGGCTCTCCACATTGGTCCAATAAGTTTGGGACTGCCCTTGCTGCTTCATCTTTGCGTATCAGACTCTTCGGTGGTCCGTCATCTCAAACCACTCGAAGTACCGGTCCATGCCGGCCTCCCAATCTAAATACACCCTAGGGTCCAAGGACCCACTAAAAGTGGGAGGGTCCGCATGCACGCCCCTAAGAATGCGGTCGTCATCCTCGTCATCACGATTCCGTCATTGATTACGACGACCGTTACCCCCTTGATCATTATCAGATGCATAATCATCCACCACATGCACCTGATGTACCCCAACATTCTCCGCCTGAGCCCTTGGTGCAGCAGGTTGCTGAACCGGCTCTTGTTGGCCGTTCGTCGGCGCGGGTTGCGCCGCTACTGGGCCCCTCTCGAGGATGGCAATTCTCCCAACTAGGCCCTAGATGGACTGATCCGAATTCTCGGCCCGATCCTCGAGGACTTTCATCCGCCCTTCTAGACGCATTCTTATGCCATCCATACGCGTACTAAGACCATCCATACGTGTGTCAAGACGTTCCATAATGGCTCGGAACATCTCGGTCGTCGAGGACTCATCGGAGCTACGGGCCCAGGAATCCGCCATAGGTGGTGGTGGCGAGTATTGGGTACCTCGACGGGTGGGCATGCAACTGACACACGACCTAGAAGACACCGACTAAGGCAAACACTCACTAATGCAACAATGATGCACTTAGACCTAACCAATATCCTGTACGTGGCGGAGATAAGCGACCTGAAGATCACTCGCACAAGTACGCTACCTTCCCGATAGGCATATCCTAATGTTCGGGCAACGCCTTTTAATATACTGGGCTATTGGGTGAAATGCAATTTTAAAATACCCCTTTTTTTGTTTTGAAAATAATGATGATCCTAGACTCGACTTAGACTATGCAAGACATATGCAACGACTACCCTAGACTCGACTCGCTCTGGTACCAAACTGATGCGGGACGGACACGGGGACCGACTCTACGTGGTATGAACCTCGGACTCTAGATGCGGACACGACCAGTAACACATGATGGGAGAGACACTAGGCCCGACACGGAGAGCTCCTATGGGCTATACGTCGCTAACAGAAACGCAAGCTCACTCGTCGTCCCAAGCGAGGGAAACGCGGATAGTGCACGGTTGAAGAACCGGCAGAGTTCACGGGTAGTCGACTCACTTCCGGACTCGGATCGAGTCACGGGACGGGTCACTCTCACACTCACAGCGGTGACATGGACTCACAGGCTAGTACCTATCACTCTCAGCAGCGGCAAAGACCATATACTAAACTAGCAAGCGAATGCCGAGAAGTTAAGACCATTACCTCCACGCACCCGGCGTGGCGTAAACAACCCCGGCCGAAATACGGACTCCCGGTTAAACAATATTACAGCAATACAATGATTTGACCCACTCCATGCAGAGAGGTAAAAGGTCACATGTGGGGCCCGGGAATCACGCAAATTGGGTTGACGGGCAGCATCTTGATGTCGCCCGGCGGTGCCGAATTCCGCATTTTCGTGCTTTCCGAACGGCGGATTCTGCGGGTCCGTGGGGCCCACGGGCGGCGCTGTCCTCCGAAGCTGCGAGGGTGAGACCCACTGTGATGGGGACCCCTGGTGGCGCGCCTCCACGGATGGTGATCTGCGGAAATGCCGATCGGGGTCGATTGGCCCCGATTCCCAATTGTTGAACTAGCTGCCCACGGATTTTGATTTCTATTTTCGGCACGCTCTCCGGCGAAAATGGCCGCTGCGATCAATCCCGGCGTTGGATCGGGACGCACGAACTATCGTTAGAAAGCTCTCTCCAAATCCTTCAATCTAGGCTCAGAGGGAACTACTGGATCTGGTCGGATATGGACTTTACTGAATTTATAAGTTCCTATTGTATAGTACCCAAAATCTTAGATCTGCAGGTGAGTTATCTGAGAATGGCCGTTGACCGTGAGGTTGATAGCCTATTCAGCTCCTGTGCTCTGCATGAAAGTTGTAGGATTTTGAACAAGGAAAATGGGGATAGTTTTTATGGACTGATTGGAGGTGACTGTGATTTGATATGATTTGTTTACTGGAGGGTGGTCGATCTGGGAACAGGTGGACAACACTGTAGCTAGCTTTGAGAATGAATTTTGAAAAATAGGTGGAGGGACGATCAAAAATCAGGAAAATTCGTAGAAGGAGGGGCTTGATGGATAGAACTCCAAGTAAAATTGGGAGCCCTCGTAAAAATCAAAAGGTGGATCGAAGATGCAAAACTCAGGAAAAGTGGAAAATCAGATTTGAAGCTGGCAGAACTGAACTTGGAACTTGAACGAAATTGGGAAATTGTCAAATCGAAGATTCATGACCCACCAATTTTTTTAGGACGTGGGGAACACCTCTGGAACATCCTCTCAAAATCAAAGTCGATCTGAGCTCGTGGCTGGTGGCAGCAATTCGTGAAAGCTGCTGTGGTCGGATGAAAACAGAACTCCGACGATCCCGATGGCGGTGAGGTGGCGGCTCGTGGCGGCGGTGATGATGACCGGAACCGATAGGGGAGGAGTCACACCTCCAGAGGGCAGCCTTCACAGCTGCAAGGGGGAGAGGGAGGAGAGAGGAGGGGGGCGCACCAGGCTGCTCCAAGAATTTCTTTGATTCAAATGACATTAATTTCATCAAAAATAGAAATTACAAGCTTATATAGGTCACTTATCTAATCAATCCTCAACCGTTGGATCTAGGGATGGGAGATGGAGGGCTGGGATTGCATGTGACCATCCACAAAAAAAATAAATTAAAAAAATAAAGGGGGGGGGGCGGCCTATTGACTAGAATGGCAAGGGGGGACATGGTAGGTGGGGATGGGTTGGAATTGTTGACCTTCTTGGTCCAATGTCCCCCATTTGGCCCACCCTTCTAGAAGCCACCATTTGAATGGTTGACTGACCCCAGATGGGGCCCAAGGACTGAGGTGGATCAATGGGAGGGGGCCTGGGGGTCCCGTGGGGCCCAGGGGTCCTATTTTATAAATAAGCCCCTCTTACAATCAAAATTACATACCGAATAAAATGAAGTAAACACACATTAAACATAAATAAAGTCTAACTAAATATGATAAATGCCAGGACTCAAGGGGGAGTCTCCAGGCTGTCTCCGAGCCAGATGGATGCTGAGGTGGCTCTAGTCGTGCTCCGTGTGCGGTACCGGTGGCTCGGCGTGTCCCGCCGCTCAACTGCTCGGGTGTCCGCACCAACATGCGACAAAGGCGTTGGCTCGAGTATCTCAAGGATTTCAACTTCACTATACAATATCATCCCGGTAAGGGTGATTCCATAGCAGATGCCCTTAGTCGGAAGCCGAGAGCCCTAGTAACCAACTGTATGGTTCAAGAATGGAAGCTGCTGGAGAAATTCTCTGAACTCAATATAAGCATGGATGAGGATGGAGGGTGCATTACTCTATCTCATATAAGTGTGCATCCGGATTTGCTAGCTGAAATCAAGAGGTTGCAAGAAGAAGATCCTACCATAGTAGAAAGAAAAGAGAAGCTGGACGAGAAATCTGATTTGAAGTTAACACTCGATGGCAGATTATTATACCATGAACGGACATGTGTACCAGACAATCCTGAGCTGAAAAAGAGGATTCTTGAAGAAGCTCACCAATCGAGGTATACAATCCACCCTGGAGCCACTAAGATGTACCAAGACATAAAAAAAGAACCTTTTGGTGGCCCAACATGAAAAGGGAGATAGAAAACTTCGTGTCTAGTTGCTTGACATGCCAACAGGTGAAGGCGGAACATCAGAAACCCGCTGGAAGACAGCATCCACTAGATATCCCCAAGTGGAAATGGGAAGACATCGGTATGGACTTTATCATGGGTTTGCCCAAGTCTAGGGGCGGATATGATGGAATTTGGGTAATCATCCATCGGCTCATTTCTTGCCTATTAAGAGTCAATGGTCGGTTGATATTCTTGCTGCCTTATATATCAAGGAGGTTACTAGATTACATGGAATTCCTGTGTCTATAGTATCTGATCGAGAGCCGTGCTTTACTTCTCATTTTTGGAAGTGTCTACAACACTCTCTGGGAACGAAACTCCACTTTAGCACTGCTTTTCATCCCCAGACAGATGGTCAGACTGAAAGGACAAATCAGATTGTTGAAGATATGTTAAGGGCATGTTTTATAGATTTCGGCGGAAGCTGGCATGACCACTTATGTAATGCCCTGGATCCTTAATGGATTCTTATTATGTCTTTATTTATTTCTTCTTCACCCTCTCTCCTCCCTCATTTCTCTCATCTGTTTCTCTCTCTCGTCTTACGACCGTTCGACGCGGGGCGTGCCACCTTGGAGAGCTGGCCGAGGCGGGGACGCGATGGAGTGATCAGGACGTGGGATGGAGCGACGGTTTGAGCGTGGTGTGACGCGATCCCTCGGTGGATTCCGAGATCGGCGCGGTTCGTGTTTTGGCATTTTCGGTGCGGATTAGTCGCTTTGGCGCATGGTTTCTTCGGTGGAGGTAGGGAGATGGATCACCTACTTCTCCTGCACGTTTTCCCTACAGTTTCACGTTGTTCGGTGCTAGAACGGGTGAGTTTGGGCTTGTTTAGGTAAAATCATGGTTTTGAGAGTTCGCTAGGTTCGCCGAAAAATGGCGACGTTTTTTAGATTAGTTAGTGTCAATGGACTCCCTGGAACGTCCGTGTTCTATAGTCACTGATTTCGTGTCGATTGGCGGTCATTCGGGACCGTTAGGAGCCCAGGAAGTCCGGTGATTCCATTTGGGTCGATTTGAAGAAATCGCCCGTTTCTCGCTGTTTCTTAGCCGATTCGACTCCCGTTGGAGTCTAAGTGCTGTATATCGTCGTTATGGATGTATCCCTTTCGTTTCGGAACGAACGGGACATGGAAAGGCCACGATCGGGCCGATCATGTGGTTTGCTCGCCGTGACGCCTACGCGGTTTAACATTAACCGCGTTGGGCTTAGGGCGGCTTGTTTTGGACCGTTTAGAGTGAGTCGGTGGGCATCTGTGCGGTCACGTGACAGACCGCCCAGTGGATGGTGCTGCCAGGTGTGAGCCGCCCAGTCCACTTGAGCGGTTGGTTCCCAGCCGTTCTGTTTTTCCCGTGGTGTTGAGTGGCCAGGTCTTGACCGCTTAGCATGGTTGACCTTGGGTCAACGTTTTAAGGCGGTTCACGGGGCGGTTCTCCCTTAGCCGTCCTGTGCATTGAGCGGTTTGTCCCTAGACCGTTCTGACCATCATCTGACCGAGTACTATAGTAGGTCGGTTGGCTTGAGCGGCTTTCCCTTAACCGCTCTATGCCTTGGGGCGGTCCAGCCCTAACCGTCCAGTCTTTCAGTACCTTGAGGTCTGTCCCGTTGAGCGGTTTCGTTTAAACCGTTCTGTTTGATTGAGCGGCCCTGTCCGGACCGTTCAGCTCATTGAGCGGCCCCTTTGTGACCGCCCCATGAGTTGAGTCTGTGGTTGTATCTTCTGGCCGTGATGGCCTGATCTGTGTCCATCTGTCTGTGTGTGTGTCATAGGACAGTTAGCTAGTCCGTGTCGCGTGTCTTCTATAGACTGCTGGGTGGTTTGTCTGGCAGGTCAACTAGAGTTGACTAATCCTAGTGGTCATATTTTTGATCGCTACAGTCGTCTCGTGGACCTACCCACGACTACCGGTATCCTTGTCTCTGTGTGCGTTGCGGCTACTTCCTTGACTGCTTGGTTCGCCTGGCGGCAGGATAAGGAGTCGTTTATGCCCAGAGGGTTGTTCTTCATCGTTTCAATTTTCGTATGTCTTGGCTTGACCTTGTGGTCTGCCTATTGTCCTGTGGATGTCTCCTGACGTCCTATGAGGGCTAAGACTACGTTATGAGGTAGCCATGAGTTTTCTTGCTTGGAGTAGGATTCTCTTTCCTACTATTGAATCGTCATTGTCCGGCTCCGGTCAACCCGGGGTGACCCAGTGGTTGATAGGTGACCTTGTATGTCTCGGCAGATCTGTCCAGTTCGAGACATGGTTCTGGGTGCCTCGAGGTATCATCTTACCTCGATTTGCGTGTCCAGATGTACTGAGGGTCTCATTGATCCCTCAGGTCTCCGTGTGTCATTTTCTACGGTTGTTTCCTCTAGCTTAGGATTAGACCGATTGACGGCGTGTCTCTGCCGTTGTACAACGATCTTGACTCCGAGTTATGAGACTCAAGGATCGTTGTGTTAGTAGGTCTAGTCGCCTTGTCTGAGTCTGTTGGCAGTTGTCTTGCTGCCTTGGTGCTTCGTAGTACGTGTGACAGTGCTTCCTTGCATGTCTGTACTACATCACTCTTGTTTCAGAGTCTCGGTGTCTAGTGAGCCTCCACTAGTCGTAGCCTTATGACACGTTACGACATGTCGACCCACCTAGGAGTTGGTGGCGAAGGTAGTTCCCGATATATGGTTTGTAAGCTAGTTTCCGTGGGCCCCCGCTGTACAGTGCCGTCCTGCTGGGTGCGGAAAACTAGCTAGAGGCCTGACTCTCCAGCAAGAGTCGGTGTGTGCACACGTGGTCAGGGGCGTTGGACTGACTCCGACGGGCGTTACCTTGTCTAGTCACTCGCTACTGTAGTTCTTGTTCTGGTTCTGAGCATGTCTTAGTCTCTGTCGTGTTTCAGGCGACAGCGCAGACGAGACACTTGTAGGCGCAGCATAAGACGTTAGTGGACGCAGCTGGCTGTTCTTCTAGTAAGGAGGTGCTTCCGTTACGTGACACGTGACTCTCGTGTTTCTCGCACGTCGTGACCTTTCCAGGTTAGCCCTCTCGTGGTCTTGCCCGAGGTCATTGTTGTGTCGTGTGCACGATGTTCTAGTCGTGTGTGTGTGGTCTTGTCTAGAAGAGCGTGGATGGCAATCGAATCATGTATGCTTTAGAGCGTCGGTGTCTGTCCAGGTTCTTCCTAGGCTTTTTGCCCATCTTTGTAGGCCCGACAGATCGGTAACTCTGACCTTGTTAGATCAGAGTTCGCCTTCCTGTTGCTGCCTGGAGTAGTTTGGGGAGCCGAGGTTAGTCCGGCAGCCGCGCTTGTTCGGTACGGCTTTTCCCTTTTCTTTGAGCTGTTTCTACTCCTTCGTTCCGGTTTTCTTTTACAACTTTCTAGTGGTAGTTTTCCTACTTTACTACTACTGCTGTTTTAGCTGTTATTCCATGTTAATGCGTTGTTTTTCAGTGGGGATCCGCGTGACCCCTACTGGGCCAGTGACACGAGCCCCACCCCTACTTTTCAGGTGGGTGACGTCGTTCTGCTTCTGCGATGCTTATTGTTCCAGGATGTATAGGTAAGCTGAGACTAGCATTTTCTTTGTGCCTTGTGCTGAAGCTCGTACTCTCCTTTGTTTGCACTTAGGCTATTTGTAATTGGTTGCTCGTAGGATCAGTACTCGTGGCGTGTTATGTTACGATTTTTATGAGTTGCAATGGCGCTGTGTGTGCGCTGAGATGTGGATACCGAGATATTCCCTGTTGCCTGTGTACGTTGTTTGAGTGCGTAGCGGAAGCGTGTGGGCTGGTCACCCATAGGTCGAGAATCGTTGTTGTGAGATTCTGGACAGTCGAGAATTTCGTTCTTCTCGACATAACTTCATCTTGGCTTCCTGTGTCTTGATGTTGCCTGTTGCCGTGCTGTTGCTGGAATCATTCTGGTGTTGGCATTGGCATTTGTGAGCATTGGGGAATCTGTCGGCATTCCTGCTGATTGAGTACCCTCTACTCCGTATTCTCTTTTCTTGGGTATTGTCTTCTCGAGGCGTGCTCATGGTCCTTGAGATGCGTTCCCTGAGATTATTTTTCTTGTTGTTGTGGGTCTGTTCTAGGTGAGCTGCTCGATGCATGACTAGTTCCTTGTAGTCGTGTGTTCAGCTGTCGTTGTACCTTGATGTGACCCAGCTTGCGGTTGTGTTCCGTGGTTCTGTGTTCAGTACGGAGCCGGGATCCTGCAAGTGTTGTTGCTGCCGTTGTTGTCATTTTAGCGTTGTTTCTCTATGATTTTGTCTGTCTGTTTTGGCACTACGTGGACCACGTCTTGTTAGTTAGCTTTGCTATACTCTCTTCTCCTGGTAGAGTTAGCATGCGACTCGATTAGATATAATGTCTAAATGAGGGCTGACTTGATTGTGCTTGTGGTCCAGTGCTGTCGTTGGCGTCCTGTGTGCCAGGTGTTCCCTGTTGCCTTTGGCACTGGAGCTGATGTTATTGTCGAGCTGTCAGCCGAGAGGACTGTCTCCTTGTTTAAGCTGATACTCGCCGTGTCTGTCGTTTCGTTTTCCCGATATCTGTTTTCGTGGCATGTGTCGTGTCTCCTTCCCTGTGAGACGTAAGCGACGTTGCCCTATTTCGGAGGTGTTGGACTTGTGTTCACTTGGGTGCCGTGCTCGATCCAGAGCGTGTGCCGATGATTATGGTCTGACTATGTTCCTCTGAACTGTGTTCTCTCAAGATTCATGTCGTTTCAAGTTGTGTCGTGGGGTTGTTCTTCCCTGCTTCTCCTTTGTTAGTCCTTAAATTTCGAGGATGAAATTTCTTGAAGGAGGGGAGGATGTAATGCCCTGGATCCTTATTGGATTCTTATTATGTCTTTATTTATTTCTTCTTCACCCTCTCTCCTCTCTCATTTCTCTCATCTCTTTCTCTCTCTCGTCTCAGGACCGTTCGACGCGGGGCGTGCGACGGTGGAGAGTTGGCCGAGGTGGGGACGCGATGGAGTGATCGGGACGCGGGATGGAGCGACGGTTTGAGCGTGGCGTGGCGTGATCCCTCGGTGGATTCTGAGATCGGCGTGGTTCGTGTTTTGGCATTTTCGACGCGGATTAGTCGCTTCGGTGCATGGTTTCTTCGGTGGAGGTAGTGAGATGGATCACCTACTTCTCCTGCACGTTTTCCCTGCAGTTTCATGTTGTTCGATGCTAGAACGGGCGAGTTTGGGCTCATTTAGGTAAAACTGTGGTTTTGGGAGTTCGCTGGGTTCGCCGAAAAATGACGACGGTTTTTAGATCAGTTAGTGTCAATGGACTCCCTGGAACGTCCGCGTTCTATAGTCACTGATTTCGTGTCGATTGGCGGTCATTCGGGACCGTTAGGAGCCCAGGAAGTCCGGTGATTCCATTTGGGTCGATTTGAAGAAATCGCCCGTTTCTCGCTGTTTCTTGGCCGATTCGACTCCCGTTGGAGTCTAAGTGTTGTATATCATCGTTATGGATGTATCCCCTTCATTTCGGAACGAACGGGGCGTGGAAAGGCCACGATCGGGACGATCCTGTGGTTTGCTCACCGTGACGCCTACGCGGTTTAACATTAACCGCGTTGGGCTTAGGGCGGCTGGTTTTGGACCGTTTAGAGTGAGTCGGTGGGCGTCTACGCGGTCGCGTGACAGACCGCCCAGTGGATGGCACTGCCAGGTGTAAGCTGCCGAGTCCACTTGAGCGTTGGTTCCCAGCCGTTCTATTTTTCCCGTGGTGTTGAGCGGCCAGGTCTTGACCGCTTAGCACGGTTGACCTTGGGTCAACGTTTTAAGGCGGTTCATGGGGCGGTTCTCCCTTAGCCGTCTTGTGCGTTGAGCGGTCTGTCCCTAGACCGTTCTGACCGTCGTCTGACCGAGTACTGTAGTAGGTCGGTTGGCTTGAGCGGCTTTCCCTTAACCGCTCTATGCCTTGGGGCGATCCAACCCTAACCGTCCAGTCTTTCAGTGCCTTTAGGTCTGTCCCGTTGAGCAGGTTCCGTTTAAACCGTTCTGTTCGATTGAGCGGTCCTGTCCAGACTGTTCAACTCATTGAGCGGCCCCTTTGTGACTACCCAATGGGTTGAGTCCGTGGTTGTATCTTCTGGCCGTGATGGCCTAATCTGTGTCCGTCTGTGTGTGTGTGTGTCATCGGACGGTTAGCTAGTCCGTGTCGCGTGTCTTCTATAGATTGCTGGGTGGTTTGTCCGACAGGTCAGCTAGAGTTGACTGATCCTAGTGGTCATATCCTTGATCGCTATAGTCGTCTCGTGGCCCTACCCACGACAGCCGGTATCCTTGTCTCTATGTGCGTTGTGGCTACTTCCTTGGCTGCTTGGTTCGCCTGGCGGCTGGATAAGGAGTCGTTTATGCCCAGAGGGTTGTTCTTCATCGTTTCGATTTTCATATGTCTTGGCTTGACCTTGTGGTCTGCCTGTTGTCCTGTGGATGTCTTCTGATGTCCTATAAGGGCTAAGACTATGTTATGAGGTAGCCATGAGTTTTCTTTCTTGGAGTAGGATTCTCTTTCCTACTGTTGAATCGTCATTGCCTGGTTCCGGTCAACCCGGGGTGACACAGTGGTTGAAAGGTGACCTTGTGTGTCTCGACAGATCTGTCCAGTTCGAGACATGGTTCTGGGTGCCTCGAGATATCGTCTTACCTCAGTTTACGTCTCCAGATGTACTGAGGGTCTCGTTGATCCCTCAGGTCTCTGTGTGTCATTTTCTACGGTTGTTTCCTCTAGCTTAGGATTAGACCGATTGACGGCGTGTCTCTGCCGTTGTACAACGATCTTGACTCCGAGTTGTGAGACTCAAGGATCGTTGTGTTAGTAGGTCTAGTCGCCTTGTCCTGAGTCTGTTGGCAGTTGTCTTGCTACCTTGGTGCTTCGTAGTACGTGCGATAGTGCTTCCTTGCCTGTCTGTACTACATCACTCTTGTTTCAGAGTCTCTGTGTCTAGTGAGCCTCCACTAGTCATAGCCTTACGACACGTTACGACATGTCGACCCACCTGGGAGTTGGTGACGAAGGCAGTTCCCGATATACGATTTGTAAGCTAGTTTCCGTGGGCCCCTGCTGTACAGTTTCGTCCTGCTGGGTGGGGAAAACTAGCTAGAGGCCTGGCTCTCTAGCAAGAGTCGGTGTGTGCACACGTGGTCCGGGGCGTTGGACTGACGCCGACGGGTGTTACCCTGTCTAGTCACTCGCTACTGTAGTTCCTGTTCTGGTTCTGAGCGTGTCTTAGTCTCTATCGTGTTTCAGGCGACAGCGCAGATGAGACACTTGTAGGCGCAGCATAAGACGTCAGTGGACGCAGCTGGCTGTTCTTCTGGTGAGGAGGTGCTTCCGTCACATGACACGTGACTCTCGTGTTTCTCGCACATCGTGACCTTTCCAGGTTAGCCCTCTCATGGTTTGCCTGAGGTTAGTGTTGTGTCGTGTGCACGATGTTCTAGTCGTGTGTGTGTGGTCGTGTCTAGAAGAGCGTGCATGGCAATCGAGTCATGTATGCTTTAGAGCGTCGGTGTTTGTTTAGGTTCTTCCTAGGCTTTTTGCCCGTCTTTGTAGGCCCGACAGATCGGTAACTCCTGACCTTGTCAGATCAGAGTTCACCTTCCTGTTGCTGCCTGGAGTAGTTTGGGGAGCCGAGGTTAGTCCGGCAGTCGCGCTTGTTCGGTACGGCTTTTCCCTTTTCTTTGAGCTGTTTCTACTCCTTCCGTTCTGGTTTTCTTTTACAGCTTTCTAGTGGTAGTTTTCCTACTTTACTACTACTGCTGCTTTAGTTGTTGTTCCATGTTACTACGTTATTTTTCAGTGGGGATCTGCGTGACCCCTACTGGGCCAGTGACACGAGGCTCACCGCTGCTTTTCAAGTGGGTGCCGTTGTTCTGCTTCCGCGATGCCTGGTGTGGTGTGTCTGTAGCTGCCAGCGGTACCTGTGTCGGGCTTCCCCCGACCTCAGTGTACGTCCTTCCTTTCTGTTGACTATACTGCTTGTCTTTCCTTTGGACTGGACTATGGTATAATTGTTAAATTAAAATTGTTAATTAAAAAGTAATTTTATTTCTGCTACTTTAGCAAACTGATCTAATGAAATTTAATTGCTTATTGTTATATCTCTGTGGCTTCAATGTACTCTACACATGCCTTTTATCCCTTCGGAACTTTACCGCTCTTGGGAGGCCTCGCGGGTTCCAAGTGGTATCGGGTCTACTCGGTAGTTCAATCGGGTATATCTGGTATTCGGGATCCGGGTCATCACAACTTACCTCTAGCCGAATTTGCCTACAATAACAGCTACCAAGCCAGTATCCAGATGACACCTTTCGAGGCACTTTATGGAAGGAGTTGTCGATCTCCAATATGCTGGGATGAAGTCGGTGAAAGATAACTTCTTGGCCCAGATATGGTTAGAGATTCAATTGAAAAGATACACCTTATCAGAGAGAGACTCAAGGTAGCTCAGTGCAGGCAAAAATCTTATGCTGATAACGGAAGGAGAGATTTGGAATTTCAAGTGGGTGACCATGTATTTCTCAAGGTATCTCCCGGCAGAGGTATTAGAAGATTCGGTGATAAGGCAAGCTTACACCAAGGTTTATCGGTCCATTTGAAGTATTGGAAAGAGTGGGCTAGGTGGCCTACCGTATTGCTTTACCTCCTCAACTCTCGGAAGTGCACAATGTATTTCATATATCTATGCTGAAGAAGTATGTGCACGACCCTTCTCACGTCATCGACCATGCTGATTTGGTGATTTAAAGAGATCTTACTTATGAGCAAAGGCCGATGCGGATCCTCGACCGTGAAGTCCGAGTTCTAAGGAGCAAGACGATCCCTATGGTGAAAATCCAATGGAATAGATGCTCGGAGCAAGAAGCAACTTGGGAGACCGAGGAATCTATGAAAGGAAGATACCTAGAACTATTTTAGACTGTAATTAACCTATATTTTCGACAATACCCTTATACAATTGAATTTGGAGACCAAATTCTTTTAAGTAGGGGAGGGTGTAACACTCGAGAATTTTAAAATAGAATTATACGAATTTAAAACAAATTATATATATATATTTAACTATTGAACTCATATTCTAATTCTATTTGATTAACCATTTAAACCATTTTTTTAGATCGTCAACATGTAGGTAAGATAATGTGATGGAGACATCACCTCCCATGCCCACGTTCACAGCTCGTCTCCTCGCCCCGGTTGCATCCGGCATGATCTAGTTATTTAATTTTGAGTCCTATGAAATTTTTATTTGAGTCATTTGATGTATTTTCCCTTTTATTTGAGTCATGTTCCTAGGTCTTGTGTTTATTTCCCTAAGTTTGAGTGTCATTAGGTTGTCTAGTTAGCTATTGGGCCCAATTCATTGGGCTTGGCCCAAGGGCTCCCCCCTACCCCCTCGGTTATTTGTCATTGAGTCAATTGTCAGGGTCTTATTGTAAAATGTGGGTTGCCTATATATAGGGCCCCATTCCCCCCATTTCAAGGTAATGAATCAATGAATGAAAAACTTGCCATTTTGAGAGTTCAAACTTCTTATCTAGTGGAGAGATTCCATTATTTGGGTGAGAGACCCTAGGGGAGAGATTCCCCACCCATCCCTCTCTTAATTTCTCTCTTTCACTCCCCTTTCTCTCTCCTCCACACCCAATTTCGAAAATTTTCTCTCTCCTCCCCTCCCAACCACCTCCACCCTCCCACCTACCTCTATTAACTCCTCTACAACTTCCCACAAGCCATCATTACTTCCCCCTAGTCCCAATAGACCCTTAACCAATCCACACCCCACCGTCCAACCCCCAACTACCCATCCCCTTCCCCAAGTAGCCCTCCACTTTCCCAAGGCACCTCTTCCCATCCCCAAGACCACCATTGATCACCCCACATTAAAGGAAATTCAAACTCACATTCCCTCCACCCACTTGTGCCCCCCTCACCTTCCCCCTTCTCCCTCCAAGCCCAAATTCATAGCTCCTCCTCCCACCACCTGTTAGACCCCCTTCCAGACCTTATTCTTCCCCTCCCACACCTTGGAACACCCCCTCCTAGACCCCCTCACAGCCAGGGTTCTCCCCACACTCATCCACCTCCATTTCCCCTCACATATACCCCATTTCCCCCCATCATCTTCAACCTCCAGTTTTCAGTTCGCAGGCAGCAGAAGAGTAGCAGTTTGCAGAGGCTACCCCGACCACATCCCAGTGAATCTGAAGGCCCAAGAGGTATCCACGGAAGTGTCTACCAGTCTTCTTCGTAACGGCGGTAGTTTCATCTCCATCCAAGCTCCGTGCTGCCCGGGAGATCCATTCTCCCACAACTACACAGAGCTACCCCTGCTGAGCACCTGAACCAGAAATCAAGAAGCGGAATTTCGATCGACGTCCGTGGGCTAGAGTTATCAATTTTCTCCCTCGGGTACGATGTTCTGCTTCCCACAGTCTGCACCGACCTATCACCATTGTTCAGAGTCCACTGGTCTTCTCCGGCATCGTTTGGCTTCCCCGCTAATTCTGCTACGAAGAGGACTCGTCCACGGTTCCAACAACTTCGGCGGTTCTTGATTCTGAGTCCGAAAGATGTCGGGGCATCCTCTTCTTCCTGCTGTTGGAAACCTGAAGCTGTCAGTCCGAGAATCTGCCACCCTGTTCGAGCCTCCACCTAGACCAGCATTGGTGCCAGAAGAAATCAAAAAAATTCTGAAGTCATCCTGATCCAGTTACGAAGATTTTCCCACTGGTCCCGTCATCAGCAAAAATCATGAGAGGTCACAGAGGTGCGATCTTCGACTGCTGGTCCCTGATTCCAGAACGTGGACAGATTCGGCATTGGCTTCCTTTCATCACTTCTAGCTCGAATTTCCCTCCCCGCTTGGCCGGCTGAAGGCCCCTCCCTGTGAGGAGGTAGTGTTTGGATGTAATGATCGTCTTCCCTTCCCCACGATTCCCCCCCTTGCATGGGGTGTAGTGTTTTAACAATTTGAGCAGGTCAAGCTACCCCGGCGCGGCGTGTGGGGAACCCACGCTTCCCCGCTCGCCCACGTCTCCGAACGGGACCGGTTTCTTTAAACCGGTCGAGCAAGTGCTCCACTCCTAGCTCCATTTAGTGCTTTTTCTCCCTAATATTAGTTCATAAACTCCGCTGGCTTTGAGAAGTGAGAGTCCGATCTTTAAGCACCATCGCTTTAAGAGATCACCGTGGGGTGAGGAGTGTAACCCGTGCCCTTGGCACTTCATCGGCTCCCTTGAATTGGGCAGCCATACCCTTGGGGAAATAAACCTTGGCCTTGCTGGCCCTCTACCAGCAAGGGCCTAACCCACACAACCTCCACTTGGCATTTCCAAGTTACCCCGGGTCTTGGGTGAGTGACGGGTGAGCGGCCGCCATTATCGGTCCGTCTTGATTGCCAAATGTGCTTGCTTGTTAAGTCCTAGGTTGTGTCACATCAATTGGTATCAGAGTAAGTCATTGACTTGTCTCTACAAGTCAAGTCCTAGGGCATGCTTGTATTCTTGTCCGAACCGTGCATTGTCAAACCCATCATTGTTAACGTTGAGTCTTGGGTCACATGGCCCCTCTCCCAATCATATCCCATGCATGCTTACCTAATGGAGAGCCCGTAGAAATTGATTTCATTGACCTAGAATCTGAAAATTGGGTTCCCCCGATATCATTACCTCTCTTTGTAGGACCGGACAAATTGTGCACAATGGAGACCAAGTATTTATTTAATTCCATAAATGGTTCGGGAAGACTAAGTATTTGGATGGGGCTTGGTGTCAAAAGGGAACATTGGCGGGTCCATGTATAATCCTAGGTAAGAAATGGTTAGATGAAAGGAATGCCGACATCGACCCAACACGTCGGACTTGCTTAGTGCATCCGCCACACCTTTCGGGAACCTTTAAATTCAACAACCTTGTATTCTCCCACCCGCGGGAATCCCGCCCTTGTTCACCACCCCGGGTGCACCATACTCCGGCCATCATCACCCCACCATCAAAGAACCTTTTCACTCCATTAGCTTTGGAAGAAGTAGTCCACCCACTTTACCACATGAAGACAAATACCTCTTGGGAACCTATCCCCTCCATGGAGAGCACCCATGTCCCAATTGAAGAGGAAGCCTCGCACGAGGATCTTCACCCTCCACCACCCCCTCTAGATAAGGTCGAATTCATCTTGGAAGAGTCCCTTATTAGTTGGCTAAAGAAGAGCCCAATAAGAGAGATCACGGCCCACGATTGCCTTCCCATAAAGAAAAACCTTCCCATAGTGCACATCTCCTCCTATCACACCATAATCCAAACATCCTACCAAGTGGAAACCTTAGAGGACCTTCTCAAGGTCTTAGCTTGGCAATATAAGTTGACCGGCTTGTTGACCCCCATGGCTCACCAATCTAGGAGCCTTGACCTCCTACACCTTTGTGTCGGGTCTATCACCTCGGTTTGCTCCATTGGTTGCTACACTAGCGACCTCCTTCTATTCCTCCCCACACCCGATGAGCCCGACCTTCTCCTCAATTTGGAGCTTCTTATATCGGGTGGAAAGTCAAGCCCTCCCCTCATGGCCGACCCACTCACAAAGAACTTCGGCCCAATTATCTCATTAGAGGAAGATGACCCACCACCACTTGAGGATCTTGAGGACATAGGGCCCCTCCCCCTCGATAACCCTTTTTATGATCCCTTTGATCCCTTCCAATGGGGGTCAAAGAAACCATGGGACCCAACCACCTTATCCACCACCCACCTTTCCCTATCCCAACCCACCATGTTTGACCTAATCCACCCCATCCTAGACCCGAGTTACACCTTGGGAGCCATGACCTTGGACCACATATCCCTAGGTAATAAGGTTGTGTCCCACCCCATGATGACCACCTTCTTAGATCCCTTCGATCCTTTTCAATGGGAGTTCAAAGGTTGTCCCACACCTATACACATGGAAGTCACTTTTGGGAAAAGTATGCATGTGTCTAGGCTTTCCACACCCCTTGGCATGAACACTATGTTGGGTCCATTCATTCATATCACCCACATGTCAAGTAGAAAGCATGAGTGGTCCAAATTCGGATGTAGTGGTCCACCTTCACTCATCATGAGTCGTAGGCATGATAGGAGTATTCATGGATGTCCGGGTCCCCCAGCATTTGTCACCCCCATGCATGACCGGATCACCTATGGATGGCCCGGTCCTCTCCATTCCATCAAAGTCTTCCTGGCGTCAAAGCATGATTGGTCTACTTTTGGTTGCCCAGGTCCACCCATCACCCCTAGAATGTCAACATTCACAAAATTGCATGAAAGCCTTTGCAAGCACATAAGCAAGGAAAATGAGATCTATAAGAGGCAGGCTGACTCCCTTTGGCGTCACCAAGAATTCCACGTGGGTGACTTTGTGATGGTGAGGAAGGAGAGGCTCTCCCCGGGAGTCATCTCCAAATTGAGGCTACGTGGGGCTGGTCCCTTCCAGGTCCTGAGGCGCATTGGCGCTAATGCCTGTGAGTTAGATCTCCCTGAGGAGTATGGAGTGAGTCCTACATTCAATGTAGCCGACCTAGTGCCATATAAGGGACCCACGGTGGTACCTAGTGAGGATATTGAGCCTATTTCCTCCGTTGAGAGAGCACCCATCCGTGAGGAGAGTCCACCAGCCAAGAGAGCCCAGCGTGAGCGCATTGAACGAATATTGGATGAACAGGCCACTACCACCAGGAGCAAGGTATACGAGCGCTATCTCGACAGGTGGATGGATCGGTCTCGTTCGGAAGACTTGAGGGCAGTACCACTTCTACACCCTCCAAGGAGGGAAGGACACTTACTCGACGGAGTCGAGTTCTCCGCACCCCGGGAGTATGATGGGGACATCACCTCCCATGCCCACGTTCACAGCTCGTCTCCTCACCCCGGCTGCATCCGGCATGGTCTAGTTATTTAATTTTGAGTCCTATGTAATTTTTATTTGAGTCATTTGATGTATTTTCCCTTTTATTTGAGTCATGTTCCTAGGTCTTGTGTTTATTTCCCTAAGTTTGAGTATCATTAGGTTGTCTAGTTAGCTATTGGGCCCAATTCATTGGGCTTGGTCCAAGGGCTCCCCCCTACCCCCTCGGTTATTTGTCATTGAGTCAATTGTCAGGGTCTTATTGTAAAATGTGGGTTGCCTATATATAGGGCCCCATTCCCCCCAATTTAAGGTAATGAATCAATGAATGAAAAACTTGCCATTTTGAGAGTTCAAACTTCTTATCTAGTGAGAGATTCCATTATTTGGGTGAGAGACCCTAGGGGAGAGATTCCCCACCCATCCCTCTCTTAATTTCTCTCTTTCACTCCCCTTTCTCTCTCCTCCACACCCAATTTCAAAAATTTTCTCTCTCCTCCCCTCCCAACCACCTCCACCCTCCCACCTACCTCCATTAACTCCTCTACAACTTCCCACAAGCCATCATTACTTCCCCCTAGTCCCAATAGACCCTCAACCAATCCACACCCCACCCTCCAACCCCCAACTACCCATCCCCTTCCCCAAGCAGCCCTCCACCTTCCCAAGGCACCTCTTCCCATCCCCAAGACCACCATTGATCACCCCACATTAAAGGAAATTCAAACTCACATTCCCTCCACCCACTTGTGCCCCCCTCACCTTCCCCCTTCTCCCTCCAAGCCCAAATTCGTAGCTCCTCCTCCCACCACCTGTTAGACCCCCTTCCAGACCCTATTCTTCCCCTCCCACACATTGGAACACCCCCTCCTAGACCCCCTCACAGCCAGGGTTCTCCCCACACTCATCCACCTCCATTTCCCCTCTCATATACCCCATTTCCCCCCATCATCTTCAAGCTCCAGTTTTCAGTTCGCAGGTAGCAGAAGAGTAGCAGTTTGCAGAGGCAACCCCGACCTCATCCCAGCGAATCTGAAGGCCCAAGAGGTGTCCACGAAAGCGTCTACCAGTCTTCTTCGTAACGGCGGTAGTTTCATCTCCACCCGAGCTCCGTGCTGCCCGGGAGATCCGTTCTCCCACAACTACGCAGAGCTGCCCCTGCTGAGCACCTGAACTGGAAATCAAGAAGCGGAACTTCGATCGACGTCCGTGGGCTAGAGTTATCAATTTTCTCCCTCAGGTACACGGTTCTGCTTCCCATAGTCTACACCGACCTGTCACCATTGTTCAGAGTCCACTGGTCTTCTCCGGCATCATTTGGCTTCCCTGCCAGTTTTGCTGCGAAGAGGACTCGTCCACGGTTCCAACAACTCTGGCGGTTCTTGATTCTGAGTTCGGGAGCTATCGGGGCATCCTCTTCTTCCTGCTGTTGGAAACCTGAAGCTGTCAGTCCGAGAATCTGCCACCCTGTTCGAGCCTCCACCCAGACCAGCATCGGCGCCAGAAGAAATCAAAAAAATTCTGAAGTCATCCTGATCCAGTTACGAAGATTTCCCCACTGGTCCTGTCATCAGCAAAAATCAGGAGAGGTCACAGAGGTGCGATCTTCGACTGCTGGTCCCTGATTCCAGAACGTGGACAGATTCGACATCGGCTTCCTTTCATCACTTCTAGCTCGAATTTCCCTCCCCGCTTGGCCGGCTGAAGGCCCCTCCCTGTGATGAGGTAGTGTTTTGATGTAATCATCGTCTTCCCTTCCCCACGATTCCCCCCCTTGCATGGGGTGTAGTGTTGTAACAATTTGAGCAGGTCAAGCTACCCCAGCGCGGCGTGTGGGGAACCCACGCTTCCCCGCTCGCCCACGTCTCCGAACGGGACCAGTTTCTTCAAACCGGTCGAGTAAGTGCTCCACTCCTAGCTCCATTTAGTGCTTGTTCTCCCTAATATTAGTTCATAAACTCCGCTGGCTTTGAGAAGTGAGAGTCCGATCTTTAAGCACCATCGCTTTAAGAGATCACCGTGGGGTGAGGAGTGTAACCCGTGCCCTTGGCACTTCATCGGCTCCCTTGAATTGGCAGCCATACCCTTGGGGAAACAAACCTTGGCCTTGCTGGCCCTCTACCAGCAAGGGCCCAGCCCACACAACCTCCACTTGGCATTTCCAAGTTACCCCGGGTCTTGGGTGAGTGACGGGTGAGCGGCCGCCATTATCGGTCCGTCTTGATTGCCAAATGTGCTTGCTTGTTAAGTCCTAGGTTGTGTCACATCATAATGTGTAAAAAGTGGCATACAAATCCGTATAAATGCTTCCCCCACCCCCCAACTCTGCTCCTCTTTATTCCTTCTACAAACATCTCGTACAGTAATGCACACAGCAAACAGACCCTAGAGTCTCCGGAGATCCAACCCCACCCAGGGGAACGCCACCGGCGCCTCCCGGAGAGAGCAGATCCTCTCCCATCCACAAAATGTCGGATAAAAGGAGGGAGGGAATCCTTCAACAAGAACACCCATATAGACAGAACACTCGTACACCAGCAGATCGCAGCGAGAGAGGTGGCAGGGAGCGAGGAAACCTTCATCGGCAGGGGCCGATCACTGGCGGAGAGAACCGAACACAAGCGCGGCGAAGGTGACGGCCACGGCGGCGAGCAGTGGGGAGAGAGAGCCCACCCCCGAGGCCGGGCTGGGGGCGGGGGCGTCAGCTGCGGAGGCTACGCCGGCGAGGGAGAGGAAGGCGACGAAGACCGCCATCAGGGCGAGCGCGAGGGCCCCCGAGCCACGGGTTGCCGTCATCTCCGCCTGTGGAGGGGGGATCCCAGGGTCGCCTACCATTTAAACCATTTAATTAATAATTCAAAAACCAATAGATACTTTAGAAGATGCCAAATTATATTTTAAGAAATACCAATTTATATTTTTACTCACTTAGGAAATTAATAATACATCTTATTACACTATTCTAAAGAAATAGGAAATATGTTATATAGATAGGGTTTTAAAGGATAAACATCAATTTTACAAGATACCCAATCATATTTTCAAAATTTAGAAAATTTCATATTTCAACTTTTACATTATATCATTGTTTTGATGAAATAAGGGTATATAGATGAAGTGTTAATGGATAAACATAATTTAGGAAGTGAGAAATGGTATATAGATAATTTTAGTTAAGTGTAGGGTGAATACAAAAATCTCCGTTCAAAATAACGACCGTTGTTAAGTCGTTACTTATGAAATAACGACATGTAAGATGTCGTTATTCAAGGAAAGTAAATACACAGTGTTTAAAAGGAGATATATACAATTTCGATCCTTAGAGGGTGATAGGGAAATGCTCCAAAAGAAATAACAACCAATGCATGGTCGTTATTCTTAAAACGTGAATAGTGACATGAATAGTGCCACTTTTTATTTAAAAAGAATTTTTAAAAAAAAATTATATGTAAAAATAGAGAAAAATGTAAGGATCTCACCCATGAAATTTCACGAACTAACTCCATCAAATTTTAAAGATAAAAATCATTGAAGATAAGTGGGAAGTTTAATATAAAGAACTCAGACAAAGTCACGACTGGGTCATGGGCGCTATTTCTTAGAAGATGGCAGCCTCATAGGCGCCATTTCCCATCCGATAGTTTTTGCAAACATTTTATCACAACAGCCTGTATTAGTTGGCATCGCATTATAGGTGGCCATGGTGCCCTGTAAATGCGGATCTTGTCTACCTATCCTATATACCTACAACCCAAATCCTACAATATATCCCTCTGCTTCCCCTTCTATCCTATTAGTTCGAAGACTTGCTGCAGAGAACGTGGGAACATTCCCTGAAGCATTGCAGAGGAAGGAAGAAGCTATCTTTTCTTCTTCCTGTACCTAGTTATCATCCTAAGAGGTAGGTGATCTCGAGCTTTAACCAAACCATAGCTAATCTAGGTTATATTAGCATGTAAAAGTTGTGATTAGTCTCATCTCCATGCGGTATTTACTGGTTACACATCATGTTTTAGTAGGCTTTCTCAATTTTTAGCTAAACTAGCAAGCTAAGCCAGGGTAATTAGCATGTATTAGCTTCATACCTAGGGTAATTAGCATGTACTAGTTTCATATCCAGGGTAATTAGCATGTATTAGCTTCATATCCATGGTAATTAGCATGTATAAGCCTTAATTAGTATGTATTAGCCTCATACCCAGGATAATTAGCATGTATTAGCCTCATACCCAGGATAATTAGCATGTATTAGCCTTAATTAGCATGTATTAGCCTTAATCGAGGGTGTAGAGGGGGATTTCTACAGCCCATTCAAAGAGCAGCCGAACTAGGCCCATCAGGACCAAACAACGCTCGCCCAAGTGACAGCCCACAGGGCCCACTTGAGACAGAAAGCCCAATAAAAGATTCGCTCGAGGATACTACCTTCCTAGGTGGCCTCTAGGTTCGGAAGGCCCGAGTGTCGGTCAGGTCACAGGAAAGGTCCATGCCCTAGCCATCTCTCTGCCCAGGGGAACAAGGCGCATGTCGACCAATCCGACGCATCTTCGTCTGAGCTAAGCCTACCGCCCGGATAGGGCTGGCCTCTCTGAGCTAGGTACGGCCGACGATTACTTATCCATGCAGCCGTTAAGAGTCCTCTGTGGGCAGGAATTCATAAAGGTGAGGGACTCCAGCTCCCCAAGGTGATAACGCTCCCACGATAAGGCAATAAAAGCCCACGTCGAGGATGTAACCCCCACATGAAACCCCTCGACTTGCAGGACTCCAGAAGATGGCGTACTATTTAACACAGGGATACCCTCCGACGAAAGGTAAGGGCAATCACACGCTCAAAACTCCTGAGCAGGAACCACTTCACCCTTCTGGTGGAGTGGGATCTCGCGCAGAAGCTACTTCCTCCCTATATTGCTCGCACCATAGCTTTACTGACTTAAGCATCAGAGGGTTTTCCCAAGGGACTCATCCCTGGGCCCCCTGATCCGTTTCCCTTTCTTGCAGTTCACTATCCGGTGATCCACTGCCCGCTCAGGACCAGTGCGAGATCTTGCCTCTTCATCTGGCGCCGTTTGTGAGAAACGTACAAGAAGCCAGTATGGTGCGAAGGAGCTCAGGGAGGAGGTCCGCCCGCGACAGGGGAAAGGCCATGGTAGCGGCAAGGGATGGCCCCTCCCGGGCCTCACAGAACCCCCCCTCCAACGCCAGCGCCCCCGCCGATGAACCACCACCCCCTCCTGCAGCAGTAGGGCTACCGCTCAATGGTGGCGCCGAAGCCTTCCAGGCCCTCAACGCGAAACTGGATGTCCTCGTGGAACTCATGAGGACCCAGGAGGCTAGGGATGGAAGGTCCCGCACCCCGTCATGGAGCCCTCCCCGTGAGAATGCATCCCAGCACACCGCCGGAGGCCGCTTCACTCTCCGCGGCTAGTAGATCATCCGCAACAGGATTGGAGGACCCTCGCAGGCTCCGCCTCCGGAGCAAGAGGCTTCCTCTACACCAAGGCGGGGAAAACCTGGGGCGCGCCATCTGAACCCGGAGATCGATGTTCCCGGGGATCACCAGGACGCTCCTCCTAGCCTCACGGCACGACAACAGCCGGAGTTATCCCTCCGACTGCGAGATTTTGAAAGGCGTTTCGCAGAACAGGAGCGCGCCCTCCGCACCCTACAGAAGACCTCTTTCCCGGAGGATGAGGAGAAATCCCCGTTCTCCGAATACATCTTGAAGGCAGAGGTGTCTCCCAGAACCTCCATCCCGACCTTCAAGCTCTACGACGGCCAGGGCGACCCGGCCGATCATTACGACAGCTTCGACGCTTTGATGACCTTGCATGGAGCGTCGGACGCCATTAAGTGCCAAGCCTTCACAACCACCCTGGTCCAAGGTGCCCAGGCGTGGTTTCGGGCCCTCGCCCCCGGATCCATCCGAGACTTCAAGCAATTTGGGCGAGTCTTCAAAGAGAGTTTCGCCGGAAGTGCCCCCCCAAGGTCGGTAGCGGGTCTCCTGGCCCTCAAACTGGCGCAAGAGGAAAGACTCCAGGCTTATATTCACCGATTCAAGTTGGAAGCCCTGAGAATCCTACGCCTAGACGTGGCCTCAGCTATAACCGCAATGACTTGGGGCACCCAGGATGAGAATCTCCGCCGTGAGCTTGTCCTCCACCCTCCCTCGACCCTTACCGAGCTAGTGACTCTGGCATTGTGCCATGTCGAGTGCGAAGAAGTACTCAGCGCATGCCGAGATGCAACCCGCTCAGGTCGGGAGGGGGACAAGAAGCGAGCTTCCGAGCCAAGCTCAGGTTCGGGGAAAAGGCAGAACCGCGACAGGGAACGCAAGGAACCGTCACGGAAGTACGAGCGGTACACCCCACTAGCCGCGCCGGTCTACGAGATCTATGAAGGCATCAAGGACTCGGGCCTCCTCCGCCAACCCGAGCCAATGAGATCGAAGAATCGTAATCGCAACAAGCACTGCTTGTTCCACAACGATCACGGGCACCACACCGGCGATTGCCACCAGCTCCAGGATGATATTGAGCGCCTCATCCGTCAGGGACATCTAGCTCTGTTCATAGCCGAGCGTAAAGAAGACCGAGGCGCCCCAGAAGAGATCGACAATGCCCCCCGCGGGGTACACATCAATGTCATCTCCGGAGGAGCAGCATCAGGTGGCGACAGCAGCCGAGGAACGAAGCGTCATGCCGAGCGGGTGAGCTGAGCCATAGAGCCTCCCAAGGCCCCGCCGAGTGAGCCCCAGGTCATAGTCTTCTCCGACCGAGACCTGGAAGGGCTGAGCACCCCGCATGACGACGCCCTCGTGATTTCGGCTACGATAAACCATTGTAACGTAGATAGGATTCTAGTTGACAATGAGAGTGCCCCTGATGTACTGTCTTATGATTGTTTCCTTAAGATGGGGGAGGAACCATCCAAACTCCGCTCGATCCGAACCCCTCTCTGCGGGTTCAATGGCCTGGCCAGCTATCCCGAGGGAGCCCTAAGCCTGCCGGTTACCCTCGGCACCCCACCCAAAATTATTACGGTCATGGTGGACTTCATAGTGATTAAATGTATGATAGCATACAACGCCATCTTCGGTCGGGGAATCCTTAGCCGAATAAAAGTGGTGCCGTCTACCTATCACCATAAAATGAAGTTCCCTACCAAAAATGGGTTGGGGGAAGTCCGAGGTAACCAGGCCGCGGCCATAAGGTGCTACAATATCTCGGTAGAGGCCACAAGGCCGGACGGGAAGGATAAGGGCCCCCGGGGAGTCGAGGATAAATCCGCAACCACCGAACCTGGTGGCGAATTGCTGGTGATTTTCCTAAACGATGACCCGGCCCTAGGAGTAAAGATCAGAGCCGACCTACCGTCTGAGGTTCAACAACAATATAAAGAGTTCCTTTCTGAGTACATCCGAGTTTTTGCTTGGGCTGATGATCAACTCTCTGGGATACCAGAGGAGACTAGCCAACGTTGTCCTGGTACCAAAAGCTTCAGGCAAGTGGCGGATGTGCGTGGATTTCACCGACCTGAATAAGGCCACCCCTAAGGACTGTTATCCATTGCCGAGCATCGACCAATTGGTTGACTCAAGCTCGGGCAATGAGATACTCAGCTTCCTAGATGCCTATTCAGGTTACCACCAGATCAGAATGGATTCAGAAGATGTCGAGAAGACCGCCTTCATCACCGACTACGGCGTATACTGCTACACCCGGATGCCTTTCGGGTTGAAAAATGCCGGAGCCACGTACCAGAGGCTGGTCAACCACATGTTTGAAGGACAGCTAGGTCGGAACGTCGAGGCCTACATCGATGATATGCTCGTCAAGACCCCCAAGGCCGAGGACAACTTCACCGACCTCGCTGAGACCTTCGACACCCTCCTGAGGTACAACATGAAGCTCAATCCTGCCAAGTGTGCCTTCGGAGTGAGATCCGGGAAGTTCCTGGGTTTCCTAGTCACTCAGCGTGGGATCGAGGCCAACCCCGACAAAGTCCAGGCCATCCTGGACATGCGCCCGCCCACCTGCATCAAGGACGTCCAACGCCTAACTGGGCGTGTCGCCGCTCTCAGCCGGTTCCTGCCCCGTGCGGCCGAACGATGCTTGCCCTTCTTCAAGCTGTTGAGGGGGCCCAAATTGGCATCTGCTACGTTCGCATGGGATGAGGAATGCCAGAGAGCGTTCGCCGAGCTCAAGGAGCTCTTGGCCTCACCCCCAGTGTTCTCCAAGCCCGTTCCGGGTGAAGTCATGCTGCTCTATCTCTCGGCAACACCATCTACGATTAGCTCGGTCCTCGTCAGAAATGACTCGAGAGTCGAGAGGCCGGTCTACTACAACAGCAAGGTGCTCAACGAGGCTGAAAGAAGATACCCTGCAACTGAGAAACTCGTGCTAGCGTTGGTTACCTCCGCCAAGCGCCTCCGGCCCTATTTCCAGGGTCACCCCATCACCGTGCTAACCGGTAAACCATTGAAGAAGATCCTGGCCTACCCCGAAGCCTCGGGACGACTTGTCAAATGGGCCATTATGCTCGGGGCTACGATATATCCTATCGGCCGCGCTAAGCTGTGAAAGGCCAAGCGCTCGCCGACTTCATCGCCGAAAGCACCATCCCGACTGAAGAAAGTTCCCCGTCCGCGCCCGGGCCGACCTGGGAATTGTTCGTTGATGGATCCTACAACTCGGTCGGTAGTGGTGCCGGAATCCTCCTGAAGTCCCCCGAAGGAGCAAAACTGCAATACGCCTTGAAGTTCAGCTTTTAGGCATCCAACAACGCTTCCGAGTACGAGGCCCTTATCTCGGGAGCGCGCATGACCCGACGGTTAGGGGCTGAGCGAGTGAAAATCCATACTAACTCCCAGCTGGTCGCTAGCCAAGTCAACGGTGAGTACGAAGCTCGAGAGGCACCAATGATCAAATACCTCCAACTGGTCAGAGACCTGGCCTAACAGTTCGAGAGATTCGAGGTAGTCCGAATAGCTCAAGAGGAAAACTCCCGATAGGACACCTTCTCTCAGCTGGCCTCCTCTCTCGACCCCGAAGGTACCCGATGGGTCCTCCTTGAAGAGCTAGAGCGCCCGAGCATTGACTCGGAGCTCCTTAATGTTGACTCAGTCATTCTGAGAGACTGGCGCACCCCCTACCTGTCATGGCTCTGGGACTCTCAAGAGCCTTCCGACCCTCGAGAGGCCTGCAGATTGAAGTACCAAGCCCGACGCTATGTCGTTCTAGATGACACTCTCTACCGGAGATCTTTCTCTGGTCCCCTCCTGAAGTGCCTCGGCCCCGACGAAGCTAACCGAGCTATCCAAGATATTCATGAAGGCCTGTGCGGAGCGCACTCAGGAGGAAGGTCACTCATCCAGATCCTGCTACGGCAGGGTTACTGGTGGCCCACTCTGCAGTGCGACTGCATGGCCTACGTGCAACAGTGCGACCGATGCCAGCGATTCGACCACTTAGTCCATCAGCCGACTACGGAGCTCATCACCCTGACCGAGCCATACCCCTTCGCTCGGTGGGGGATCGACATTCTTGGGCCGTTCCCTACGGCTCAGGCCCTGAAGAAGTTTATCATCACCGCCATCGACTACTTTACCAAGTGGATCGAGGCCGAAGCCACGGCGAGGATCACCGAGACAGTCGTCTGGAGTTTCATCTGGAAGTCGATCATTTGTCGTTACGGCATCCCCCAGGTGATAGTGAGCGATAACGGTCGGCAATTTGACTCTCGTTATTTCTGAGACAGATGTGCCGACCTAGGTATTCGCAACCACTTCACTTCGGTCGCCCACCCTCAGGCCAACGGGCTAGTCGAGAATGCCAATAAGACTATCTTAAAAGGCATAAAGACTAGACTCGGCAAGGCCAAGGGCAACTGGCTCGAGGAACAACCTAGCGTACTTTGGTCCCACAAAATGACTCCCAGAATGACAACCGGTGAAAGTCCTTTCCAGTTGGTATATGGCACCGAGGCCGTCATCCGTTGGAGATCGCCAATCCCTCCCTTCGAGTCATCTGCTTCTCGCCCGAGGTAAACGAGCAAAAATTACTCGAGAACCTCGACCTAGCAGATGAACTCCGAGAGATTGCCAGCATCCGAGCAACGGAGTACCATCGCCGCCTCGCTCGATACTACAACGCCAAAGTCTGAGACATGCACTTCCAACCGGGAGACTTCGTCCTTAGGAAAGCCGAAGCCTCTCGACCACTAGAGGCAGCGGGCAAGCTATCCCCTAACTGGGAAGGCCCCTACTGAGTGGTCGAGATGCTCGGGAAAGGAGCATACCGGCTATCTACAATGGAAGGGGAACCCATCCCTCGGATGTGGAACGCAGCCACACTACGCAAGTTCTACTTTTGAAGTTCGTGCAAACAATCTGAGTGAAATAAAAATTTTTCTCTTCATTCAAATGATTGTTGGTACATCAGAAAGGCAAAAGCCAATACATTACACAACAGAAAGCAAAAAATCCATCTGGTACCACTGCAAGAGGCCATTGCTCGGCTGACTCGGTTGATCTCCTTGCGTCCAGCCATTGACTCTGCCTCGCGTAGAAACTGGCTCGGATAAAAGGCTATGACCCAGTTGGATCGGGTGGCCCATGACAAAGGTGACAGAAGGGACTGCGGAGGGGAAGGCTACCTTCCAAGTTGACAGAGGCTGGGGAAGAGGGAACACCTATGAAGGCCTCCTCTCTTCCAACCTGCCAACTGTTTGGAACGTACAGAGAGCAAGCACCGTCCGAAGAGTGAAAGAAAGGAAGAGCAGAAGAGGGAAAAAGAGGATGCCAGAAAGAAAAAGAAGTCCAGCATAGCTGGATGAGGAGGCAGGGGAAGGCCCGGAAAGGAGGGAGCTTAATTTGCTTCTCTCCACATCTCTGAAGCGAGCAGAGAGGGATGGGCGGCGGAGATGCCGGATGCCCCCATCCATCTTCCATCTCACCCCCCTCTGGGAAGCCTCACCGGAAATGATAGAGGAAACGGTGTGATTCTTCCGTCAAAATCATCTCCAGATCCGCGCGACGACCATCGGACCCGCTTCAAACCCGCGCGACGACCGTCAGACCTACTCAAAACCTGAAGTGGCAAAAACCCGCCGCCCTCCATCATCGGCAGCATCATCTTCTGAAGGATCTTCCATGCTCTGAATGCAAAGGCTCAGCGCTACAAGAAATGGAGAGGGGAAAGACCGCCCTAGAAAACCCTAAAGCGATGTAGATGGAGAGATGCCCCTAAGTCCCTTATAAAGGCGAGGGGAGGCTGCTTGCCTTAAAAGACTCTCTCCTCGGAAACATGTCGAAGGGATTTCCCCTTTATGACTGGTCACCTTAAACTCCTCGTTTCCGCCCCCAGCGGGACACACGAAGCGGCTAAGCATTCAAGGCGTGATCAAACAGAAAGGCACCCTGCCAGACGCCTGCCCAACCATCGCGCCAGATCTACGCAGAGAGTATCGGCACTTTCCAACTACTACAGATACACTGGTCAAATCACGGCAAGTACAGCAAGAAGCAAGTAAGATTTTATTTGTTACCTTATAAAGAGGAAGTCCTTTTTTGGAAAAGAAAAATAAGCAAACAAAAGAAGGAGGCAAAATAAGATGATACATCAGTCCTAGGGCCCACTCTGAAGCTCGGAAGTGGTAGGCGCATGTGTTTCACCCCCGGCGCCCTCGGTGACGGCCGGCCCTAGCACTGACCCCGCCTACGCGGGAACTACCTCGGTCGCGAGCCCTCCCGAGGTAGCCGGAGTTGGCGATCCCTCAGGAGAAGAGCCCTCTAGATCTTCCCCGCCCGACGCAGAGAGCTGGAAGACGACATGTCCGAGTCATAGCGTTGGCCAGAGGGGAAGTCGATCCCAAAATCTTGTTCCCTGGCATAAGCTACTGCCTGGCGGTAACCCTACTTAAACCCCTTACGGATGCCTCGGCGAAATACTGACTCATAGTAGGGAAGGGCAGCTTCCTGCAGGTCGGCCCGGTAGGCCTCTGAGCCCTTGTATTGCTCGATCGCCTCCGCGCCGGCCAGTCCCATCCTGTCGGCAAGCTCGGCCTTCTCCCGCTCCGCCTCGGCCGCCCGCTCCTCGGCCTCCACCGATCGTTTCTCTACCTCAGCCGACTTCCATTTGGCCTCGGCCGCCCACTGCTCAACCTTGACCGATCGCCTCTCTGCCTCAGCTCGATCGGCCTCGGCCTCCAAATGAAGGCGCTCCGCTGCCTCCGCCCGGTCCACCAACTCGGCACGCTCGGCCTCCCAACGGCCATCCAGCTCGAGACGAAGAAGGCGCTCCTCTTCAAGGAGTTTACTTTTCCTCTTGAGCGATTCCCAGGCTTTGGTTAGTTGCTCGGTCAGCACTCCGACCTCCAGCCGGCTCGACCGTGACAACTCCCTGATCGCAGAGAACTCCCGTCGGAGCCCCTCATGTACCTCATTGAGTCGAGCTAGTTTCCTCTCACACCCTCCGAGGGTCAAGCAAGATTCGACAGCTCTGACTCCGATCGGACATAAGTCTGCGCCATTCTGGCCCCCATCTTGGCCATGACCAGGCCGCCCTCCATAATGATGTCGAGGACCCTGGGGTCGAGAATGACGCTTGTCTCCCCATTTCATCCTCGCGGACACCTCACGGTAAAGCTGGTATAAAGTGCTCGAGATGTCGAGCCTTTCCAGAGCCACCGGCATGGAAACCCTCTCCGCACCTGGCGCCTCGCTAGAAATCCAAAGTCGAGCTGTGGGATCGGCCGCCTCGCGCACTGCGGTCGGTTGGGGTTGCGACGCCTCCATAGGCGAACCCCCGACCTCGACCGACGCTACGAGCCTGGCCGCTCCGTGCACCACGGTAGTTTGGGGCTGCGACGCCTCTGCCGGCAAACCCCCAACCTCAACCGTCGCGGCTCTCACGTCGCCCACCTCGGCCGGTGCCCCTGCCTCGACCGCGGTTGGTTCAACTTTGGCCCCCTATGTTCCCAACGAGGGGAGACCGACCCATCACCGTCACCGCCCGGGGTGCCCCTGGTCTCCTCGGCCCCCTGATGAGGACATCACCAGCAATTTCATATGATCGAGGATCCCGATACTCGCCGCCTAAGCTACATCTTGTTCACCACGTTATTTCGAGTCCTATGATGTAATTTTCATTTTCTACTCATGTAATTTGCCTTTTATTTGAGTCTTGTACCTAGGTTATTAAGTCATTTCCCTAAGTTCGAGTCTCATTAGGCTATGGTGCTTGCTATTGGGTCTATTTCTTTGGGCTAGGCCCATGGGCGCACCCCCCTTCCTTGGTTATCTGTTAGTATGTTAAAAGTCAGGGTCTTATATGTAAAAGTGGGTTTCCTATAAATAGGACCCCAATCCCTCAGTTGTAGGCTAATGAAGATTTGATAGAATTTACCAAGCATTAGTGCACCTCTCTCTCTCTAAAGGGGGCGAACCCCATTCTCTCCCCTCCCCACCCCAAATTCAAAATTCACTCTCTCTCCTCCCTATTCACCTCTAATTAAGACCCCTCCCCCTTCCCCATACCTCCCATTTAAGTCCCCTCCAACCCCTAGGTGTAATCCCTTTCTCCTAGACACCTCTCCGTCCTCCCAAGCAACCTTTCCTCTTCCCCATACAACCTTTCATTTTCCTAAGGGAGAATCCATTCTCCCAAGCACCCCTTCCTCTCCCCAACACAACCCTTCCCCTTCCCAAAGTAACATTAAACCCCATTAACCTCTCATTCAAACCAAAGGAGAGAGATCTCCCTCTCTCTTTATCCCAACCAAAATTCGCAGCTCCCCCTTCCTCCACCTGCTAGACCATCTTCCAGCCCCCATTCTGCCCCTCCTACACCTTAGATCACCCTATACCAGACCCCCACACAGCCCGGGGTCGCCCCCCACACACATCCACCCCATCTCCCACCCCATCTACCCCATTTTCTATATACTAGTGAGCAGCTACAGTTCTGCAGAACCGCCCCCCCTGTTGCAGCGCCGCCCACGACCTCATACCGGAGCTGCTGGGGGCTTGGCCTACATCGTCAGAAAGATCTCCAAGTCAAATTCGCAGGCGAGGTGAAATCATCCCATTCCGACGTCACTACAGTTCGTGGTGCCCATTCTCCCTCGGCTGCGCAGATCTCCCCCTGCGGAGTACCAGAACCTAACTTGAAGCTGTACCACGACAAACGACGGAAGATTCAGACTACGAGCCCTTCTGTAAAGTTCTTTTTCCTCCAGTCCTCTACCAGGATCAAGAAGCGGAACTGCGTTCGGCGTCCGGAGGCTGGAGTTCTCATTTTCCTCCCTCGGTTGGTCGGGCCTGCCTCCCACAGTCTGCAGCGACCTACCTCCACTCTTCTGAGTCTCCCCGTCCACACCGACATCAGACGACTGCCCCGCCAGTTTTTCTGCGAAGAGGGCTCGACCACGGTTCCAGAACTTCAGCGGTTCGTGATTCAGAGCTCGGGAGCAGCCAGGATAGCTTCTGCAAGTCACTGTTCGTATCAGGTAGCTGCTGCCGAGTTACTGCCACCAAGTACCTGAACCTGAAAGAAAGCTGTGCCACGGTGGACCCTAGCAAAACCAAGCCGAGGTTTCTTCATCAAAGTTCTCCCACGTCCTGTCCTCTTCCAGGATCAGGAAACGGAACTGCATTTAGATTCCGTGGGACAGAGATATCAAGTTTCTCCTCCGACTGCTCCACGCTGCTTCCCCAAGTCTGCTACGACTTGCTAGCACCGTCTTGGGTCCCCCGATCTCCTCGACCTCATCTGGCTTCCCCGTCAGTTTCGCTGCGAGGTAGACTCGACCACGATTCCAGCAACTCCAACGGCTCATGATTCAGAGCTCGGGAGCGGCCGGTGTAGCTACTGCAAGTCACTGTTCATATCAGTAGTTGCTGCGGCCAGATTCTGCCACCCTGTTCGAAGCTCGACCCGGACCAGCAGCTGCAGTAGAAGAAATCGAGAAAATTCGGAGCCATCCGCGCGCCAGATACGAAGATCCCCACGCTGGTCTCGCCTCCAGCGAAATTCAGGAACGTGATCTACAGCCTCGGGACCGTCTGGCTTTCAGCCATCACAGCCTGCAAGTGGAAACAACTTCGGCTTCCTTCTTCCGTTCTCCGACGGTTTTCCCGTCCCCGCCTGGCCGGCTTACCGCCCCTCCCTGTGTGGAGGTAGTGTTTGATTGTATTTGATCATCCCTTCCCCGAGGTCACCCTCCTGCGCGAGGTGTAGTGATTGTAATTAACTAAACAGGATTCAAGCATCATCGACGCGGCGTGCGGGTAACCCACGCTTCCCCGCTCGCCCTCGTCTCCGGCCGGGATCGGCGTCCTCACGCCGATTAGGTGAGCTTCTGGCCACTCTTCTTTGCTGGTTTATTACCATTGCTTAGCCTAGTATCATTTTTAGTTGCCGGTCGGTGGTGAGGCGAGCGCCCGATCCAAAACCATCAATTCGAGTGTCCGTCGCGGAGCGAGTTGTGAGAGAGCCGCTACATCCCACGCCCGTGGCGTGCTGGCCGCCCACGGAATTGGGGCATCCCTGGCCCATTGGGGTCCAACCTTAGCTGGCCATACCCTTGGAACATTGAGGTTCAACCCCGGACCCTCACCGCCATCGCCTGTCCTCCTACGGACCCGAGTGTGCCAACGCGAGTGAGTCCGCTTGTGTCACGTTGCCTAAATCGTTGTGTTGCTTGCAAATTTAAGTCCGAGGGGTCGTGTCACATCAACTTGGTATCAGAGCAAGTTCTAGACTTGTCTCTACAAGCCTAGGTCCTAGGGTCTTTGCATTTTCATCATCCGTATGCATGTCCACCCGTAGTGGTGCCTTGTACCGAGCCGACCCCTCTACCTCGGTTCCCCCATGAATCCCATTCCCCAAGGTTACCCAAACATCCCTAGGGAGGCTTCCCAAGCTCCAATGGATCGACTTGAGGCTGCCATTCAAGCCCTCTCGGAGAAAATGACTGGGATTTCCACCCGCCTAGAGAGACTCGATGAAGCTAGGGCCCCACCTAGGAACCATGCCCAAAGGGCACCCCCTCCACCAGTTGAACTTGATAGGGAGGACCTTGAGGATGACTTCCACCGTGAGTATGAGAGGCCCCGCCAACCTAGACATTTTAAAGGCGACCACGGGAGGACCCGGATGACTACCTCTTGAGGATGATTAAGGTTGAGGCTCCTAACTTTGATGGGTCACATAATCCACATGTCTACCTAAAATGGGAGAGTGCTATGGACCGATACTTTGGTTGGTACCCTATGACGGAAGATAGGAAAGTTAGGCTCGCAAAAATGCACCTTACCAACCTTGCTAAGACCTATTGGATGAGTGTGGAAACTAGGAAGAGGATTAGGAGGGAAGAACCAATCCATACCTGGGAAGACATGAAGACCCAACTTAGGTTCCAATACCTCCCCAACTCCTACAGTGAGGACCATAACCCGAAGAGCACTCCCACTCCCCCGTTTCCTCCCAGTCAACCCAAGACTTCCCTTAGGACCCAAACTCCACCACCCCAAATGATTCCTATCCCGATCACCACCACCATTCAAACCAAAGTGACCCTCACTCCACCTAGGCCCATGACGGCCATCACCCAACCTAAAATTCTCCATCAAACCCACACCCCACAAGCTTCCACAGTCCCCACCACTACCCCTCCATCTTCCCCTAAAAGGGACACACCACCCAAAATCAATCAACCCAATCCTCCTTGACCCACCCATCTTCCACTACCAACCCCAATCCTACCCCAACTTAGGTCTCCACTTCTTCCACTCCCAAACCCAACCCAAGTTCAAGCACCCTCACCACCCCGGGTGCACCATACCCCAACCTTCATCACCCCATCCACAAAAGACCTTCCCATTCCTTTGGAAAGCAAAACCCCCACACCCCAAAAGGATGAGAGCATGATTGAGGAATATGAGGCTTCCCTAGATTGGGAGGAAGAATATGAAGCCCAATGCCAAAGGTTGGGTCAAGAAGGCTCCTCTTTATCCAAAGAGACCACAACGAGCCTAACTAGGAACATCCTCCCCCTTGAGTTGCCAGATGACCAACCAAGTCCCCCCACCCACCCTTCCATAAGAACTGTGATTTTAGGGGAACCTCTCATTGAGTGGCTTAAGCAAAACCTCCTCCTCCACATCATGCACCCCTCTATGGAGAATCATTACCCAATTTTGCCCACTCCTCCATTCCACAAAACCTACCAATCGTTCTCCTTTGTGGGAGCCATGAGGGACTTGATTAAGAGTGTACTTTGGTAAATAGAGGTGACAAACATGTGGGCCTTAGAAGCAAGTCACATGGAGTGCCTTAGTTTCTCACACTCCTCCCTCGGGACCATCACCTCCATTTACACCAAGGGTCCTTGCATGAGTAAACTCCTATTATTTCTACCCGAGCCTAATGAGTCTTACATCACCCCCTTACCCTCCTACAAGGAGCATTGCATTGGGTCCCACCAGGGTCATGACTTCCACTTCCCTATGTGTGCTAGGGACCCTAGGGCAATCACTTGGATTGAAACCCCCCTCCACGTCACTCACCCCTTAACCCATCTTGATCTGTTTGGCCACCCCCTATGGGCTTCCAAGTACCCATCACTCACCACCCACTCCCTCCTACCCTCACCCACCATGTCCATCCTATACCCACCCACCTTACTCACCACCAACCTGTCCCTATCCCATCCAACCTTATCGGACCAAGCCCACCCCATGATGCATACCTTCTTTGACCCCTTCGACCCTTATAAGTGAGAGCTCAAAGACCACCCCATACCCACACACATGGTCGTCACCCATAGGATAGCAATGCACCCATCTTGGCATATCACATCATTCGACAAGGGTCACAAGTCCAGCCCTCCCATACACGTCACACACAGTCTAGGCCCAAGGCATGACTGGCCCACATTTGGATGTGCTGGTCCACCGACATTCGTCGTAACCATTACGCATGAATGGAGCATACATGGATGTCCGGGTCCTCCGGTAACTAACGCCACCATGCACGATATGTCCACCTATGGTTGCCCCGGCCCCCCAGAGTCATGAAAGTCTTCATCACATCTATGCATGATAGGTCTATGTACGGTTGCCCCGGTCCACCTTTACACACCAAGCTTTTCACACCCACACCGCATCATAGTACATGGCATACACATTCATGCAAGCATCTAACAACGAGCGGTGAGGTTCACAAAGAGCGGGCAAAAGCTTGCGAGCGCCACTTGGAATTCCAAGTAGACAATCTGGTGATGATGGCCTTGGAGTGGCTCTACCCTAGGATCACCTCCAATTCGAGGGCACGTGGACTTGGACCTTCCCAAGTTCCAAGTGATTTTGGCAACCCGGCCATCAGGTTGGACTTACTAATGGGTTTTAGGATTCACCCCATTATCCACATGGCGGATCCGGCACCCTATATGGGCACCGCGGTGGATCCTAGTGAGTGCCTCGAGCCTTTATCTTCCTTTGAGAGGGACACCCTCGGAGAGCCACCAAAAAAAAAAAAAAAATGGCCTGAGAGTCCGACGTGTGCACACGAAGGCAATACTAGGCAAGCAGGGTCCCATCACTAGCAAGAGGGTGCGCCTGAGCCACCTCGAGAGGATGAGGGACCGTCCCTGGTTACGGATGCAGGGTTGAGTTTGGAAGTTGAGGCTCACTCTGAGTTTCTGGAGAGGACCACTTCCCCAGTGGGCCCATACTCGACAGAGTCGAGTTTTCCGCACCTCGAGGGTATGATGAGGACATCACTAGCAATTTCATAAGATCGAGGATCCCGATACTCGCCGCCTAAGCTCCATCTTGTTCACCACGTTATTTCGAGTCCTATGATGTAATTTTCATTTTCTACTCATGTAATTTGCCTTTTATTTGAGTCTTGTACCTAGGTTATTAAGTCATTTCCCTAAGTTCGAGTCTCATTAGGCTATGATGCTTGCTATTGGGCCTATTTCTTTGGGCTAGGCCCATGGGCGCACCCCCCTTCCTTGGTCATCTGTTAGTATGTTAAAAGTCAGGGTCTTATATGTAAAAGTGGGTTTCCTATAAATAGGACCCCAATCCCTCAGTTGTAGGCTAATGAAGATTTGATAGAATTTGCCAAGCATTAGTGCACCTCTCTCTCTCTCTCTAGCTCTCTCTCTCTCTTCTTCTCTCTCTCTCTAAAGGGGGCGAACCCCATTCTCTCCCCTCCCCACCCCAAATTCAAAATTCACTCTCTCTCCTCCCTATTCACCTCTAATTAAGACCCCTCCCCCTTCCCCATACCTCCCATTTAAGTCCCCTCCAACCCCTAGGTGGAATCCCTTTCTCCTAGGCACCTCTCCCTCCTCCCAAGCAACCTTTCCTCTTCCCCATACAACCTTTCATTTTCCTAAGGGAGAATCCCTTCTCCCAAGCACCCCTTCCTCTCCTCAACACAACCCTTCCCCTTCCCAAAGCAACATTAAACCCCATTAACCTCTCATTCAAACCAAAGGAGAGAGATCTCCCTCTCTCTCTATCCCAACCAAAATTCGCAGCTCCCCCTTCCTCCACCTGCTAGACCATCTTCCAGCCCCCATTCTGCCCCTCCCACACCTTAGATCACCCTATACCAGACCCCCACACAGCCCGGGGTCGCCCCCCACACACATCCACCCCATCTCCCACCCCATCTACCCCATTTTCTATATACTAGTGAGCAGCTGCAGTTCTACAGAACCGCCCCCCCTGTTGCAGCGCCGTCCACGACCTCATACCGGAGCTGCTGGGGGCTTGGCCTACATCGTCGGAAAGATCTCCAAGTCAACTTCGCAGGCGAGGTGGAATCATCCCATTCTGACGTCGCTACAGTTTGTGGTGCCCATTCTCCCTCGGCTGCGCAGATCTCCCCCTGCGGAGTACCAGAACCTGACTTGAAGCTGTACCACGACAAACGACGGAAGATTCAGACTATGAGCCCTTCTGTAAAGTTCTTCTTCCTCCAGTCCTCTACCAGGATCAAGAAGCGGAACTGCGTTCGGCGTCCGGAGGCCAGAGTTCTCATTTTCCTCCCTCGGTTGGTCGGGCCTGCCTCCCACAGTCTGCAGCGACCTACCTCCACTCTTCTGAGTCTCCCATCCACACCAACATCAGAAGACTGCCCCGCTAGTTTTGCTGCGAAGAGAGCTCGACCACGGTTCCAGAACTTCCGGCAGCTCGTGATTCAGAGCTCGGGAGCAGCCAGGATAGCTTCTGCAAGTCACTGTTCGTATCAGGTAGCTGCTGCCGAGTTACTGCCACCAAGTACCTGAACCTGAAAGAAAGCTGTGCCACGGCAGACCCTAGCAGAACCAAGCCGAGGTTTCTTCATCAAAGTTCTCCCACGTCCTGTCCTCTTCCAGGATCAGGAAACGGAACTGCATTTAGGTTCCGTGGGACAGAGTTATCAAGTTTCTCCTCCGACTGCTCCACACTGCTTCCCCAAGTCTGCTACGACTTGCCAGCACCGTCTCGGGTCCCCCGATCTCCTCCGACCTCATCCGGCTTCCCCGTAAGTTTTGCTGCGAAGTAGACTCGACCAAGATTCCAGAAACTCCAACGGCTCATGATTCAGAGGTCGGGAGCGGCCGGTGTAGCTACTGCAAGTCACTGTTCATATCAGGTAGTTGCTGCGGCCAGATTCTGCCACCCTGTTCGAAGCTCGACCCGGACCAGCAGCTGCAGTAGAAGAAATCGAGAAAATTTCGAGCCATCCGCGCGCCAGATGCGAAGATCCCCACACTGGTCTCACCTCCAGAGAAATTCAGGAACATGATCTACAGCCCCGGGACCGTCTGGCTTTCAGCCATCACAGCCTGCAAGTGGAAACAACTTCGGCTTCCTTCTTCCGTTCTCCGATGGTTTTCCCGTCCCCGCCTGGCCGGCTTACCGCCCCTCCCTGTGTGGAGGTAGTGTTTGATTGTATTTGATCATCCCTTCCTCGAGGTCACCCTCCTGCGCGAGGTGTAGTGATTGTAATTAACTAAACAGGATTCAAGCATCATCGGCGCGGCGTGCGGGTAGCCCACGCTTCCCCGCTCGCCCTCGTCTCCGACCGGGATCGGCATCCTCACGCCGATCAGGTGAGCTTCTGGCCACTCTTCTTTGCTGGTTTATTACCATTGCTTAGCTTAGTATCATTTTTAGTTGCCCGTAGGTGGTGAGGCGAGCGCCCGATCCAAAACCATCAATTCGAGTGTCCGCCGCGGAGCGAGTTGTGAGAGAGCCGCTACATCCCACGCCCGTGGAGTGCTGGCCGCCCACGGAATTGGGGCATCCCTGGCCCATTGGGGTCCAACCTTAGCTGGCCATACCCTTGGAACATTGAGGTTCAACCCCGGACCCTCACCGCCATCGCCTGTCCTCCTACGGACCCGAGTGTGCCAACGCGAGTGAGTCCGCTTGTGTCACGTTGCCTAAATCGTTGTGTTGCTTGCAAATTTAAGTCCGAGGGGTTGTGTCACTTCACCCCCTCTCGCTCAGCAGATGGGAGAGCTGGCTCGGTAGGGTTGGCCCTATCTTGACCCAGAGAGGGGAGCGCCGCCGAGCCAGAATTGCCCCCAGCGGCGGGGACGGCCCCGACCTTCCTGGCCCGTTTCCTGGCCTTCATGGCCTCCCGCAACCTCCCCTCCACTGGATCCTTGCGCTTCACCCCGCAAGGCCGAGAAGTCCCCTCGGAGGCCGCCCCTTTGCCCTTGTCCCGGGCTTGGGAGCGACCCACTGGGGCGCCTGGTTCATCAGCCGCCGAGTCGTCGCCAAGGTCAATGATCTCAGCGGCCTCCTCCAGAGGCTCCCGCCTGGTGTCTCCACAAAGAAGAAGGCGTGATCATGAAAAGGAAAGATGCCCCCCACCTCCGAAGGAAGATCTAAGTGGTGGCACCTGAGCCCGACGGATGCAGCCGCGTAAGAAGACACCGCTCTATGTTCTCCGGGGTCACCAATTCCTCGGTGGACTGGCTATTCCTCAGCAGGATGGCAGCATACTCCTCCACATGTGGGGGGAACTCGTCCTGTCTAGGAGGGATATTTGGGTGGAAATTGGCCATTACCTGGCACCTCCAGGTTTCCCCCACCGAGTTTATCCCCACCCAGAAAAATTGGGTCTTCCACCCTTTATGCGAGAATCCTTCGCCGCCAGCGAAATACAGCTCCTATTCCTCCTCACCTGGATGAAGTAAAAACCCTTCCCAGTCGACGGGTGCGCCTTCAACTCGAAGAAATAGTGGAAGAGGTCCAAGGAAGGAGGAACCCTGCACTGACGACAGAGGATTCGAAAGCGGAGAGGAGAAGGTACGATTTGGCTACCAACTGAATGGGTACCAACTGGAAAAAGTTGAGAAGCGTGAGGACGAAGGGCTCGAAGGGGAGGCAAAACCCGCTCTTCCACGCCCGAAGAGAGATGCAGATGTAGCCCGTGCGAGAATCCAGGCTCGTCTCATACGGGACAGCAGCAGCAAAGCTATACTTGTGAGACAGGCGAAACTGATGCTCCAGCCTCTTCACCTCGGCTTCCCCCAACTCGCTGCAGTTCTGGACCGACGCTCTCACCACCGGTTCGTCGCCCCATCCCTCGGCACCCGAACGCTGGCCCGCCATAGATTCCGAGGAAGAACTTGAAGAAGAATTCTCTCGAGACCTCGAAGATTTCGGGGGAGGAGGAAGCTGCCGGACTGCCTCCGCAGTTATCTTCGCCAACTCCTCAAACGCCGCCGCAGGTTTCTGCTCCTCCGCTGTATCCTCACGATGCATCGAAGAGCCCCAAAAGTAAAGAAGCGAGGGAAAGCCAAAACCCTAACAACGGAAAGAGTTTGGGATGACAACCAGCGCCCAACGCCTATAAACCCACGTGGGAGGCGGCGCGTCGTTCCAACCTCCGAGAAAAGAGGGCCCCTTCATTTCAAATCCGTCAGGATTGCAATTATTACGGGCCCAGGTGACCACGACATGTGGCTTCATAAGACCGCCAGATCTCCACCCACCTGAGCCATGCTGGTCCAAAACCCTAAAAGGCTACTCATCCGAGCCTCCTTTGGCTCGGGAGTAGGAGGGGGACAAGTGGAGAGGGGGATTTCTGCAGCCCATTCAAAGAGCAGCCAAACTAGGCCCATCAGGACCAAACAAGGCCACGCTCGCCCAAGTGACAGCCCACAGGGCCCACTTGGACAGAAAGCCCAATAAAAGATTCGCTCAAGGATACTACCTTCCTAGGTGGCCTCTAGGCACGGAAGGCCCGAGCGTCGGTCATGTCACAGGAAAGGTCCATGCCCGAGCCATCTCTACGCCCAGGGGAAGAAGACGCATGTTGATGGGAATCGACACCGAGCCAGTACCTTTTCATATTGCATTTATATCCTTTAGTTTATTTTTATATCCACGGGAAAGTATACGCGCAATTGTACGGCTTTATCGGCCAATGCGTCACTCCCGTAGATTGTGTGGGTTTCTATGTAATTTGTCAGTAGGACCAGCAAGGGGGCCCTCAGCCCCTTCCCATTGATCCATGTCATCTTGTGGGGCTAGTCAACCATCCTAGGTAAACATCTAGAAGGTTGGACTAGTCATATGCCACATGGGTAGACAAGTGGCCCATTTTGTCCAAGGTAGGCCACCTACCATTCAACCACCCATTCAAGTTCTACCCCTTGGTCAATAGGGCGCACCCCCCCTTGCATATTATATTCTTTTTTTTGTGTTTGTGGCATGCAATCGTAGCCCTTCAATCACCTTCCCTAGATCCAAGGTCCACATTGCATTTGATGTAAAACATATATAAGCTTGTATTTTTATGAGAAAAGCAATGAAAAATCAGAATTTTGTTGAATGCTTGAAGCCTTGGTGCGCCCCCAGCTCCTCTCCCTCTGGTTCCTCTCCCCTAACCCCAGATCTAGAGTGTTTCGACCTTCTATCATCCCCTCTCAACCTCCGGTGATCGTCCGTGCCGCCGCCGCCGCCGTTCGTGCCGCCATCGAGCCGCCTCTGCAGTTCTATCTTCGTCCGATCACAGCAGCTTCCATGAATTGTCTGTCTCAGCCAAGAGCTTGGATTGATCTGAATTTTTTATGGTGTATTCATCCCTTGTATCCCAAGATCCACCTAAATTTTAACTCCAAAATTCCATTTTTAGTATTTTTACATTTTCATCCAACCTGTCATCCCAGATCTGCCAGGTTTCTATCTACAGTGATAGAACCTCTGAGTTCTCCCCCTTCGACCATCTTTTTGATTTATCCAAACCCTCCCAATTTTAATGGGAGTTCTGTCCATCACCCCCTACCTCCACAAATTTTCTTAATTTTTTATCAGCACTCTATCTATTTTTTGAAATTCGTGTTCTTCCTCTGATACAGTGTTTTAAGTCAGATCCCAGATCCGACCACCCTCCACTTCCAAAATCATAACAAATCACCAACACCTCCAAATCCATATCCAAAAATATTCTAGGTTTCCTTGTTCGATTTCCTACAACCTTGCCGAAGAAGACATCATCAAATTCAGACATCTACTTCACGGTCAAAGGCCATAAACAGGAAAGTTCTCTGCAGATCTGAGTCTTCGGTTACTGTACAAGAGTAGCATATAAAATTCGCCAACACAAAGTACAAATCTGGTGAATTTTTCTGAAGGCCACTAGATTGTAGTACTTCGAAGCAGCTTTCCAACGGCTCTGATCTCGTCGCATTCTGACACTGGTGCTGATCGCAGCGTCCGTTCTCGCCGGAGCGCGCGCTGAAATATAGAACTGGCAGATTTTCGATCGATTTTTTCGACCGGTGCCGAACGGAGCCGCCCGGCCTCCGGACGGTGAACCAGCGTGCCGCCAGCCCGGGGAGCGCTACTCCAAGTGTCTCCACTACAGCGGTACCACCGGGTCCGACACGGCCCCTCCGGACAACACGTGGGCCCCACGGTCGTGAACACGCGTGTAGACAAATCAACACCCGAAGCTGCCCGTCAACCCGAATTCGGCCCTCCCGGGCCCATTTGTATAGCCCTTTACCTCCCTGCGTGGAGTGGACATGTTCCCATTGCTGTAATTATTGTGTGTTAAGCTTCCCGGGAGTACGAGTTTTCGGCCGGGTCCGTCTTCCCCACGCCGAGCGCGTGGAGGTATCGCATTCGCTCCCTTACTTGGCATTTTGCTTAAGTTCATATATGCTTGTTTATGCCGCTACTAGAGAGCATGATAGGGTAATTAGCTTACTTTCTATTTATATCACCGCTGCTGCGAGAGAGAGCGTTACCGTCCCGTGACCCGATCTGGGCACAAAAGAGAGAGCCGACCACCCTAGCTCTTGCCGGTTTCTCAACCGCGCACGTCCGACGCTTCCCTCGTTAAGGGACGATCGCGAGCTTGTCGTGTCCGTGGTCCCGTCCCGCATCACATGTCGACCAATCCGACCCATCTTCGTCTGAGCTAAGCCTACCGCCCGGATAGGGCTGGCCTCTGAGCTCGGTACGGCCGACGATTGCTTATCCATGCAGCCGTTAAGAGTCCTTTGTGGGTAGGAATTCATAAAGGTGAGGGACTCCAGCTCCCCAAGGTGATAACGCTCCCACGATAAGGCAATAAAAGCCCACGTCGAGGACGTAACCCCCACCTGAAACCCCTCGACTTGTAGGACTCCAAAAGACGGCGCACTATTTAACCCAGGGATACCCTCCGGCGAAAGGTAAGGGCAATCACACGCTCAAAACTCCTGAGCAGGAACCACTTCACCCTTCTGGTGGAGAGGGATCTTGCGCAGAAGCTACTTCCTCCCTATATTGCTCCCACCATAGCTCTACTGACTTAAGCATCGGAGGGTTTTCCCCAGGGACTCATCCCTGGGCCCCCTTATCGTTTCCCTTTCTTGCAGTTCACTATCCGGTGATCCACTGCCCGCTCAGGACCAGCGCGAGATCTTGCCTCTTCAGAGGGTAATTGGCATGTATTAGCTTCATATCCATGCGATATATCCTGTGTAACGCAAGTTTTATTGTGTTTTTACGTAACCTATTAGTTAAGCTATTAACTAATCTGTTAGCATACCTAATTAACATGTTAGTTGATCTACCAACCAATTACCATACCTAATTAACCTGTTAGTCTACCTAATCTATATACCAGATTAGATATAGATAGAGTTCTTTCTAGCTAGAAACCCTGTCTCCATTTAGTTCCTGTAAATTGTAAATTAGTATGATACGTCGTGTTCAAAATTTGATATTTGAGCAACTAAAACATGAAACGAGTGCATGAATACAGATCTGTAATCATCTCAATTTTCTCTATCTGTCCATGTCATCAATTTTACCTAAATCAGCTTAAATTGAAGGGCTCCCCTGACCCGGACGCTATTCATTGAACAACGACTGTACAACAGACGCTTACTCCAAACAAGAAATGGGTAAAACTACCCCTCTGTGAAGGGCGCCCCCACTTGGGCGCCTATTAAAAATTCATGGCAGCCCCTAGGGCACCTTCTAATAGAAGGTGGCAGACCGAAGGGTGCCTTCTTCTAAGGGATGGCAGCCCCATGGGCGCCTTCTAACTGCATGATGTTAAACTGATCGTCCAGTTAACCCTAGCTGATTAATACCTTAAGCCATTTGCCAGGATTAGTTAAACCTCTATTTTAACCAGTAGATCATTTAGTTAAACCCATGTTGTCATTAGTTAAACCATTGGTTAAACCAATTAATCATCTAGTTAACCTTCAACCATTAAGCCTTAACCTTAGTTAAGCTGGAGACTTGCTTGATAGGCGCCTGCCCCTTGGGCGCCTATCAGCAAGACATGGCAGCCCCATGGGTGCCATTTTCTAGAACATGGCATCCCTCTGGGTGCCATTTTCAGGAACATGGCAGCCCCATGGGTGCCTATTAAACTTGACCCTATAAACCCTGTAAAACGTGGCTGACCGTAGGGCGCCTATCACATGAAACATGGCAGCGGTATGGGCGCCTATTACAAGAAGGTGGCAGCCCCCTGGGTGCCATTTTCAAGAAGATGGCAGCCCCCTGGGTGCCAATTTCAAGAAGGTGGCAGTGACCCAGGCGTCTATTAAACAGACCCTGAGTTTTAGTTTTTCCGAGACCTTAAACCCCTGAATGAAGCACCCTGGTGTAAGGACGCAATTCACTAATAAATGGCAGCCTGAGAGGCACCATTTAACCCCTGATTGGGTTTCTCTAAACCCCGTATAATTCCAGGAAGGGCATCCCACAGTGATGGTGTCGTTTCTGAACATGTCAGGTGACCCATAAGGCACCTATCTTACCCAGTTTTTCTGTGTATCAAACGTTACTGGTTTCCACTCCTAGTTCACCCCTACCTATCAATACGCCTTTGGATTCCATTCCATGAATCCGCCTTATATATCCTACTGGTCAAACCTTGAAATTCCATATTGGCTATAAATGAGAGTGCATGTCGAAAAACATGACCAATGCTATGCATATAGGGCCCGGTCTGGTCCTGGGAGGAGCAGCCGAAGGTACTTGTGCCCATGGGAGTTTATTGACCACGGTGTGTGGTATTGCACCGGAGTACTTGCTTGCTAGACTTTAGGCATTCCACTCATTCATGTGATATTACTTGATTGATTGACTTGAGGCCCGCAGAAGGGTAAAAGTATTTGCTTGAATGAAATTGATAAATAGCCAATTCTAGTTATACATGCTTGAAATTACATTGCTTACTATTACTTGCTTGACATGAATTCTTACCTTCTTGGAAAATTGTTGTTAATTCTAGTTATTGCTTGCTTGATATCTCGTGCTATTGCTATATTAAAGTAGGAATCTATAACTCTCACTTGTTATTCCTTACTGCTCTTGTCGATTTTACAATCCTTGATATCTACCTGTCTACATGCATAGATTTACTTACATTAATTGAACTTTTAAACCACTTAAAGTATGTTAAATCTTGAGATGTAAATCCTATTGAGCGATTCGCTCATCTAGTTGTTTCTAACATTTTCAGGTGATTTGGATGACAACCAACACTCGGAGGGGAATGAGACTGAGTGATGAGTGTTAGCACTGAGTTATCATATTGTCATGTTAATTGTGTTATTGTAATCCCACTTATGTCAGTTGTATCCAGTTATGTCAAATGTCAGTTATATAGTCCAATTGATTAGAACTGTAATAAGGGCTTGAAGCCTAGTAGTCGGACCCAGGAAATGTATGTAATTGACATTTGGTTAGTTGAAATAATGATCAGCTCGAAATCTCAAATTTAATCTGAAAAGAATTGCGCACTCTATTAACTGTCAAAGGAAGAATTCCATCAAATAGCTAGCTCGCTTTGGTTCTATATAAAGGACTGTCGCGCCACGGGTAATCTTCCGAGCTCGGGACGTGACATCACGGTGGTTGAACTTTACTCAACAAGACAAAAGGCTGATGAAACAGCCCTTGAATATATTAAGAGGTGGAGGATCCTCGGTATGAGATGCAAGAGGCCCCTGCATCCAGAGTACTCTGTACAGATTTGCAAGCAGAACCTCAGGAGGGAGGTCTTGGAGAAGATGATTGGCATGAAAATTCAGTCGTTCGACCGCTTGAACAATGTGGTGGCTGATGTGGAGGCTTTCCTTGCAAGGCCTGCCCCTACGTCAGCTGTTGTTACCACACAGAAGGCAAAGGCAGTTGAATGACGCGCGGCGCCTAAAGATCAAACACTCTCGATCTCAAGGTCTTTGAACAGCAAAAAGATAAGGGGAAAAAGGTAGCTGCACCTCAGCTCGATAAAATAGAAGACAAGAAAGAAGGTCCCTCACTCAGTGATAAAATGAAGAAAGCCTACTCTTTTTCGAAGGAAAAGACTAAGATCCTGTTCGACTGGGTCACCCAGTACAACAAGGTCACCCTGCTTGAGACAAAAAGGCTAGAGGACCTAAAAAGAAGAGACATCCCAAGATTCTACCTCTACCACCAGATGCTAGGGCATTCGATTGAGGACTGTTATGTGTTCAAAGACATCATCGAAGGCATGGTGAAGAAAGAGGAAATAGAGTTGGGGGAATACAAGGTTGACCGTCCACAACCGCATGAAGCACCTTTAAGGAGAGCTGCGGCCAATATGATTTCCCTGTACCAGGCACTTCCTGAAGAAGTCGTAGAGGCCAGCACACAGCACACTTATGAGGCACACTTTCTAATGCCAATGAAAGAGTAATAGGGATGGCAGCAAGTCCCTGCGAAAACCAAGAAGAAAGCCACACCTCATCTGAAGGTAGGGGCACATGTTCGTGGCATCACCCCGCGGCCCGCTCCTCAGGTAACAACGCCCTTGTGGGTCAACTCACCTACGGTAATCAGGATACCTACCTTTAACCGAAAGAAACAGACTCCGTTGACGGTAGTCAGAGAAATTAGTCTAGAGGTCCGATGACTTCAGGACTACATCAATGGCTTAGACAAGTATGAGCAGCCCGAGCGAAAACCTTTGCTATTAAGGGACCATGTCCCGTGGCAAGAACTGGAACAACCCTTGCTGGAACAAAAAGAAGAGGCCGACGGAGCAATAGAAAAGGACGATAGCCAGTTCTGGGGGCAGGTGCCAGCCAGAGATCAGAAGGAACAAAAGAAGAAGAAGAAAAAGGCCCACAAGGCCAGGAAGGGGGCGGTGTTCTCCTACAATACCATTTCTGCCCTCTTCAACTTGCCCAGTGAGGAAGATGAGGAGGAAATATGCTTTACACCCGCGACTGAAGCAAGCCATGCCGAAACCACGATAGCTGCCCATGCAACTCGGTCGGGCCAAAAATGGGGGCATCAACTGCCCGCCAACCACAATATTATCTTTAGAGGGGAGCGAACCTACAAAATACCTCCTCCAGAGGTCAAGGGAGTTCAAATCCCTCCTCCAGCAGGGTTGTATAACAAGACCAGGGATGACACTGGCATCCCCTCCTTCCTCAAATTTCTGAAGATGTCCAAGGGCAAGCGGCCATGTCAGGATGCCAGCCCTGCAGCAGGGGGCACTTCCCTGCAACTTCGAAAACCCTCGGGTACTCCAGATGAAGATGAAGCCAGCCCAACTGTGGGCGACGGGGAACAACAAGAGAATGACACCCAGCAGGAAGGTGTAGGCTCAGAACCCGAGGAAGTAGGTCCATCGGAGGCTGTAGCTCAAGACTCTCCCAAGCCCAAATGGACAGAAGAAATGAAACTATCCAATGTCTGAGCAGGAAGCCAGGTAGTGAAATTGTTGAAGAAGCTCCCGACAAGATTTACTGTTTGGGAAATCCTCTCCCTGAGTGAGACTTGGCAAGAGATTATTACCGCCTTGCAGACGCCAGCCGAATACGAAGCTTGTTCGGCCGAGACACTGCCAAGGGTGAATTTAGACTTCATTGAGGAAGACATGCTGCTACCTACCACCAGTCATAACAGACCCTTATATATGAGGGGGCAGCAGAATAGCTAGCAGCTGAATAGAATTCTGATAGACCCGGGTGCAACTATTAACATACTTCCCTACAGGGTATACCAAAAGTACTACTTCAATGTGCACCTTGAAAAGGTCAAAGATATGCGTATCGCCGGCTTCAACCAAAAATGCGAGGTCCCGCTCGGAGTGGCAGAATTCACCCTCACCATGGCAGATCTCACTACTAGGGTTCAATTCCATGTTATCAACTCCAACACCTCGTACAAAGCATTGCTTGGCTGCCCTTAGCTGCATGAAAATTTAGTGGTGCCATCTACATTGCATCAGTGTATTAAGTACAATCATGACAGAAAGGAGGAGAGAATAGTTGCTGACCGCCACCCATTTGAAGTATTTGCATGCCGGCTGCTGGACGCCCCCTTATACATGGAACAACCTCGGAGGACTTCCAAGACAAAGGCTCCCGCCAAGTCAATAGAAGGACCCTCTGGTGATAACTGGTTCCCACCGTCACCGCCGGGGTATGTGAGCCCCGAGGCAGTGTCGCATGTTGCTATCACAGGGCATGTAGGCAGAATTGCACCTCCTGCCGTCTACCCTGAAGCCAATCAGGCCAAGATTGACCAACACCACGGACATATCAAGATCCCTGAGGGTCTCATCAAACCAATAGCTAGCCTCGACCCTCTCGTTGTCGAACCTCTCAAGGCATGGAAGGTGGCACAAGTCGAAGGCCCCAACATCTTATTTTATACAACTGAAGAACACCCTACACAAGGGGATACTGATTGTCACCTACCTGAAGATATAGAAAATCCGTTGGTCCTTGTCTAAGGGCTGACGTTCACAACAAGCCGGATGGCCAAGATGTTCCGGAAGCAACACATCCCCTCCGGCCAGCCTTTTAAGGAGAGAGAAGCGTTCCAAAGGCTCTGGTATCCTGCCAGCCTAGACAAAGAATTGAGACGCATTTCTCAACATCCAGGGTTGGGCTTCACCCTTGAAGAATACTATTACAGTGGGCGTTATGAAGTAGACGCCATCTCTACCTTCTCTTCAATAGAAGACAGCCCACTGGGGGCAACTTTTGATGAATACCCGGTGGAGGCCGAATATATTGGACCGGCTCAATCAAGAGACTCAGAATTAGAAGCCATAACTCCTTGCAAGTGCTGGGACCAAGCCTGCCCTGAAAAAGTTGCCTTTCAAGCCAGATTTGACACTGCCAGCAGCAGCGAAGCCGAAGATGCCGAAGAAGCGAGACTTTCCCTCTCCTGCAACCATTCTTTAGTTATAGCACTAGCACCCCTCAGACCAATCGAGGAAGCGACTGTTAAAGCCAATTGGGGGATACCCTCCAGAAGAGAACGGGTCACTTTTGTAGAAGTTGTAGCAATTCAAAACAACATGAGCTCGGGGTCGTCTGTACTCAATTCAAAGTCGGAACACCATTCTTCTGGGTTAGTAATGAACACATGTCGGCCTCTCCAGACTACTCACACATCAATTGAAGTTGGAACTGCAATGAGTCCACTGGCAGAACAATTCGCACAACCGCCACTGGTTGAATTCAAAGCTCCCAGCGAGGTCCGAGGGCAACACAATGAAGAGGTTGAAGCTCTCGAACTTGACGATGATGTCCCAGACTTCATCGACCTCCAGCCGGCTCCCTCGAAAATAGAAGACGGGGGCCAAGCCACAGTCAATGACCTGATAGAAGTCAGCTTGGGAACCGAAGATGATCCTAGGCCAACCTTCCTTAGTGCCCAGCTATCTATTGAAGAGCAGAAGCTATATATCCAACTGCTATAAGAATACCGGGATTGCTTTGCCTGGACCTATAAGGAAATGCCAGGACTAAGCCCTGCAATTTCACAGCATGAGCTGGCTATAAACCCTAAGGCCGAGCCGATAAAGCAGCCATCACGGCGCATGAGGCCAGAACTCATCACTCAGATATGCATAGAAGTAAACAAACTCATTTATGTGGGTTTCGTTGAAGTAAATCAATATACCACATGGCTGGCTAATATTGTGCCCGTGAAAAAGAAGAATGGGCAGATCTGGATATGTGTAGACTTTTGAGATCTGAATAAAACATGCCCCAAAGATGACTTTCCAGTGCCAATCACGGAAGTCATGGTCGATGCCACAACCGGCCATGAAGATTTATCATTTATTGACGGCTCGTCTGGATGTAACCAAATATGGATCATGGAGCATGACCGGGTCCATACTGCCTTCCAAACACCCAAAGGCATTTACCACTACAAGAGGATGCCCTTCGGGCTAAAGAACGTCGACGCGACTTATTAGTGGGCGATGACCAGAATATTTGATGAGCTGCTCTACCACAAGGTCGAGTGCTACATAGATGATCTGGTGGCCAAGACCAAGAAAAGGGAAAACCATCTGCAAGACCTCCGGGTCGTATTCCAGAAGCTCAGGCAATATGAACTGAAGATGAACCCCATGAAGTGTGCGTTCGGAGTGTCGAGCGGTAATTTCTTGGGCTTTATTGTCAGATACCGAGGGGTTGAAATAGACTCGCAAAGATCAAGGCAATTCAGGAGCTGCCTCCACCTAGAAACCTCTCTGAGCTAAGAGCTCTGCAAGGCCGTCTGGCTTATATCCGACGGTTTATATCTAACTTGTCAAGGTGATGTCATCCCTTACACAAGTTAATGATGAAGGATGTTCCCTTTTATTGGGATGAAGAATGCCAGGCAGCGCTTGAGAAGCTGAAGGATTATCTAAAAACCCCTCTAGTACTAGGGGCAGAAGTGAAAGGACGGCTGCTAATCTTATATATAGCAGCCATACACTACTCCCTGGGGGCAATGCTCGCCTAGAATGATGAAGAAGGGAAAGAACAAGCCCTCTACTACCTCGGTCGAAGACAAGTCAGAACTGAGGAGAAATACACTTTCATTGAGAAAGTCTGCTTGGCGTTGGTCTTCTGTGGACGCACTTTTTATTTAAAATCCTTGTTTTATTTGTTCATTGGGTTTATTAAGTGCGTGGGCGTGCCATTCATGAAGTGACGATTTATTCGGACTTCACGGAAGCCCATGGTGTGCGCGATCTGACTAATCAGACAATTGTGTAGTTCGTGTCGGGACCGAAACCCGCTGTGCCGTAAAGGCCACGACGTTATTTACATCCCCTCAGAGAGGGGAACACCCTTGATTAATCGTCAGGAAAAGGGGCCTCATGACCAGAAAATTAGTTGCATGAAAAGTCTATTAGGAAGCATTGAAATCCCCGTGCGAGGGTGAGAAGAAAGCATTCGAGATCATGTCGGTCGTGTGTTGAACATTTGATGTTCGGACGAGTGTCCGGCTTGAGAATCGCGTAATCGTCACGGGAAAACCGGAGCATATGTATACCGGGGGCACGGCAAGTTTATTGTTCAAAGGGACCGGAGACATTCGGTTGAATCCCGGTTAGAGTGATTGGAAATCAGTGAGTTTATTGGCCCGGTGCGAGATCGAGTCAGGACCATTCCGGGGGGCGCCTCCCGCGGTCCAAACGAGGCTTGCATGTGCATCGTTAATATTTTCGGTTCCGAAAGGCAGCGGGAAAGTATCCCGGGACTAGATTACAAAACAAAGATGTGTACAGAGATAGCTGGCTATAGGCCTAGGATGTGGGTCAGGCGATGACCATGGTTGGGGCGAACCCGAGGTCCGAGCGTGACTCATGACGGTCTTATCGATGTTTTCATGCGTAGGGTTCGGGGAGGACGAGAGCCGCCTCATTCCATTGGGATTTTGTCGGTCATACACAGACCATTTTATGTTCAGACAAAGGTCCGTATAGAAAGCAAGATGGTGACAGGAGTGAATCCGTGCAAATGTCTGCCGTGAGTACGGCAAGTTTAATGCAAGCACGGGATTAGATCCTGGTATATATGTCGGTCACTAACGGACCATTCATTATTCGGACAGAAGTCCGTATTAGTAGCGTCGAGGACGACGATAAAACCGTGCGGATGTCTGCCGTAGGTGCGGCAAGTTTAATGCGGGTGCGGGATCGGATCTCGATAAAGACGGGTCGAGCTAACAAACTATCGGCCCGGGATAAGTTCGGATCATGGTCACGTCCGGGCGGGGGCTCCCGAGATCCAAGTCCGATCTAGTGGGGCATCATTACTTTTCTCTTCACCAAACCGTACGAATGTCTACCATGAGTATGGCAAGTTTAATGCAGGTGCGGGATTAAATCTCGGTATATATATGTCGGTCAATAACGGACCATTTCTTATTCGGATAGAAGTCCGTGTTTGTAACATAAAAGACGGTGACAAAACCGTACGAATGTCTGCCGCAGATATGGCAAGGTTAATGTGGATGTGGGATTGGATCCCGATAGAGGTGAGTCAAGCTGATGATCTATTGGCCCGAGGTGGTTGCGGACTATGATCATATCGGGGTTTCCGAGGACCACGTCTGATGTCACGGGGCGTCATTGCTTTTCTCTTCACGCACAGTCCGGGGAAGTGAGGTTCCAAGGTATGCGTGCATGTCGGTCACGGTTGGACCATTCATTATTCGGACGCGAGTCCACGTTTGAAGCATCGAAGACGACGATAAAATCGTGCAAATGTCTGCCGTAGACACGACAAGTTTAATGTGGCGCTGCGGGATTAGATCTCGGGAGAAGCGGGTCGAGTTAACGAACTATTGGCCTGAGCTGTGTTCGGATCATGACCATGTCGAGGTTTCCGAAGTCCACGTCCGATACCACAAGGCATCACTGATTTTCTCTTTACACCCAGTCCGGGGAGTGAATTGTTAAGTGTGGAGCCCGAGCTCACCATCGTGCGCCCTGGCATGCGGATCGACCTGCGCGGTCAGGTCGCAGAACAAAATTTGATTATAGAAAGGGTGATCGCGTTTGTTTCCTTTTTTATTAAGATTGATCCCTTTTTCATTTTTTTTAGTTTTGAATATTTCTCCTTTTTTTATTGGCTACTTATCCTTTTTTGCGTTAAGGAGGTGCGCCGGTTTAGCATGATGCAAAGGAGGGCGCGCCGGAATAAGAGGTGTAAGGGGCACGCCGGTTCAAGGCCAAGGGAGGGGGGGGGGCGCCGGTTTAAGGTAATGCCAAGGAGGGAGAGGGGGAGCGCCGGAATAGCCTAAGAAGGGGAGGCACACCGGTTTGGGCTCCAAATAAGATGGGAGGGGGCACTATTCATCTCAGAATTCCAAAGTGGACTTGAGTGTGGGGCTAAACCGGCGCGGGGGGGGGGGGGGGTAGCGCGCCGGATTAGCCCACATCGGATTAGGGCGTGCCGGGTTAAGCTTCTATGAGGTTTTCTTTTATTCTGTTGGCTCTGTTTCTTGTTTCTTTCAACTGCAAGTTAATTTGTTGATTGGTTTGTTCATCGAATTGGTAGATTAAGTTGATAGAGAGGAAGATTAAGTGTTTTAATTGTTTATTAAGGTGGATGAACATGAAGATCCGACGTTTTATTAGAAGGGTTCGCTGTGCAGGGTAGTTCAGTTTGAGTTTGATTTCAACAGAGGGGGGGGGAACTTTCTGAGTTAGTCAGTTCTTGGCAGGAAGAAGCCTAGTCTGTTCACTTCTATGTGCCTTCGTTCTTAGTTCTTATTGTTCATGCTCCTGGCAAAAATTGGGCAGCACCTCCCCCGGACAGAGGCTTGCCAGAGAAAATAGAGGAACGCCAAACGGATTGCTCCGGGGTGAACCTCAAAACACGGAGTGAGGCCTCCGTTAACCCATAAGTGCATGTAGAGACTCTAGGACTAGCCTTCAAGAGTCCCAGCAGCTCACGGGTGATGATTCTTTGAAGCGGGACAAGTGTTCGCCACAAGGGCCATGAATATTCATCCGTCGACGAACTCCTTCGAAGGCCATGCTACGGAGGAGCATGCTTCGAAGGGCCCTGGATGAGGAGAAGGAGGAAGGGGAAAGAAGAAGAAAGATAAAGGATCGTGTTTGCCAAAAAGGGCCTTCTGTTTATTCATCCACCGAAGGGGGGAAAAGCTCAAACCCAAGAGATTTTCATCTCAAAAGAAGAGAAATACAATGCAGAGGGGAAAAGGAAAGAGATACATGGACGGGGAGGGGGAACAGAGCACAAGCTCTCCCCCTCCGTGCTCACCTCTCTTCTCTCACGCTCACTCTCTTCTTCTTCACCTCACGGGCGCCGGGGAATGGAGCTTCTCTTCTCTCTTTTTCTTCTTCTCTTCAATGGCCAGCCTGCGGGTTCCAGCTTCTCTCTTCTCTTTTAATAGCCCATCCATTTCTCTCTGTCGAACATGCAGAGTATATATAGCCGGTTGCCCTTTCTTCGCTCGGACGGAAGAAACTCCCGCCACTTGCCCTTGTTTGCCGGACGAACAGGATTGACATGCCACGGTGTCGTCCGTTGATTTGCACAGTACGCTGGCATTCGTCCGAGGATGGGACGTTCGCGGGTTTGCCGAGAGATCTTCTGCTACTTCCACCGTCGATGCACAGCTTCGCCGCTACGCTGTCAAACAGATGTGGAGACAGAGCTCGGTAGCATTGAATGCTATGCCCTTTCGAGTCTGCGCCCCAAGACGACAGGAGAACAGAGTATCGGGGCATGGATGGGATGGAATTTGAGTTAAACCGGCGCGGTGTTGTGTGTGCCGGATTAACAACACACAAATAGGCGCGCCGGATTACAGCCAATATGGGGCGTGCCGGTTTAATGGCCACAGGAGGGGCGCGCCGGTTTAAGGCCCAAGCAAGGCCGCACCTGTTTTAGTGCAGGCCGCGCCGGATTAGACTTTAGTTCAGGGCCTCTGAATCCCAATTCGGAACTTTGAGTGATCTCCGGCGCGTGCCGAACATGTGTCCGAATTCCTGAGTTTCTTTTGATTCGGCCTTCGACAATGCCGACTGGAGAGTTGGGGCCATTTCTTCATCCCGAGGGGCTTCTTTGTTGGATGGCGGAGCACCGGGTAGGTATTCGTCCTGCTTGGAGGAAACATAGGGTTTATTCGACCCTTCCGTCTTTGACTTGCTCTCGAGTGCTGAGATGTGCATGCCGCATGATCATTATCATTTTTTTTATGTCCACATCTTCACCGTCAAGAAACTCTGACACTACATGTTGTCGCATGAAATAAAGATGATTTCCAAAGCGGATCCGCTTAAATACATCGTGTCACAGCTAGCACTCAAAGGTCGCTTAGGTAAATGGGCGATAATTCTCATGGAGTTTGATATCTCCTATGTGCCGCATAGGGCTGTCGAAGGCTAGGCTATCGCAGATTTATTCGCTGCACACCCGATACCTGAAGACTGTCCATTAGAGACATAACTCCCTGATGATGAGACTCTGGAAGCCGACCAAGTGCAGTCCACCTTGTGGCAATTGTACTTTGATGGTGCGTCCAGAATTGACACCCCAGTAGCCGGAGCAGCCAGAGTCAGGGCCGGGGCGGGCATAGTCCTGAAGTCCCCTGAGGGAGAGGTCATACATACCTCCTGCTCGATAAATAAACCCTTCATAAACAACGAGGTAGAATATGAAGCCCTGATAATCGAGTTACAGATTGCCCTATCTATGGAAATTCAGATGCTTGAGGCATTCGGGGACTCCATGCTAGTTGTTAAACAACTAGACGGGGAGTTCGATGTGTGGAAGAAAGAACTCCTCCCCTACTACTAATTGGCCCTCCGCCTGATGGCAAAATTTTATTTCATCAGAATCAAGCACATTAACCGAGGACAGAATGCTCAGGTAGACGCTCTCGCAAAGCTGGCCAGTTCTTTGGCAATTTCGCCAGACACAAGCCTGAATATAACAGTAATTAATCAACGTCAGGTCCCCAGTGTGATAGAGGTTTTGGCGAATGAAGAAGAAAACGAAGCGACAGCTGTGGAGGAAATCCAGCATCCCGATTGGCGGGAGTATCTCCTACGATGGTTCTAGCACCAACAGCTCCCGAAGGAAAAAGAACACAGGATGAAGCTCCTCAAAATCAAAGATTCCTATGAGATGAGAAACGAAACCTTGTTCCGAATAATGGCAGACGCCCGAAAGAAAGTCTTGCTCCGTTGCCTATCCACGGGAGAAGCTTAGCAGGTAATGCAAGAAGTTCATGTCGGATAAGCCAGAGCACACCAGGCCGGTCCTAAAATGAAAATTGAGGTAAAGAAGTTGGGCTACTATTGGCCCACTATATTCGATGACTGCTACAAGTTTACCAAGTCATGTCAGAAATGCCAAGAGCACGCCAATGTGTCTCGAAGGCCTCCAGTGCCGTTACACCCCACTGTCCCAAGTTGCCCATTTGCCCAATGGGGCACGGACATGGTGGGGCCTCTGTCGGCATCTTCATGAGGGTGCAAATACATCCTAGCGGCCACAAATTACTTCTCCAAATGGGCAGAAGCGATAGCACTAAGAGAAGTAACCGAGGAGCTGGTTGCTAGATTCTTCCGGCAGAATATAATATTCAGGTTTGGAGTCCCCAACCGAATTATTTCTGACAATGGCAGCCATTTCAGAAAGCAGAAGGTATATCAACTGGCTGATAAATACAAAATTTATTGGAGGATGTCGTCTCCCTACAATCCCCAAGCCAACGGGCTCACAGAAGCCTTCAACAAAATGCTTTGCACCTTGCTGGCGAAGACCGTTAATTTGAATAAAAAGGACTGGGAGCAAAGGATGTATGAAGCGCTGTGGGCTTATCGTACGGTCTATAAAACTCCCACTGGCTGCTCGCCGTTCTCCCTTGTATATGGGTCGGAGGACGTGGTGCCAATTGAACTCGAGGTTCCCTCATTGCGGGTCGCCATTCAGCATGGGCTGGCTAGTAGCGAACCAACCAACATAGAAAGAAGACTGGAAGAGCTCGCCGAGCTCGAATGAAAGCATCTTAAGGCGCAACAGAATATTCAACTATACCAAGCTCGCATGGCCCGTGCTTTTGACAAGCTGGTCAAAGGGCGAGAATTCAAGAATGGTGACCTTGTGATGGTCAAAAGGAGAGAAGTAATGGCCTCCAACCCCAAGGGGAAATTGGTTGAAAACTGGGTCGGACCGTATATCATCCGTCGGGTCTATGAAAGGAGTGCCTACATCCTCGTCGATCACAAGGGAGTAGTTCAGTTCTCCCCTCTGAATGGGAAACATTTAAGGCTATACTATGCAGCTCCGACGACATTCACAGAATGACCGAAATTTACCTTGGTCTAGCGGCACTCCGCCTTGGCCGAGCTCCCAAAAATACCCTACCCAAGCTTAGACCGATTCCAGGGCCGTTAGCTTGCGGTTGCAAAAACCCGTAGTGCACACTAATCCCAGGATTCCTTGAGAACCCCCACGCAGTCCCATTGGGTTACCCTTTTATACAATATCGCCATTGCGGATCCTACGTTCGAATCGGCTCAACAAAAACCCTTCCTTTGCTTTCGTATTTGTCCTTACCAACGAATAAATCCTTTTTCGGCGCAAGGCTTCGTGCCCTAGCCAACTTCTACACAATGTCGCTATTGCAGATCCTACACCCGAATCGACGTAAAAAACTCTTCCTTTGCGTTGATATTTGTCCTTACCAACTAATAAATCCCTTTTCGGCGCAAGGTTGTGTGCCTTAGCTGACCTTTATACAGTATTGCCATTGCGGACCCTACGTCCAAATCGGCGCAAAAAAAACTCTTCCTTTGCATTGGTATTTGTCCTTACCAACGGATAAACCCCTTTTCGGCGCGAGGTTGCTTGCCCTAGCCGACCTTTATACAATATCGCCATTATGGACCCTACATATGAATCAGCGCAAAAACTCTTCCTTTCCGTTGGTATTTGTCCTTACCAACGAATAAACCCCTTTTTGGCGCAAGGCTTCATGCCCTAGCCGACTTCTACACAATATTGTCAGTACGGACCCTACGTCCGGATTGGCGCAAAAACTCTTCCTTTGCGTTGGCATTCTTACCTTGCCAATGAACAAACCTTCTCTATCGGCGTAGAGCCCCGTGCTCCAGCCAACAGTCACATGCCACCACTCAGGGTCGAACGTCGCATTTTGACCCATCATCATTCTCCTACCTTTATTAAAAAAAGAAGAAGAAGATTGGGCTTAAAAAAACGGTGCCCCGCCGGTCTTGTTCAGATTTTTTGAACAAGGGCAAAATGACTATGACCCAGCTGCGGTGAAAACCCGAGAGGGCGCGGTAGGTAAAATCGGGTACCCCGCTAAGTGAAAACCCGAGAGGGCGTATGGGCAAAAGCAAGAGGGGGCTGGCTTCGGTGAAAACCCGAAAGGGCACTTAAGTCTGAAATGTGGTAATCAAAAGTTCTTTTCACGCCTCTCCCTATGAAATGTGGGATAGGACGTCCACCAATGGTCCCACCAGAGATCTGCTTCTCAACATCCTCTTAACTTGGACCTTTCCTCCTGGTTAATGAATAAACCCTTTTGCTTCGACATTTAACCAATGTCGATGAACAAACCAGCATTGACCCTTGTCATCATCGGCAAGACTGGTCAACTTTTCCTTAACTTGGACCTTACGTCCTCATTGATGAACAAACCCTTTTGCTTCGACGTTTAACCAATGTCGATGAACAAACCAACATTGACAATTGTCATCATCGGCAAGACCGGTTAACTTTCCCTTAACGTGGACCTTATGTCCTCGTTGATGAACAAACCCTTTTGCTTCGACGTTTAACCAATGTCGATGAACAAACCAGCATTGACCCTTGTCATCATCGGCAAGACCGGTCAACTTTTCGTTAATGTGGACCTTACATCCTCGTTGATGAACAAACCCTTTTGCTTCGACGTTTAACCAATGTCGACGAACGAACCAGCATTGACCCGTGTCATCATCGGCAAGACTGGTCAACATTCCCTTAATGTGGACCTTACGTCCTCGTTGATGAAAAAACCCTTTTGCTTTGACGTTTAACCAATGTTGCCGAACGAACCAGCATTGACCCTTGTCATCATCTGCAATATCGGTCAACTTTCCCTTAACGTGGACCTTACGTCATCGTTGATGAACAAACCCTTTTGCTTCAACGTTTAACCAATGTCGATGAACAAACCAGCATTGACCCTTGTCATCATCGACAAGACCGGTTATTATGTAATTACGTTAAGTTGTTGCACATGAGAGATTGTTGGAATGTTTGAAGTTGATGGATATTGACTCTTGTTATGTTTAAATTAGTTGGAGTTGATTAGTGTATTTCTTATATTATGGCGTATGAAGTATCTAACCGCTAACGCAAGGCATAGCATGTCTGGAAATCAACATATTTTAACTATTTCTACTGCCGCGTTTCGATATTCCGCGTCTGGGCGTGACAGTTTGGTGGTATCAGAGCCTAGGTTTTCTTTAGACCCTAGGTTCCTAGTGGTGTTATAGAACCCATTACATTGGTGAAGTCAGGAATCTAACCAGTGAGTGGGGTAGAGACTTGGGTTAAGTTAATTAACCAGTTCTAAGAATACATAGTTCCATAGTCAAGAAAATATTCTTAATTAATTCTGGTTATGTTGTAGGATTTTTCCGCGATGGTGGCAGAGCGCGCGCAGTGGCGAGATATGCAACGCACGGTGCAGGGCCTAACTCAGGCCTTACAGCAAGTAGCTCAAGGCGGTGCCCAACATGGAGCGGGCAATCTACATCGGAACTTTCAAGGCTTGAATCCCCCTCGTTTCAGTGGATCTTCAGACCCAGATGAGGCCGAGAATTGGCTAAAAGAGATAGAATGTATCTTAAGGGTTATGCAATGTGGAGACCAGGATCGCGTCGTTTTAGCAACCTTCCAGTTAGAACGTGATGCACGTGCTTGGTGGGAAGCCGTGGAAGCCACGTTCGGTAATCGACGTGCAACGTGGGATGAGTTTAAAGAATGGTTTAACAACAAGTATTTTTCAGATAGAGTGCAGGAGAAGAAAACAGTCGAGTTCGCTGCATTAAAGCAGATAAATTTATCCGTTGCAGAATATGAAGCACAGTTTGCTAGATTATCTAAATATGCACCACCTTTGGTGTCCACGGAGAAGATGAAGGCCAAACGATTCATAAATGGTTCGAAGCTTCAGTACATTAATCAATTGGTGCCCTTGGAAATTCATGTTTATGCTGAGGTTGTGAGAAAAGCCCAAGTTCTTGAAGACACTATAGAAATGACTGACCGGATAAGGGGTCAGGATAAGAAGAAGGAGCAGACCACCAGTTCCGGGAATTTTAAACCGGGAAATGGCCAGAAGAGACCAAATTGCCGGCTGAGCTTTTCAAAGAATAAGAATTTGAAGGAAGGTGAGAAGAAGGCTGGATCGACTGCTCCATCTAAAGCAGTTTGCAAGTATTGTGATCGTCCAGGTCATAAGATGGAAGCATGTTGGTGCAAGTTAGGCGCTTGTTTGAGATGTGGTAGCAGGGACCACCGAATTCCTGAGTGCCCCCTTATAAATAGCAGCATCTGACAAGCCGCAAGGGAGTTTCAAGCGGCAGGGCAAGCTCCAAGCCCTCCAGGATACAGAAACTGACAACGAAGCTACCGAGGAAGGAGGTATTGTTGAAGGTACTCTTAATATTCTTTTCAAGCCAGTATTTGTACTTTTCGACACAGGAGCCACACATTCTTTTATATCTCTGAAATTTGCTAAGACTTTACTTGTGAAACCAGTATTATTGGATTATCACCTTGTGATATCTACCCCTATTGGATCGGGGTCCGAGATTAAATATTATTACCCTTCCAGTGAGGTTTTGATTAATGATTGCAATTTACCTGCTGATTTAGAATGCATGAAGATGAAAGATTATGATGCGATCTTAGGGGCTGACTGGTTATCTAAGCAAGGTGCTAGTGTTCACTATAAATCAGGAGTGGTGTCTTTCACCGGACGTGCTGGACCTTCCTTTTCTGGTGCTAGACAATCTAAGTCTGTGCCGCTCATTTCGGCACTCCGGGCAGATAAATTGTTAAGGAAGGGGTGCCAGGCCTTCTTGGCTTTGGTTTCCTTGACTGATAAGAAGGAAGTAGATGTGAAGGATACCTCGATCGCACGGGATTTTTCGGAAGTGTTTCCTGAAGAATTGCCAGGTCTTCCTCCTGAGAGGGAAGTGGATTTCTCCATCGATTTAATTCCTGGCGCTTCGCCTGTTTCTAAGGCCCCCTATCGCATGTCCCCTGCAGAGTTAAGAGAATTGAAGAATCAATTGTTGGACTTGCTAGAGAAAGGGTTTATTCGTCCAAGTACTTCCCCGTGGGGTGCTCCTATTCTCTTTGTAAGAAAGAAGGATGGCTCATTAAGGTTATGCATTGATTATCACCAATTGAACCAGCTCACCGTGAAAAATAAGTATCCTTTACCAAGGATTGACGAATTGTTTGATCAGATATCGGGAGCCCAGTATTTCTCGAAGATCGATCTCAGATCAGGGTATCACCAGTTGAGGATAAAGGACGAGGATATTTTTAAGATGGCATTTCTTAGCAGGTGAATTTGTTGTGATGTCGTTTGGACTAACAAATGCTCATGCAGCTTTCATGCAGTTGATGAATAGTGTGTTCCGACCCTACTTAGATCAGTGGGTCGTAGTATTCATTGATGATATTTCGATATACTCAAAGAGCAAGGAGGAGCATGAAGATCACTTGAGGATGGCGTTGCAAATATTAAAGGATCAACAATTATACGCCAAGTTCAGTAAATGTGAGTTATGGCTTCAAGAGGTATCTTTTCTAGGGCATATTATCTCTAAAGATGGAATTTCAGTGGACCCTTCTAAGGTAGAAGCAGTACGCAATTGGGAAAGGCCTATTAGTGTAACTAAGATCAAAAGTTTCTTAGGACTAGCAGGTTATTATCGAAGGTTCATAAAGGATTTCTCCAAGATTACGGTACCTCTAACTAGGTTAACTCGTAAGGAGAATCGATTTGAGTGGTGAGAAGAATGTGAAAAGAGTTTTTAGGCTTTGAAGGAGTGTTTGACCACTGCCCCAGTTTTGGCCTTACCTTTTAGTGAAGGAGGTTTTGAAGTATACACTGATGCTTCGGGAACTGGTTTAGGTTGCGTGTTGATGCAACGAAGAGAGTGATAGCTTATTCCTCTAGGCAGTTGAGAAAATATGAGGAGAATTACCCTGTTCATGACCTGGAGTTAGCAGCTGTTGTGTTCGCTCTGAAAATTTGGAGGCACTATCTTTATGCGGAAACTTTTACAGTGTACTCAGACCATAAGAGCCTAACATATTTATTTTCCCAGAAAGAGTTGAACATGAGGAAGAGAAGGTGGTTAGAGTACTTGAAGGATTTTGACTTCTCATCGAATATAATCCCGGGAAGGGGAATGCTGTAGCTGATGCTTTGAGCAGGAAGCCAACAGCCAGATTAGCCAGTTTGATGCTTCAAGAATGGAAGTTGTTAGAACAGTTTGCAAGGATAGATCTTAATATTACAGAAAAGGAAGATCGGATTATGGTTGCTCATATCCAGCTTCATTCAGAATTATTGGAAGAAATTAGGCAGCTTCAAGATAACGACCCTGTACTAGTTGAAATCAAAGAGCAGTTAGCTAGTCGACCAGATTTTGTGTTAGCTAATGATGGTAGGTTGTTGTTTAAAGGAAGAACATGTGTTCCTGATTCTGCAGAAGTAAAGAGAAATATTCTTGAGGAAGCCCACAAATCTAAGTATACTATACATCTAGGAGCTACGAAGATGTACCAAGATTTGAAGAGAACTTTTTGGTGGCCGAACATGAAAAGAGAAGTGGCCGATTTTGTAAGTAGATGTTTAGTATGTCAACAAGTGAAAGTTGAACATTTCAGGCCTGCTGGGAAATTAAAGCCCCTTGAAATACCACAATGGATGTGGGAGAGTGTTGGTATGGACTTTATTATGGGTTTACCCAGAACTCATGGAAACTTTGATGCAATTTGGGTGATTGTAGACCGATTAACAAAGTCCGCGCACTTTCTGCCTATTAAATCAAAGTGGACTGTGGATGTGTTGGCTACCCTATACATGAAGGAAATAGTGAGGTTGTATGGAGCCCCTGTGTCCATCATATCCGAGAGAGACCCCAGGTTTACCTCACTTTTGGAAAGGACTGCAAGCATCATTGGAAACCCGTTTGAACTTTAGTACTACTTTTCACCCTCAGACTGATGGACAGACTGAGAGAACGAATCAGATTGTTGAAGACATGCTGAGAGCTTGTATGATTGACTTTGGAGGTAGTTGGCATGAACACTTGCCTTTGATTGAGTTCGCATACAATAATAGTTATCAATCCAGCATTCAGATGGCACCATTTGAGGCTTTGTATGGTAGGAGTTGTAGATCCCCTCTTTGTTGGGAAGAGATTGCGAGAAGCAATGGCTCGGACCAGATCTTATCTCAGAGTCATCCAAGAACATTCAAGCTATTAAAGATCATTTGAAGATTGCTCAGTCCAGGCAGAAAAGTTATGCTGATAACAGAAGAAGAGATCTAGAGTTTCAAGTTGGAGAACATGTATTTCTAAAAGTCTTACCATCAAGAGGAATTAGAAGATTTGGAATTCGAGGCAAGTTAAGCCCAAGGTTTGCTGGCCCATTTGAGATCTTGGAAAGGGTAGGCAAAGTTGCCTATCGGTTGGTCTTACCGCCACAGTTATCAGGTGTTCATAATGTGTGCCATGTGTCTATGCTGCGGAAGTACGTATACGACCCTTCACACATCATTCAACATGATGATTTGGAATTGAAAGAAGACTTATCTTATGAAGAAAAGTCTGTCAAAATTTTGGACTTCAAGCAATAGCAACTCAGGAACCGATCCATTCCGATGGTCAAGGTCTAGTGGAGCCGGCGTGGAACAGAGGAAGCAACGTGGGAGTTCGAGGAAGCAATTAAAAAGATATATCCCGAATTGTTCTAAGGTTAGATTCAGTGAATTTGGGGGGACCAAATTCCTTAAAGTGGGGGAGGATGTAGCATCCTGAATTTTTTATATTAATATCACCATATTATTATTCAATCGTTTTCTTAGTTGAAATCTTAATTTTTTTATTAAAATATAGAAAAATATGTATTTTGGGTAGAATTTATTTTTAGTAATTTTGTCTTCAGGAAGGAACCCGGAATAAAATTGATTAAGGCCCAATTTCACAATTTAAGCTAAAAATCGTTGTTTAGAAAGCCCAAATCAATTGGACCCAAATTCAAGCCCATTTGCGCTCCAATCGAAGCCAAACCCTAGCCCAATCGAAGATCCTTGTTTCCCAGTTGAAAACCCTAAGTCTAGATCCTTCTATTGGCGGCGGCGGTGGCGGATTAGAGCCCCATCTGAGTTTTTCACCGTTTTTCCCTTTTGGCCTCTTTATCCTAATTCGATCGCTAGAAGCATCCATTAACGCTATAAATAGAGAACTTCCGACCCCCTGAAACCCTAATTGCTCCGGCGGGTGGTGGCGTGATCGATCGTGGCCGGACGAGAGAGGATTTGGACGTTCTAGGAGCTGGTACCCAGGGTTCCGGCGACCCTTTTCCTCCTCTATCTTTCCATCGCTCAAAGGTAGGTGTCTCTCCGGCAAAAAAAAAATGTAATTATACCATCTTGTTTGTCTTCCCGAGCCCTTTCTTTTGATATATAATTGCCTAAATTTTATACATCATGCTGCCCTAATTTCATGATTTACGCCGAGGTATACCCAAAAGGGCAACTTCCATGTTAACTCATTTTTGTATAATTTAGTCACATTTAATTTTAATTAAAGCATGCCATCGTATATGGTTTTTATGCTCTTCCTAACGATAGTATTTTCTCTAAATTTCGTTCACCCTATCATGTGGAATTGAGATTCTATCGTGGTGTGTTGAGGCTCGCCGTCGGTGAGGTCTCGGGTTGAGTAAACGGTCCTTTCAGTGACCGCTAGACTAGTAGCGGTCTCACGATAGACCATCTTTCATGCTCTGGCGGTTCCATGATAGACCGTCTCAAGCTTTGCATTTCAAAATTTTAAAATCTATGTACGATTATTTCAGAAAGCAAACGGCCCTACGATAGACCGTTTTATGATTCTGGCGGCCCTTATATAGACTGTGTTATGTCTTCTGGTAGGGTATTTTAAACTCTATATCATGTGTTCTAGTCTGAAAATTACCATATTTTAGTATGACACCTTGATCCATAACGATGCAGAAAGTGATATTAATATAGTATCATGATTATAGACCTTTAAACTTTTATTATACATGAAAGTTGTTTTGACATAAGTTAAAGGCTCATATGAAACATGATTGTAAATCTTGTAAACTTTGAACCATGCTATTTGTTATCTTGATATCACTATTTGACAGTCATACCACTCCGGTGGGATTGGCTGACCGCATCGTCTCATTTTTCCGTGTTTCATCTAGCCTCAATCTTGTAATTGTTGGGACTCTCCGCCAGATATTCCTTCCATCGGACTAGGACCACTATTATGAGACCTCCGTAAGTCCTCGTGAGCCTGGGATTCCCACCAGGATGCTGGGCGGGTTATACCCCCAAGACTTGAACCCTTGAACGTGTTTTGATTCGCATTGGGTCAGTCCAAATCTGGACTGATCTACTATCTTAGCGGCCCAACTTGAGACCGCTAAGTGACCCTTGGCGGCCCAGGTTTAGACCGCTATCTTTCTCCTTGCCATGTTAAGAAATGGGCTTGGGTTAAGTTGGATTCTTGTAAGCCCAGTCAGTTTTAACCTGACCAATCCATTTCATTGGACTTTAGGTTTGTGGGCTGAACTCTGGTTCTGACCCATTCTGGAATCAGGCTGAAATAACGACCTTCTGGGTTCACTTGAAGCGCTTGTCCTATTGACCCTTACGCGGTGTAGTGTTAGACCATCAATGACACCATAGCGGCCCACTTATTGACCGCTAAATTCGAGATTTAATATGTTTTCTTTCATGTTTTGTTGTGATAAGCAGTCACATCAAGGTAGGCCTTGAACTGCGAAAACTTGCTTGATCCTTTTTTACTTAGACTTTCTAGTGATTCTACGTGATATCCATTCCAATTTTATTGGAATTTTTCTTATTCTTAGAAGTAAGTTCTTAAGCTTAAACGTTGGAATTCTTGACCATTTAATACAGTGAATGTCTAGACTAGGATCTTTTGATCCAATCTTCCAATGCCAACGCATCATAAGGGCGCGGTCTGGTCTTGGGAGGAGCGCCCGAAAGTACTTGTGCCCCGAGGAGTTTGTAATGACAAGGTGTGGCATTGCACCTAAGTGCATGACTAGCGTGATTGGTCTATGACATTCTAATTCTCTCAATTACTTGAAATTCCTACGTGACATGACTTGCGTGCTTGTTATGGCCAATTCCATTTATCGCTTACTTGCAATTTCATGAAAAGTTCTTGTTATAACTACTTGGGAGTCCATATTTCTTTTCTATCTATCACTCGTCATTTATTTATTATTGTTCTTTTATCGCAACATCATTCATGATAATGTGGTTAATCACTTTAACTATGCCTAATGATAGTGATATAAAATCCTACTGAGCTTTGATCACCCCTACTTTCCAATCCTTTTCAGGTAGCTCAGGTGAGGACTCTCAAATTGACGGGGATGGGCAGGAGTGAAGATCTAGAGAGAGCTAGCTAGATAGCCTTCTAGAGATGTTATTAGTTAGTTTGAGTTCAAGAGTTGTAATCCTTGCTGAGACGGTTATTATGTAATTATGTTAAGTTGTTGCACATGAGAGATTGTTGGAATGTTTGAAGTTGATGGATATTGACTCTTGTTATGTTGAAATTAGTTGGAGTTGATTAATGTATTTCTTCTATTATGGCGTATGAAGTATCTAACCGCTAACGCAAGGCACAGCATGTCTGGAAATCAACATATTTTAACTATTTCTAATGCCGCGTTCCGATATTCCGCATCGGGGCGTGACAAATGATGGGCCTGGGATCCTAATGACTTCCAAGATTAATTTCCTTTGTAGGTTCATCCACTACCGATGAGGGCTCATCGAATCTCTTCAAACCGTGCACATACAAATCGACAGTGTCATCTACATCGATGTCCTCACAATCGATCGGGTCCTTCTCATCCACGATTTCATAGACACCTAATCCATCGTTTCTCCACACCCCTTCTTGCTCCTCGTCTCCTTCAATCACAATCGCCGCAGTTACGAACTCCGGACACTTGAGAAGAGCGTGACATTATTGAGCTAGATCCTGCAAGAACCTATCAGGAATGGATTTGGAAGGGCGCGCCGGTGAGCGCTGTAGACACGCCATTCTTGACGTCTCCTGAGAAAGTCTCATATTACTATACGACGCCCCGCGACGGCTTACGCATTTCGAATCACTTGAGTACTTCCTTTTCTTGGGTCTTCTTCTGCCTTTTTCGGCATCCAGAATCGTCTCGTCACGGCATTCTGACAGCATCAACACCAGTCAGATGAATCAAGAGGTTCCGGAACCAAGAAGGTGTCTGCCGGGCGGCCGTCGATTGAGGACCCGGGTGGGTCTTAATGGGGGCGTCCAGGCCCCTGGACGCCCCCATCTTTTTAATTTATTTTATTATTTTCTCAGGGCCCAAAACCAAATAAAAATATATATATATTAATGGAGGCGTCCAGGCCCCTGGACGCCTCCATAAAAAAATAAAAATAAAAAATGTGTGTAAAATGCCAGTTGGCATAAAAACAAAAAATAAATAAAAATATATATATTAATGGAGGCGTCCAGGCCCTGGACGCCTCCATAAAAAACAAATATAAAAAATCAAAATGTCAGCCCTAGCATAAAAAGACAAAACAAAAATAAAAATAATATATTTTGGAGGCGTCTAGGCCCCTAGACGCCTCCATCAACTCTCTCACGGGCGCCGCTCACAGAACGCCGATTTGTCGTGTGTGAAAAAATCCAAATTATAGAGACGTCCAGCCACCTGGACGCGCCCATTTCTGAATCACGAGACGCCGCTCACAAAACCACGCGTTGTACCAAACCGCGTGCGGCCGTCATCGATTTTCGGTGGACCTGTTTGAGGCGTCCGGGGCCCTGGACGCCTCCACAAAAGTATTCCAAAAAAAATATATAAAAATAGAATAAAATATTAATTCGGCCCTGATGGAGGTGTCCAGGATCCTGGACGCCTCCACCCTCCGTAGCTCTATAAATAGAGGGCCACCCCCTCAGTTCTGGAAGAGCTTCGAAGTGATCCGATAGGCTGCCGGAGCCCAGAGGCTACGGAGTCATTTTCTAACCCGTGGGTTCTTTTGTAGGTGGAGGTTCCACCGGCTTCTCGGGTGCTCACGCTCGCGAGAGGAAGGTCGTCTTCATCCACCGCGCTTCCACGTCGTCCCCACGCTGCCGGAGCTCCGCCGGATTTCACCATCGGCACATCCAATAAGTCAATTCTTTCCTTTTCTTCGCAGTTCTTTTGCATTCATCATCTTGCATCCCCTATCCCCCTTCATAAGGGCGCCTTTTCTTATACACTTCTTACATCCATCATCTCATTTTTCTCCTACTCGAGTCCAAGAGGGGTTTAAAAGATAACACCAACCAGGTGTGTGTCTTGCCATCATTTCGTTATTTTTATCGCAAGGATTTGAATACTACACCTCCATCTTTCTAATCCACTTGTCATTTGTTTGTCGTTGTTTTGCAAGGGTAGCCGAGGAAAGCCCTCTCCGTCGGCCGGTCGGAGGGAGAGGAAGAAGCAACCCGCCATCTCCCGCTCTTGAGGTAGGCGCGATCACTTTCTTATTTTGGGGTCTTTCGGCCCCTGGCGATCACATCTTGTTTTCGAGGCCGCGGCGAGTCACTTCCCCAATGGCCGTTTAAATTTCCGTTCTTATATTCTCTTTATATTCTATTATATTCTGCTCATGTTCTAGAGGCCGCGGCAAGTCACTTCCCCAATGGCCGTTTAAATTCACGTTCTTATACGTTATATTCTTATCTGTTTATGTTCTCGAGGCCGCGGCGAGTCACTTCCCCAATGGCCGTTTAAATTCCCGCTCTTTATATTCTCTTTATATTCTGTCATCTTATTATCTGCTCATATTCTCGAGGCCGCGGCGAGTCACTTCCCCAATGGCCGTTTCAATTCTTGTTATTTAATTTCCGCACCATTCCCGTCCCCCCGAGGCCGCGGTGAGTCACTTCCCGCTATGGCCATTTAACCCCCATATCTTGCTATATCACACTTGTCCCGCTCGCCCCGCCGGAGCAATCTCCCGTGGTGGCCCCTTCTCTCTCTTCTCTTATTTCTGTGTTGCAGCAGACAAACACCAAAAAAAGAGGAGCCCGCGCGCTCCGCGTCTCCTCCGCTCTTCCCCGAACAGCGTGACGTCGCTCACAGATTGGCGATCACGGTGGGACGTCTACTGCTTCCTTTCGGCTACCCTTGCAAGTTCGGCACCATCCGTGCCTCTCCACCTTGGCGCCCGCGCGCGTCCCCGTCGTGCTCACGGCAGCACTATCAGTTGTGATTGGTTGTTTGTTTATTATATGTCTGTTATTTCTGTTGTTTTCTTACTCTATATATCTGTCAGCATTCTATTGCATACATCCATTCCTCTTTTCTATCCTTTTTTCATTTTTTGAGGATCACCCTTTCCCGGTGAAGGAAGGACTCTCCGTTTGGGAATTCCTCTCAACGGACTAGAATCTCCTACACTGGGACCTCCGTAAGTCCCCGACATCGAAGAATCTCCTCTTCGTTCACTGGGCTGGTTGTACCATTGAAGTTCCCCCGAGTTAGTCATTTCATTCGTGGTGAGACGAGAGACCCTAGCTGACACGACGATGAAACAAAAATAAACTAGGGTCCCCATTTTGTGTGAACTTCGGATCTCGTTAAAAACACAAAAAAAATCATCAAAATCAAAACATAAAAAAAGGCGTAAAGGCATCCACTTGTTTGATAATCTCTGCTACCTGCTTGCTAGTGTATGTTTTTACGTTCTGGGAAAACTGTGAGTATGGCTCACGAGTCTTTTGAGGAAAACCACCCTAGTCGTAGTTTGTCAGCCGACCCACGAGTCTATGCTATGGACTCGGGTCCTTCTCATGAGCTCTCGCATGAGGTGCAGGTTATTGCCGGGGACACGTCCCCACCATAGGATATCTCTTCCTTACTGGGCATCCTCGCCAACACGGAGCTTACCTCTGAACAGCTCCGGGCCTTCCAGGCCATTCTGAAGGGGAAATCTGTTTCCCCCACGCCCCAGGAATCAACTCCGGCCATCACACCTCTCCAAGAGTCCGTGCAGGCCATTCCATCTCCTTCGTTGGCACAAGCCATCCAGTCTCCCTCGCTTCAAGGACAAGCGAGCCAACAACCACCCTCATTCCAGTTCCCGTCACAATCTCAAACTCCCGTTGTTCCCCACACACCGCTTCAGCCAGGGCCAACTGTCGGCGGTCCGATAGCTCCCTCTCATTCCGGGTTCCCCCCTCAAGTCTCCGGGAGACAGTTTCTCCCCCAGTGGCAAGTGCCACCTTCACCTCCAGAGGAGCTCGCCCAATCGCTCCTCAATAGGTTCAATCGCATGGACGAGCAGTTTCAAAATCTGAGAAGGATGGTGGACGTGAAAGCCACCCCGGAGGTTGCTTTGCCAATCCTTCCCGTCATTCATCTTCCTCCCTCCGAAATGCCCACGTACCGTAGATACAATGGTACCGGCAACCCCTTCATTCACCTCAAGGATTTCATGTATGAATCCTCCTATTGGCAAAACGATCAGAGGTCCCTGGCATACCTCTTTCGGAGATCATTGGATGGTCCCGCACTTGAGTGGTTCTATTCCTTGGAGCCCCGCGAGGCCGAGAATTTTGAAATAGTCCAGAGAAGGTTCTTGCAGAAATATAGGGATAGGGTCGGTCCCTCACTCTCCATTACCTACCTAGTGGCCGAAAAGATGAAACCCGACGATGATTTTGTCCGATATGCTGATAGATGGAGGTCTCTGGCGGAAAGAATAAGGGATACCCTCTCCGAGCCCGAACAAGTGAAGATGATTGTGTCTAATGCAACCCCACAGTTCAGACATGTCCTGGCCATGAATAAACTTTCTACAATGGAGGAACTCTATGAAAGGGCCCGGTACATCCAAACCCAGCTAAAAGACTCCCCCATCATGAACATGTTTGAGTCGCCGAAGCCCAAAGTGGTCAGAAAGACAGGCGCTGGTGTCTCGGGCGGAGCCACAGAAGGGGTCGTGACAAATGAGCAAGTCAGTGCGGTCAACAATGCCAACTATGCAGTCAACCCAAGGCCTCCACAAATGCCCCGACTTCCCCTTCAACCAGGTCCTTTCCCTCTTCGTCCTCCACCCCAAAATAATCCACCCCAGGATAATATGCCTCCATTACGCCAACCCCAGCAACAACAATCACAACCTCAGCAACAACAACCACCACTTCAGTACAACCAAGTTCCACCCCCGGGGAACTATGGTCCCCAACAGCAACAAAGGAGGCCGCTCGGTCCCAAGAGAGCCTACTATCCACCATTGTCGGAAACCTTAGCAGACATTTTTAATGCCCTCATGGCATCAAACTAACTCGCCCTACCCAGAGAAAGGCCCGCGTGGCCCCCCAATGTTGATACCTCCAAATACTGCGTTTACCACAGGCAGCCGGGACACACAGTAGATTACTGCTTCCATTTCAAAGATTACATCCATGATATGAATGATGAACATCAAATAGATTGGGATGAGATGAGACGATACGTCGCGGCTCTCAAGGCTAGGAGACCTCCTCATAGGCCACAGCAGCAGTTACAACAGCAACAGCAACAACAACCACAACAACAACAGCAGGCTCAGCAGGCCCCACAACAATAGCCCGACATGGGCATAATCCAGAATCCATTACCGGAGCACCAACAGCCCAATCATCAGGTTAAGCCCATCTCCTCCTTCCCGGAAGTCGGGAGAGAGCAGGTGTGGCACCAGGAAAGTACCTCCATTCTTTCTACCTCCAACCCTATCGTCATGCAACCCCCTCACCTTGCCCGGGTAGCACCTCTCTCTCATCAACCCGCGTCAGTATCACCATCACCATTTCCACTACCATTACGCCCTCTCATCCGCACCCCGACCTCCTATCAACCGACACTCTCCACTACGCCTTCACACCCTCTCATCTTCTCTCACTCCCCCACTTTACCATCCACCTCTACCACATTTACCCCTACGCCTTCTAAACCCCTTATCATCCGTCAACCATACATAACCCCGTCTTTCTCCACCGTATCACCACTAATGCCTTCAAAACCACTCATTAACCATCACCCACCTCAAAATCATTGCCCACTTCAAGCCCTACCCACTCCTACTTCGTCTCCACCGCCACCTTCTAGACCCCTTATCCTTCATAATCCGCGCAATATCCCCTCTACCTCCACCATGCCGCCACCTAACAAACCCCTCATCAGAATCCCTGCTCCCGTCATCACCCCTGCTTCATCAACCATTCCTCCACTACTACCCCCCAAACCCCTGTTAAAACCCACTGCTACCCCCACAGAGGTACAAAAGCCGCAGGCAATGGTGCTCCGAGTGGAAAGATTTTCCACAGGGTTTTCCCCCACAACAGTCAGAATCCCGAGCAATCTCAGCCAGAGAAGGATGATGCAGAACAACCAGAAAGAGCTATCCCTGGAACACAGTATGATCTATTGAAACACTTGGACAAGACACCTGCACGGATCTCCATCCTAGAGCTACTTCAAAGATCCACATCCCACCAGGCAGCCTTAATGGAGTACCTTCAAAGAGTCATGGTTAATGAAGACCTCCCCGTGGAGAAGATTTCGACCGTCCTGACCCCAACAGACACACAACCGGCCATCATGTTCCACAACTACGAGCTCGCTCCCAAGGAAGCTCGGAAATATGCATTGTGCATTTCAATAAAAATCAATGGGATATCCATAAACCTGTGTCTTGTGGACACGGGTGCATCCATAAATGTGATCTCCATGAGCACTCTTCAGTTGTGTGGGGTCAACGAGGAACAAATAAGACCTTCCTCGATCACGGTCACGGCTTATGACAATAGCAAAAGGCCGCCGCAGGGGATGATTATTCTGAAGGCAGAACTAGGCCCGAATTCAATTCCCACGGAATTCCATGTCCTCGACATGGACCCCACATTCAAGGCTATACTGGGTCGCCCTTACATCGAAGCCATGGACGCTGTGCCTTCCACCAACCATCAGTGCCTGAAGTTTCCTTACAATGGGAGAATTATTAAAGTGGTCAGTACACCTGTCCTTCACACAGTGGATGCTATCAACACCTCTCTGCCTTCTGTTTGGCCGTCTCATCGGCCCATATTGTCACTGCTGGACGTACGTGATCCATCTCATGTTCCACTAGCACCAAAGGAGCCGGTCAGGGCAACCACAACATCATGTCTCCCTTTTCACTCCAAAGGTTGGGAGATTATGAGGAACATCGGCTATCAACAAGGAAAAGGTCTGGGCGCACAGTTACAGGGTATGCTCAAACCGCCAAAGGAAATTAGGCCGAATCGCAGGTTTGGCCTAGGCTTCAAAGGACCGTTCAAGGCAGATTGGAAGCCCCTCACGTGGACTCTATCAAACCACTTCAACAGAGGGCCCGTTGTTCAGATGGGAGATCACCCACGAGAAGCATATGGGGGATCACATGCTGTATATTTGGCTGAAAAATGTCCGAGGATCACCAAAAGAGGCAAGATCAAAGATCCGGAATGCGAGTGGGACAAATGGTTCGACATACGGGACATTTCCGTTGCACTGGAAAGGATGTTCTCGTCTCCGCAGCTTGAAGGACCACCATTGATCTCCGAAATACCAGAGAATATTACCACTCTTGCCAAGGTTCCAAACTATCCTCATCCTCGCCAGAAGGACCCTGTCATCGACGGATCTTCATCCATCCTCAACATTGCCGTCGACGGCTCCTTAGCCGCCAGCTTCTCCATCCACTCGTCTCAGCCTTTGCTGATATCTTCTTCCTGGGCCAGACAATTGTCTGATGATCTTCCCAGGTCCCCTTCTTTGCTTACATACCTACGCGGGCTTTTCAACCCGCGCCAGGTCTTCAACCATGATCTGCTCTATGAGCCTCACAATCCTCTAGCCATAACCACTTTCCTCTCTCCTCCAATCTCTTTTCACTGCTTTGTCATTAAAAATGAAAATGAAAAAAAAACGTCAATTTTTAAACTCCCCAACAACACATCTTCGTTGAGGAAACCTCCTACATCTCCCACGGGTGCGTACCGCCTTGCGGACCACCCGTCCAAGGTCCGATGAGCGACCTTTTCTACCCCTCATCTGAGGGGTCTTCTCCTGTACATTCTACACCATCCTCTTCGTCTTCCTCTTCTTCTGTAAATATTGTCAGTCAATCTAGGAATGATAGGCCAAGGGTAGTACCTAGGAAGAAATCCAAGGGTAGGCAGATCCCTCGTCGATTCCTTCTGGATTTGGCCGCCAGGTGTCAGGCCCTTCTTGCCATCCCCCAGTTGTTAGAAAATCCCATCCAGCTACCCGAAATAGAATGCGAGGGCGACTGTGCATCTGATGAAGGGTATGGAGTCTACGAGATCACAGATGAAGAATGCCACACTGGAGATGAGGGTGAAGAATATGAGGACGCGGCGGGCGCATACGCTAGTGGAATGAGGAGATTCGACGAGCCGTCAACCGCCGTAGAAGAATCCACCAAAGAAGTCAACTTGGGAACTGAGGAAGACCCTAGGATCATCCTCATAAGTGACAACCTACCACCCTCTGAAGAAGAGGCATTAATTGAGGTTCTCAAGGAATATAAGGACACGTTTGCATGGAGCTACGAGGATATGCCGGGTCTGGATTCAACCTTGGTCGAACACCGCTTAACCCTAAAACCAGGGTCCATCTCGGTAAAACAAAGGTTAAGGTGTTTCCACCCTCAGATGGCTTTGAAAATGAAAGAAGAGGTCGATAAGCTCCACAAAGTCAGGTTCATTAGAGTCGTTCTTTATCCTCAATGGGTGGCGAACATTGTCCCGGTCATGAAAAAAGATGGGAAAGTCAGGATTTGCATCGACTTCCGGGACCTTAACCGCGCGTGTCCAAAGGATGATTTTCCCTTACCTCACATTGATGTGCTAATTGATAACACGGCAGGCTACGAAACCCTCTCTTTCATGGATGGATTTTCAGGATACAATCAAATTCGTTTGGCAGAAGAGGATCAGGAAAAGACGTCATTCACTACCCCTTGGGGAACATATTGTTACGTGGTCATGCTGTTCGGATTAAAGAATGCTGGAGCTACTTACCAAAGAGCGATGATGGCCATATTTCATGACATGATGCACATATATCTGGAAGTGTATGTGGATGACTTATTAGTGAAATCAAAGACCAGGATGGAACATCCAGAAGTTTTGGCTAAGGTCTTGCAGAGGTCAAGGGAGTTCCAACTGAAAATGAACCCGAAGAAGTGTGTGTTTGGTGTGTCGTCAGGTAAATTGCTGGGGTTCATTGTGAGCAAAAGAGGGATCGAGATAGATCCCGATAAAGCTAAGGCTATCAGGGATATGCCGCCTCCCAAGAATTTGAGGGAAGTTCGAGGTTTAATCGGGAGGTTGCAGTTTATTCGTCGGTTTGTGTCTCAACATTCACAAAGGTGTAGACCTCTCTACGAGTTGACCAAGCCAGGAGTAGAATTCCACTGGAATTCTAAATGTTAGAAAGCTTTTGAAGGGTTAAAGGAATATCTGGCTAGTCCACCCGTTCTCATTCCACCCAAACCGGAAAAACCTCTGATCCTTTACGTCTCAGTCTTGGATGACTCCGTGGGAGCCGTCCTCGCACAAGCTGATGAAGAAGGCAAGGAACGGGCAACCTATTACTTGTCCAAACTTCTCAATCCCTGTGAGCAGAAGTACACCGGCATGGAGAAAACCTGTGCTGCCCTCGTTTGGGTAGTGCAGAAATTGAAGCACTACTTCTTGGCTCACGAGGTCCACTTGATTGCTCGAATGAATCCTATCAAATTCCTTCTAGAGAAATCCGTCCTTACGGATAGGCTAGCACGCTGGCAAAGTTTTCTCTCTCAGTTCGACATCACCTACATCCAGCAAAAGGCGATTAAAGGCTATGCCATAGCCGAGCATCTCGCTCACCATCCTCTTCTCAAGTTCGATCCCGTCCAATCAGAGTTTCCAGATGAGGAACTAATGTCCATCAACCAATCAGATGAGCCAATGTGGACGCTATATTTTGATGGAGCTCTGAATTCTCAAGGGAGAGGAATCGGCATCGCCCTCCTGTCGCCTGAAGGCCTCACATTCCCATTGGCATACCAGCTCAAATTTTCAGTCACCAACAATATAGCCGAATATGAAGCTCTTCTAGCTGGCCTAGAACTCGCTCATTCTTTTCGTATCACTGAGTTGCGAGTCGTAGGTGATAGTCAACTCATCCTTCGCCAGGTGCTCACTAAATATCGCACTCGCGATCCCAAACTCAAGCCATACCAAGAACTCACTGCTGCCTTTGCCAAACTGTTCGCCAAACTGATCTTTGTTCATGTCCCTCGTCATCAGAATATTCTCGCCGATGCCCTTGCCTCGTTGGCATCATCCATAAGGTTCCCTCTAGGAAGATGGTTTAAGTCCATTTCCATCTATAAACTTCACGCCCCTGCAATCGATGATGCTTCCTACGTAAATATCAAAGACAGGATAGCAAGGAAGATCCTGCAGGAAGATATCCTTGAGAAGAGGAAAATCATGTTGGCAGAGGCCGAAGAAGAACTGGCTGATGAAGAGAAACCATGGTTCTATGAAATTGTCAAATACTGCCAAGATCAGTCTTATCCTGAAGGGGCCACCACAGAGGACAAGAAAGCCATAAGAAGGGTGGCTCAGAAATATACATTGGTTGGAGGTCTACTCTATAGGAGGAGCCTTACTGGTATTCTGTTAAGATGTCTTGGTGACGATGAGGTTTGAAAATGTGTAGAAGAGACGCACTCGGGTGTGTGCGGTGGCCACGTAAATAGTCAGATGCTCGCCAAGAAGATCATTCGCCAAGGCTTTTATTGGCCCACTATGGAAGAAGATTGTGCCATCTATGTCCGTAGGTGTGTCAAGTGTCAACTTTACGCCGATAAAATCCATTCACCATCTTCCTCACTTCATCCAATATCCTCCCCGTGGCCTTTCTCCATGTGGGCATTCGACATCATTGGTCCCCTAGGTGATCCCAATTCCCTCACCAAGCAGAAATCTTTCATCCTTACTGCGACGGAATACTTCACCAAATGGGCCGAAGCTGAAGCTTATGCAGAAATCAAGGCGTCAACAGTCTGCAAGTTCATCATGAAGAACATCCTCGCCAGATTCGGCGTCCCAAGCACAATCGTCACCGACAATGGGCAACAATTCATTTCTCAGGACCTCTGCAAAAGGTACGCAATTGCATTACATCATTCATCGCCTTATTACCCACAAGGTAACGGCCAAGCGGAGGCCACCAATAAAACATTGCTCAAAATCATCAAAAAAACCTGCGAGTCTAGTAAGTTTTCAGACTGGCCAGAAAAGCTTATCGAAGCTCTATGGGCCTATCACACTTCAATCCTTACCCCCACCGGGCAGACTCTATAGTACAATTGGATGAGGAATTTCCCCTCGACGATCGTCGTAATTCACTCCTCGCCCAGTTGGAACTCTTGGATGAGAAACGGCTGGCCGCTGCCGAACACGCGCGTGTGTATCAAAATAGACTCGCTCGCTTTTACCAAAAGAAAGTCGTTGAGAGAAAATTCAAAGTCGGTGAGATGGTCGTAAAAAGAATTTTTGTCAAACCTGGAGGTCCGCGTTCTAAGCTCCAACCTAATTGGGAAGGACCATTTGTAATTCAAGCCGTGTACCCTGGCAACGCCTACAAGCTAGTCAACGCCGAAGGGACCGAGTTATCCCACCCTTGGAATGGGCTTTATCTTAAGAAATACTACCCTTAGCACAAAACAAAAAAAATGATGAAAAGATAAAAACATCAAAAACAAAGGAATATTGAAAACCACTAAAAATATGGAAAATTCAAAATGCCGATGCATGGCAGTCACCATATAGTTAAGTCCCTGCATCTAACCTTCATGTTAGGATAGGGCCCATTGAGGCTTGGTAGGCACCGGGTCTTGGTTTGCCAGAACCATGGAGATCCCTGTCCGGCCACGTCAGCCTATGCTCGCTCGAAGGAAGCTAACATGTGCTCACTTATGTATTTTACTCAAAAAAGTCGGTAGCATCACCTACGGTGGGGCCCCACCCAGAAGATCTCCGGAAGCTGTAATCTTTATTCTTTTCCCTTCGACCAAATGAGACAGTCGGCGCCCTTAAAACGCTGAGCTTGAGAAACCGAAACTCAAACCCCAAAGGCAAGAGTAGGATCCATTTCCTCGAGCATCGATCAGAGCACGAGAAGAGGGCAGTGTCCCCGCAGGCATACGAAAAGGGAGCCCACAAACGTCAAACGACTTTATCTCCCTCACAAAAAGAAATACAAAATCAAAATCAAGAGAAAAGCCTGGTCGTGACCGTGCCTGTCACGATAAACGGAACCCCTCAAAGCAAAAGTCTGAATCCACAAAGGGGGCCGTGGAATGTAAATGCTCGAGATTTGGTCCGAAGTTATCCGAAAGGAAAGAGTTGATGGGCCCTTATTCGCTCGCCGGGTTAACGGCTTTGCCGGTCCTCTCAGGAGGTTTATCCCCTACACTCTTCCTTCTCCCTCTAAAGATGAACGTTCGATGGAGTTTCTGAAGGGTGAAAACTGCCTCGGGTCTGCGACCTTATTTTAATATACACATTTGGTTGCCTACTTTGAAAAGCAAAAGCTATCGCCGCGAAGGAGTCTCTGCGTTTCTGGCTGGTCAAGACCCCTGTTTACCACCTTGATGTCTTCTTGCTTAACCTCGGGCTTAGGCCAATGCAAGCGCGTCACCTATGGGTGCGACGGCGTCTGATTCCGGGTCAGCGCCGCGCGGTTGGTCGTTAGGGTTCCAGGGTGTTCCATCATATACCATCTAGAGTTGTGAGGAAATAGACCCGGGTCGGGCAAATCTTTTACCTCAAACACCTTTTGGGTGAATCCCTGTGGTCGGAAGCGACTGGGAGCCTAAGCATGGCATGACGGTATTGTCATCAGGGTAAGTCTTAGCCGGCGGGATCATCATTCGAGGGGTCTAGAGGCCCAAATCAACCTAGATGTGCACTTAGGATACCTGGGAGGTTAGTAAGAAACCCCTGTTCTCACGAAGGTTAGGTGCCATTTGGGTGCTTGCCGGGCGTTAGCAATAAAAAAAATTGAGATGATAAAACAACAAAAAATGGAAAAGAGAAAATGTACATATTTGCAAGCAAAAAAATCTTTTTTATAAAATAAAAAAATGCCAAATATAAAAAAGAAAACAAATCAATTTTGCATGATTACATTTGCGTGCAGCATCTCACTTTAATACCGCTTGCATTCGTGTGCTTGCCTGTCGCATTTATCATCACCACTTCTTTCCTTGCCTTCGTTAAATAAAGGCTTGGCCCCTTGACCAGTTATCAAGGACAGTCACAGTGACCATTTGCTTATTGAGCAAGGGGCCAAGTCAGAACAGAAATTCTGATTTGTTTGTTTCAGTGATGTGTGCAGGGATTCAGGCAACAGAAGCAAAGGTGAAAACCAAACAAACCAAACCTTGTGTTTTATTCCAAAAACCAAAAAAATTACATCAAGTTCCGCCCTCTCTCTCTGCATTACTCGTCCCACTACTCTCCGGGCAAAACACTCTCAAAGGTGCTACCCAACTACGAAAAGCGGTACTCCTACCGCTCTGTACTCCTCTTCCTATTCCCGCATCCCGGCGTTGATCTACGGAAGCAGCAGAGAAGCTACCAACACGAAAGCCACGCTCTCGTGCTCTTCGGTAGCGCTCCTCACCATCTCTCAGCCACTGTTCAGCAAGACCAAGGCTGATTCGGAGTTCGAATAGTTGGGCCTCCATGGCTCTTCGTTCCTCCCTTTCAGTCAATCTGTTGGCTCTTTCTCTCTCTGCGTCTCTTTCTCTCTCTGCACGTTCTCTCTCGCGGTCTTCCCTCTCCAACTGGAGAGTGATCCTCAGTTCTACGGTATCCCTAGAAGAGTCATCATCAGAATGACGCCGCAGTTCCCTCTCTAGTTCTGCTATCCTAGCCTCCTTCTGCGCAGCCTTGGCAAGCGCTTCTTCCGTCTCCTTTTCCTGCCAAGTGTACCATCTCAGATACGCGATAAGGCGTAAACCAAGAGAACTCAACACTGAAACTTTTACCTGTATACAGAGCATCCCTTCTGCCTCCGCAGCACGCTGCGTGGCGTGAGCAAGCTGCTCATGAAGCAAGTCAAGTTCTGAGGTGGGAATCCACAAACTGGAAGAGGCACCACCCACTCCCATCGCTGGGGAAGCCGCGCCAATCTGGGCATGCTACGACCGCGTGAATTAGCAGCCAACATCTGGAATCTGGGGTTTTAATTAGGAACGTACTGTACACCTACCAAGGCGCTCGTAGCTCCGCGGGCATTACCCAACTGTTGTTCCATCTCTGCCAAGCGAGTTCGTAAATTCGCTATCATGGCATCCCGGACATCCTGCAGCCTTACGAGTCAGCATTTTCACCAGAAAACCAAGAAAAGGAGAAAGAAGAAAAGAGAAAAGGGGAAACCTACCTCCACAAGTCCCCGGGGTTGGAGCCGCTCTGCGTACTTTGTCTTATATAGACGCAAGTAGTCCTCGCTATCCCGTGCCTGTGATTCTACAATCGTGCCACCCCGTTGCCAGTCTTCATACTGTTCGGGGAATCGCACGCGCCAGTCAATGCAGGTCGCCGGTCCCCGCGTCTTTCTCCCGACACGAGGTGGCGCAGCTGAATCCACCCATTCTTGAGCCAGTCCTAAAGTCCTCATAACTAATCGTAGCCGAAGCGGCTCGATTTCATTCAGGCAGTGCATCCACAGTTCCCGTCCGAACCGGGCACGACTTGCTAGAACCCACGGCTGGTCGGCATCGACCATGTCTGAGTAGGGTCTCCAGTTTACCATCGCTGCAGGGAACTCCTGTAGCTCCCGCCTTAGCATCATCAGTTGGTAGGTCAGGGGTGCCGCACTCATGATGGGTTCTCACCGCCTGGCTAGCGGCACCATCGCAGGTCGCCAATGTCGAGCTCTCCCCATGGGGAGGTAATAATAGCTCCACAGCTGCTCGGCGCAGGTCATCAGCACCTTACAAAAACACAAAAAAAATACAAAACGAGCAAAACCAAAAATACCTGGATGAATGGTGTGAAACCACTCACAGTCATCTCACGGTCTGTTTCTTGGAATAGGCCTGCAAACAAGTGTGCCAGCATGGCGGCTCCCCAAGCATAATACCCTACTCTTTCAAGGTCTGACAGCAGCTCCAGGAAGCAACATTGGATACCGTCCCCTTTCGAGCTCAGTACCAATCTCCCCAAAAGGAAGAGGAGAAATCTCCTCAAATCTATGTTGCATCTTTCCCAGTCGCCGAAATCTGTGCAGTACACGGCACGGCATCCTATTTCCATCCTTTCCATGAACTCTTCTGAGGATTCATCGTCCCGCCGACGAGTGTCGGTGAGCCCTAATGCATCCATGAGGGACGCCCTAGCTACCGACCTATTTTTCCGACCATCTAGGTCCAAACCCAGTAACTTCTGGGCACCTTCTCTGTAGTCCGCGTAAGTGACTCCGGTCACTGCCTCGCCCTCTACCTTCAGGCTTGTGATCCGGACCACATCCTCCAAGCTGGGCACCATGTGCCCCCAGGGCATCAGGAATGCCCGACTCACTGGGTCCCATCTCTCACACAAGGCTTGGATCAGGACCAGGTCGAGCTGGATCGGCTCGATCCGAAGGAAGGTACCAAATCCCATCACGTCTAGCCTCGCCTTCTGAAAATCTGGGAGGCCCCTGTACGCTGCTACTACCAACTCCCATAAGATTTGTGATTTCATCACAACCTACACATACAAGGAATGGGGGTGAGGTTTGGTCAGAAGAAAGGAAGAAAGAATGAAAAAGGGCAAGAAAACTTGGCTTACGAGTTGTGATTGGGCCCTTTCGCTGAAGTGCCCTTCAAGGTCTGAAAGCCTCCTGGAACTACTACCACTGGACCTGCTTCTCTTCGAGGAATGGGAAGATTCGCCCTCCATCCAACTCTCAGAATTTTGAACTCCTCCTCTCCCGTGAGAACTTGTGCTCCTCGAGTTAGTCCTCGATATACCTGGGAAGATAAAAGGGACAAGAATTTATAGAAATGGAAGGAGTGCGGGCCAAGATTGCCTCCATCACCTGTTAATGATAGCCCTCGCAATGAGGCACCTGCCATGCGGTCCCGTGTGTCGCTTCACCGCTCGCACGGGGTGATTGACTGGACGAAGAATATGACGACTAGCCCCCTATGTTGTCTAGAGATACCCTATCATGATTTGGAGGACGTCCGCAAAATTTGACACAACGTTCGGGAAAGGGGCTAGGGCCGTCATTATTGACTTCGACGGCAGATTCCCGTGGAAAATGGTCACAACAAGACGCGATTCTCCGCTCGGGGCGGAGTCTCGGCAGACCCATCACATGGGAACAGTGCAAAGGAAAGGAAGTGTAGGGAAGAAGGAACGCACAAGAGAACAAACAAGCAGCAGAAAATCAAATCATTCCATTCATAATTCTACATAAGCTGTCACAAACACTACAATCATAGAGAGGTGGCGGGTCCACTAGCTCGCCAGCTCTTGCCATTATTTCCATGCTCGTCCCTCTAGGCGTCCCTCTCCTCTCCCCCGAGGTGAGGGTCCCTCAGAAGCCTCCGGGATCCCCGTGCAGTAGCACCTGCCTCGCCTCTTGGCGCCTGCTCCGCAGCAGTGACTCGCTGCTCCTCCCCTGGCGTGGCGAAGAAGCCACTAGCGGCAAAGCGACCGGACTGGCGGAGTCGCTCCCCGAACTCTCGCGCTCTCTCGTAGCGCGTCTCCATCCCTCCTAGCCTCTGCACGACGGCCTGAAGGCCCAGCTGGAGCTCCCTCACTTGGGCCTCCAAGGCCCTCCTCTCGGTCTGATCCCGCTGTCGCTCGGACCTTCTCTCGGCTTTCTCTCTCTCTGCCTCTCTCCTCATCATCTGCAGAAGAACCCTTAACTCCAGGATGTCTGGAGAAGGTCTCTCCTCACCGCGATGCCGCAGCTCCGCTACAGTCGCCACCCAGGCGTCACGCTCCTCTTCCGCCCGGGTCGCGCGGGCCACCGCACCGGCAAGTTGCTCCCGGAGGGAGGCAATCTCGAGAAAAGGGGCCGAGGAGCTGGAAGATGCGCCACCAATCATCCCCGCCGTCGCTGTCTGCTGGGCACGCTGGAACAAAATAAACAGCGGCCGTCAGTGAAACTCCAAATCTGAAGATAAAAGTGCGGCACGTAACTTACCAGAAGCGACAGCTCATGCTGAGCGACGGCCAGCTGCCGCCTAGCCTCTGATAGTTGGGCGCGCGAGCCGCCGACCCCACGCGTGTCCCCAGCTTGGGGAAGCCCCGCATAACTCTCTCTCTGCCGCCGCAGGAAGTCGGCGCTGTCCTGCACCAATACACTCCCTTGCTGTCCGGGGAGACGTACGTGCCAGTCCTCGAGCCTCGCCTTGCCGCGACTCTCCCTCCTGACGCGGCTCGGCTCGTCCGCACTCGCCCACTCATCGGCCAGGCCCAGGGTCCTCGCCGTGTCCTGCACCAAGAAAGAAGGGCCTCGCATCATAACAAAGAACGCGTCCCCTGTCTAGGACGCATCCATCATTTAAGTGCAACACTCGCCGAACCCTTTCCCCCCTCGCGCGGCTCGCTTCAAAACTCAAAATGAATTAAAAGAGGAAAAGATCGGAGGACCTACCAGACCGTGTTCACCTCCCTCCGCGACATCGGGCCCCTCGGGTCCCTCGGGGGCCCGAAGCGGCCCTTCCTCCTCCATAGACGTCGTTCCGTGCTCTGGCGCGTCCCTCCTCGGGCGAGGAGTTCCTCGTCCCTCTCCACCTTCACCATGATCGGGCCCACCGAACTCCATCAATCAAAAGAGGAGGAAGACGAAAAAGGGGCAAGCGAGTTTCGGCGGAAGGCGGGCTCGTTTGCGGGTAAGGCACGGGAGAAGAAAGGCCACCCGACGCTTTAAATTTGAATTCAAGGACTAAGACGCGTCCTCGCGCCTGGACGCGCCCAAAAGGGGGAGAAAGGAAACAGAATCCCCCGTGCAAAGCGTAGTTCCCCGCTGTTCAGGGCAAGGTCTCGTGGAGCGTGCCTCGAAGGACAACTCAGTGCAAAGAAGAAAGTGTGGGAGAGAGAAAAGTACACACAACACAAGAAAGCCATTTTCATTTCATATAATAGCCGAAAGTACATCATACAGTGAGAAGGGTGACGTGTACAAGCAACTCTCTAACTCTCACCATCACCCTCCTGGTCATCTCTCTCCTCCCTCCTCTGCCGGGGATCCCTAGGGGGCCTCTGCGAACCCTGAGAAGCCGTGCTCGCCTCGCCCTGCGGTGGCACTCCAGCCTCGAAGGCGCGACGACGCTCCTCGGCCGAAGAAACCAGATAGCTGCCCATGGAAAAAGAACCAGACTGACGAAGTCGCGCCCCGCGTTCCTTCGCCCTCTGGTACCGCTCCTCGCTCTCCCGAAGCCTCCCCTCCGCCGTGCCGAGACTCAATCGGAGCTCCAGCAGCTGGGCCTCTAGAGCCCTCCTCTCGGTCTGATCCCGCTGTCGCTCCTCCCTCTCTCTCTCCCTATCCCTCTCCCTCTCTCTCTCCACGCTCTCCCTATCCCTCTCCCTCTCCTCTCTCTCCCTCATCGCCTCTCTCCTCGACAGCTCGAGGGCGATCCGCAGATCCACTACGTCGCGAGGGAGCTCCTCAGCCTCCCGTCGACGCTCCTCCTCCAGCTCTGCAATCCGGGCGTCACGCTCCGCCACCCGAGCGTCGCGCTCCTGCTCGGCACGAACAGCACGCGCCAGGGCCTCCCGAATCTCGGCCACCTGTCAAAGCACGCATGCACCATAAGAGAACAACAGTGATAGAAGGAAAGCAGCCAGAAGAGAGTCAAGGTCAGGCAAGCACTCACTCGAGCCTCGCGGTCACGCTCGGCCTCCTCAGCCCGAGCCACCGCATACGCCAGCTGCTCCTGGAGGGCAGAAACCTCCGGAGGAGGGCCCCGCGAACTGGAACCCGCTCCACCAGCCGTCCCGGCTGCCGCTGTCTGGTGGGCCCGCTGAAACACGGGGCAAACGTCAGTCAAAGGCTAAGCATCAAAAATCCAGGTCGCAAAAAAAATGCATCACATAAACTCACCAGGATCTCCAACTCCTGTCGGATGGCCACCAACTGTCGCCTGGCGTCCGCCAACTGGGCCCGCAGGTCGGCGATCATGGTATCACGAGCATCCTGCATTGCACGTAAGTTAGTACCACATGCATATACATATAAAAGAGTGAAGCATTCTCATTTCACTTACCCCTGCCATACCACCAAGGAAGAGGCGGTCCCCATACGTAGCCCGGTACCGTCTCAGGTAATCAGTACTGTCCTGTACATGGGACACCACTGGGACCCCGCCCTGCTGCCAGTCCTGGTACTGTGCTGGGAAGCGCGTACGCCAGTCCACAACCTTCGCCTTCCCCTTGGTCTTCCGCCCAATGCGGGCCGGCTCTTCTACATCAACCCACTCCTGGGCTAGCCCCAACGTCCTCATAACCAGCCTCAGCCGAAGCGGCTCGATCTCGTTCAGGCAATGGACCCACACGTCTCGCCTGAAACGAGGAAGACCCGCTACAACCCAAGGCTGGCCAGCGTCGCCCATGCCCAGGTAGGGTCTCCACACCACCTGCATCACCATACATACATCATGTTAGTTACCATTCAGTCACATGCATAAACACAAAAAATCATACGCATCATACCATGGCCTCGGGATACTCGCTCAGCTCCCGACGAAGCGACGCCAGCTGGTAGCCGTGGGGTGCTGCAACCACGACCGGCCTCCACCGCCGCGCCAGAGGCACGGCCCTCCTGTTCCCATGCCTAGCCCTCCCCATCGGGAAATAGTAATAGCTCCACACCTGCATCATCATACATCATTAGTACAATAATTGCATATTTAACTGTGGAATGCATAAATAAAATGTTTACCTGGAGAAAAGGTGCGAAGCCGCTGACTGTCGTCTCCTTCTCCGAAGTCTGGGAGAGATCAGCAATCAAATGGGCAAGCAGAGCCGCTCCCCACGCGTAGTGCCCCACTCTGTCAAGATCCGCCAGATCCCGAGGAAGCGGCAGTGGATGCCATCCCCCTTCGTCCCCAGCAGAAGGCGGCCCAGAAGAAGAAAAGAAACCTCCGAAGGTCTAGATCCACCAGCTCCCTCTCGCTCGGATCCTGGGTGAAAGCTGCACGGGCATCTCCCTCCAGTCGTGCCAGAAACTCCGCTCCAGTCTCGCTAACCCGCTGGCGCGGGTCAACGAATCGAGCGCCTCCATGATCTCCACTCGGCCAACTACCCTGCTGTCTCTATCAGTCACGCTCGTCTCTAACCACAGCAGGTCCAGGGCACTCTCTCGGTAGTCGGGGTAGGTGACCCCGCTCACCGCCTCTCCGTCAACCCGTAGCCCGGTGATCCGAGCCACGTCCTCGAGTGTCGGCACCATGTGCCCCCAGGGCATCAGAAACGCCCGGCTCGGCGCGTGCCACCGCTCCCTCAATGCCTGGATAAGAGGAAGGTCGAGCCGAAGGGCTCGATCCTAAGGAAAGCTCCAAAGCCCATGGCGTCCACATGCGCCCTCTGGAAGTCCGGCAGCCCACGGCATGCTGCCACCACTAGGGACCAGCTGATCCGTCCTTTCATCACACCCTGCACACCACAAAACCAATAAAAAATACATCAGCATCATGAATAATATTAAACAATAACACTGTATATACTACTTATTGATCTTATTTTATTTTTATTTTTAAAAATATTTATGTTTTTTTTTGGAGGCGTCCAACTCCTTGGACGCCTCCATTTCATTTTCTTTATTTTAATTTTAGAAAAACCCGAAAAAAAACAAAAATAAATAAAAAATATATATATATATTATCATGGAGGCGTCCCATGGCCTGGACGCCTCCTTTTTTTTAATTCTTTTTTTATTATTATTATTTACAAAAAATAAATAAATTAAAAAAAAGAGGAACAAAAAAGAAAATGTGGAGGCGTCCCGGCCACTGGACGCCTCCTTCCCTCACACCCGGCGTTCTCCACACAGCCTCTCGTCCGCCCTTTTAGCCCAGTGAACCAATAGAATGGAAGTCTAAAGAGCTTACCGGGTCGTGATCATCCTCTGCCGCGTCGCCAGCGTCCACTGCAGCCTCCAAGGCCAAAGGAAGAGCCTCCTCACCCGCGGCAATCTCCTCCGCCGCAGCAGCCTCCTCGGCATCATCCCTCAGCCTCCTCGGACGACGAGCCCGTCGTTTCCGCTTCTCTGGACCCTGGCTCGATCCTCCTCGCTCCATTGGGACTAAGAATGGGTCGTCTGGGGTGACTGGGTCGTCAGAATGAACAGTACAAATGAGCAGGGGGTGAGGCCCCCCCAATATATATAAGATCCACTGTTATTGGGGCGTCCAGGCGCCTGGACGCCCCCACCTTTTTTATTTTTATTTTATTTTAAAAAATTCAAAAATTTAGGGGCGTCCAGGCGCCTGGACGCCCCCAAAACAAAAAAACTAAAAAAATAATAAATAAAAAGTTGGGGCGTCCAGGACACTGGACGCCCCCAAATCAAAAATTTAAAAAAATCAAAAATAAAAAAATAGGGGCGTCCAGGCCCCTGGACGCCCCCAATACAAAAAAACTTAAAAAATCAAAAATATAAAATTAGGGGCGTCCAGTCCCCTGGACGCCCCCATAATAAAATTTTTTCAAAAGTATATATATATAATAAAAGTAAAAAAGATAAGAGTATGTATATAATCCAAACAAAAAAATAAAAACACAAAGAAAAAGAAAAACCACAAAAAAGATAATAATAATTAACGGAACTGGTCCAAAACTGCCAAATACCAGATTTTATTCCGTCAGAAAAGCAGAGTGAACTACATCAGGGGCTTAGGCGCCTTAGGCCTTAACTTCCCCAGTTCGGTTACATAAGCCCTCCACGGCTCGCATTCTTCCACCACGTGCGCTAAGGCCTTTCCCGCAACACTTGTCTTCCAGGGAGCTTTAATGGCCTTCGCTTCCTTCGCGTCCGCTTCAGTGCCCAACTCCCTTTTCTTCAAAGGAACGATGCCAGTCGGTGGCGGGAACGAATGGCGTGGGATGCCAATCTGGAGGCAGCACCGATGCGCATTATAAAGGACGAACTCGGTCGCGCCGATCAGTTGAAGATCAACTTCGGGAGAAGGCCTCATGAGGAGATCTAGCGAAAGCAAACATGCCGGTGCGCAAGTAAAGAAGCCTTGTGTCACGGTGCGGAAGTGAGACCGCCAGTCTTCACGTTTCTTCAGCCACGGAACGCGGTTCACTACAGTACCACCGAAGCCTAACACGTCGGCTATGTGGTGAAGCGGGCTTTGTTGGAAGAGCTTCGAAGCAGTTGGCATTCCCTCGCGGTGGTCGAATTTGAAGTGCAAATCAAGCCAGCAATTCAAGACAAGTGCGCAACCAAAAGGAGGCTTACCCATGCTCGAGGCAGTAAGGCCGCTGTAAAGATAGGCAAGGACGGCGGGTCCCACCCTCTTTCCACTCCAGATCCCGCGAATGGCACTTAGTTGATCCTCCTCCACTATGTTGTCGGTATGAGGAAACAAGAGAGCACCCGCCAGACAGATAGTGAACCCCTTCATGATTCCCTCCAAATAGTCATCGTCTGGTGACCCTCTCAGGGCGTCCATGACCCACTCCGCGAGCTTTTGGAGATCGATCCCCTTTTGAGTACGGACCTTTCGGGCTGCGTCGGGCGGCATGAAGCTTCCAAGGACGCTTTCAGAAGTCCCCCGTGTCAGCATCCGCATAGCCTTCACCTTCCCGTCACTCTTGAATTTCTTCAATCCGAGCAGAAGTTCCACCTCCTCGAGGAGGATGGTCACCTCGAAGGTCGGGAAGATAAAAGTGTGGGTCTGGGGATGCCAGATCTCCACTAGTGCGCCCATAGCCGCCCAGTCCATACGAATCTTCTCGTAATGCTTGGCGTGAATAAGGAGCCCCTGCAGATGCCACTTCGAGAGTATGGCCCTCATGCCAATGGAGATATTGGAAGTTAGCTTTGAAAGCCATGGCAGTTTGGAAAACTTCCTCGGGCCTGGGAAGAGTGGATATGGCTGGAAGAGGAAAGAAAGAAGAAATGAAGGAAGTAAGAAGAAGGTTCACATGGAAAATTTGAAATGAATCAGCTTACCATATGCGACATGATCGTCCCACTCAGATGACCCTCGAGGTCGGAGAGTCGCCTGATCTCGCTGCTAGGCCTGCTCCTCTTCATAACGCGGGAAGACTCTCCTTCCATCCTGAAATCTCTAGATTCTCCTCTCCTTCCTCTCCTGAGCTTCCAAAACCCACCTTAGTGCATCTGAATGAACTAGCCTAAGGGGAGTTCTTATAGGAAGGGAAGATCGCTACAGGACAGAACATGTCACATCAGCGGTCAATGTCGGATTTTGGCTAGATCTCCTTCCCATTGTGGTGCGATTCTGCTATGATTCTGCTACTTTCTGATGTTATTAATCCATGCTGGCCTGTGCAGGTTTTACTAACGGACGTCTTTGTCCAGTCTCCTGTCCCACCTTTCAATGGTTGGTCCCACCATGTCATGCATCATAGTATACGATACCTACGCTACTAGAACATGTCAAGGACCTTGCGACCCGAACAAATCTGGGATTTGAGTTCCCCTTCAACAAAAACAGTGATGATCCCGGAAGAATTTGGGTTGTACGGATAGCCGTTAACTTGTGGTAGCATGGGGACGACGGTTCCATTCAGTGAGTTGGTGCGCGGATAAACGGGCCCCAGCCCAGTGTCGGCTCACCGGATCGGTATCCTGACCCGTTCTTAACAAGTTGACAATATTATCCTTGGCTATTTTCTATTTTAGTTTGTTTTAAATTTTTCTTTAAACCCAGCATGCATTCATATAGGACTTTGATTTATTGCGGAAGATCATTCAAGTGATTCGATTGTGAAAGCCGTTGTGCTTCAATTCCACAAATATGAGATATTCCACTCCGAATGAAATACTGAGTTTCCTTGAGACAGCCCTACGCTGCTCTTCCAAAGGAGACCCTTGTTTGGACAGACCCTCAGATATTCCTTTACTTTTGACCTTGTTTGACCCACCTTGGCCGCAGCACTTCCACATTGGCTGGTAACCGCTCCCCAAAGGTGAAACCTCCGGTTTATGACCCAGGTACTTCCACACCGAGAAGTTGGTCTCTTTTGTTTCGTGCCTGAGCGCACATCTCACCCTCCCTTATTTGATCTCCGTCCAAGCAATCGTCAATATTTGAAAGACCTTCTTCAAGGTCGCCTCATTGAAACTTCAGAAAGATTCCAAACAGTAACGTCAAAAGCGTGTCTCATCACACCTTGGCATCAACTTATCAGTCCGCTCCCACTTCATTTCACTCCACTTCGATACCATTCCACTACGTGTCGCTCCCTTGCAAAGCAGACGCCAAGGCGGGGCAGCTGTAGACACGCCATTCTTGACGTCTCCTGAGAAAGTCTCATATTACTATACGACGCCCCGCGACGGCTTACGCATTTCGAATCACTTGAGTACTTCCTTTTCTTGGGTCTTCTTCTGCCTTTTTCGGCATTCGGAATCGTCCCGTCACGGCATTCGGACGGCATCAACACCAGTCGAACGCGTCAGGAGGTTCCGGAACCAAGAAGGATGTCTGCCGGGCGGCCGCTGACTAGGACCCGGGTGGGTCTTAATGGGGGCGTCCAGGCCCCTGGACGCCCCCATTCTTTTCTTTTCTTTTATTCTTTTCTCAGGGCCCAAAACCAAATAAAAATATAAAATATATATATTAATGGAGGCGTCCAGGCCCCTGGACGCCTCCATAAAAACAAAAATAAAAAATGTGTGTAAAATGCCAGTTGGCATAAAAAAACAAAAAAATAAATAAAATATATATATATTAATGGAGGCGTCCAGGACCCTGGACGCCTCCATAAAAACAAATATAAAAAATCAAAATGCCAGCCCTAGCATAAAAAGACAAAACAAAAATAAAAATAATATATTTTGGAGGCGTCCAGGCCCCTGGACGCCTCCATCAACTCTCTCACGGGCGCCGGCCACCGAACGCCGGTTTGTCGTGTGTGAAAAAAGCCAAATTATAGAGACGTCCAGCCACCTGGACGCGCCCATTTCTGAATCACGAGGCGCCGCTCACAAAACCACGCGTTGTGCCAAACCGCGTGCGGCCGTCGGTCAGTTTTCGGTGGACTTGTTTGAGGCGTCCGGGCCCTGGACGCCTCCACAAAAGTATTCCAAAAAAATTAATAAAAATAGAATAAAATATTAGTTCGGCCCTGATGGAGGTGTCCAGGGTCCTGGACGCCTCCACCCTCCGGAGCTCTATAAATAGAGGCCCACCCCCTCAGTTCTGGAGAGCTTCGAAGTGATCCGATAGGCTGCCGGAGCCCAGAGGCTACGGAGTCATTTTCTAACCCGTGGGTTCTTTTGTAGGTGGAGGTTCTGCCGGCTTCTCGGGTGCTCACGCTCGCGAGAGGAAGGTCGTCTTCATCCACCGCGCTTCCACGTCGTCCCCACGCTGCCGGAGCTCCGCCGGATTTCACCATCGGCACATCCAATAAGCCAATTCTTTCCTTTTCTTCGTAGTTCTTTTGCATTCATCATCTTGCATCCCCTATCCCCCTTCATAAGGGCGCCTTTTCTTATACACTTCTTACATCCATCATCTCATTTTCCTCCTACTCGAGTCCGAGAGGGGTTTAAAAGATAACACCAACCAGGTGTGTGTCTTGCCATCATTTCGTTATTTTTATCGCAAGGATTTGAATACTACACCTCCATCTTTCTAATCCACTTGTCATTTGTTTGTCGTTGTTCTGCAAGGGTAGCCGAGGAAAGCCCTCTCCGTCGGCCGGCCGGAGGGAGAGGAAGAAGCAACCCGCCATCTCCCGCTCTTGAGGTAGGCGCGATCACTTTCTTATTTTGGGGTCTTTCGGCCCCTGGCGATCACATCTTGTTTTCGAGGCCGCGGCGAGTCACTTCCCCAATGGCCGTTTAAATTTCGTTCTTATATTCTCTTTATATTCTGTTATATTCTGCTCATATTCTCGAGGCCGCGGCGAGTCACTTCCCCAATGGCCGTTTAAATTCACGTTCTTATACATTATATTCTTATCTGTTTATGTTCTCGAGGCCGCGGCGAGTCACTTCCCCAATGGCCGTTTAAATTCCGCTCTTTGTATTCTCTTTATATTCTGTCATCTTATTATCTGCTCATATTCTCGAGGCCGCGGCGAGTCACTTCCCCAATGGCCGTTTCAATTCTTGTTATTTAATTTCCGCACCATTCCCGTCCCCCCGAGGCCGCGGCGAGTCACTTCCCGCTATGGCCGTTTAACCCCCATATCTTGCTATATCACACTTGTCCCGCTCGCCCCGCCGGAACAATCTCCCGTGGTGGCCCCTTCTCTCTCTTCTCTTATTTCTGTGTTGCAGCAAACAAACACCAAAAAAAGAGGAGTCCGCGCGCTCCGCGTCTCCTCCGCTCTTCCCCGAACCGCGTGACGTCGCTCACAAGCGCAGTTCGGGCAAGGAAGGGTTGGATGACTTAGAACAAGACCCTACTTCTCAAAACCTAACAGACTCTACTGCCCTAGACTCGACGAACCCTGCATCTAACCTAGGAGAAAGGAAATGTAATGGAAGGGAAGCATGGGTCTCATGCCCCTAGGAGGAGGATGGGCGGAAGACAACATAATCTTCCACTGAAATCTCCGTTTCATATTTGATGTTTTTTTTCTTGGAGATTAGTAGAGATCATGCAACAAGATGGAGAGGACAGAGGAGGAAGAAGTGCGAGAGGGTAGATGGACGGGCAGAAGAGATCGAGGAAGAGATCGGAGGAGGAGAAGAATGTGGTAGATAGATCAACCGGAGGACAGCAACTACAAGTCCTGACAATAAGAAAATCAGTTGGAATCTTAAATAGAAACGGATCAATCATGATAGGAGGTGAACGGGATTTGAAATCCAGCTTTTGGAAGAGAGATATCAAATGGGAAGGGAACCAAGTGAAGATGACGGGTGAGCTCCCCTTTTCTTGCGCATGGCATGGTGGCTTCTTCTGTTTATGATGTACAAGCCATATCTCCTGATTCTTTTGGCAACTGTCTTCTTCATGAAACAATCTTGCAAATGATTGACTAAAATTGGGCATATCATCAACGGGTCCCTTTGGTAACAATAGCGGGCTGACAACCGTGTAGGCTGTATCTTCTTTCTCGGGCTATCTCGGTGATGTCTTAAATGTACCTGGTTGGAGAGGAGCTTTGACAAAATGCAGACGATAGTCCCAAGTTAATGGCCCTGAGTCACCCAAGATTGAGAATGAGGATTCTCGATAGCCGGGGCCCCTCCTATTTATTTTTCTGCCATTGGGGACCGGCTTAGTCCGACCTTGTAATTGTGCACCGAGGCCTCTTCCTGGCTGATAACCTAATTTTAATATGATGGACCACCCCTTTGAATCTCTGATCTTGGGTTTTTCTTTGGTGGGCCATAGTGTTGGCAAAATCTTTTCTGAGACAACTTTGACAGATTGGACCATGGATATGCTTTTCACTTTGACCACCCTCCCTTGAAAAGGGAGTTTTTGACACTGATGAGCGGTGGATGGTACAACATTAAGATTGTCGATCCACGGACGACCCAAGATAGCCTTGAACATAGGGTCGATGTCCAAAACATAAAACTCAATGGGCATTGAAAGAGGCCTAAGCTCAGCTTGAATGGTGACTACCACGTGACATGCCCTTCTAGAATTGTCATATGCTGCAATGGTGGTCGGGGTTGGCCTTAGCAAATCTTCTGACAAGTTACAGGCCCTTAGAGTGCTGAGAGGATAGACATTAATAGAGGCCCCTGTGTCCACCAATGCCGCGTCTATGCTTACTTTGTTTAGAATGATGGAAATGCATAGCGGCATCTAGCAAGCCTCGGGAGGTGCTACCTCAGTCTCAGAGAATGTGACTGTCGGCCCCTTAGAGACGGTAGCCAGGGCTGTTGGTAAGCTATCTACTGCCATGTCCTCATTTACCATAACCTTCTGAAGGAAATTCTGGAGTGCATCCTGGTGAAGCGTGGACCTCTTAATCAACTCCAGCATAGATATTTTAGCGGGCACCCTATCTAGATGATGCAGCAAATCATATTGTGTGCCTTGCAGCGGATCTGCCTCGTCTTGGTCGACAGCCTGTTGAGAGGACTGGGGATTTGGTGCGGGTGCACTAGTGGAAGGATAGCTCCTGTGGAACAAATGCCCGCTTGGCAGGGCAAGGTTTTGGGCTGGCACGGCATCGGACGAGCTCAAGATTAACGGCTTAGTGGGCCCGATGGGGTTGATGAACAGTGTAGCAGAGGGCATAGTGGAGGTAATAGGGGTTATGGGAGTGGTGGTGGAAATAATAGGCCGTGGAGGGAGGATGACAGGTGAAGGGTTAGGTGGAGGCATGGTGATCATGGGTGTAGTCATTGGTGGTGGGGTGGAGACGGGCGTAACAAGAGGGGAAGCGGATGGTAGGATGAGGGTTTTGGCGAAAGTGGAGGATGGAGGGGTTTAATGGTTAAGCGGGAGGGCGATGGGGGTAGAAGGTGAATAAGAGTTGCAGTAGTTGTGGTGGAGGGCCATGAGCCGTTGTACAGAAGTTTCATTATCGTAGGACCACCACCCAGCATCGGCAATCGGGGGTTGGACAGGGTTGACCTGAGATGGTGCCGGTGGCTGAGGTTGCGGAGCGGGCGGATGATTTGGCATGGGGTTTTGGTGGATCCCCAAGTCTTGAACGGGCTGCTGTTGCTGTTGTGGCTGCGGTGCTTGTTGCTGCTACACTTGCTGCCTCGGCGCTTTCCTTCTCTTCTCTTTTATCTCAACTATGGCCTTATGCATTTCTGCCCAGTCAATACGCTGCCCTTCATGTAAGTCATATACCAAATCTCGGAACTGAAAACATCCCTCGATGGTGTGCCCAGGTTGCCGGTGGAACATGTAGTATTTAGACTGGTCGATGGCCAGGTTTCAGTTGGGCCGTTCCGGAGGGCGTTGGATTGCACTCACAGACATGAGAGTGGAGAATATGTCTGTGAGGGACTCGGGCAAAGGAGGGTATTGCGCTCACTTCGGAGCCGGGTGTTTATTGGTATAGCTGTTGGGCGGAGGGACATTATGGTACTGCGGGAGTTGTTGTGGCTTCTGTGGGGTAGGGAAGGCATTTGATGGAGTGGTGAAGGAATTTTGTGGATTGGTGAAGGTAGGTTGGGTATTTTACGGAGGGGGAAAAATAGATCGGGCATTTTGTGGGGTTGTGAACTGAGGGTTATGCGGGGTTTGTGGAAAGCGGGAAGGTGCGGACTGGTTAGGGAAGGGGAACGTAACATCTTGGACCTGCTCATTAGTTTGGACTCTTTTAGTCACGTGCCCCTTGTTGACACCCGTTTTATACCCAATAAGTCGGGTCATCTCCTTATTCATTCTATATGATGCTCCAAGTCGTTCACTATTCATTGAGTCTCTTGATTAGTTGAAGCCTCTTTCTTGGGTCTTAACTCCTTGATCGGATATGGTTCCTTGTGGCTACTTCATTGGATGAATCTTAGCAATGCCTCCATTTTGATAATAACGGTCGGTCCTAGGCGCGTTGTTTCATTCTGACGGATGGGTCATGGACCGTTACTCTTTGAAGAGTCCTAAGGCTTAAGGCCTCGTTTTAAAGCTTATCCTTTTTGATTACACGTTGATAATAATGGTCTGTCGTGCAGCCGTTGCTTCATTCTGACACCCTATGCCTTGGCTGTCGCTTTATTGAAGAGTCCAACTTGTTGGGTCTTCTTCCCGCTGATCTTATCTTTTAGGGATAAGGTTGATAGTGACGGATGTTCCTTGGTGCATTATTTCCAAGTGGCGGTCTGTCGTGCAGCCGTTACTTCCTTCAGAGAGTCCTGACAGTTCAGGCCTTTTCTCTGCTACTCCGTGGCCGAAGATAAGGGTTTGGATTGACGATATCTCTTTCAAATCTGATCCTCAGAACCTTTTGTTTGTTTCTATGGACTCTTGGTGATATTATCTTCGAGGATTTGCTAAGAGTTATCCCTTTATCTTACTGAATTATCCTCTGCTTGACCAGAGAGTTTGAGGGTCTATAAATAGAACCCTTGACTTCATGGCCCAAGGGTAGAGGAGGATTTTGAAATTCATGACGAAGTGCTGCCGAACTCAGGAGCCATCTTCATCCCAGAGGAACTACTTCCCACGTTCATCCATCTCATAATCAAGGGAGTACTTTGGTTTTTAGTCTTTCGAGTTCATCATTGCATGCTTAAGTTCTTCCCTGGTTTTTCCTCAATCAAAGCATTGTCCCTCCTCTTTCTCCACGTTTTTTCACTATTCTCTAAGCATCCAAACATCTTCCCCATCTTTTAAAAAACGCCCAGAGGGGTTAAAAAACCAAAAACTCCCCGGTAATCCCCTTTCCTTTTGATGTCCTTAAGCTCTTTGAGAATTGATGCTATATTATTGAAAGGGCTAATTTGGGTTGTTTTGTTCTTATCTTCTACATCTTTGGCAGGTTTACAGGTTCACCAGTACGAGGCCCAAGTCTTCTAGCCGGCTGGAAGAGTTGGAGTTAAAAGAATCTACACTTTGCTACTGCAGGTTATCTGACGGTTTGGTGCAGGCGCGTCATCTTCTCCTGGCGGTCTATCGTGTGGCCGTCACTTTTCAAGTAACGCACAGGGTCCTAGCCGTTATTTCTAGCTGACCTGCAGGTTCTCTTTGGTTTTCTCTCCCGTGGGCGGGGGCTTCATCCACCTATTTCCAAGGTATTTACAGGTCTTTTGCTTGTTTTTACTTTGGTGGCGATCACATCTTTCCTTAATCTTGGGCATTAGCTTTCTCATTCATCACATATCTTTTTTATTTTCTTGCTTGCTCCACCCCTTGCGGTGTGTTTTATTTACTCTTTTGCTCCACGCCCCGGCTTGTGTTTTCCCTTTTCTTTAGTGTAGTTTGAGCGAGATAGCATGCCCATGCTAGAGCTAGCTTTGATTGCCTAGGTTCATGATCACATGTTCATAGGTTAAGAGCGGATCTTTGATTACTTGCTTGTTATTTCATCATTCAAAACCCCAAAGAAAAGATAGATAGGCAAAATAAAATCAACAGATAATTTTTTGGCGATCACGGTGGGACAACTTGTGCCAATCGTGCTTTTGATTCCTGTTTGAACCTGCCATCATCTGCCTATTTGGTTTCCCTTGAATTTCTCTCTTATTCTTGTTGAATCTGGTTTTCTGAGTATTCTGACGGCCCTGTGTCCCTGTGCTACAGACCTCTGACGCAGGGGCGTTAGACCGCCACTTTTGTTCTGCTGTGTGAGCTTCCACGGGTTTTCCTATTATTTCTGTCCGATTTTGGCTCTGGCTCATTTGACGGACCCATCCCCCTGCGTTATATCATTTCTGGCGGTCTGGCATTCGACCGTTATTTTACTCTGATGCAAGGTTCTTAGACCGTCATACTCTTGGCAGGTACGCATCCGAGGTGCATTTATTTCCGTAGTTTCTGCTGTGATTTATTGCTTAGGTGGTACTTGACTTCCTCCTTGTTTTGTTCATATCTCCATATCATTGTGTGCACCATTGATTGCTAGATTTTAGGCTAGACTTTGCATGCACTCCGGTGCACATAGGGTCATTCATCTTTTCATACAGTTGATTGCATTTTCCTACCTTGTTGTGAGGACCTCTCGTCTCCATATTCCTTGGGGCCGACCAGGAAATCATAGCAGGGACCTCCATAAGTCCCCGCGAGCCGTGGATTCCCACACGGACGCCGGGCCGGTTGTACCTTTCCTACCCCGTGTCTAGGGTTGCATAAGTGAAGAGTGGTTACGCTTAGAGTCAAACCAAGTCCCACATCCATCTCCTACTAGGAACCCATTGTTGAGAGCACATATCAATCAAATCCACTAAAGTTCCAAAGGAGAAATCATAAGAACCTTGTCGCATCATTCTAAACAACTTGGTTGATTTTTTTGAGTGTCTTCATCTTTTATCACTTACATCTTGTTAGAATCACCTAAGTTTGGTTGCTTATTGTGTGTTTTTTGTGTTGGTTGTTTTTGCATATTTCCAAGGTTATCAGTTGCATGTGGAGTTATTTTCGTCCGTTCGAATCATCTCCTCAAGTCAATTCCTTCTTCACTTTTTATTCCAATCCTCTTTTCGAGTCCACCATGGCATCCTTTAATCCTCCCCGCTCCCAAGAGGACTCCCTTCCTCAAGGGCTCCTTGAGAACCCTCCTAAGGTTGTTACCTTTTCCTCCGGGGAGGGGACTACCCCTCTTCCGTCCTCCACTTCTATGGAAGGTGGTCAAGCTACCCCTTCTTTCTCCACTCCTTCCGCGGGCTCCGTCCTTCAGATGATGGCCCAATTGGATCTGGCCCAACTCCAAGTTCTTTATCAGACCATGAAAGGGTCCAATGCACCTCCTTCTACCATCATCCAAAATCAATCCAATCCTTCCACTGTTGGGCTCCCCATTCAACCCATTCCAATTGATCTTACTCCGGTCTAACCACGGACCATCACTTTCACGGGCATGGAAACGGGCCAGTCTTCCAATCCGGCCCAACAATCTTTCGATAAGGGAAAGTCGCCCATCCCTTCTTTTGTTCAAATGGATCATCACATATCTGCTCCGGTAGCTCCGCAAGTTCTCATGGGCCCTTCCGACTTCTTACGCTCTCAGCAAGGGGCGGCCCAAGCTTATCCTAATCCGGGTTAAGCTTATGCCCAATATGCTTCTTACGGGCCCCCCATCCCTACTGTTTATCCCTCCACTCCTTCCTGTGGGCACCCACCTTCTGCCACAACCGTTCCATCTGCTCCTCACATTCAATCAGCATCTTTCGCCACCCCTGCTCCCTCCCGAGAGCAGGACTTGCTCGACAAGTGGGCCGCCATGCAGCAGCAACTCGATTTCTCCAGAAGCGGGTTGGCCCACAATCTTTGGCCGATATTCCTGTTCCAAGCTTCCAGAATATCCGATTCCCTCCTCAATCAGAGCTCCCCAACTACCGCAAGTATGATGGGAACAGCAATCCCTTTATTCATGTGAGGGATTTTCTATATGAATCGGCGCAATTCCAGTATGATGATCGCCTTATGGCGTATTTGTTCCACCGATCTTTAGATGGTGTCGCTTTGGAATGGTTCTATTCTCTACCACTGGAAGAGGCTGAGAGTTTCAAGGTAGTCAAGGACAAGTTCATCCAGCGGTTTCAAGACAGGGTCGGCCCAGAATACTCGTTCACAGATCTGGTGGCCGAGAAGATGAAACCAGACGAGGAGTTTGCCACTTATGCAGACAGGTGGAGACAGATAGCCGCTAGAGTGCGTGGCCACATCCCGGAGGAAGAGAAGGTCAAGCTGTTGATTTCAAATGCTACTCCAACCTTCCGGAACATCCTGGCAATGAACGACATAGCCAACATGCATCAACTCTACAGCCGGGCGTGCTTCATCCAGACTCAATTCAAGGACTCCCCAATCCATTCCCTCTTCGAAAACCAAAAGCCCAAGTACCACAAGAAGCCACAAGGGCCGGTTACCGAGGGGGTCTAGACAAATGAACAAGTGCAAGCTGTTGCCTTCCCATTCCAGGCCGCACCATTCCGCTTCCCCCAAAACCCCCGCAATTCCTAAAACCCCGCTCCACAAAACTTCAAGGCAACCCCACAAAACCCTCCGCCTACCTTTGTCACTCCACAAAATGCCTTCACCAATCCAAAACAACCACCACCTCCGCAATATCACAATGTCCCTCCACCTAACGACTATAACAACAACCCTAACAGCAAGCGCCCGGCTCCCAGGAGAGCTCAATACCCTCCATTGCCAGAGACACTTACAGATATCTTCTCCGCCCTCATGTCAGTGAATGCGATCCAACTTCCTCCAGAACGGCCTACTTGGAACCCAGCCGTTGATCAGACTAAATATTGTATGTTCCATAGGCAGCCGGGCCATACCATAGAAGGATGTTTCCAGTTCCGGGATCTGGTATATGACCTTCATGAAGGGCAGAGAATCGATTGGGCCGAAATGCATAGGGCCATTGTTGAGATTAAAGAGAAGAGAAGGCAGTAGCCGAGGCCGCAAGTGCAGCAGCAACAGGCACCGCAGTCGCAGCAGCCGCCACAACAGCAACCACAGCAAGTACAGGACCTGGGCATCCATCAGAATCCGATGCCAAACCACCCACCCGCTCCTCAGCAGCAGCCTCCAGCACCAGCACAAGTAAACGTGGTCCAACCACCGGCCCCCAATGCCGGGTGGTCTTTTGATGATGACAGTGCCGCACCACAAGTCATGGCCCTCCACCATAACCACCGCAATCCTCTCACTCCCTCCTTCGTCCTTCCTGCACACCCAACATCCCCTCCATTCATCCTCCCAATTACACCCGCTTCAGCAAATTCCTTACCACCCACTGTTCCATCATACCCTCCACCACTTAACCCCGTCACCGTCATCACGCCACCATCCAACCCTTCATCCATCCTTACTCTTCCGCCAGCCTTCCCTCCACCCGCGTCGACACTCATCACCACCCTGCCTTCCACCAACCCTTCACCCATCATCCGCTCACCACCCACTACCACCACCAACCTTACGCTCCACCAAACCGTCTCCCCCGCACCACATGTTCCATTCATCCACCCCGCAGGGCCCATCATACTATCTTCAGATGCCGCATCGAATTGTGCTCTGAGGAGCGGGAAGATGTTCCATTAGAATTACCCCACTACTTCTAATCCCCAGTCCTCCCAGCCAACGGCCGAGCAAGAAGAAACTGAACCGCTGCCAGGTACTCAATATGACTTGTTACATCATCTAGACCGGGTGCCCGCTAAAATATCTGTGCTAGAGCTGATCAAAAGGTCTACCCTTCATCAGGATGCACTAAGAGACTTTTTACAGAAGGTAATGGTCAGTGAAGATATGGCAGTCGACAGCTTACCGACCGCACTAGCAACCATCTCCAAAGGGCCGGCAATTACGTTTTCAGAAACTGAGCTAGCACCTCCAGAAGCTCGGCAAATGCCGCTCTGCATTACAATCACTCTGAACAAAGTCAGCATTGAAGCAGCGCTAGTTGACACGGGGGCTTCAATTAATGTTTGTCCACTTAGCACCCTCCGAGCGTGCAACATATCTGAAGAGTTACTACGGCCTACCCCCACCACTATAGCAGCATATGACAACTCGAGGTGAGCGTGTCACGGGGTGATCACCATTCAGGCAGAGCTCGGGCCTCTTACAATGGCCGTGAAATTCTATGTTCTCGATATCGACCCTATGTTCAAAGCTATCCTGTGTCGTCCGTGGATTGATACACTCGGTGCCGTGCCCTCCACCGCACATCAGTGCGTCAAATTCCCCTTCCAAGGGAGGGTCGTCAAAGTTAAGAGCTTGTCCACGGTACAGTCAGTTAAGGCGATCTCAGAACAGGTTCTTCCCACACTTTGGCCAAGCAGCCGGCCCGTTATATCAGTGCTGGACTTGAACTTCCCTTGGGCGTATGCATCTCCCAAGCCCATCACTACTCCAGTTAACGTCAAAGTGAAGCCGCAGATTCGAGATTCCAAGGGCTGGAACATTATATTGAAGCTAGGCTATCAACCGGGGAGAGGTCTCGGTGCACAATTACAAGGAGTGACCAAGCCCATACCCAAGGGAAGAAGGATGGGCGGGAGAGGTCTCGGTTACCGGGAGACTGCACTATCTCTGATGGGTGATTCTGGGCCACTCACCTGGGATTATCGCCAGCATTTTGTCAGAGGGCCTCTCCAGCCCGGTACATTGGCTTCAAAATAAGTTCAGCCAGAAAAAGATGCAGTCTGTCTGATTACCAACCCGCCCCCATTGCCGGGAGGGTCAGATGATGATATGCTCGACTATGGTCAGGCCTTGCAGGGGCTCTTTCATGAGGAAGAATGTCAAAAGCGACAAGAGGTTCGACTTGTGCAGTGGAGGCCGAAGAAGCGGCCTGTTGTTGATTTACAGAAGGAGGGGAGCTCTCCAATTGTCTTTTCTTGGTCTCCCTCACATTTCCAATCTATTTTCCAACAATGGGAGGAGTTCATACCCCGCCTTCCTCCCATCATAATAAATCCATCTTTCATTGATCCACCCAAGATTCTATTTGTTCCTTGTGCTTGTGGGAAGTGCCCGCCCATTGATCTATCCACTCTCTTCACTCCTCCTCCTCCCAACGCCCAACTCCACGAGATGTGGTTCTCTTCTTCCGATCCTTTCTTTGACTGCATTTTCCCCGAGCTGTTACCTATGCGGCTCCCACCTCCTCCATCTTGCTGTGTAGTCTCCGCTGATCTCCAAAAAAAAAAAACATCAAATTTGAAACGGAGATTTCAGTGGAAGATTACGCTGTCTTGTCGTCATCCTCTTCCCAGGGGCACGAGTCCCCTGCGCCTTCCCTTCCACTAGGCCTTCTGTCCCCTAGGTTAGGATTAGGGTCCGTCGAGTCTGGGGAATTAGAGTCAGTTAGATCTAGAGAAGTAGGGTCTTGTTCCAGGTCGTCCAACCCTTCCTCTGCTGAGCCGCGCTCTCTGGCGCATCCTTCCCGATCTGTCCCTGATAGGTTCTTGCAAGATTTAGCTCAGCGTTGCCGTGCTCTTTTGAAGTGCCCAGAATTCGTCGCCACAGCAATTGTGATTGAAGATGACGAGGAAATAGAAGGGGTGTGGAGCGACGAAGGATTAGACGTCTATGAGATTTTGGATGAGAAGGATCCAATTAATGAAGACATCGATGTAGATGACACCGCCGACTTATATGCACAAGCATTGAAGAGATTCGACCAGCCGTCGACGTCGGTGGACGAACCTACAAAGGAAATCAATCTAGGAACCGAAGAATACCCAAGGCCCATCATTATTGCTGCTAATCTCCCTTCACGAGTAGAAGAGGAATTGATTAAGGTTCTAAGAGAGTATAGCGATTCCTTCGCCTGGTCTTACGAGGACATGCCAGGTCTTGACCCCTCTTTAGTGGAACATCGACTCGTGCTTAAACCAGGGGCAACACCTGTGAAACAAAGGTCAAGAAGATTTCACCCCCACATGGCCTTGAGGATCAAAGAAGAGGTCGACAAGCTATACAAAGCCAGATTCATCAGAGTAGTTTTATATCCTCAGTGGGTGGCAAACTGTCATGCCCCGAGCGCGGAAGATACTCGGATATGCGCGATGAGTTTATATCAATCATGTCAATCAGAGTAGTAGTGTATTCGACACCAAAATAGAGATGCGCAAAAAAGAAAGATAACCTAATCCTTTACTTCATAATGGATAGACTATTACAAATCCAATACTCTATTCAAACAAAAAGGAAAAGTACATAATTGACTCAAGAAAATAGGAAAAAGACTAGATGACACTTGGAAAAGCTCTAGCTCTTTCACTCTTGACTTTCCCCATCAGATTGACCTTCTTCGTCGGACTTACCTGAAAAGTAGGGAACACACGGAGTGAGCGAACGCTCAGTAGGAAATTATATCTCAAGCGCTAGCAAGGGGTTTAAATAATTATATTTTTCATGAATGTACTATAACTATGCATGCTCGCATAAAACGACAAGATAGAGAGAGAATTTATCAATAAGACGGCAAGATGAACTAGTCATGAGCTTTCAAGAAAAGATAACAAGATATTCAAGCAAGTACTTCTTAGCAAGTCATGTCAAGAACTTTGGCTATCATGTATCAAGCAAGCAAGTAATTACCCTTTCTCGGGTCACACAATTCATGTCAAGTCAAGTACGAGTCAAGTACAAGATTTGTGTAGAATGTCCAATCAAGCTAGTCATGCACTCGGTATAATGCCAGATACCTTATCATTCAACTCCCATGGGCACAAGTACTTTCGGGTGCTCCTCCCAGGACCAGATCGGGCCCTATATGCGCAGGCATTTATCATGTATATTTGACATCCACTCTTGTATATATATATATATAGCCAATAGGGAATTTCAACAATTTAAGCTTGTAGACACGTAGGATAACTTTGAGAGAATGGAGTCCAAAAATACGACATTGGACATAGATAGGCGATAACAACGGTACAATCACGATGAACGATGAAACTAGGTGGAATTAGGTTCCCTTAACTCGGGTACCATGACAAACAAGTATGGACATTCTTTATATAGAATTGAGGTCCACATGAACATCAACAAATGGCATGATATCATCATCCCATTAAGAATTCTCATGATATACTCTTTGCATATCATAAGGGCCGGTATACCATGTTTTCTTTAGAGTGACATGGCATTCAATAGTGTAATGGGTTTTCAGGGTACAACTAGCTCAGTCGACCTTGAGGGATTCTAAGGTACGAGGAGTCTTACGGAGGTCTCTATGACTAACTCGCTAGTCCAAAGGAACGGAATGTCCAATGGAGAGCTTGTATGTCAATGAGAATTGAGGGTGATCGATAAAACATCATGAAACGTGGGACTATACTCACGGAGTGGAGATATAGTGCCGATATACATATATATAGATATATTGAAACCATCGGTTATCAGAAACAGGGTAAAAACATTTTTACAGGAAAATAACGACTTAAGTAAAGTCACTACTCAAGTAAATAACGCCTTCAGTAAGGGCGTTTATCTATTTTACATTTTTGCAAATTTTTAATATTTCCGTATTTTACTGAAAACGCGCCCTGGTAAGGGGCGTTTAATTAAAATTTGACGACGTATGCAATGGTCGTTCATTCTTTACCTCTATTTTTGCAGAATATATATTTTCAGTAATTTATCAGAAACACGCCCTGGACAGGGGCGTTACTTTTAAATTCACGCCCTGAACAGGTGTGTTAGTCAAGTGAGAGATGACCTATACAGGGTCGTGTATTTCAAGAATTTACAATTTTTCAAGTATTGAAATTTCTAGAAAACGAGATATGGTCATGACAGGATAATATCAGGATGCACTGATTTAGAATCATGTTTAAGTGAATATTGGACTAATTAACATGGGTAATTATCAGGTAATTAAATTGACGTCTGTGTACAGGGCGTCAAATCTTTTGAATTGACGACCTTGTCAGGGTCGTTTATTTAAATAGCGCCCTAGTCTGGGTCGCGTATAAAATTAGCGCCCTTGGAAAGGGCGTTTCTTTCCAACAATAGAACTTTTAAAACTCGTGAAAACTATATGCATGAACTAATATATATGGTTTAATATAATTATTATGGTGATTTGGGCTACAGTGCTTGAGAAAACCTACCTTTTTGATGGTTAACTGGCGAACTGATGAAGACACGGTACTCTGTTATCAACAGAGTAGGATGAAAGGGCAGAAGTCTTGGTGTAGATTGTCGACAGGTTTTCTTTTTGGCACGATCAGGTGCAGACGTACGCCGATGAAGAACCCACGTTCTTCAGTAGGTTATGATGACTTTCTTACATGGAACCTATATATACGATCATTAGTATTATCTTCATAATACTTGACTGAAGGTGGAAGAAAGAAGAACTTACCCTTTGTTCTTCTCACGTTCGTCTTCTTCAACCTGTAAGAAGAGAAGAAGATGAAGAATCAGTGATTCTTCATGCAACCGAAAGAAAAGAGATAAGAACTGATGTTCTTTACGTACCGTAGCAGTAGCAGATCGACCAAATAGCTTTAGGGTTTGATCGGCAAGGGTTTTTATAGGATCCTTAGAATCCTAATAGGGTTAGTGTTTGATTGGAAGCAATACTTCCAAGATAGAGTTATTACTACATTCGAACTCTTTCTCATAGTTATCAACTTACCCTGGATAGACTCCTGGGTCGAACGAAACTCGAACTGAATTAGCGACCTAAGTAAGGGCGTCGAATTTAAATTGACGCCTTGTCAAGCGTCGTTACTTGTTGAAATGCATCCGTGCAAGGGACGTTACGCTAACTTGCCCTTTTTATTTATTTTGGTCGTTTGAAATTTGACGCCTTGATGTGAGGGCGTCCTTTCTTCAAAACACGCCTTAGGTAAGTGCATTTTATTTTAAAGTAGCGCCTATATCTAAGGCGTTATTTTCATCAGGGTTTAATTATTTTTATTCCAAGCTCTTTCGTTTATTTACTAAATCTTTTAATCTATTTTGATTATTTATTCCTTTTAAATTTATCAGGGTTGCTACACCCTCCCCCACTTAAAAAGAATTTGGTCCCCAAATTCCATATCATATATTTACATTTGGAGAGTGTAGAGTATGTACCTTCTAAAATAAATCTGGAAATTGTTTCCTCATAGATTCCTCGGTCTCCCATGTCGCTTCATGTTCTGAATTCTTATTCCATTGTAGCTTTAGCATGGGAATAACCTTATTCCTTAGGGTACGTACTTCTCGATCTAAGATCTTCATAGGCTTCTGTTCATACGTGAAATCTTTCTGGATCACTAGGTCCCCATATTCAATAATATGTGATGGGTCATGTACATACTTCTTCAACATGGATATGTGGAACACATTATGTATCTTGGACAATTGAGGAGGCAATGCGATGCGGTAAGCAACCTCGCCAACTCTTTCTAGAATTTCAAAAGGTCCGATAAATCTTGGTGTAAGCTTGCCCTTAACACCAAATCTTCGTATTCCACGTCCAGGCGATATCTTCAGAAATACATGATCTCCGAGTTGGAATTCGAGATCTCTTCTTCTTGTGTCGGCATAAGCCTTTTGCCTTGTCTGAGCTACTTACAATCTTTCCCTGATTACTTGTATCTTCTCAGTTGTATCCCTTACCATATTTGGACCTAACAGTTGTTTCTCACTTCTCCAGCACAAGGGTGATCGGCAACTCCTTCCGTATAAGGCTTCAAAAGGTGCCAGTTGTATACTTGCCTGGTAGCTATTATTGTACGCAAATTCGACCAGAGGCAAGTGATCATGCCAGTTTCCATCAAAATCAGTAATGCATGCTCTAAGCATATCTTCAACTACTTGATTTGTTCTTTCGGTCTGACCATCCGTTTGAGGATGAAAAGCTGTACTAAAATTAAGTCTCGTCCCCAACGAATGTTGTAGTCCCTTCCAAAAATGAGAAGTAAAACGGGGATCTCTGTCAGACACGATTGAAACAGGAATATCATGTAATTTGACTATTTCCTTGATGTATAGTGCAGCTAAGACATCAACTGACCATCGACTCTTGATTGGCAAGAAATGCGCGGATTTGGTCAATCGATCAATGATAACCCATATTCCATCATGTCCTCTTTTTGATTTAGATAAACCCATGATGAAATCCATACCAATATCCTCCCACTTCCATTTAGGGATATCTAGAGGATGTAGCTTTCCAGCAGGCTTTTGGTGTTCCGCCTTGACTTGTTGGCATGTGAGACAGCGTGATACATAGTCCGCTATTTCTCTTTTCATGTTGGGCCACCAAAAATTTCTTTTCACATCTTGGTACATCTTGGTAGATCCAGGATGAATCGTATACCTTGATCTGTGAGCTTCATCTAAGACCTTCTTCTTCAATTCTGGGCAGTCCGGTATACAAGTTCGATTCTTGAACATTAATCTTCTATCAGAAGCTAATTGAAATCCGATTGTCCTTCTAATCTGCCCTTGATTTCTACTAATGTGGGATCATCATCCTGAAGTGCTTGTATCTCAGATAATAAATCTGACTATATGCTTACATGAGATAATGTGACACATCTAGGGTCCGTGTCCATGTTTATATTGAGTTCAGAGAATTGTTCCAGCAATTTCCATTCTTGAATCAGACAATTGGCTAACAGTGCTCTCGGCTTTCGACTAAGGGCATCTGCTACATGATTACCCTTTCCGGGATGATATTGTATATTGAAGTCGAAGTCCATGAGATATTCCAGCCATCGTCTTTGCCTCATATTTAGTTCCTTCTGTGAGAAAAGATATTTGAGACTCTTGTGATCGGAGTATACAGTAAACTGTACTCCATAAAGGTAATGTCTCCATATTTTGAGTGCAAATACTACCGCGGCCAATTCTAAGTCATGGACGGGGTAGTTCTCTTCATGCTTCTTTAATTGACGAGAAGAGTAGGCTATCACCTTCCCTTGTTGCATTAGAACACACCCAAGGCCAATGCCAGAAGCATCAGTGTATACCTCGAACTTTTCTCCTTCAATTGGCAATGCTAAGATAGGAGCTGTAGTAAGATGATCCTTGAGAGTTTGGAAGCTTCTCTCACATTCCTCATCCCATTCATAACGGATCTCCTTGCGAGTTAACCTCGTAAGTGGCACGGCGATTTTAGAGAAATCCTTGATGAATCTCCTGTAATAGCCGGCAAGACCTAAGAAACTTCGGATCTCGCTAGCATTGGTCGGTCTTTCCCAGTTCCTTACAGCTTCAACCTTTGATGGGTCTACAGACAAGCCATCCTTTGATATAACATGTCCGAGAAAAGTCACTTCTTCAAGCCAGAATTCACACTTGCTAAGTTTTGCATATAATTGATTTGTCCTCAATATTTGTAATGCAATCCTCAAATGTTCCTCATGCTCTTCCTTGGTCTTGGAATAAATCAATATATCATCAATAAAGACCACCACGAATTGATCCAAATAAGGCCTGAATATACTATTCATTAACTGCATAAAGGCAGCAGGGGCATTCGTTAGTCCGAAAGGCATAACAACAAATTCATAATGGCCATACCTGCTTCTGAATGCGGTTTTATGAATATCCTCGTCCTTGATTCTTAGTTGGTGATATCCGGACCTAAGATCAATTTTGGAAAAGTACATGGATCCTGAAATTTGATCAAACAATTCATCGATTCTCGGTAGTGGATACTTGTTCTTGATAGTGAGATGATTCAATTGTCGATAGTCGACGCATAACCTCATGGATCCGTCTTTCTTCTTTACAAATAATACAGGCGCTCCCCACGGGGAAGTACTTGGTCTAATGAATCCTTTCTTAATGAGTTCCATTAATTGCTCCTTTAACTCCTTGAGTTCAGCAGGTGACATCCTATAAGGTGCCTTTGAAATCGGACCAGCACCAGGGACTAAGTCAATGGTGAAGGCCACTTCTCTTTGCGGGGGTAATCCCGGCAAATCCTCCGGAAACACGTCCGAAAATTCTTGCACTACTGGAATGTCTTCTAGCTTAATCTCCTTAGCTTCTTTAATTGTGACAAATGCGAGGAAAAATGTACATCCTTTCCTAATGAGCTTGCTAGCTCGGAGAGCTGAAATAATAGGGGATTTGCTCCGACTCTTGGGGCTAGTAAATATTAGTTCTGGAAATTCCTTGAATGTAACCTTACTATTGCGGCAATCAACCGTTGCCTGATACTTGGATAACCAATCTGCCCCTAGTATTACATCATACTCTTTCAGATCTAAACATATGAGATCAATAGGGAGATTTTGACCATGAATCAATACTTAGCAGTTTTGGTAATGATGTGTAATATCAGTCTCATCATCCAGAGGAGTAGACAACACTAACTTTATCCATTCCGGTTCTAGGGATAATGGGTCAGCAAACTTTTTAGAAACAATAGAATGCGATGCACCAGTATCAATTAAGACATATGCATTCCTGGAACAAACTTTCAATATACCTTCCACTAAGCCGCCTCCTTCTACTTGCTCAGTCTCCTTGATTGCATGAAGACGAGCATTCTTGGTTACTGGGCATTTTCCGTCATCGGCTTGATTATTTAGTAGTGGGCAATCGGGAATTCGATGCTCACGACTCCCACAACGGAGACATGCTCCTAGTTTCCTCCAGCATTCTTCTGCTCTATGACCCGCTTTATCACAATGCTTGCACACTGTATTTGGAGAGGTAGTGGTGATAGAGAAGGGCTTGGTCTTCTTGAACTTTTGGTCTTGCGAGGGAATACCTCCATTGCTAGGCCTCTTCTTGAAGGTGGGTTTAAAGGAACCCGAACCTGTAACTTGTTCCTTCTTATCCTTACCACGAATCCTATCAGATAGTTCCGTGGCATCTTCTAATAGTTGAGCTCGGTGTACTATCTCCGAGTAGACTTGAATGTCCATCGGCGCCAGTTGAGTAATAGCTTGGGGCCTGAGCCCATTAAGAAACCTCCTAGCTTTCATTTTCTCGGTGCTAACTAGATGCTTAGCATAACGAGACAATCTAGAGAATTGGGCCTCATACTCGGCCACTGACAAGGATCGTTATTTTAATGCAGTAAATTCTGCAGCCTTCTTTTCCTGAACTCGGTCCGAGAAATATTTCACGTTGAAGTGTTCAACGAATTCTTCCCACGAAACCTGATCTTGATTTATAGTAGCCTCTATTGATTCCCACCAGCATCTGGCATCCCTTTCTAACTGAAAAGTAGCTAATAAAACTTTATCCTGATCCGTGCATTGCATAACACGGAATATACGTTCTATCTCCCTAATCCAGTGTTCAGCGTCATCTGGATCAGTAGAACCCGTGAACTTGGGTGTGTTCATGTTCTTGAAAGTCTGGTGGAGACTTCCTGCTCGTTGTCCACCTCCTTGTGCTACTTGTTGCAGCACTTGAGTCATGCCTTGAAGGGTACGCTGCATGTTGCGCCATTGAGCACGTTCGGCAGCCATTATCCTACAATTACAATGACTAGGTTAATATGTGATTGTATTTAAAGACTCATATACTATGTTAACTTTAACCCTTGGTTCTACCCAATCTCACTGGTTAAAGGTTTGAACATATCCTTGGACCTGGGTTTTCCTAGGAATTGAATACCCTAGGCTCTGATACCACAAAAACTGTCACGCCCCGAGCGCGGAAGATACTCGGATATGCGCGACGAGTTTATATCAATCATGTCAATCAGAGTAGTAGTGTATTCGACACCAAAACAGAGATGCGCAAAAAAGAAAGATAACCCAATCCTTTACTTCATAATGGATAGACTATTACAAATCCAATACTCTATTCAAACAAAAAGGGAAAGTACATAATTGACTGAAGAAAATAGGAAAAAGACTAGATGACACTTGGAAAAGCTCTAGCTCTTTCACTCTTGACTTTCCCCATCAGATTGACCTTCTTCGTCGGACTTACCTGAAAAGTAGGGAACACACGGAGTGAGCGAACACTCAGTAGGAAATTATATCTCAAGCGCTAGCAAGGGGTTTAAATAATTACATTTTTCATGAATGTACTATAACTATGCATGCTCGCATAAAACGACAAGATAGAGAGAGAATTTATCAATAAGACGGCAAGATGAACTAGTCATAAGCTTTCAAAAAAAGATAACAAGATATTCAAGCAAGTACTTCTTAGCAAGTCATGTCAAGAACTTTGGCTATCATGTATCAAGCAAGTAAGTAATTACCCTTTCTCGGGTCACGCAATTCATGTCAAGTCAAGTACGAGTCAAGTACAAGATTTGTGTGGAATGTCCAATCAAGCTAGTCATGCACTCGGTATAATGCCAGATACCTTATCATTCAACTCCCATGGGCACAAGTACTTTCGGGTGCTCCTCCCAAGACCAGATCGGGCCCTATATGTGCAGGCATTTATCATGTATATTTGACATCCACTCTTGTATATATATATATAGCCAATAGGGAATTTCAACAATTTAAGCTTGTAGACACGTAGGATAACTTTGAGAGAATGGAGTCCAAAAATATGACATTGGACATAGGCGATAACAACGGTACAATCACGATGAACGATGAAACTAGATGGAATTAGGTTCCCTTAACTCGGGTACCATGACAAACAAGTATGGACATTCTTTATATAGAATTGAGGTCCACATGAACATCAACAAATGGCATGATATCATCATCCCATTAAGAATTCTCATGATATACTCTTTGCATATCATAAGGGCTGGTATACCATATTTTCTTTAGAGTGACATGGCATTCAATAGTGTAATGGGTTTTCAGGGTACAACCAGCTCAGTCGACCTTGAGGGATTCCAAGGTACGAGGAGTCTTACGGAGGTCTCTATGACTAACTCGCTAGTCCAAAGGAACGGAATGTCCAATGGAGAGCTTGTATGTCAATGAGAATTGAGGGTGATCGATAAAACATCATGAAACGTGGGACTATACTCACGGAGTGGAGATATAGTGCCGATATACATATATATAGATATATTGAAACCATCGGTTATCAGAAACAGGGTAAAAATATTTTTACAGAAAAATAACGACTTAAGTAAAGTCACTACTCAAGTAAATAACGCCTTCAGTAAGGGCGTTTATCTATTTTACATTTTTGCAAATTTTCAATATTTCAGTATTTTACCGAAAACGCGCCCTGGTAAGGGGCGTTTAATTAAAATTTGACGACGTATGCAATGGTCGTTCATTCTTTACCTCTATTTTTGCAGAATATATATTTTCAGTAATTTATCAGAAACACGCCCTGACAGGGGCGTTACTTTTAAATTCACGCCCTGAACAGGGGCGTTAGTCAAGTGAGAGACGACCTATACAGGGTCGTGTATTTCAAGAATTTACAATTTTTCAAGTATTGAAATTTTCAGAAAACGAGATATGGTCATGACAGGATAATATCAGGATGCACTGATTTAGAATCATGTTTAAGTGAATATTGGACTAATTAACATGGGTAATTATCAGGTAATTAAATTGACGTCTGTGTACAGGGCGTCAAATCTTTTGAATTGACGACCTTGTCAGGGTCGTTTATTTAAATAGCGCCCTAGTCTGGGTCGCGTATAAAATTAGCGCCCTTGGAAAGGGCGTTTCTTTCCAACAATAGAACTTTTAAAACTCATGAAAACTATATGCATGAACTAATATATATGGTTTAATATAGTTATTATGGTGATTTGGGCTACAGTGCTTGAGAAAACCTACCTTTTTAATGGTTAACTGGCGAACTGATGAAGACACGGTACTCTGTTATCAACAGAGTAGGATGAAAGGGCAGAAGTCTTGGTGTAGATTGTCGACAGGTTTTCTTTTTGGCACGATCAGGTGCAGACGTACGCCGATGAGAACCCACGTTCTTCAGTAGGTTATGATGACTTTCCTACAGAGAACCTATATATACGATCATTAGTATTATCTTCATAATACTTGACTGAAGGTGGAAGAAAGAAGAACTTACCCTTTATTCTTCTCACGTTCGTCTTCTTCAACCTGTAAGAAGAGAAGAAGATGAAGAATCAATGATTCTTCATGCAACCGAAAGAAAAGAGATAAGAACTGATGTTCTTTACGTACCGTAGCAGCAGCAGATCGACCAAATAGCTTTAGGGTTCGATCGGCAAGGGTTTTTATAGGATCCTTAGAATCCTAATAGGGTTAGTGTTTGATTGGAATCAATACTTCCAAGATAGAGTTATTACTACATTCGAACTCTTTCTCATAGTTATCAACTTACCCTGGATAGACTCCTGGGTCGAACGAAACTCGAACTGAATTAGCGACCTAAGTAAGGGCGTCGAATTTAAATTGACGCCTTGTCAAGCGTCGTTTCTTGTTGAAACGCGTCCATGCAAGGGACGTTACGCTAACTTGCCCTTTTTATTTATTTTGGTCGTTTGAAATTTGACGCCTTGACGTGTGGGCGTCCTTTCTTCAAAACACGCCTTAGGTAAGGGCGTTTTATTTTAAAGTAGCGCCTATATCTAAGGCGTTATTTTCATCAGGGTTTAATTATTTTTATTCCAAGCTCTTTCGTTTATTTACTAAATCTTTTAATCTATTTTGATTACTTATTCCTTTTAAATTTATCAGGGTTGCTACACAAACATAGTCCCTGTTCTTAAGAAAGATGGAAAAGTGTGCATATGCATTGACTTCAGGGATCTTAACAAAGCATGTCTCAAAGATGATTTCCCGCTACCCCATATAGACGTCCTAATGGATAATACAGCCGGGTATGAAGCTCTCTCATTCATGGATGGATACTCGGGCAACAATCAGATCCGTCTCGCTCCTGAAGATCAAGAGAAAACTTCCTTCACCATGCCCTGGGGCATGTATTGTTATGTGGTTATGCTATTCTGTCTGAAGAACGCAGGTGCCACCTATCAAAGGGCGATGATGGCCATCTTCCACGACATAATGCATATCTATATGGAAGCTTACGTGGATGTCATCCTGGTGAAGTCAAGAACTAAGGAAGAACACCCCTCTATCCTGGCTAAGGTGCTGTAGAGAGCCAGGGAGTACAAGCTCAAGATGAATCCGAAGAAGTGCGTATTCGGAGTCTCCTCAGGGAAGCTGCTAGGGTTCATAGTAAGCAAACGGGGAATCCAGATTGATCCTAATAAAGCACAGGCCGTCATGGACATGCCTCCACCGAAGAACATTACGGAACTTCGAGGATTGATTGGTAGATTGCAATTTATCAGAAGATTATATCCCAGCATTCTCACAGGTGCCGTCCGTTTTATGAATTGCTTAGGGCGGGGTCAAGTTTGAATGGAATGAAGATTGTCAGAAGGCCTATGAGGACCTCAAGGAATATCTATCCAATCCCCCGGTTCTGTAACCTCCTGTCCCTGGGAAACCCCTAATCCTATACATCTCGGTTATTGAGGACTCCCTAGGGGCGGTTTTAGCACAAGTAGATGATGAAGGGAAAGAGCGGGCTGCTTACTACCTTTCTCGGTTGTTTAATCCAGCTGAATCCAAGTACACCGCTATGGCGAAAACTTGTGCCGCCTTAGTGTGGGTAGCTCAGAAGCTTAAACACTACTTCCTTGCCCACCCAGTAAGGTTGATCTCTAGAATGGACCCGATCCGCTATCTCTTAGAAAAGCATGTCCTTTCTAGTAGGTTAGCTCGCTGGCAGAGCTTCCTCTCTCAGTTCGACATCACCTTTGTTGTTCAGAAGGCAGTCAAAGGATATGCCATTGCTGAGCATCTCGCCCACCTCCCCATCCCTCACACCGATTCCATTCAGGACGATTTCCCTGATGAGCATCTTTCTGTTATCTCTCATCACCCCTTCTGGTCTCTGCACTTCGACGGTGCACTTAACTCTCAAGGCCGAGGCATCGGTGCTGTTCTGCTTACCCCGGAGGGGGTAACCATTCCCTTTGCTTATCAACTTTGGTTTCCTGCTACCAACAACATCGCTAAGTATGAGGCTCTCCTGGCCGGCTTGAAGCACGCCTACCTCTTAGGTGCGCGTTATTTGAACATCATAGGAGACTCTCAGCTCGTCCTACGGTAAGTTCTGTCCACTTATCATACTCGTGACCCCATGCTCAAACCTTATCAAGATTTGGTCACGCTTCTCGCTAGGCAATTCCGTAAGCTGATCTATATCCACACTCCCCGTTCTCAGAACATTCTAGTAGATGCTCTGGCATCTCTTGCTTCCTCCCTATCCTTCCCTCTCGGTCGGAATATTGAGACCATCGTCGTCCAGAGATTGGACGCACCTTCTCTTCAGGATCCTTGGTACCTTAACCTTAGGAAATCCGTGGAGGCGAAGGCTGAGAAGGAAGATCTCAAGGAAGTTTCACTAGCAGAGCTAGAGGAGATTCTGACGAAGAGGAATTACCTTGGTATCATGAAATCGAGCTATTTTACAAGGAGGGGTCATTCCCAGAAGGGGCAAAAGCTGAGCAACGCAAGTCAATCAGAAGAGCCGCCGCAAGGTACACCATTGTTGCAGGAGAACTGTACAGGCGCGCTACTAATGGAATGCTCATGAGATGCTTAGATGATGTTGAGGCTTGGAAGGTGGCTGAAGCCGCCCATTCTAGTGAGTGTGGAGGTCATGTCAATGGCCAGGCTCTAGCAAAGAAGATCTTTAGGCAGGGCTACTACTGGCCCACTCTAGAGGAAGATTGCTCCCTCTATGTCCGGAGGTGTCTTAAATGCCAACTCCATGCTGATAAAATTCATTCTCCAGCTTCATCTCTCCATCCTATGACCGCTCCTTGGCCATTCTCTATGTGGGCTTTCGACGTTGTCGGCCCGCTCGGTGATCCTAATTCTCAGATCAAGCAGAAGTCCTTTATCCTTACCGCCACTGAGTACTTCACCAAGTGCGCCGAAGCCGAGGAGTACGCAGAAATCAAAGCTACAACGGTGTGTCGCTTTATCATGAAGAATATCATCTCGTGGTTCGGAGTGCCAAGCAGCATCATCACCGACAACGGACCCCAGTTCGTCTCCCAAGAGCTTAAGGACCTCTGTAAGATGTTCAATATTGTATTGTATCATTCATCTCCATATTATCCTCAAGGCAACGGTCAAGCCGAGGCCACTAATAAAACCCTTCTCAAAATCATCAAGAAAACATGCGAAGCTCATAAGTTTTCTGATTGGCCAGAAAGATTAGTGGAAGCTCTGTGGGCTTACCGCACCTCCGTCCGTACTCCTACGGGACAAACTCCCTATTATCTTACCTACGGGATGGAGGCGGTGCTCCCATATGAGATCCTGGTCCCTTCCCTTAGAGTGCAGCTCGATAAGGAACTTAATCTCGATGAACGTCGAGAGGCGTTACTGGTCCAGCTGGAACTCTTAGATGAGAAGAGGATGAACGCGGCCGATCACGTATCCGTTTATCAAAAGAGGGTTTCGCGTTATTTTCAAAAGAAGGTAATCGAACGTAAATTTCAAAAAGGTGATATGATTTTGAAACGCAAATTCATTCGATCTGCAGGTCCAAGGTCCAAATTACAACCTAATTGGGAAGGGCCGTTTGTCGTAAAAGAAGCTTATCCAGGGAATACTTATCGTTTAATAAATGCGGAAGGTGAGGAGCTCTCTCACCCGTGGAATGGGTTGTATCTTAAGCGTTTCTTTCCTTAGAGTCTAAAACCATGTGCTTCCCCGGCAGCAGGATGCTCCCTCCTGTTTCACTAAAAAGGGTCCCGAGTAAGGCAATCACACACTACACGACATCCCTGGTCAGGTTTTCCGATTCTAAAAAAACACCGTTTCTCCTCGGCCATGCTTTAGGGGAAAATCGAAGTCCCTATCCGCTTCATTCTTCGGCTGAATCTAGGGGCAAGGAGTGAATAAGGAGGTCACAACTAATCCAAACACCCTAACGAGAGGAGGTCTCAAATAGGGGCAAGTCCGTTATGACCTGACGCCACAAGAAAAAGAAAGGAGAAGAAAAGGAGTAATCTTTTTCACGACAAAATCAAAAGCATCATCTCAAAAGTCTACCGATTCTGAACTCCAAAGCTCCAGGAATGCAAGAACAGAAAAACTAAGCATGACAAGAGTGGCAGTATAGTTCCCCGCGGGACGTCATGAGCCCGGTCGAATGCATGCCTAGAGTGGACGAAGGTCCGATGACGGACACAAAGCCCCGACGCAACAGACCAAATCTCTAACAGGGCTATACGGTGAAGAAATCAAGTCCTAAAAACTTCCATATCTGGCCTAAGCTTACCCCCATGTTCCTTTTTTCTTTTAGGACCAAGATTAGTACCTTGAGTATGGCCTTGTTGGAAACACCGTCATGAGAAGTGGGCCTTGGCCAAGGATTGTCACCCATATTACACACCAACCTCGGGACTTCTGATTCTGGACAAGGAGGAGCTCGTGTTACTAGGGAGGCACTGATTTTCAAAATCCACAAACATCAAATATTTTTAAAATCCAAAAACATCAAATATTTTCAAAATCCAAAAACATCAAATATTTTCAAAATCCAAAAAAAACATCAAATATTTTCAAAAATCCAAAAACACCAAATATTTCGAGAATCCAAAGAAAAAAAACCAAATATCTGCGAAAATCCCACAAAAATTAGATGTTTTCCAAAACTCCATCATGTGCATAGCATGCATTACATTTTTATTTTTCCGCCTATTTAATAAGGCTCCACCCCTTGACCAAATATCAAGAAACGGTCATTATCTAACTTGCTTCAAGGCAAGGGGTTGAGTCTAAGAACAGATCTAACTTGCTTCACGTCTTAGCATGTGCAGACAACAGGTTCGAATGCAGGATTGCAACTACACAGGATGTGACGCATCAGTGTTCGACCGTCACAGTCATTTAACGGTCCCCCATTGACCGTTAATTCCCTTCAGGCATGGGGCTTTTATTTCTTTCAAACATTGTCCCTCTGACGGTCTGGTCTATACCGTCATTTCTATATAAGGGCCCATCTCCCATCCGTTACTTTCTTCAGAGAACAGGATTAATAAGGCTTTCATTCTGACGGCTCCTCATTAGACCGTCATTCTTTATGGCGGTCCACTGCCCATCCGTTACATCCTCTAGAGGCTCTGCCTCTTCACATCATTCTAGCCAATCAACCTACAAAACTTATGCTCATTCAACTAAGCCAGTCTCATCTCATTCAAGCAAACTTAATAAAACATGAGTTCATAAAAATTCCAGCTTTGATTGTCAATAACGAACAACTTCTCTCATGAACAAAATAAAATCAAGGCACATTCAATTTCTTATCCGCAAGAGGGCGGGTTCTTCTCAGCTCTTTCACGTAATCACGGCGTGCTGCGTCGTCCTCTTCAACTTCTTCTCGCCACGGGCGCACCTTGCTGATCTCCCACATGGTCAGCGCGTTCTGTACTGCTCTTTCATCTTCCTTGGTCCCCATCTTCCTAGGTAGAAGGGGAGGGTAGTGTGATAATGCAGGAGCTTCGGTTCTTGGAAGTCCGATCTGAAGATGGCACCGGTGCGGGTTGTAGATCGCCATGGTGGTATTCCCCACTAGCTGGAGGTCCAAGCTTTGACGTCACGGTATTCTAAGAAGAGTGCTTCGAAGGATTCTTGGCCGCATGATGAACTTGTCCATTGGCAGAGTGTTGAAGAAGAGGCACCATTCATCCTGCGTTTTCTTGTCCGCCATCTTGCATTCGACCTGAGAAGAGTATCCAAATGCCCCTCCAATGAAGAAGAGAGGGTGGCTCCCGAAGATTCGGCTAGATGAAGTTATGTCTTCCTTTTGTTGGAATTTGACTCTCACTCCTATCCAGCACTCAAGGAGTATCATGGAGCCGAACAAAGGTCCTCCTAGGCAAGCCGAGCTAAGTGCTTCATAGAGGTATGAGAGGACAGCTTGAGAGATGGACATTCCCCGCCACAGCCTGCTAATAATGCTAAGATTTTGGATGTCTAAGAGGTGGTCGGTCGTGGTAAAGACAAAGACTCCGCACAAGCAAACCGCCACCGCCTTGGCTATTGCCTCATGTCTCTCCCACTTATTTTTACAATGAGACACTATCCATTGCGCCAAGGGTATCAAGTGAATGTGGTGTGGGCTGATCATGGTCCTCACATCCTTTGGATTTTGGATGAAATCACTCAAGATCAAGGATGGGTCAATAGGCTCTATTGTGTAGCAGACCCGTTCTTCATCCCCCGCCTTAGTCTTAGGAAGGGCTAGGTAGGCTTCTACCTCTTCTAAAAGGATTGTTGCTTCAAAGGAAGGGAAGATGAAGGTATGAGTTTGTGGATGCCATAACTCCACAAGTGCTGAAAGGCTTGGCCAATCTAAGGACAATTTCTGGAAATTTTTGCCTAAAACCAAGAGAGGTTGAAGGTGCCATGCTTTAAGGATTGATGTGAACTCTATAGGGAGGGCCTTTACCATGGGAGCCACCCACTTTAGATTGGAATAGCATCTTGGGCCAGGGAGGGGCTTGAGGAAAGAAAGAAGAGAGGAAGTCATGAAAAGAATTGAAGTGCAGAAAATTTCTGAATTTTGGATGAGTCGTAAGAGCTTACCACCCTTTGAACGTTGGAGCTTAAGTGCTTGGGAATTGATGTCAACCGCTGGAGCTCTCCATGTTCCTTCCTTGCAGCTTTAGGGCCGGTGTAAACCTTCCCTTCCGTGGCCATAGCCTCGAAGCTCCTCTTCATCATGCTTTCTGCTCTTTAGGAAGAGTTCTTCAGCCCTAGAACAGAGGTTTTCAGCAAAAACTACGATTTTGGTTAAGATCCCAAGTTGTTAAGGCTTAAATTTGGCCTTGAAAGGATAAGACTTGGGATAGAAGGCATTATCTTCAATCAGGATGAGTTCTAGTAAGAGATTAGGTGGCTAAACCTCGGGTTTAAGTTCTCACGGCTCAATCCGTCTCGGAATACAACCCAGGATCTAACGGTCTATCGTACGACCGTTATTTCACTCCGACGCGCCCACCCTAGGCCGTCGCATTTTCCTGTGGGTTTAATTTCCCCAATCATGTTCTGTGGAGATTAACGGTCTAAGGGCTGACCGTCGTTTCTTGTAACGCGCGAACCCTAAGCCGTTACACTCTCAACCACTCAATTCTTTCTACTCTGGGCTAAGCACTACTTGACGGTCCTGGTTGTGGCCGTTGCTTCATTCTGATGCGTCTACTTTAGGCCGTCGTATTTCCTGCTAGTCGCCCTGCAAACTATAGTTCTGCCATGATTAACGGTCCAGCGTTAGGCCGTTATTTACTTTGACGCACCTTCAGGGGGCCGTCATTTTTCCTGCAACCTCAGCTACAGGATAGGCCTCCGTTATGATTAACGGCCTTTGGCTAGCGCGTCGTTTGATTATGACGGTCTGAACTTGGACCGTTACTTTCTCTGCAGCTAAATTCAGGCTATTCCTTCTGCCCTTGCCTAGACCTGGCGGTCTCTCGCATTATACACCTCATTCTCTCTACATTTTCACACACATACATTCCTGCAAATGACTCATGCATACATTCCTGCCTATGTCTCATACATTCACTCATACACACCTCATCCACGCATGCATATTCAAACACATAATCACCTGCCAAAACCATTCATCCATTCATTTCATCCGTCCCTGCACATTCAAACACACATCCATTCATTCACGTTTGCACAAAATAAACAGAAAACCCAAAAAAAGATTTCATTCCATTTTCCATAAAGTTACATACAAGTGATAAGAAAAAAAATGCATCATTCGGCCGGCTTATCCGCCGGACCGCCATCATCCTCTCTATCCTCGGGTCTCCTCGCGGGTGGCGGCGCTATCGAAGCACTCTCCTCCTGCTATCCCCGCTCCGCCCTCTCATTCCTCCGTTGGCCGGAGGAGCTGACAAGAAAATCCCCTACCGAGCCGCTCGGGGCAGCACTCCTCCGTACCCCACTCTGGGAAGCACTCCGCTCCGGTCCCCGGCCCATCATCCGGACCATCCGCTCCAGCGTCCGCAGCTCGATCTTCAGCGTGAAGATCTGACGCCGCGTCTCCCGTGCCTCGGTCCGGTCGCGATCCAAGTCCGCCGTCCCGATTCGGAGCTTCTCCACCTCAGCTTGAGCCCGAGCTAACTCCGTCCGTAGTCGCTCCCCCTCTGCCTCATCCAAGCGTCGCGGGGTCTCCGCTCTCAGTCGGGCCATCTCTGCCCGTACAAGCTCTGTCTCTGCTCGGGCTCGATCAGTCTCAGCCCGGCTTCTTTCTGCCTCTATCCTCGCCTACCTGGCCTCGGCCACCGCTGCGGCTAGCTCCCTCACCTGTAGATTGCATTTCATATAGTTAATCATAAGGCATTTTATTGGCATCATCATAAGCATGAGCATTTTTAGCATCTTACCCGCTCCGCGAGGGTGACCTCCGCCTCCTCGGCCCGGGCAACCGCCCGAGCAAAATCAGCCTCCTGCTCAGCCCTGCCTCCCGCAGGCTGTGAGGAAGACGATGGGGCATCCGGTCCGGCTCGTTGGGCTCTCTCGGCCCGCTGCATTTAGAAGATAGGGTTAGGGACCATGGTTAATTAGCATGTGCATCATAAACATCAATTGTCATAATCATAAGCATTTTAAGTCTAGGTTTTGAAGTCTCACCAGGAGCTCCAGAGCGGTTCGGTACCCGTCCCGCTGCTGGATGGTGGAGTGGAGTAATCCCTCCAGCTCAGCTATCCGTCCCTCAGGGTCTAGCTGCATGTAGAAAGCATGAGTCAGTACGTCTATCACATTGCATTTTTGCATATAGAAAGAGTTTAACTTTTTGCATACCGGTCGTCGGGTGCCTCGGTACACCCGGTCGCCATAGAGTCGAGCAAAGGCCTTCAGATATGCCTCGTCGCTCTCATCTCGTTCCTTCACCGCTCGGCCCCGCCTGTTCCAGTCATGGACGTACTTCGCCTTCCGGGCGCACCAATCCACATTGCCACTGATGCCCCTTGCTGACTTGCCAGGGTGGTCATCGCTGTGGCGTGGAAAGGTCACCTCGGGCTGATGTAGTCCCCGGGTCCGCAGGATCAGCCTGTAGTGCAGAGGCTCGATGATATGGATGCAATGCAGCCATATGTCTCATCTCCGGTATGATAAGGCCGCCTCTACCCATGGCTGTCCTGTGTAACCCTCGCCGCGGTATGGGGTCCATCTCACCTGAAAGCATTTAGTTCATTCATCAGCATTAGCATATAAAAGCATTAAAAGCATTAGAGGTATTTAAAAAGCATTTAGAAGCATATAGAAATCATTTTAAGTTCTGGACTCACCGACGTATGTGGGAAGGAGTCCAGGTCATCCTGGATCGTCCGGGTCAGTCTCATGATCGACCCTGTGTCCCTCGCCACCGACCAACGCCTCGCGATCGGTATGCGATCGGGATGGAGTAGCGCGCCTCTCCCGATGCCCGGGAGGTACATATAGCTCCAGATCTACATTTTTAGAAATCAAGTCAGTCACATGGCATATCATAAACATTTTGGCATAAAAGAAAGCATTTAAAGTGCATTTACCTGTAAGAAAGGCGAGAAGCCGCCCAGCATCGTCTGCCGGTCCATAGTGCTCAGGGACTCGAACAGGAATGCGAGCACTGCTGCTCCCCAGGCATATCTCCCAACTCTGTGCAAGTTCTCTATCATAGGCAGTAGTCTGCAGCTGATGACGTCCGCCCGAGTCGCGAAGAGGAGCTTCCCGAATAGCAACATCAGGAAGCGTCTGAGCACTCTATCTCCCTCAGGTCCTGCCTCCGCCGCCACGCGAGGGCGCACCTGGTCTATCACTCTGCCCACATGCTCCTCGGGTAGCTCTCCTACGGCTATCGCCGCTCCTCTCAGTCCCAGGCTCTCCTGCAGTACTGATCTCGAGAGCTGGGAGGAGGACTGTCCCGGCCTGATCAAGTCCAACCCGAGCAGCTGCTGTGCCATCTCCCGGTAGTCACCGTATGTCCATCCGGTCACTGCGGCTCCATGGACTCTCAGTCATGTAATCCTCGCTATGTCTTCCAGCGTGGGGATCATGTGGCCCCACGGAAAGATGAAAGCTTTGCTGATCGGGTCCCATCTCTCGTGCAATGCGTACAGTAGCGGAGTGTCCATCCGGATCACCTCGATGCTGAGCACCTCGGCGAATCCCATGCCAGCCAGTCGCTCCCTCTGGTAGTCCGACAGTGCTTGGTACACGGCCCGGATCTGTAGCCAGGAGATCCTTGTTCGTCGCTTTCCCTGCATTCATTTAGATCACAAGTCAGTCCATTGCATCATAAAAATCATTGCATAAGCATTCATATAATCAAAACAAAACACAAATTCAAAATTGAAAACCTAAAAATAAGTTTTGAATCCCTGGCAGATGTAACGGCCCTGGGGTAGGGCGTTACTTGTCTCTGACGCACTCATGGTGGCGCGTCAGACGTGTGACGGTCGCTGGCAGGACCGTCACATTGTCTGCTATTGGTACTCTTTTCCTTTGCACTCCCGTGGTTGCCCACTATGGCCAAATGGCCTACAATCATTCCTAGTGGGTTCATGGACCCATTTCTACCCTTTAATCCTACATGCATTCATAATAAAAACACAAAACAAAATCAAAATTTGAAAATTTAAGGCGGAGGCTTACCTCACGGTCTTGCCCTCTCTCCCTTTTCTTCTCTGGTCCCTTGGGTTCCTCTTCACCCAAGGGGGCTTCCCCTGGGTCCTCTGCAGTCGTGGGAGCTTTCTCTTTCTCCCTTAGCTCTCTTCTCCTCAGTTCTTCTTCCGTGGTCGGCGTGATGATCTCCCGTTCAATCTGACGGTGGAGCCGCCGTATCGCCTTCCACTTTCCTCGTTCCCTCCTCTGTGGTGGTGGCTGAGGTGCCTCATCGCCGGTCATGGCCGTGGTGGAGAGGGTGGTCGCCGGTGGTTTCTCTCGGTTGGGGTTTTGGGGGTTGTTGAATGTGGAATGATGGCCGTGACCGTTCGGTTGTTATTTTTTGAACGCTCAGGAAATGCGACGGTCTATCGTCTGGCCGTTACATCCTTCTGACGCGTCTGGATGTGACCGTTACATATGATTGGACTATTTTATTGAAGAATGTGAACCGCCTAGTTTATGACGGACTAGGGATGGTCCGTTACTTGATGTGACGCCCTTTCATCAGACCGTTACAAACTTGTAAGTTTCTTGATGAATTAAATGGTCTATTTGATGTCAAAATAGTCCCATATTCTGTCAAAATGTTCATTGTTGATGCTTCCCGCACGTACAAATGGTTATGCCTTGATTCATGATCATATTTTATTTTTTTGGCTAACCTATCATTTATGAAGGAATTTGTGAATGAAATCATGCTTTACCGTCCGTCCGGAAGGTAAGTCAGGTATTTGTATCTCGTCCCTTATCCCTTAATGCATTACTATATGATACCTACAATATTATCTCGAGAACCGACTGGTCATTCATGTGTTCCAGGATCTGATGTTCCCCTTAAACAAAAATGATGATGATCTAAGTTCACATGTTTAATCGTTGGATAAGCCGTTAGATTGGAATAAGTTTGGGGACGATGGTTCTATCTTGCACGCCGTGGTTGCAGATGGTGTCCTGACCCTAATTTCTCTGGTCTAGCAATATTATTCTCGAGTATCTTGCTATTTTATTTTTCTTTTACATTCGCTTTGATGATTTCTTTTCCCTTAGCCCAGCATGCATCATACGCATTCTTTGAGCATTTTTTGAAGCTTCATTTGTTCAAATGTCTCGATGATGGTGAATAGCTGTGTTCTTGATCCCGAACAAGGAGAATCATTCCACTCTGAATTAGAAGGTTTTCCTTCGATCTGTTCGCTTGATCTGGTTGGCTGAAGATTCCTGTCTGGAGTTTAGTCTCTTGTTCTTCCTATTGCCTCCGGCGGCTAGCTGTGTTTCCTTTCTTTAGTTATTAGCTCCTCCAGACTTGCATCCTTTGGTTGGCTATTTCCTTGTGATCAGTTTTGAAGCTTTCCAGAAAATTCCTATCGCCTGTTGGTTGAGAACGAGTGTCGTTTACCTTAACGCCCTCTTTTTGATCCACTCCGCTTCATTTCCGCTTCATCTCCATGTTCCATTTCGCTTTCGCTTCACCTCCGCTCGTTCCCCTGCAAAGAGGATGTTAAGGAGGGGCATCTGTTAACACCCGTTTTATACCCAATAAGTCGGGTCATCTCCTTATTCATTCTATATGATGCTCCAAGTCATTCACTCTTCATTGAGTCTCTTGATTAGTTGAAGCCTCTTTCTTGGGTCTTAACTCCTTGATCGGATATGGTTCCTTGTGGCTACTTCATTGGATGAATCTTAGCAATGCCTCCATTTTGATAATAATGGTCGGTCCTAGGCGTGTTGTTTCATTCTGACGGATGGGTCCTGGACCGTTACTCTTTGAAGAGTCCTAAGGCTTAAGGCCTCATTTTAAAGCTTATCAATTACATGTTGATAATAACGGTCTGTCGTGCAGCCGTTGCTTCATTCTGACGCCCTATGCCTTGGCCGTTGCTTTATTGAAGAGTCCAACTTGTTGGGTCTTCTTCCCGTTGATCTTATCTTTTAGGGATAAGGTTGATAGTGACGGATGTTCCTTGGTGTGTTATTTCCAAGTGGCGGTCTGTCGTGCAGCCGTTACTTCCTTCAGAGAGTCCTGACAGTTCAGGCCTTTTCTCTGCTACTCCGTGGCCGAAGATAAGGGTTTGGATTGACGATATCTCTTTCAAATCTGATCCTCAGAACCTTCTGTTTATTTCTATGGACTCTTGGTGATATTATCTTTGAGGATTTGCTAAGAGTTATCCCTTTATCTTGCTGAATTATCCTCTGCTCGACCTGAGAGTTTAAGGGTCTATAAATAGAACCCTTGACTTCATGGCCCAAGGGGAGAGGAGGATTTTGAAATTCACGACGAAGTGCTGCCAAACTCAGGAGCCATCTTCATCCAAGAGGAACTGCTTCCCACGTTCATCCATCTCATAATCAAGGGACTACTTTGGTTTTTAGTCTTTCGAGTTCATCAAAGCATGCTTAAGTTCTTCCCTGGTTTTTCCTCAATCAAAGCATTGTCCCTCCTCTTTCTCCACATTTTTTCACTGTTCTCTAAGCATCCAAACATCTTCCCCATCTTTTAAAAAATGCCCAGAGGGGTTAAAAAACCAAAAACACCCCGGTAATCTCCTTTCCTTTTCATGTCCTTAAGCTCTTTGAGAATTGATGCTATATTATTGAAAGGGCTAATTTGGGTTGTTTTGTTCTTATCTTCTACATCTTTGGCAGGTTTACAGGTTCACCAGTACGAGGCCCAAGTCTTCTAGCCGGCTGGAAGAGTTTGAGTTAAAAGAATCTACACTTTGCTACTGCAGGTTATCTGACGGTCTGGTGCAGGCGCGTCATCTTCTCCTCGCGGTCTATCGTGTGGCCGTCACTTTTCAAGTAACGCACAGGGTCCTGGCCGTTATTTCTAGCTAACCTGCAGGTTCTCTTTGGTTTTCTCTCCCGTGGGCGGGTGCTTCATCCATCTATTTCCAAGCTATTTACATGTCTTTTGCTTATTTTTACTTTGGTGGCGATCACATCTTTCCTTAGTCTTGGGCATTAGCTTTCTCATTCATCACATATCTCTTTTATTTTCTTGCTTGCTCCACCCCTTGCGGTGTGTTTTATTTACTCTTTTGCTCCACGCCCCGGCGTGTGTTTTCCCTTTTCTTTAGTGTAGTTTGAGCGAGATAGCATGCCCATGCTAGAGCTAGCTTTGATTGCCTAGGTTCATGATCACATGTTCATAGGTTAAGAGCGGATCTTTGATTACTTGCTTGTCATTTCATCATTCAAAACCCCAAAGAAAAGATAGATAGGCAAAATAAAATCAACACCCCTGAGGTTTTCTATTGTATTTGGGATTTTGGGTCTCAAAGAGAGAGTGGATAGGGGAGTCCTTGAACTGGGTTTGAATGAATCTTGCCCGGCTATAGAGCTGGTGCATGTTGGCGATATCGCTCAGGGCCAATATGTTGCGGAAAGTGGGTGTGGCATTGGAGATAAGCAACTTGACCTTCTGCTCCTCCGGAATATGCCCGGGCACACGGGCATCCATCTGGCTCCATTTATCAGCATATGTAGCAAAATCTTCATCAGTTTTCATTTTCTCGGCCACAAGATCTGTAAATGAATACTCCGGGCCGACCCGGTCTTGGAATCTCTGAATAAACTTCTCCTTTACAACCTTGAAACTTTCAGCATCTTCCAACGGTAGGGCATAGAACCATTCCAATGCCGCCCCATCTAGCGATCGACGGAACAGATACGCCATGAGGCGATCATCATATTGGAATTGCACCGATTCATACATGAAGTCCCTCACATGAACATAAGGGATGCTATTCCCGTCATACTTGCAGTATGTGGGGAGCTCAGATTGGGGAGGGAATCAGATGTTGTGGAAGCTAGGAACCGGGACGTCTGCCAAGGATTGTGGGCCAACCCGCTTTTGAAGGAAGCCGAGTTGTTGTTGCATGGTGGCCCATTTATCAAAGAGCTTGATGGGAATCGACGCCGAGCATGTATATTTTATTTTGCATTTATGTCCTTTAGTTTATTTTTATATCCATGTGAAAGTATATGCGCAATTGTAAGGCTTTGTAAGCCAATGCGTCATTCCCTTGGATTGTATGGGTTTTTATGCAAATGTGCAGTAGGTCGAGCTAGGGGGCCCTCAGCCCTTTCCCATTGGTCCATGTCATTCTTGTGGGGTTGGTCAACCCTCTTAGGTGACATCTAGAAGCCTTGACTAGTCAATTGTCCACATGGGGGACAATGGGACCAAAAAGTCCAACTTGGAGGCCATGGTCAAGGGGGCGCCCAAACCCACTAGGATTAGTTTAATTTTATTTTTTTTGACCACTTTAGGAACTCCCTAATATGTCCTTCCAAACCCCAGATCTATGGGCATTTAGTGTCTTTTTACATTTATTATATATAGCTTGTAATTTCCAGTTGTTTGAATTAATGAGAAGAAAAAAATTGAATTGTCAAGAGCTCCCTTGTGAGAATTTCGACCCCCCCTCTCTCTCCCTCTAGTTTTTATCTTCCCCAACCCCATTTCTAGAGTGGTATCCCTTCTATCATCTCCTCTTCACCTCCGGTAATCGTCTCTGCCGCCGCCGCCGCCGTTCGTGCCGCCATCGAGCCGCCGCGAAGCTATCGTCGGAGTTCTGTCCATTCAGGACAGTAGCTGCTTCCACGAATTTCTGCTATCAGCCACGACATCTTCTTGAGCTGGGATTTTTAGGGCGTGTTTCAGAGGTCCCCTCCAGCTCTCAAAAAAATTGGTTTGGTCTCCAGATCCCGAAATCTATTTTTCAATTTTTGTTCCCCATTTCATTCCAGATCTGGCTGTTTTCAGTCCAGATCCACTTCCACCCTGAGTTTCTAGTCTTCGGACCTCTTCTTGATTTTTTCAGGAGCTCCTAAATTTACTGGGAGTTCTGTCCACCTTCCTCTCTACCTCCATTTTTTCGTAAAATTTCAAAAGCTCATTTCGTATTTTTAGAAATTCCCTTTTTGATCATCTACAGTTCTGTCAGTCTGTTTCCAAATCCGACCACCAGTCAGTGAAAATTTCATAGAAAATCGTATCCTCCACCAATCCCTCCAAACAAAATATTTCCGTTTTCCTCTCTTTCCCCTCCACAACTTTGATGAAGAGTTCAGGAGCTGAATCTGACGTCTACCTCGCGGTCAAAGGCAACTCTTAGGAAAACTCCCTGTTGTTCTGAGAGTTCGGGTACTGTACAACAGCAACTTCAAAAATAGTTAAGGCCCCGATCCGTGAAGATCCAGCTTCTCTCTCCAGTCATATCTTGAAGGATTTCGAGAGAGCTTTCCAACAGTACCTCCTGATCGTCGATCCGACATCGGGATTGGTCGCAGCGAGCGATCTCGCCGGGTCGTGCGTCTGAAAACAGCAAGCGCAGGTCCGTGGCCAGTTATTCCGGCGGGTGTCGATCGGAGCCGCCCGGCCTCCGACCTGCGTTCCAGCACACCGCCACCCCAGGGAGCGCTCCTCCAGGGGTCCCCCACTACAGCGGTGCCACCCGGTCCCACACGGTCTCTCCGGCCAGCACGTGGGCCCCACAGTCACGAGTTTGTGTGCCACTGAAGCATCGCAAAAAGCTGCCCTCCACCCGGAATCGGTCCTCCCGGGCCCACTTGTGTAGCCCTTTACCTCCCTACGTGGAGTGTGCAGTAATTCACTGCTGTAATATTTGTGTACTAATTGTCCCGGGAGTACGAGTTCGGCCAGGTCCGTCTTCCCCACGCCGAGAGCGTGGAGGTATCGTATTCGCTCCCTTACTCGGCATTTGCTCTATTCATATATGTCTCTTATGCCGCTGCTAGAGAGCATGTTGTAGGGCCGTTAGCTCGATATATATTATTGTATCACCGCTGTTGCGAGAGAGAGAGTGACCGTCCCGTGACCCAATCCGAGCACGAGAGAGAGCCGACCACCCTAGCTCACTGCCGGTTTCTCAACCGCGCACGTCCGACGCTTCCGTCGCAAAGGGACGATCGCGAGCTTGTTTAGAGTCCGAGGGTCGCATACCCATTCGGAGTTGAGTCCGTGGTCCGTCCCGCATCAGTTTTGTATCAGAGCTAGTTGAGTCTAGGGTAGTCTTTGTGTCTAAATAAAAAAAAGTGTCATTTACGTCTTGTCATTAGTCATTATCTAAGTCGGTCTAGGTTACACTTGCATCCCAATAACCCGGTATATAAAAAGGTGTTGTCCGAACGTTAGGCTACGCCTATCGGGAAGGCCGCACACTTGCGCGAGTGATCTTCTGATCGATTAACTCCGCGTCGTACCGAGTCTTGGTGTCTTATCCTTAGTGTGCATGCATCCCAACCTTGCATAGTCGGTCTAGTGTCTTTTCCAAATGGCCTTGCATATCCATTCCTAGGGATCCATTCCCATCTTTTCGGCACCAATGGCCAACCCATGCCGACCCGTCCAAGGCGATAGGTCCGTGTCCGAGTACATTCGGGACTATCATAAGTATTGGTTGGAATATGGCTTGGGAGAGGAGAGCACCACGGCCGCATTTCAGTTCCAGAGAGGTTTGCGCCTTCACTTCCAGTTGGAATGTCTTTTTCGTGACGCGATCTCTCTAGCGCGGTCTTATCAGGTCGCTCTAGAGGTCGAGCAGTTTGAGTATCGGTATGATGCCGCCCTAGCTGCCCTTCAGCAAGCATCTACCTCCCACCCAACTTCGGAGCTGATCGGACTACCTACGCCATTGCCTTTACCACCCGTGAGTGCTCCGTTACCACCCTTACCTTCCGATCCTCATCCGGAGCCATCACATTGGGAGCCACCTTCGCCCGAGCCACCCGTATTTCTAACGGGTGTGCCATACGTAGCCGAGCCGCTTCTTAGTTGGCTCAAGGATGGCTTGGTCCCACCTCCTTATCCATCCATGGACCCCATCTTAGCATTAGTGCCGGTCAACTCATTCCACACTACATTTCTGTCTAGTCACCATGTTGATACCTTGGATGATCTTGTTATGGGATTAGATTCATAATGGAAGTTGACGCACTTATTGGCCCGAGGTTTTGACCAACCCACTAGTCTTAGCTTCACCCATCCGGCCTTAGGGTCCATTACCTCCGTGTGCACCGTGGGGTGTGTCACCACGGAGATTCTTCTACTACTCCCGATGCCGGCTGAGTCTAACTTCGTTCCCTTTTGCCCAAAGGAGGAATCTTATTTTCTACACATGTCCGTCGTCCCACCGATCATAATGTATGACGATGATTATGAATTCCAAACTTGGGACCATGTCATGTTGGAACCCATCTCACGGGGTCACACCTTCTTCGACCCTTTTGACCCCGTCACTAGTGAACCTCCCGAGCTACCATCTTCACTCCACTTCCTCCGCGGAGTTCACTATCATGCCTTCTCCACTCGGGCCAAGCAACCTCCACATAGCCATAGGTCCGAACCTTCATTTGGGGGTAATGAAAACTTTGGTTTCCCCGATCCATCTAAACCACCCGCACCTCCCGGACTTCCCACATCCAAGCCCAATGTCCATGATTGGTGCATCGTAGGGTGTCTAGGAGTTCCCCATGACGTCAACCTCCGGTTACGTCGAATGCATGCATGGCACACATTCGGGTGTCCTGGTCCGCCGTCACCCATGTACGGGTCGGACTAACAATAGGTTTGTCTAGAGTCATGCATGAGTCAGTCTGTTTCTTTGTGTGGTTTGTTTGTGTGGTGTGTTTTGAGTCGATTGTTTGTATGATTTGCATACGTGTGTTAGCGCGTGGTGAGTCTGCATGTGTCTTGTGCAAGCTCGTTGTCGGTCTCTTATGAGTGAGAGGTGAGTGGATTCACTCGATGAGTATGGGATCGATTCTATATCTACACCCGGATCTAGTCACCTACAGGGACTCAGCGGTGATTCCTAGTGAGTCTTCGAGCCGTCACCTCCCCTTTTGAGAGTGCCCCACTCGGAGTGTCCACCTATAGCCCATAGCAGCTTGTGCATATCGAGTATATATGGAATGAGCAGGTGATGGTCACTTGGAGTGAAGTATACCCACCCAGGGAGAGTTGATGGGAATCGACGCCGAGCATATACATTTTATTTTACATTTATGTCCTTTAGTTTATATTTATATCCATGGGAAAGTATATGCACAATTGTAAGGCTTTGTAAGCCAATGCGTCATTCCCTTGGATTATGTGGGTTTTTATGCAAATGTGCAGTAGGTCCAGCTAGGGGGCCCTCAGCCCTTTCCCATTGGTCCATGTCATCCTTGAGGGGCTGGTCAACCCTCTTAGGTGACATCTAGAAGCCTTGACTAGTCAATTGTCCACATGGGGGACAATGGGACCCAAAAGTCCAACTTGGAGGCCATGGTCAAGGGGGCGCCCAAACCCACTAGGATTAGTTTAATTTTATTTTTTTTGACCACTTTAGGAACTCCCTAATATGTCCTTCCAAACCCCAGATCTATGGGCATTTAGTGTCTTTTTACATTTATTATATATAGCTTGTAATTTCCATTTGTTTGAATTAATGAGAAGAAAAAAATTGAATTGCCAAGAGCTCCCTTGTGAGAATTTCGACCCCTCTCTCTCTTCGTCTGGTTTTTATCTTCCCCAACCCCATTTCTATAGTGGTATCCCTTTTATCATCTCCTCTTCACCTCCGGTAATCGTCTCTGCCGCCGCCGTTCGTGCCGCCATCGAGCTACCGCGAAGCTATCGTCGGAGTTCTTTTTTTTTTTATAAAGCCAGTCATCTAGGAAGAGAATAGGGAGAGTGCACCCCCATCCAAAGGATGGGAATGTTCTCACTCCACCAATCACCCATTAGATGCTCATTTTATTGCTATCAGAATGTAATTACATCATCAATAGAGGATAAAACCTCTTGTATGTAAAATGGAGAAAAATCCTATACAAGCTTAATGCGGATGTTTGGCAAACCCCAAGCATCAGCCAAAACATACCCCTTGGCCAGCAATGGCAGCTCCCGAATACATGAAAATACAGAGCTACTTCCCTTAGCTACTGCATAATTGGCTAATGCATCTACCACTTGGTTAGACTCTCTATAGGAGTGAACAATAGGGCAGTGAAAGGTTGGAAACAATTGTAGAAGTTCCTGCCACCAGGGGAGAAGAGTCCATGGGGGGTCTCTTTTAGAAGCCAACATATCAATTAAAGCCATTGAATCAGTATATATCACAGCCAAAGAGATGCCATGGACCTGTGCCAGCCTTAATCCATCCAACAAAGCACGACCTTCTACAACCATATTTGTACCAGAGCCATAGAAGAAGGCAAACCCCATGAAAAGCTTCCCATTTTTGTCTCTAATGCAGCCACCCCCCTGCTAAACCTAGGTTTCCCTTACTTGCACCGTCCACATTTAAAGCTAGACCCTCAGCAGGAGCAACCCAGCGAACACTAAGGAAGCTTAGATGGGAGTAGGAGAGAGCAATGCCAAATTCCTGCAGGATTCCCTGATAATCTGTGTTGACCCCTTGCTTAAACTTTGTCTTGCTAACAGCATATGCAACTTCTGTAATTATATGATCTGCAGTATTGGAAAAACTGAAGTATTTACCTTCATATCTCACTCTGTATCTATATTTCCAGATCTCCCAGATAATCATGATGATTAACAATAGAGATATAAATGCTTTCGATTTATAAAGAGCAGCCTTATTCATAGCAAACTTCAGCCTACTTGTAATATTGTTAAGTTCCAGACAGCTTGCATTGATCAGAGATCCAAATCTATTCCAAAGGAAAGTAGCTATATCACTATTAACAAATAGATGGTCCATGTCTTCAGTATTCTGGACAGAAGAGCAGCAGTTGCAGCAGGAGGCCAAGTTTATACCACTCTTCTGAATTAAGCTATCAACAGGAAGAGCTTGACACAAAACCTTCCAACAAAATATGGAAGCTCGGGGAGAGAGATATTTCTGCCAAAGATTTCTAAACTTTACATCCGGCCGAGGAGTTTGAATTCTACATATGTTGTGCGTAGTTTTAAAACTGAATTTACCTGAGCTTGAAAGAGCCCAAACAGAGATGTCTTCTCCTCTTTGTAAGACCATTGCTTGAAGTTGGTCTTTCAATTGCAGGTCTTCAACTTTATCCCAGACTGGATGAAGGCGATTAGCTAAGGCCTCTTGAACAGAGCAGTTCAAGGAGTCTGAGTCAAGCTGCAAAGAAAAAAGAGTAGCCAGGGATGTGTCTTTGCACCAGCAGTCCTTGAGAAAATTAGTGTTGGCCCCGTCCTGAATAATCATTCTGGAGCCTGCCATGTAGATGATTTTAGCCTTCTCAAAGTCATGTTTCTTAATACCTGCCAGGAAAGGAACTTTGCAATCTAAAATATGCCGACCATTGAGATATTTGCTTCTAACAAAAATAGCCCAGGGGGAGTTGCTGTTTATAGCCTACCAAATCAATTTCACATAAAAGCATAGCTGAATTTCCTTCAAACCTCTGATTCCAAGACCTCCTTCTTCTATCGGACAGCAGATTCTATCCCATGAAACCCAATGCTTCCTGTGGGAATTTTCATAGCCCTGCCAGAAAAAATTTGAGCAAATACTCCAATATGTTTAAGAATAGTGTATGGGATTGAGGCTGCATTAGCTGTGTATACAGAATAGCAGATAAAACTGTCCTAATTAGGACCAGTCTGCCTGCCTGTGATAACAGCTTACTTTGCCAACCAGCCAATCTGATGTTGATTTTATCAATGAGATACTTAAAGTGAGAAGTCTTCACACGACCCTTGAAGAGAGGAATACCGAGGTAAGTGATGCTGCCAATCCTTGAGTAGTACCCAGTCAACTGAGTTATCCGGGCAATAGAGCACTGAGGCATTTTCTTAGCAATTAGGAAATAACTTTTGTGAGCATTGATGCATTGACCAGATGCAGCTTGGTATCTCCCCAGGAACAACATTAACTACTTTATGGAGGCCATACAACCATTAATGAATATCAAAGAATCATCAGCATAAAGTAAATGAGTTAAGGGCTGAACCCTTCTAGAGAGATGAAAATATTTACACCGACCAGACTGGAAAGGCTGTGCAAGACCCCTACTCATGACCTCTTCAACAATAATGAATAAAGATGGAGCAAGGGGATCTCCTTGGCGAACACCTCTGGTGGACTTAAAGTAACCTTTTATTTGACCATTAAAAGAGATAGAAAACCAGCAGTTAACTAGCAATTGGGAAATCAAGGAAACAAATCTGCTGCAAAAACCAAAGCTCCTAAGGACCATGAACAGAAAGTCCCATTCCAAACGATCATAAGCTTTAGCCATATCAAGTTGCATGATTATATTATGGCCCCTCACAGGCTTATCAATATCTATAATCATCTCCTTTGCCATCAGAAAATTGTCAGCAAGGTGTCTGCCATATACAAATCCACTTTGCTCCTTTGAAATAATCATTGGAAGAATAGAACTCAACCTCTCACATAGAATTTTTGAAACAATTTTATAAGTAAAATTGCACAAACTGATTGGCCTGAAATCAGCAAATGTAGAGGGACTTTTCTTCTTAGGGACAAGGCAGATAGTAGTAGAGGTGATGCCTTGAGGCAGTCCCCACCCCTGGAAAAAGCTTTGGACAGCATTCACCACATCATCTGCAACTATATCCCAGCAATGGGAGAAAAACCCCCCAGAGAATCCATCTGGCCCAGGGGAGCTGTTTCCAGATAAAGAAAGCATAACTTTCTTCACCTCATCTGCTGAGGGAATTAAGCACAAAGAAGAATTCTGCTCATTATTAATCAAAGAAGGGATTGCTTCAATTATCCTATCATCAATTATATGAGGTTCAGAGGACAGAAGGGACTTAGAGAAGTCCACTGCACCATCAGCTAGAACAGCTTGATCATCCACCCACTCCTCATTAATTTTGAACTTGTGAATGAAGTTCCTCTGCCTTTTAACTTGGGTGTAATGGTGGAAAAATTGGGTGTTACGATCACCACAAGAAATCCATTCCACCCTAGACTTTTGATACCAATACACCTCCTCTCTAGATAGAATAAGATGCAAATCAGCATTAGCTTTTTGCATCAGTATACGGTTGTTAACAGAGGGATCAGAATCAAATTTCATTTGAGCCTGTGCAACAAGAGCCTCAGTTTTGCTCTTAGCCTGAAATATGTTGCCAAAGATTTCTTTGTTCCATTTTGGTAAATCAGCCTTCAAGCATTTTAATTTGTACTGTAGAGTAACAAAAGGGTGAACATCAGTTTGAGAATATTTGTTCCAGCTATCCTTTACAAAGTCTAAGAAATTCTCATGAGAGTGCCACATATGTTGATACATAAATCTCCCAGGAGAATGTTGAGTGGACTTCATAGTCATCAGTAAAGGAGCATGATCTGAAGGGCCACAGACTAAATGTTTAACTGAAATAAGCTTGGGTGAACTAACCCAGAATGAGTTAAGTAATATTCTGTCCAACCGAGCTTTGATGGAGGAAGAACCAATTTGATTGTTTGACCAAGTATATAATGAGCCAGAGAAGCCTGCATCTACTAAGCCAGCCGCTGCTAAGAAACCTTGAAAATCAGTCATAGCAGTCATGGAAGAAAAAGAACCACCACATTTTTCATCCGGAGATGCAATGCAGTTAAAGTCACCCCCTAGTAACCAAGGGATATTAACATCTCGACTGTACTCCATTAAAGAATCAAAAAGAATTCTGCGTTCGATAACATTACAGGAAGCATACACTGCAGTGAAAAGCAGAACTACCTTCTCATTGTCCTTAATTCCAACAGTTAAATATTACGGATGAGAATCAACTATATCTAAACAAATATTTGATTTGTAAAGAATCCATATCTTGGAAGCATCCCCGTCATTACCAACAAAGGACTGCATATTAATCCTCTGGGCTATTGTGTGAGCTCTACTAAAACTAATCCGAGGTTCAGAGATAGCCACCAAACCTGCATTATTGACACTAATATGATGAGCCAAACTCCTTTGAGTAGCTTTATTACCAATACCCCTGACATTCCAAATTAATGCAGAATTTAACATGGGTTATAAAAGCATAGGTTTAGTGGCCAGATTTTTGGCTTTTGCCCTTGTCAACAGAGCATCACTGAACAAAACACCTGGCAAAACTGAAACTTCAGTAGGTTTTGATACATGAAGCAGCTCCTTCCCTTTTTATGTTTGACCCCTAAACATTTTAACATTCTCATCCTTTGACATTTTAGAAATAAGCTTTGATTTCTCTGTAGTTATTACCAATTTGTCTGAACAGAAAGAATTTGATTTCCCATGAGTAGTCTCGTGATAACTCTGAATTGAAGGCAGCTCATTAGAATCCAAAACCTCTATAGTATGGGGAAGTTTCTCTAAAATTATCCCCGAAGGAGCATTACAACAAGCAACACGTGAGGGACTAGGATTTTCCTTATTCTCCACTGCATCTGAGTTCCGAAAGCTATCCGTAGGATCACAGACCGAATTAGTCACTGTAGTTTCCTTGCTCTGAGCAACACCATCAATCAACTCCGAACTCTCCAGGACTTGATTAAAAACTGAAAATCTATTCCCTGTCTCTGCAACCGAAGGAAGATTTGACATAACCGGCCTTGACTTTATGTCTTGCCAGGAGACATGCTTAACCTCCGGGCGATTTATTTTTCTTATCAAAGTCACCCGAGACAGATTTTTACCTCGATTCTTTTTACATTCCTTTTCCAGGTGCCCAATCTTGTGGCAGAATGAGCATAAATGAGGCACCAGGTGATAGTTAATCGGCTACCAAAATCCTGCATTGTCAATACCGATCCAAATCCTGTCTTTCCTCTGCAAATCTAGATCCATTTCCACACAAACTAAGGCTTCAGATGTGTTCATCATAGCTATAGTGGCATCATGAATACGAAGAACTGGACCAACATTGCCTGCAATCGATCGGAGCATGTCCTCATGGTAAAAATTAACAGGAATAGAAGGAAAACCGATCCATACCGGGATAGTAGATGGATCCGCATTGAAGTCGAAGTCATGGGACCATCTAAAGAATCTAAATAGAAAACCTTTGATATAAAGGTTTTTTTACAGAAGAACACGAAGGAAATCCTCCTCCGAACCCAATCTGACCAAAACATGTCTGGCATTAAGTCTACTAATGATAAATTCAGATCTCAGGTGAAGCCGCTGCGCAAGACACAGCTTAATCTCCGGTATAGTAGGCCGGCCATACGAGCACTTGGCAATTATAGCATTCTGGAGTGAAGAACAGGAGGCCTGAACTTCATCTTGAGAGAAGAACACAGCCGGCTCACCCTTATCCGTGAACGCAGGGGGTTTCACCTAGAGAGGAGGAGCAGGACGGCGATGGATTTCCAATACCATCTAAGCATAAGATCTTCGAGGCACAACCTGAATCGGATCAGAGGAGCAACCTTCCTTCGATATCGGAGGAGCAGGAACCTCCCCAGCCACACCAGCCATCACCGGCAAGGCGGGGAGCTCACCGAAAGAACAAAGGAAACCAACACGGGAAAAACCGGAGCTTCTCTCTCTAACTCTCTCTCTAACCAACAGTTACTTCCTTCGATATCGGAGTTCTGTCCATTCAGGACAGTAGCAGCTTCCACGAATTTCTGCTATCCGCCATGACATCTTCTTGAGCTGGGATTTTTAGGGCGTGTTTCAGAGGTCCCCTCCTGCTCTCAAAAAAATTGATTTGGTCTCCAGATCCCGAAATCTATTTTTCAATTTCCGTTCCCCATTTCATTCCAGATCTGGCTGCTTTCAGTCCAGATCCACTTCCACCCTGAATTTCTAGTCTTCGGACCTCTTCTTGATTTTTTCAAAAGCTCCTAAATTTACTAGGAGTTTTGTCCACCTTCCTATCTACCTCCAATTTTTAGTGGAATTTTGAAAGCTCATTTCATATTTTTAAAAATTCTTTTTCCGATCCATCTACAGTTTTGTTAGTCTGTTTCCAGATCCGACCACCAGTCAGTGAAAATTTCATAGAAAATCGTATCCGCCACCAATCCCTCCAAAAAACATATTTCCGTTTTCCTCTCTTTCCCCTCCACAACTTTGATGAAGAGTTCAGGAGCTGAATCGGAAGTCTATCTCACGGTCAAAGGCAACTCTCAAGAAAACTCCCTGCTGTTCTAAGAGTTCGGGTACTGTACAACAGCAGCTTGAAAAATAGTTAAGTCCCCAATCCGTGAAGATCCAAGTTCTCTCTCCAGTCCTATCTTGAAGGATTTCGAGAGAGCTTTCCAATGGTACCTCCTGATCATCGATCCGACATCGGGATTGGTCGCAGCGAGCGATCTCGCCGGGTCGCGCGTCTGAAAATAGCAAGCTCAGGTCCGTGGCCGGTTATTCCGGCGGGTGTCGATCGGAGCTGCCCAGCCTCCGACCGGCGTTCCAGCGCACCGCCACCCCAAGGAGCGCTCCTCCAGGTGTCCCCCACTACAGCAGTGCCACCCGGTCCCACACGGTCCCTCCAGCCAACATGTGGGCCCCAAAGTCACGAGTTCGTGTGCCGCTGAAGCATCGCAAAAAGCCGCCCGTCAACCCGGAATCGGTCCTCCCGGGCCCACTTGTGTAGCCCTTTACCTCCCTGCGTGGAGTGTGCAGTAATTCATTGCTGTAATATTTGTGTACTAATTGTCCCGGGAGTATGAGTTCGGCCGGGTCCGTCTTCCCCACGCCGAGAGTGTGGAGGTATCATATTCGCTCCCTTACTCGGCATTTGCTCTATTCATATATATCTCTTATGTCGCTGCTAGAGAGCATGTTGTAGGGCCGTTAGCTCGATATATATTGTTGTATCACCACTGCTGCGAGAGAGAGAGTGACCGTCCCGTGACCCGATCCGGGCACGAGAGAGAGCCGACCACCCTAGCTCACTGCCGATTTCTCAACCGCGCACGTCCGACGCTTCCCTCGAAAAGGGATGATCGCGAGCTTGTTTAGAGTCCGAGGGTCACATACCCATTCGGAGTCGAGTCCGTGGTCCGTCCCGCATCAGAGCTCATGTTCCCTAGATGGGGTAGGTAGAGTGAAAGGAGCCGAAGGATAGATGGAAGGAGGGGGAGGCCCATAAAAAGGAGGTGGAGGCCCATAAGAAGGAAGATGCTGGGCCGGAGAATGACTCAAATTGGAGAGGACTTGGGCCGCCCCTTGCTGAGTGCGAGTGAAATCGGCCGAGCCAACTAGGACTTGCGATACTAGGGGAATGATCCTATCATTCTGAGTTGATGAGGGAAGAACAGTCTTCCCTTTATCAAGGACTTGAGGGGCCGAGCCAGAGGACTGGCCCGACTCTTGACTGGAGAACCGAAGGATCCTGTGCTGGACCTGGGTAAGATCAATAGGAATGGGTGGAACCCCGGGCCCATCAACCCTAGACTGAGAGATGGAAATAGTAGGTGGGCCTTGTGCAATTGTAGGGGACAAGGCACTCGATCCCTGTAAGGTTTGATAAAGGGCCTGAAGTTGGGCCGGGTCCAACTGGGCCATCATCTGCAGAATATGACTGGTGGGATTACTGGTGGAAGGAGAGGGTTGCGCGCCCTCTATGGAGACAGAGGATGAATGGGGGATGGACCCTTCTCCTGATTGAAGTTGGGTGACCCTTGGCGGGTACTCTAGGAGGCCCTGGGGAAGAGATTCCTCATGGGAATGGGTAAGATTGTAGGAACACATGTTGGACTCGAATAAGGATTGAAGTAGGAGATGAAAGAGGAATTTCCCCTAGGAAATGGACCTATGGATTGGAAGCAACTCCACATGCAACGTGGCACCTTAAGATGATGCAAACAACACAAATAACAACCAATAAGATACTTAAACAAAATGACCCCCAAAGGGGATACGCAAAGTAATAAGAGAATGTGAAGCAACCGAGAGCCAACCAAGTTATTAATGATGCACAATATTTTATTTGTTCCACCTTTAGAACCTTAGTAATTTTAATAGAATGTTCTCTCCAACAATAGGTTCTTAATGGGTATAGATAATGGGGACTTGGTTTAACTCTAGGTGTAAACTCTCCCCCACTTATGCAACCTAGAGACGGTGTAGCAAAGGTACAACCGGCCCGGCGTCCGTGTAGGAATCCACGGCTCGCGGGGACTTACGGAGGTCCCTGATGCGGTCACCTAGTCGACCCTAAGGAATATGGGGCGAGAGGATCACACACCGAGGTAGGAATGCAACTATGATATGAGAGATGAATGATCCTATGTGCACCAGAGTGCATACAAATTTATAACCTAAGAACTAATAAACAGTATGCAAATAATGATATGAATATATGCAACAACCAAGGAGGAGACCAGATAGCACCCAGGAATAAAAAAATCAGCAAAAATTACAGAAATGATAGCGACCTCGATGTGCGGACCTATAATTAGAGAAACGGTCGTATGGGAGACCGCTAACAAGATAAGACGGTCTATCGCTAGAGCGCTTTTAAACCAGAAATGGCCAGGGAGGAGATCGCCAGGGAACCAGAGAGCAGAAAACAACAGGGACTAAATGGGAAAATCGAGGAAAATAGAAGGGCAACTGGGAACTACTAAGAATAGCGGGTCAAACAACAACTCAGCACGATTGGCACTAGATGTCCCATTGTGATCACCAAAAAATAGAGGTTGTAGATATTTTTATGATGATTGACGTTGTTTGATTGTGGTGAATGATGGTGATGTGAGTGGGTGATGTAAGTGGGTGATGTGCACTAACTCAAGCAATCAACAAGAATGAAATTCGTGGGCATGTCATCTGATCAAAGCAGATATAAAGGAAAACACACGCCGGGGAGTGGAGCAAAGGGATAAAAGAAAACACACACCGTGGGTGTGGGGTAACTAAAAGCAAACAAGAAAATAAAAGAAATGATGATGAGAGAATGACCAATACCCAAACAGAGGAAGATGTGATCACCTTTAAGGTGAGTAATGCAGAAAAACTACACCACGTACCTTGGAAAGAGCCGAGTGAACGCACCCACCTACGTGTGAAAGAAACCAGGTGCTGCGATAGCAAAGGGTTCTCAGATGATCGCAAACAGAACGCAAATGGTCCTGCTATAGACCGCCTGAGATCCACAAACGGTCTTCCAGACGGTCGCTAGGCACCCAGGACAGAAGTATGGAACTTGAATATCCACCCCTCCTGGCCAGCCAGAAGAGCTGGGCCTCGTGCAGTGAGCTCTATAAACTTGCAAAAGAGTGTAGACATAGAGAAAAAGCAACCCAATAAGCCCTTGGCAAGTGTAGTATCTATAATGCAATTAAGCTAAGGTGTATAAAAGGAAGGGTGAATACCTGGGGTTGGTGGTTTTTTTTAACCCCTGTGGGGCGTAGAAAACAGTAGGAAGATGTCTGAAAATGTGATGAATGCAGAAGAATGTGGAAGAGGGAGAGGGAATATGATATGAACAATGCAAGAGGGAAGACTAAGACTAGGAGGAGGAAGAGACACAAAAGACTAATAAAACTTAATACTCCCTGAACCAGAAGCCTTAAGGACGTAGAAAAGACTTCTCCCTGGTTGGTACTCGCTCCAGAATGCAGCAACACTTCGTGACAAACTCCAGAAATCTCCCCCCCCAAGTCATGAAGTCAAGGGTTCTTTTTATAGACCCCCAAACCCTAGGTCGAGTTGGAGAGGGATTTAGCATGAAAGTAGGCCTGAACCTAGAAAATTCTCGAACATAATACTCTCAATAGTCCATAGAAACAAACAGAAGCTCCTGAGGATCAATACTCAGAGAGAAATCATTAAACTAAGGACTCTAGTTCGGCCACAGATGAAGAGAGGAAGAACAGACAGAGTAGGACTCTCTGTCTTCCCTAACGGTCTTGCGATAGACCGCAAGGCATGGTAAATGATCGTCTGATAGACCGCAAGACTCAATAGTCCAGAAAGAGATAAGACCAAAGAAACCCAACATGACTCTCTGCCTCTTAGCGGTCTAGCAATAGACCGCCAACGCCCACCTAGCGGTCGCATGATAGACTGTTAAGCTATCAGACGTGGTAAAAGAGATAAAGGCCAACAAATCTTCAATTTAATCCACAGTAAAACCCTTATTAGTCCTTCATCTAGGCCCAATAAGCCAAAGTGACAAAAATAGAAGGTGCTAGGCCCAACCAGGGAGAGAAAACCCATAAAATAAGCCCAATAATGACCAAAATGGCCCAATAATCGGTGAACAACTAAAGACATCATAAGATAGATAATGAGATGACCCAACTCATTGGTCATAAAACCGGTGTCAACAATTGGTAAACTTATTCACAATATGAATATCTTCTAAGATGATTTCCTTGGACTCGGTGATGATTACGGAGGTAAGAAAAGCTTCACATCCTTGCGAAATGAGTTTGCAAGCATGGAGAGATGAAATAATGGTAGGATGCTTCCTATATTTGATGCCAAGGAAGAAAAATCTTGGAAGACTTGGTTTCCAAAAAGAGATTATACTATTACGACAATTTATATAGGCGTCGTGGTCTACAAGTCAATCTACACCCAGGATACAATCATAGCCTTCCATGTCAAGACATACGAGGTTTGCAGGGATATTAAGACCTTCTATATTTACCTCACTATCGGGGTAGTGGGTTGTAAGTTAAGTTCAGGGACCTAAAGGTGTAGTAATAGCTAGGTCCGAAGGTAAAGGAACTGATGAAACTGGTAAGGTTTTTGCAAAAGTAGTAGATATAAAGGAATGAGAAGCACCAGTATCAAATAACACGAATGCAGGATGTGAATAAATTTGAATAGTACCTTCCATTAGCCCATCATCCTTGGGTGCTTCATCATCATCCAAAATAGCATTAAGACACGACAGCCGCTTGCGTCCACAGCTGGAGGATTGGTCCTTCATGAGAAGGCAATCTGGCATGCGGTGCTCCCGACTGCCACATTGGAAACAAGCGTTGAGATGCTTCCAGCATTCTTCGGCCGCATGACCAAATTTCTCGTAGAACATGCAAGCCGCCATGACTTGCTTATCTCTTCTTTAACCTTCTTGTTCTTATGGTACCCACTACCACTCCCATTCTGGGATCTCTTCTTACTATCACGAGATTTGTATGGTTCCGTGATGCTGAACTTCCCCTCTCTTCTTCCTCGTCGATCAGACTTTCGGCTTGGCTCCTCCCCTTTGCCTTTGAGTTTCTCGACCTTTTCCAAGGTCCTTTCGCATAGATGTGCCCGTTGGACCATCTCCTCATACGTACGGATATTTTGAGACCCATGTTGTTGAATAAAGCTGGGCTTTAAACCGTCCATAAATTGGTTAGCTTTCAATAAATCGGTACTAACCAAGTGAGGAGCATATGGTGCCAGCCTAGAAAACTGGAGTTCATACTCCGCTACTGACATCATGCCTTGGCGTAGAGAAGTAAATTCCATAGCCTTTCGATCCTTGACGTGCTCGGATAAGTATTTTGCTCGGAAGAGTGTAAGAAAACCCTCCCAAGTGTGTGGTGCATCTGCAGGCGGTGCAGGAATATACTTCCACCATGTACGTGCATCCTTGTTGAGTTGGAACGTGGTAAGACGAACCTTCTCTTGCTCGACACATTGCATGACCTCGAATATACGGTTCATCTCATCAATCCAATTCTCTGCTTCATTTGGGTTGGAGGAACCAAAAAATCGTGGAGGATTTAAACTCCTGAAGTTGCAGGGCAGATCGCCAGCACCAGCCCTCGCGCCAGCTTGAGCCATATTTTACAAGGCCTAGGTGAGACCCGCAACAGTTTGTTGCATACCACCCCAATCGACGTGGTGTGCCATTGCAAAAATGAGGTACCTAAGAGAAAGGAATAAATTTGTTAATTCTAATAGAATTGGTGAGATTGATCCTAGAGATAATTTCTAATTACTATCTCATCTTGGGTTCTACCCAATCTCTCTCATGGGTTGGGAATTTCTTTCCTTGTTTCATAGGTATGGGTCCTTATACCTTGGACTTATCCTATGATATATATGACATTTTTCCTAGGAGTTTCTTAAGCCTAGGCTCTGATACCACTTTCTCCGTCACGCCCCTAGATTATGCAGCATAAACAATCGAGAACGTGAACAGTCGGCTAGTACGTCTCAAGCGAGCAATATAATCAGAGCGCTAACACATTCACACAAGAAATGAATGCACAGATGAATGATCAAAAATCTAACTTTTATTGATAATGATAACCCAAATACAAATGGTATCTGACTCAATTCACTAGACTCAAATAAAATAGAAACTTACATAACGACTCTTGACAATTAGCTAATTGACACTCTAAGTCTTCACTCCAGCTTTTAATCACTCTCGGATCCATCACTTGAATAGTCTGAATCTGACCCGCTAGAATTTTTTGAAAAAGATTGAAAAGTAGGGTAATGACCACACATGTCCAGTAGGTATCTTCGTATCAATATGAAGGCAAGGTTTAAGTGATTAACATTTTTAGCTCTAGAGTAAAGGTAAATCATGCAAATACGATGAAACACGTGAATAAACTAAAGAAATATAATTCACAAGATATGATCAAGGTGAGATATGAGAATTCACGCAAACTTGGAAATATGATCAAGCAAGAATATAACATGAATGTCATTTGGCCTATCATGAAAAAGAATGTACCTTTTCACAACCATAAAGGCTATGCACTAGAAAGTTATTTAACACGCAAGAATATAATTTTCACTTGATTGTCTCGTGATTTTCACCCATTTATAAAGGAAAGTACTCCCAACGTAATGCGATGCCAGTATCATCGTACCCCATGGTTTATAGCACGTTTCCGACAATCAGTCAAGGGGGCTAGCATGGAACCCTTAGACACAATCAGTGTCCGATCTGCATCTTCAAGTTATAAATCTAGCTACTTCCACGAGTATAACAATAACGTCGGCCAATAATGTGGCAATGCAATAGTAAGCTCATGACAACAATGTCAAGGTAAGAACACATCAAAATCGACCATGAGAATTAAAGGATGATTTAGAAAGGACATTATGGTACGGCGGCATTCTGGCAGCATAATGGTACATTACTTAAGTTCTATATCTTAATATTAACCTATTACACATAGGTTTGAGATCCAAATAATCCTAAGATCATCCAAGAACAGAATTTAATCAACCCTTAGGTCAAACCTTGGGTTATGAACCTGACAGAAAAAGATGATCATTTACTGGGCCGTTTCATGCAGAAGGCGGTCAGAGTCTAGACCGTTTCATGAATAGAGTCAACGCATGAAAAAGAAGTGTCGACGCAGTGAAACCTTCTGGAGCTTGGCGATTGTGGCAGGGCCGCTTGGTGTCTTTAGCGGTCTGGTGAATGGCCGCTAAAAGAATCTAGCGGTTGTCCATAGGGCCGCTAAGGTCCAGAACACATAAAACACCGGTAAAGTGCTTTATAGATAATTTGAATTTTAAGGGTACAACCAGCTCGGTGTCCTAGTGGAAATCCCAGGGTCGTAGAGTCTTACGGAGGCCTTGAAACAAGATTGCCTAGTATGGTGAAAGAATATCCAATGGAGAGGATCACAAGTCCAAGACGGTGTGCTTAATGTGCAAGGTGGAACTAAAGACATCATACCGGAATACGTGCCATGTACTTAAGGAAATGACTCTAGATAAGAAAGGATCGTGATAAAAAACAACAATCAAATCAAAACTAGACAAGTCCATGAACCTTTTGAAAGCATATACATTAATACAAGAGTATAAGTTTTGGCATGAAATTAACATAAGTTTAAAATAAATCTCAAGTGCATAAAGAACATGAAATCAACTAGAATGAACAACCAACACAACAAAGTTTATGAATATAGTACTTAAAACAGTAGTAAGACCTAATTAGCTAGGCTTATCATATGATAAATAAGGCCAATCTGCATTATGTTTTGGATTAACATAATTACAGAAACTCAAAAAACTAAACGGTCAGGGACAGACCGTTTTATGGGCCTTAGCGGTCTATCGTAGAGCCGCTAGGGTTCTCAGGCGGTCTCAGGAAGACAGTTTTCTTCCAACCTGCTATAACAGCAATAAAATCAGAAATACATGCTAACCTAAGGTAGATAAATGCATAGTAAAATGTGCCAACATGTAAATAAGGACTAATAGAATCATATTAAGACGTGGAGATGCATGAGTAGTCATGATTTGGACTAGAATTATCATTTTTCGTTATTAAGGGCAAGGTTCATGCATGCTATGTTAACCCTACATGTGCAGTCATAGAAAAACATGAAATTCGTCATGTGCAATCAATAAAAACAGGAGGAAACAGAGGGCTTTTATTCCTAACACATTAATTTAGCCTTTTCATGTGATAACCTACCTCTGAACTAGGCTTTAAACTCCGAATTTAGGGCTGGAAGTCAACCCTAGTTCCAACTCATCCTGAACTGAACCAGCAACTTCACGCTCCTCTAACTCCTGATTCCCTTCACCTAAGACCACGAAAATTTGAGGGTAGGAAGAGGGTACCAATGTGAATAAATAACTCTAAAGAACCAACTCCTAATTACCTCGTTTAGGGCTTGTAATTCGCTGATCTTCCTGGGTCTGTCGTACGGGTTCTTGGGTTGCTTGCACTGAACCAGCATCTTTGTAGACCTCTAACTCCTTGTAAGCTTGATCCCCTAGGATGAAATTTTGAGAGAAGTTAGTCCTTACTATAATGAATTAATTCTTTTAAAGAACTTACCTCTAATTCGGACTCTTTACCTTAGTTCCACACGAGACAAAAGCAAGGGTCGCGCAGGTGAAACTTGGGATCCATTTATGGGGTTTAGCTAGGGTTTTGGAGGATTTGAACCAAGCTAGAGTCCTAATGATGGGAATCAACACCGAGCACTAACATTTTATTTTTACATTTGTATCCCTTTTTTTTCTTTTATATCCTTGACAAATTGGGTTTGCAATTGTATGGCAATTATAAGCCAATATGTTAGCCCTTAGGAATCTTTGGGTTTCTTTGCAAAAAGGCCTTTGGGTTTTTATGTAAAATGCTAGTAGGTCCAGCAGGGTCTCCCACCCTCTTTTCCATTGGTCCACCTAGGATCTAGGGCCCATGTGGGGCTGGTTCAAAGTCCTAGGTGGGCTTAGACCGAGACTTTCCAACTTGGACCAAGCAAAGTCGAGGATGCTCCCCCCTTTAACATATTTAATTCTCGTTGTATTTTTTTTTATTTTGGTCATTTGACCACATGGGGGATTAATTATCATATCCCTAGTTTACCCCTCCCTAACCCTAGATCTGAGGGTAGTTTAAGTCTTTTTCCCATTTCTATATAATCCATGTATTTTGTGAATTCCATAGTAATTAATGGAGAAAAATCTCATTTGTTGCTCCAAGCCCAAGGGCACCCCTCTCTCCCTCTCCCCTTGCAGCTGTGAAGGTTGCCCTAATCTATGGTGTGAAGCCATATTCTGGGAGTGATTCCCACCTCTACCACCTCCGATGGATGTGACTTCCAACCACCGCCGTCGCCGCCTCCGTTCGTGCCGCCGACGAGCCGCCACAACCATCTCTTTACCCTGCTATCTTGAACTCCGAGATCCAGAACAGCAAGCTAAAGAATAGGTCGGTTCTCCGAGCTCCCAGCTCTGATCAAGCTGATATTTTGAGGGATTGGTCCTCTTTTTGTTAGCTTTCCATCCATATAAATTTTGTGTCAATCCGCCACCGTTTGGTATTTTCCCCCGTATTTTATTTCCACCCCTGACAGGCTGCCAATCAGCAGATCTGCGGGATAATGTCTTGTTATTGTATTTTTCCCGCACCCTTAGTCACCACAAAAAAATCCCAAAAAATTCGTACGTCTTCCTCACATCCCGCTCTCCCACCCATAATGTTCTCAGAGTCTAGATCCATCATTTTTAGGTCGGTCAAAATTCAGTCTCAGGCAGATCCTATTCTATCCTGACTATCTGTAATCCAAGTCAGTAAAAAAACCTTTGAAACAATCATTTTCATTTCTAATCCGTCTACTGGATGGATATGAAATAATTATATATTGTAGCCCTTTGAGTCCTCTATCCATCGGTACCAATTTTGCCTCGCTCCAACACCGGATCTGGGCGCAGAAATTCTTTTTGTGGAGGTGCGCATTTCTGATCCGAGAACATGCCAGCAAAGGCAACAGCAAGTTAAATCTTGCAAAATTACTTCAGCGTCGATTCAACCACTGCCAATCTCGGGGTTCGGAGAGGAGTCTTCCACGGACGTCCCAGCCAACAGCCGCGTCCAGAAGGTGACCGCAAGCCACCGTCCCAGCAGTCGAGTTCGCTTGCTGTCCAGCGGGCTGAGCTGAGTTGTTGAACAGAGTTGGAATAGTACCGAGTCAGACCAGCAACCCGTGTCCGGCCCGAAAGCCATTCCGGCTTGCTGCCCGTCAACCCGAGTTCGCTACTCCCGGGTCGCCATTGTAGCCCTTTACCTCCCTGCGTGGAGTGGGCAAATAAATTCACTGCTGTAAATATTTATTTACTATACACCGGGAGTACGAGTTTCGGCCGGGGTCATCTTCCCCACGCCCGGAGCGTGGAGGTAACGTTTCCGGTCCCCTTTTTGGCATTTTCTTTACTCATATATATTTTTATATGCCGCTGCATGAGTGATAGGTTAATTAGCTCGTTATATTATTTCAATCACCGCCGCGAGAGAGTGTGACCCGTCCCGTGACTCAATCCGAGTACACGCAGAAAAGCCGATACCCTTGACTCATTGTCGATTTCTCAACCGCGCAGGCCATACGTTTCCCTCGCTTAGGGACGTCCGCGAGCTAGAGTCCCAGGTTCGCTGTCTGTCCCGCATCAATTTGGTATCCGAGCTAAGTCGAGTCTAGGGTAGTCGGTCCAAGGTGTTGCATTTGCATTCCTTTACCCGGTATATCAAAAGGTGTTCCTGGAATGATAGGTTACGCCTATCAGGAAGGTAGCACACTTGCGTGAGTTCGATCTTTGGATCATACCTCTGCACGTATCAGATACTAGTTGAGTCTAGGTTTGTAGTCGAGTCTACATTCCAACTTTGCATTGTCAATTTAGGGTCGTGTCTAGTCGGTTTATCTTGCACCAAGTGTCGGCATGGCCATCCTATAGCTCCCCGTGTCCCATGGATCCCCAAAAACCCTCATCATATGAATGGTGGCGACACACCCAAGGATGGGGAACCCAACCCTACCACCTCTGTAGGCCCGAAGCCCTGAACTTCTATGGCTCCAAAGTCCCGAGCGACTACTTAGAATGGGAAGACAGTATGGATAAATACTTTGAGTGTTACATTATGTCCAAAGCCATGGAAGTTGATTTTGCCATAAAGCGGCTTTTTCACGAAGTCACCGAAAAATGGGAGGACATAGAATACTTGAGGGAAATGAGGAGGCAATGGCCTATAGAGTCGTGGCGAGAGATGAAGGGCGAGCTTATAAGGGTCTACCTACTTGGCCCAGTCACCTCCATCCGACCCCACCCAATCACCTCCAACCAAGTGGGTCATAGTCGGAGGCAAAGAGCCCCGCATGTCGATGAGCATAAACCCACAACTAGGCCGAGATACCATGAGCGAGTCCACCATGATGCCCCTACTCCAACCCCCACCATTGCTGTACTCTTCAAAATCATGTCGGATCGGTTGGATAGGATGTGTATTCAAATTGACGGACTCCTGCCCGAGCCTCCCAACCCGGTGCCATCCCAAGGACCACTTCCCCTCAAGGAGGACATTCCTTCCCCACCCATGAAAGCTCCATTGCCATCACCCTCACCTTCCGATCTTTATTCGGAGACACCTCATTTGGAGCCACCCGTGTTTCTAATGGGAAAGCTATTCATCGCCGAGCCACTACATAGTTGGCTCAAGATAGGCTTGGTCCCTAGACCGCCCTGCTATCCATCAATGGACCCTACACTACCATTAGTGCCGGTCAAATCATTCCATACCACATTCTGGTCTAGTCACCATGTTAATACATTGGATTACCTTATTATGGGATTAGACTCTTAAATGAAGTTGACGTATATGTTGGCCCGAGGCTTCGATCAACCCACAAGTCGTAACTTCACCCACCCCGCCTTAGGGTCAATTACCTCCGTGTGCACCGTGGGTCGTGTCACCATGGAGATTCTATTATTCCTCCCCATGCCGGCCGAGCCAAACTTCATTCCCTTTATCCCGAGGGAAGAACCATACCTTCTATATGAGACCACCGTCCTCTATACCCTAGTGCATGAAGGTGACCACCTACACCTTCAAGAATTCCAAACATGGAACCGTGACTCGTGGGAACCCAGTTCAAGGGGTCATACTTTCTTTGATCCCTTCGACCCCTTCCCTAGTGAACCCCTTGACCCACCACATCTACTCCACTTCTTCAAGGGAGTCCACTATCACACCCCTTCCCCACGGGCCGGGCCATCTACACCCATCAAGCCCGTTCACTGGCGAGATAGACATGCATATAGGGGTGATGAGAAAGGCATTCAACTCTCTTGGCCCACCCAAACCTCCCAAAACTCCCCAGTCCAATAGAAAGTCCTTGCATGCATGGTGCATTTTTGGATGTCTAGGAGTCTATGATTCTACCGACATTTATTTTCATCTTGTGTATGCATGGGACACATTCAGATGTCCTAGTCCACCATTACATATGTATGGGTCGGTCTAACAGTATGTTTGTTTAGGGTCTTGTGTGAGTCTGTGGTTTCTTCATTTGCTTAGAGTTTGTACATGCATGTGTCAAGCGTATTAGGAGTCACATAGTCAGTCTCATGTCAGCTCGCGATGTCAATCCCTTTCGGGTGTGAGGCAAGTCGGGTCTAATGCGTACATTGTAGACTTTCCAGAATTTGGGATCGGCTCTACTTCAATGTCTCGGATCTAGTCACATATAAGGACTCCGCGGTGATTCCTAGTGAGTCATTGAGCCGTCTCCTTCCTTTGAGAGTGACCCCACCCCGGAGTGTCCACCACTAGCCTCATTCCCACAGTAGCATGTGCATATCGAATATATACGGGATGAGCAGGTGATGATTACTTGGAGTGGAGTATACTCCGCGCTACCTGGTACGGTGACAGATCCGCAGAAGCCATACGAGCAGCCGCACCCCTTACTCGACATGGTCGAGTTCTTCCCACCCGGGGAGAATTGATGAGAATCAACACCTTGCACAAACATTTTATTTTTGCATTTGTATCCTTTTGTTTGCATTTATATCCTTGGCTAATTGGGTTTGCAATTGTATGACAATTATAAGCCAATATGTTAGTCCTTAGGAATCTTTGAGTTTCATTGCAAAAAGGCCTTTGGATTTCTATGTAAAATGCCAGTAGGTCCAGCAGGGTCCCCCACCCTCTTTTCCATTGGTCTACCTAGGATCTAGGGCCCATGTGGGGCTGGTTCAAAGTCCAAGGTGGGCTTAGACCAAGAGTTTCCAACTTGGACCAAGCAAAGTCCAAGATGCTCCCCCCTTTAACATATTTAATTCTTGTTGTATTTTTTTTATTTTGGTCATTTGACCACATGGGGGATTAATTATCCTATTCCTAGTTTACCCCTCCATAACCCTAGATCTGAGGGTAGTTTAGGTCTTTTTTTCATTTCTATATAATCCATGTATTTTGTGCATTCCATAGCAATTAATGAAGAAAAATCCCATTTGTTACTCCAAGCCCAAGGGCACCCCTCTCTCCCTCTCCCCTTGCAGCTGTGAAGGTTGCGCTAATCTATGGTGTGAAGCCATATTCTGGGAGTGATTCTCACCTATACCACCTCCGCTGGATGCGACTTCTAGCCACCGCCGCCGCCGCCGCCGCCTCCATTCGTGCCGCCGACGAGCCGCCACAACCATCTCTTTACCCTGCTGTCTTGAACTCCGAGATCCAGAACAGCAAGCTAAAGAACATGTCGGTTCTCCCAGCTCCCAGCTTTGATCGAGCTGAGATTTTGAGAGATTGTTCCTCTTTGTCTTAGCTTTCCATCCATATAAGTGTTCTGTCAATCAGCCACCGTTTGGTATTTTTCCCTGTATTCTATTTCCACCCCTAATAGGATGCCAATCAGCAGATCTGTGGATAGTGTTTTATTGTTGTATTTTTCCCGCACATATAGCCACCACAAAAAAATACCAAAAAATTCATACGTGTTCCTCACATCCCCCTCTTCCACTCGTAATTTTCTCAGAGTCTAGATCCATCATTTTTAGGCCAGTCAAAATTCAGTCTCAGGCAGATCCTATTCTATCCTGACTATCTGTAATCCGAGTCAGTAAAAAAACCTTTGAAACAGTCATTTTCATTTCTAATCCATCTACTGGATGGATCTAAAATAATTATATATTGTAGCCCTTTGAGTCCTCTATCCATTGGTACCAATTTTGCCTCTATCTGACAACAGATCTAGGCGCATAAATTCTTTTCATGGAGGCACGCATTTCTGATCCGAGAACAGGCCAGCAAAGGCAACAGCAAGTTAAATCTTGCAAAATTACTTCAGCGTCGATTCAGCCGCCGCCAATCTCAGGGTTCGGAGAGGAGTCTTCCACGGACGTCCCAGCCAACAGCTGTGGCCAGAAGGTGACCGGAAGCCACTGTCCCAGCTGTCGAGTTCGCTTGCTGTCCAGCGGGGTGAACTAAGTTGTTGAACCGAGTTGGAATAGTACCGAGTCGGACCAGCAACCCGTGTCCGGCCCGAAAGCCATTCCGGCTTGCTGCCCGTCAACCCGAGTTCGCTACTCCCGGGTCGCCATTGTAGCCCTTTACCTCCCTGCGTGGAGTGGGCAAATAAATTCACTGCTGTAAATATTTATTTACTATACACCGGGAGTACGAGTTTCGGTCGGGGTCATCTTCCCCACGCCCGGAGCGTGGAGGTAACGTTTCCGGTCCCCTTTTTGGCATTTTCTTTACTCGTATATATTTTTATATGTCGCTGCATGAGTGATAGGTTAATTAGCTCATTATATTATTTCAATCACCGCCGCGAGAGAGTGTGACCCGTCCCGTGACTCAATCCGAGTACACGCGGAAAAGCCGATACCCTTGACTCATTGTCAGTTTCTCAACCGCGCAGGTCCCACGTTTCCCTTGCTTAGGGATGTCCTCCAGCTAGAGTCCCGGGTTCTCTGTCCGTCCTGCATCACCTAATGAGGTGTAGGATTGATCCCCAAGAGTCCAATACATGATTATACTTCTACATACTTCGATCCCTAGGGTTTTGGATGCCCAAAATCCAACCCTTTTTACGTTTTCTTCCCCTCACGGCACTCAGAGAGCTTAGCAGTCACGGGAGGACTGCTATGGTGGGCTTAGCGGTCGTGCGATAGACCGCTAGGCTTCATAATTTCCGAAATTTTAAGATTTTTATATTATCTCCCATTTATCCTCTATTTTGATGTATATATCCCATTTAAATCCATAAATTACCTAATTTACATTTCTATTAATGGGCTTGGGTCTATAAGGCTTTGAGTTGGGTCTTTGGGCCTAATTGAATTGGGCTTAGCCCTTTGGTCATTATAGGGCCTTTAAATGGATTAAATAAATCCTTAATTCTTCTTAATAGCCCATTAAGCCTTTTAAATTACTTAATTATATTTTAAACCTAGAAAATTCTTAGAAAATTCTCGGGCGTTATAAACCTCTTCACTGGTGAAAATTTATTGGCATTAAAACTAGTCAACCGAGTTTGCCTACGATCAGCATGGTTACTTGGCTGGTCAGTCAGAATAGTATATGCCTCAAACTCATCATACTCAAAGTCTATTTCACACACACCCTCCTCAAGTATCCTGAAGATTTTGTGAAGGGAATGTCTTGTTAGCTCAATTTTGATTCCCTTAACATCTGGCCAGATTTTGAACAAGTCTGGGTCATACTTCAAATTCTCATAAAACTCAGTTACAAGCTTCGGATAGTAACATCTATGCTTACCCATGAACTTCTTCCAACCTTGAAATCTGATGAGATTCAATAACTCTGGGTATTCACTAAGCATCTTTTGATCATAGAAATTCACATACCGGGGGAAGATAATCTTGGCAAACTCAACCAAAGACTTTGCTTGCATAGATGTTGTTTCAGAGTCATCTTTTTCTTCAGCCAGCTGATGAGTTTCTTCCTCAGAGGAAATCTGGCGCTGCTTTGCCGATAACTCAGACACCTTCTCTTTACCCTTAACAGATTTCTCTGCAATCACGCCTGAAATAGTCCCCTTGTCATGCAGATGCTTGGATCTACCCTCCTTGCGAGGTTTTTTTGCTTCATTCCTTGATTGCATGGCTTCTGGGTGCTGCTCCTCTGGAACCTTTCGTTTCCCTTGGCTTTTGGTGGACGGAGAAGACATGACTGATACGAAGGTAAGAAACGGAGGCTAACAACATGGATTAGAGAAAGATTGAGAGCAGGGGTGGAGAAATTAAGATTACGCAAGTGGTGAGAGAGCACGGGCGACTCAACTGCATCGGTGCGAAGGGTTTTAAGAAGGGAGAAACCTCAACCGGGATGTGTTATACTTCAACAGTGAGGTAGACGCTTATAATAAGGTGGAGTAAGGTAAAAACCCATTAACTTTATCAATTTCAGGATGAATTAACAAACTACCCTTCTCTTTGAGATAAATTCCCCTTCCTTACAGACATGAGATTTGTGGCTTTTAAGGGTTAAATCTTGGTACATTAAAGTTCTAAAATTAATCCTTTTAATGCAGAGACAATGGAGATAACTCAATCTTACTCATGAACAATGCCCAGCCCAAAAACCATCAAGCTTACATGCCACTTTTATTAGACAAAAATGGTATAAAAATCTACCTTATATTGAAAATAAATAGTTTTAAGTTTCTGAAAAATGACACAGAGTCAACCATATTTTTCTTTTTCTTTTTATTTATTTGCTTGAGCATTCAAGTATGACTGCACATTTATTTACTCAAGGAGACACGTTGATTAGACGCCTTGTCATGCCCCGAACCGATAGTAGCGAAACGTGTCATTTGCTCGGAACGTGGCAGTTAAACAATCGTGAATGATCAAGTGCAATCGCATGAGACCAAATAATTTGGAACAATAATAAAATTTTTATTTCAAATATAAGTCTCTTACAATTTTAAATTTCAAACTTGAAGACTCAACTACATTTCAAGGAAAGAAAAGGATCAGAGACGCACTAGCGAGCTTAGACAAGGCAACTAATAGGAAATACTATTTAGACTCAAGAAAGATAAAAGACACGGGTTCACTAATTTCCAGAGCGATCTTGCATAGTTGCCCCTCCCGTGTGAGTCTCGGTCTCGCTAGCCACCAGATTACCTGAAAAATGTTGGAATAAACTGGGTGAGTGAGAGCTCAATAGGAATTATATCTCAGACTATGCATGTAGAGCTAACCGAGTAAGTGAAACAAAACTAGCAGGAGATTAACAACGGTATGCAAAACTTCCAAGCGAGTCTTAAACAAGAGATATTCATGAGAGAATTTATAGATTATTGGCTATTTCACGCAAGTACTTGCCCATTCCAGCCCACGCTAGTCGAGCCACGCAAGTCAAGTCACGCACGCAAGTAATATCAAGTAACGTCACGAAAAGAGAGAGTGAGTGTGGAATGGCAAAGATCAAACTAGTCATGCACTTCGGTGCAATGCCAGACACCGTGATCAATATAACTCCCATGGGCACAAGTACTTTCGGGTGCTCCTCCCAGGACCAAATCGGGCCCTATATGCATAGCATTTAAAGATAGATCTAGTCATCCACCATAGTTCATAGCCAATAAGGAGTTTCAAGAACAAGCTTTTATAGAACAATAAGGTAAGATTTATGGAATTCAAGGGCAAGGCCCTTGACTAGGGATAGAGTTGCGATAAAATCCACGCTAAAGCATAGAAAAAATCCATGACGTGTTGATAAACTGGGTGAAGATTGGCACCTAGGTAGGTAGCCATGATAAGTTTGAAATAGATGACTAACAAGATAGTCACCATCCAATGGACATGAGACAAGCTGAAGAATTGGTACCTAGCAATAGGATACCCATTTCAATGTGTCACCTAGTGGAATGATCACTCATTCCACCGGCTAAGAGAATTCTCTCATGGACCAAGATTAGCACAATGAAAGAGCCGGGTTACCACGTTTCTCCAGAGTGACGTGGCATTAAAAAGGGTTGATGTGACACAACCTAGGACTTACCAAGCAAGCACAATTGGCATTCAAAACGGACCGATAACGGCGACCGCTCACCCGATGCTCACCCAGACCCGGGGTAACTTGGCAATGCCAAGTGGAGGATGTGAGGGCTGGGCCCTTGCTGGTAGAGGGCCAGCAAGGCCAAGGAAATGTTCCCCCAAGGGTATGGCCGTCCAATTCAAGGGAGCCGACGTTGTGCCAAGGCCACGGGTACACTCCTCTCCCCACGTTGATCGCTTGAAGCAATGGAGCTTAAGGATCGAGCTCTCACTCTCACGGCCAGTGGAACTATGAACTAATATTGAAAGAACAAGCACAAAATTAGAGCTAGGTTGGAGCACTTACTCGACGGTTTGAGGAAACCGGTCCCGCCCAGAGACGAGGCGAGCGGGGAGGCGAGGGTTCCCCACACACCGTGCCGGAGAAGCTTGACATGTTTAAAGTGTTACAACACTACACCTCTCGCAGGAGGGGGTTCTTGGGGTGGGGAAAAATTGTTAATACATCCAAAACTACCTCCACACAGGGAGGGGCCTTCAGCCGGCCAAGCGGGGAGGGGCGAAACCGAGCTAGAAGCTAACAAGGGAGCCGATGCTGATTCTGTCCGCTTCCGGCGCTTCAGGACAGACAGTTGGATACCTTGACGCTGCGACCACTCCCAATTTTTGTTGATGACGAAACTAGTTGGCATTTCTTCGTAGCTGGATCGGGATGACGCCTGAATTTTTTTGATTTCTCTGGTCACAGGTGTTGGTCGGGGAAGAAGCTCGAACAGGGTGGCAGGTCTTCAGTTCTGACTGCTTAGGTTCACAACAGCAAGAAGAAGAGGTTGCCACAAGCGTTCCAGAGCTCAGAATCAGGCACCGCTAGAGTCGTTGGAACTGTCGGTGAGTCCTCTTCGAAGCGAGATCAACAAGAATGCCAAACATTGTCGGAGTAGACCGGTAGAGCTCGAACAATGAGGGGGGGTCGGAGCAGACTATCAGGAAGCAGAACCGCACACCCGGAGGAAGAAAATGAGAACTCTTGATTCCGATTGCAAAACAGAGCTCCGCTTCTTGATTCTAGAAGTAGACTTGTCGAAGAAGCTCCCGACCAAGCCTCGCCTCCAGATCTTCAAGAGAGTGGCCGTGGTAGCTTCAGGAGTCAGCTTCAGGTTACTCTTCAGGGAGGAAGTGCGCAGTCGGGAAAGATCGACTATTCAGGACGGCCCCGAACTCAGAATGTGATGAGACCAACTCCGTTACGAAGTCGACTGGGAGACGCTTCCAACGGTGCCTCTTAAGCTTTGAAGAATGTCTAGAGGAAGCCGAGGTCGCCTATGCAAGCTGCTGTTCTCTACTACCTGCGACTTGAGAATTGTAGGTGGTGAAAGGTGGTGGGGGAATGGGGTAGAAGGGATGGGAAATGGGGTGGATGGGTATGGGGGCAACCCCTGGCTGTGAGGGGGTGTTCCAAGGTGTGGGAGGGGGAGAATGGGGTCTGGAAGGTGGTGTTTGCAGTGGGTGAGAGAGGAGCTACGAATTTGGTTGGAAGGGAGAGAGAGAAAGGGTATTTGAAAATGGGTTTAAGGGTGGGATTAATTTCTGGTCTTGGGGATGGGAGGGGTGTGTGGGGAAGGTAAAGAGGGGCTTGGGGAGTGGGAATTCTCCCTTGGGAGATGAGAGGGTGCTTGGGGAAGGGGAGTGGGTGGTTGGAGGGTGGAGTGGGGAGTGGTGGAATCTCCCTTGGGGCTGGGGTGGAGTTAAGGTGAGGTGGTGGGGAGTTGGGGATGAGTTATTGGAGGGGGGAAGAGAGAGAAAGGTGGTTGAGAGGGGAGGAGAGAGAAAAGGGCGTAGGTTTTAGAGAGTGAAAGTGGAGGAGAGAGAAAATGACTTCTTAGAGAGAGAGGTAGAGAGAGAGGGGGGATAGGGGCTTCTCACCCACTCAATTGGCTTCTCACCAAAAGAAGAAGATTCAAGTTGGACACTAGAAAATTAAATATTCATTCATTCATTAATTCAAAATGAGGGGAATGGGGTCCTATATATAGGTAGCCCACATTTTACAAAAAGTCCCTGACTCATGCAACAATGACAAATAACCAAGGGGTTGGCGGGCGCCCTTGGGCCTAGCCCAATGAATTGGGCCCAATAACAAACTAATCAACCTATTGACACTCAAACTTAGGGAAATAAATAAAAGACCTAGGGACATGACTCAAATAAAAGGGAAAATACAATGATATGACTTGAAAAAATTACATAGGACTCAAAATAAATAACTAGATCATGCCGGATGCAACCGGGGCGAGTAGACGAGCCGTGAATGTGGGCATGGGAGATGATGTCCCCATCAAGGGTACAAGGTGTTTAACGTACAACCAGCTTAGTCAGCCTTGAGGGAATCCAAGGCTACGAGGAGATTTACGGAGGTCCCAATGACTAACTTGCCAGTCCGAAGGAACGGAATGTCCAACGGAGGGCTCATATGTCACCGAGAGTTGAGGTGTATAATGTGAACCAATCATGAAATAGGGACTCTATCCACGGACTGGGATATGAATGCCAAGAGACCCGCGATATGGGCCAAAACTCGATGAAACCATGAAATACAATATTTACGTACATTATTGTGCGTCTCCTTAAAGAGGAACAAATTTCTAGAATTTATCATAATTAAAAAAAATACATTAATTGACGTCCATAGATGGAGGCACTATTTCACTAAGTCATGACGTTAATTCTTTGATTTTTCATATCATTTTCCCTTAATAAAATAGACAAAAATGTGTGTCTATTTAAGGTGTTTAATTCATAGTAGATTTTTATTTAAATTAATAATTCAAAATAAATAACATCTCACGGATACTATTTTTGTAACTAATTACATGGTAATTAAGGGAAATTTACAAGGATCACGACTATATATATATTCTAATTTTTACTACATTAGATCACAAGATATGGATTTTCCAATATTTAAACATGATATGTAATTTTTAATGATTATGAGAAATATTTTTAAAATAAAAGAAAATTATCAGAACTAAGTATATGATAATTAAGAGAAAAAAATCTATAGGAATTTCAAATATATAAATATTATAATTTTATTTTACATAATTTTATAAATATGAATATTTAAAGATACACGTGAAAAGTTATATAGATTTATATATATAAAATAAACGGACGACTTGTCGTTATTTCATTAATGAACAGTGTCCCGATATCTTTGAATCTCAAATTCTCGACGTGCACATGTCGGAATCGCGCAATCTATATATCGAAATGAAGGGCTCGAAAAACTCTACCTAACCAGATATTCAAAAATATTTTACTTGAGAGATGGAGGATCTTGAGATAGGAGGATCAAAAAAAAGAGGTATCAACACCACTACCTCGATCACTATCCCAATAACACGCCCATAAAATTTCATGACCAAAGGACGCTTCGGCGCCCCTGAACAAACCATTAAAGTAAAAATTCAAAACTACGCGCTACAGTGTTTCATGTGATTCGCCGAGTTACTTGCACTTTGTGATTTTTAAACAAGTGGTCACATAGATATAAAAATTTTAACGTGACGTGATTATTTAATCAATTAAGATAATCATGCAAATAGTAAACTGAAAACTTAGGCAAAACAATGATTAGGGAAAATGAAAATATGAATTTTTAACATGCAACCTAATTACTATTGTCTTGGGCTTCAATTCTTTGAGAAAACCTACCTTTAGGTGACGAGCGAAGTGTCACGGAAGTAGCAGAGGAGAATATAGTTGCAGCAAGGGAAGAAGAAACTCCTCGTTCTGCAACAACAACGCAACAGCCAGAGGAAAAAGACGTTTAGGAGGAAGAAGACCACAGTCTTCTTCACACGGCCGGATGAAGAAAGATGCAGACGACGATGAACGCCCATGACCTTCGGCAGCAATTACAGAAGATGGTAGGAGGAAGACACCGTTCGAACGTAGCAATAGGGTTTGCTCGTTCGCTGGCAAGGTATTTTTATAGGAGAGAGAATCCTAATGGAAGGAGAGTTCTAATGGAAGCAAGGCTTCCACGATTCGATCCGTGATTATCTCTCCCTACCTAATCCACAGCCGCCTGCCACCTTTATCTCCTTGAACCCTAAAGGCTAACACCATGCAGTTGCGTCGAAAGCCATCTTGGGTTGGGTGGTTTCGAAGGGGTTCATGTGTTTACGTGGGCTTTATACTGATATATGGGTTGGGCAAATGTTAATGGAGCGTGAGGCATATGGCTTTATATATACATATAAGGGGTTGGTTTCTCTAACTTGGCCCATTCGTATATTATATGGGTTTGTACGTGTATGGGTAGAATCTCCTTAATATATATATATATATATATATATATATATATATATGACTAAACACATTTATTATTTATTAAACCCTTATATACGCGATGGATATTTATTAATAGTTTGCATATATATATATATATATATATATATATATAAGGCCCATGATAGTTAATGGTGACGTTGTACGCGCATAGGTGAAAACCCCAGTTACAGATATATATATATATAAAAGGCCCATGATAGTTAATGGTGACGTTGTACGCGCATAGGTGAAAACCCCAGTTACACATATATATATATATATATATATATATATATATAGATATATATATATATATATATATATATATTGCATTATATGCACAGATATGTGGATGAGTGGGTTTACTCATTATAATATATATATATCTTATTGTATTATAAATATACACACACATATATGTGGGTAGTTTCTTCACAGTGGCTTAAGGCTTGGCATGCATGATATACTATATGTATATAGTTTTTAAGCTTGTACAATGGGTTTTGGATTAAGACTCATTAACCTTTATCTAAATTCACCTACGTGAAATTCATACTTTGAAGTAAAGGTCGCTTAACTTCTAATTGGTTATTGAGTCCATTAGGTATGGTTCTTGTTCTCCTCTACATTGGTTTAGAGCCCCTTAAGGCTGGAGTTGAGGTTTGGGATGGCCATTTACTCATTAATGGGTTGTACTTAATGGTTTATTACCAATCCCATATTTGGATCGAATCTTTGTATCTTATCGTTATCATTACTCTTAATTATCTATCTACCTTATAGGTATCAGAGACATGTTCGATCCTAGTCTCTTTTTTATATCTTTAATGTTTAAGGTCCTTTAAATTTTTATTGGCTATCTCCATTTGATATTTATTAGTATGGTATAGTTATTATCATATAATTTCCATTTAAGTTTTCGGGGTGTTCGATCCTAGTATCCCTGGTTACTTAGTGAAATCAACCGTTATGCTTCAACTTTTGAACAGAGTTAGCATCTTTTATCATGACATAACATTTGCATTTCATTGATACAAATAGTTAGTTTCTCCAAAAGAAATGTCATTGCTCTGCCTTATTAACATTTTTATAAAAATGCGTATTCCCTGGCCTATATCAGATTTTACCTTAAAAGCAGTTTAAGGACAATATAAGTACATGATTTTTTACCAGAGATGTCCTTTTACTTGTAATTTTCAAATTTCAGGAAATAAACTTGACAATTCCATTTCAAGAATGTTTTAAAGCCATTGTAAGTGCATTCATGGATAATCTTTGAACAATGAAGATTAGATTTAATCCTTATAACCAACATATCACAATTTTGTATGGTCAAGCAATTTTTCTTTTAGATCTGGGTGGTCTTGTAATCAAATCTCTTGATCAGTAAAGATAATAGCTTTTATGACTAACTCCCCCTGAATGCTATGACAAACTCCTCCTGAAAAGATTTACAAACTTTTAAAAGAATGTAGGAAAGTTTTGACATAGAAGACATAGATAAGAACACAGGGATGGATAATTCTATGAAGATGAAGAGAGCTAAGATGAGTAATGTAGATGGCCACATAGAAGCATAAGGAAAGACTAAGGTCAGACTGGCAGGCAACCCCAGGCACAACCTCACATCAGAAATCAGCCTTCTTCACATAACACAGCACCTTAAAGCAGCTTACATCACATTTCAAATATAATGAGGTTGATGCACCTCTCATGTGCTTAGATTAGCAAGAGGAGTAAGGTCAGTGTTCCTTTCTTATGCATTGACCTAGTAGTATGGTAAGGTCAGTGCTCCTTCCATATACCTCGACCTTTTAGCATAGTAAGGTCGGTGCATCGACCTGCTAGCTTATCCATACAAATGTTTCAGCCAAAAATCAAGGTGGCATCGACTCCACTAGACACAAAAGCTCAGCCGTATAAAATTCCAAACAGTAGTTATTGCAAGAACAACTCTTTAGACATCTGAAGCAGACCATGATTTCTAACAGCATTAACTCACATTCCTCCACTGAATTACATTTTGCCACTGATCAAAGTATGTCACGCTCCCCCTCACTGAGTGCAGTAATTCCAATCAAGAAGTAGTCCGTTTCTCATTGTACACAAGTGTGCAACTAAGAGATGTAAAATGCAAATTTATGACTTTACACAAGTTTGACCCATAGTACTTGGCGGAGGTCTGGCCTCTACGCATGATGTGGATTTCCAGACAGAAATAATCTGCCCTTCTCCCAACGTACCATTTGATATACCAAAGGGTCATGCATGGATATGCTTCTAACATGGATAATAGATGACTATTTACTATGCAGTTGCTCATTTGAAATTGCATATGGTATATTCTCAATTTAAAATCATAATAATCATGATAGGATAGCATCAAACAATACTAGTGAATTCAATTTGACCAAACATGCAACATTCCAAAGAAATTTATTCAAGCAACAGTAAATAGAAGAGAGGAATGGGGTTTGACAGACCTTCATGTGCCTTGAGTTTATTTAACCCCCTTTTTATGGTTTTCCATCAAGGCACACTTGCAAACAAAATTATTTTGAATATCTAGGAACCCAAGAATTCTTTGGTCCTGACCAATTAGTGACACCTCTAATAGGCGTTCTCCATGACTTCAGAGCATTGAATTCATCAAACTAGAACAACAGTTATGCATTGTATGCCCAAGATGACCACAATAATGACATGAGACGGAAGGTTTTGTGTTTTTCTTATGCACATGAGAAATAGCATGGACTTTCTAAGCATAACTATGAAGGTTATTCCATTTTTCATGAACAATCTTCTTCTCATAGGGAGCCGACCAGCATTCAGATGCTTGGTGGCCTGGCTTCCTACAATTATAGCATACACGATTCCAACCTTTTGAAATAAACTTGTTTTCATTGAAGACATGTAATTTGATGGAAGTTTAAAATATTTAGTGTAACGACCCAAGATCCGGATACCGGAAAGAACCCGATACCATTCGAATCCTGGCCTGCCGCCCACGAGCCGAGAGGGCTCGGAAGGGCTAAAAGGAGTGCGGAGGTACAAAGAAATAGGAAATAAGGTAGTACAATGCAACAATTAATAAAAATAAACAAACAACTACTACAACAAAGTCCAGTCTAACAGAAAGTTCAGTCTAAAGTAGTAAAACGTACCACATGCCAAGTGAACACTCGGCCCGGCAAGCTGGCAACTAAGAACCTCCGAACAGCACCCTCGAACCTCGAGGAAGAACCGCCTCACCTGAAATGTAGGGGTGAGCCTTCTGTCACTGGCTCAGTAGGGATCCCGCAGAACCCCAACTGAGAACAATGGTGGCACGGAAAGTAGTAACTACAAGAACAACAGTAGTAGCAGGAATAGTAAACACGGTGGCCGGTCAAAACACGGCACTACAGCTACTCCTACTACACCAGAAAGGAAAACCCTGCTCTCACAAGCGGGAACCAGACTATACTAACACCACTCACCGAGGTAAGACCCACGGAAACCCTGCCATAGCTGCCTGTCTCCCAGGACAAGGCCAACCAGGACACGGTGTCCAAGGCGCAACCCCGACCACCCGGTCGTAGGAACCACACCCACAAGACACAACCTTGGTAAAGCCACTAGCACCCTGGCCACTAACTCAGAAACACCGGTCGGTCTAGAAAACCTCATCTCGCAGACTGGAAACGGAACCCGGAAACAGGAGAGTCACGTCTCACGTGATAGGAGTACCTGCGCACCAGAAGCAAGGCCAGATGCGTCCACTGACAGCTTAGACCGCGCCTCAGGTGTCCCCCTCGACCCCTGGTTGAACGGGGACACCGTACAAGTAACCACAAAACAAGTGACTAGTAGGGGTTGTGCTCGTCAGCACGTGTCCGAAGTCCCCGACCACGTGTGCACACACAGACCGTGCTTCTCAGGTCTGGCCCTCTGACTTGTTTTTCTCTCAGCCGGACTCTGGCTCGTAGACGTGGGGCCCGACGGAAACTAGTCTAAAACAGTCTCTCTGGGAAAGCCTTGCCACCACTCCCTGGTGGGACCACTCACGTGTCGGAAGGCTATGACTAGTGGGGAGTCACTAAAGTGACCACTCTCTAAAGAGAACTCCGAGAAGCACGCACGCACCCTACGTGAAAGTCGAGAAGAACCAAGTGGCGCCGAGCCACTGGACTCTAGACAGTCCTCTAGACTCACTAAATCCAACAGTCCTTGAGTCACAAGACTCGGGGTCAAGACTGTCGTACACAATGGCACAACGCCGTTAATCTCGCCTAATCCCTAGGTCTAAAAACCAAGGTAGCACGAGTATTGTGGTAGCTCACGAGCCGCCGAGACCATCCCCTCAAAAGGGAACTCAAGAGATCTCCAGGCCCAGGCTTGGTGACTGGACTCATAGTCCAAGGCCTCACACATGGCCCACGCGAAAAGCATAGAAGCACGATTCCCAGGGCAGTTCACAAGCCACCACGTCGATTCCCCATCCCAGGGAAAAGTGGGAAACCTCCAGCCCTAGGCTAGATGGCTGGACTCGCAGTCAAGGCCTTACACGAGGCACACATGGGAATCATCTTCCGCAGAAACTCACAACATGCGGGTGACTCAATCCAGCGTAACACGAAAGCCCAGAACACACACACCTATGGGCAGGTGTGGACGCACTTTTCGACACGCTCATTTGTTTGTTTCTTTAAGTTGGTTTTTTCGGTGGGTTTATTCATTTATTAAGTGCGTGGGCGTGCCAGTCATAAAGTGACAATTTATTGTGCGCTCGATCTGACTAATCAGATGATTGTGTGGTTCGTGTCGGGACCAAAACCCGCCGCGCCATAAAGGTCACAGTGTCATTTACATCCCCTCGGAGAAGGGAATGTTGAGTATGGACTGAATAGATCTAGAGGGGGGGGTGAATAGATCTTTCCCCCTTTTTCAGATTTAATATCTATTGGCTAAGTGAGTTGCCGGTGATTAACGAATTACAGAATTGATGTTGATATCAGTGAAGAAAACAAACACATAGAAAAGCACACACACACATAAGCAAACCACAAGATAGGATTTTTAAGGTGGTTCAGTCTCTTCCCGAGACTTACATCCACCCCTTGCTTAACTCAAGCAAGGCTTCACTAATGAGAACCTCTGATCTCAATCAAAACACAAGACACTGCTGTCATACAGCTTGTTTCTGCTGACACACAGCTTGTACCAGCTGACACACAGCTTGAATCCGCTGCCTCACAGCTTGACACTTGGTGTAAGGATGAATAGAAATGATGTGAAGGTGGGATGATGCAACAGGACTGAATATGGACTTTTGTAACAAAGTAAAGAATTCAGCCTGGGACTTAATCACATGAATAAAAAGACTAGACTCCCTGTAGAGCTTCCAATCGGATGCCTTCAGCTGCTTTGTTGCTGGAGGTCGCACAGCTTGAAGCTCAGTCTTTCTTCTGCAGCAAATGAGAACGCCTTCAGTCTTCTGCAGATATCTGATTGATGGTGAGCTACTTCATCCTGTGATGTAGGTGTGTTTCTTAGCTTCGGTTCTATGCTCCCTCTGTGTGCTTGCCTTAGCGATCCGTGGCCTTCTACTTTTATGCAGATTCTTTTCCAGGTCTGAAGCTTTTCCCGCTCAAAATTCAGATCGTGCATCAATCTGCTAAAAAGTAGGGAGAAGGTTAAATCCAATGACTACAATAAGTTTGACCACTTCTAAGCACGATTCTCTCCTTGATTCCCGTGTGGAATCTCATCATTTGAACTGCCCAACAACCTGTAACAACAATCTGCAGGTTTTAAGGAACCAAAACAGAATTCGGTTACAGTTCGGTTCTGGACGCTATAACGCCCGTGGTCGACCATGACACGGTCCCTGGTCGACAACAAGCAGTGTCCTGATGGCGGTTCCATTCTGGCTGACACTCGCGTCCCCCGTGGTCGACCACAGCCTTGTCGCTGGTCGACAAGGGGCGAATTACAGATGGCCGTCAGTTCTGTCTGATGTTCTGGCTGTTCTGTGGTCGACCAGAAGTGGGGCTTTGGTCGACAGCCAAGGCACATGCAGAAGACGGATGACTTGAAACGTTTCTGGCTGGGTTCGTTGGTCGACCATAACCACTTCCCTGGTCGACAAGCGGCCTTTGACACTTCTTCTGATTTGTTGATTCCACTTGGATTTCAGTGGACCTGAAATTACTTAACTTATCAGAAATAAATTGAACTATCAGATTTATATTGAGTTGATCAGAAACATTATTTGTCATCATCAAACAGTCATGAGTCCAATACTTTGAAGGAACAATCAAACCACTTGTATTTGTTATGAAACAATATAGAACTTGATTAATCAAACATATCCTATTGTCATCATCAAAACCAAGGGATGCACAACATTCTCCCCCTTTTTGATGATGACAACCATGAGTCATTGTGACAAACAACAGACTATAAAATTCATTTGATATTGCATTCAAGGCTATCATAGCACAGATTTCATTCAGACAATTCGTTTGATGTGCCTTTCAAAAACTATAGCACTACTTACATGAGAGACTCAAAAAAGAATTAAGACACTAAGGACACGTAGACAAAGTAAACTTGACAATCTAGACTCACATCTAGACACACAACTAGACACACAATGACACATAAAGTCCTATCTCCCCCTTTGTCAACAGCAAAAAGAAGATCATTTGAACAATCCCTCTGAGGAGGATGAGGAGGTCTCTGGCTTCACGTTCTCTGCCATGCGATCCAGCTTGTCAACAATGTGGGCATAAGAGAGCCTGAGCTTCTGGATCTCGGAGATAGTAGCATTGTGATACTTTTCATTCTGCTTGGTGGTGAACTCTATGCGGTTTCCCATTTCTTCTGACACTTGACCTAAGGTGCCAACTAGTCTGTTGAACCGAGAACTAGCATGGTCAGTGTATTCCTTTTGCTTGATGAACCTGGCCTCCATCTGTTGTTCCAGCCTTTGGACTTTCTGCTCCAGGCGCCCGGTGGCAGCATTCATATTCTCTTGAAAGGAATGGAATTGGGTGGTGAGAGAGGGAGATGCTATCTGGAGAAGCACTCCGTGAGACTCAGTGTTGGATGTGAAGGATGGTGGTGGAGCAAAAGTAGAAGGAGTGGAGGTAGGTGGAACTTGGGTAGGTGGAACAGAATGAGATGGAGCTTGGGTAGGTGGAACAGAAGTAGATTGAGCATGAGTGGCAGCAATGCCTGGATGCCAGGGCACTATAGAAAGGGAAGCTGAAGGATGGGCAGTAGTGGTGGTAGCAGGGGTAGCTTGAGGCACCACAGGTGGAGGTGTGACAGTAGGACTAACTTGTATAGGTGTATGTGGTGGAGAAGAGGGTGGCAATGGAGCCGTGGATTTGCCCTTGGATGGTAGAGTGCGCTGAATTTGGTCTCCTACCTTCTTAAACCCCAAAAATGTGGTCACGAAGTGAAAGTTGTAGATGTGCCATTTGGAAATGACAATGCGCGGAGCATGGGGAAATGGTATTTTTGCTGCTTCTAGAATGGCAGATATGTGGGCAGCAAATGGAAGAGAATTCTGGGGGTAATGTAGGATGTTTTGGAAGGTGTTTAGGAGGAGCGTGATGAGGCGAATGGGTTGACAAGTGATGAGGCCATGGAGCAAAAATAGATGGAGGCGACTTACTTGATCTCTGGCGCCTCCTCTTGGTTGGATAATGGTGGTAAGAATGTGATGAAGCAATCTATGAAGAGGAGGGAAGGTGTTGGCATTCAGATACTTAGGGAGAACCTCAGGAGCTGGCTGGCCAGTGACGACGGTGTATGCAGCTCGGAAGTCAAAATCCTCAGGATTGAAGACGGCGCCATGTCTGGGAATCTTCAACGCTTTGTGGAGCAGTTTGACGTCGAGGCGGATGACGATGCCGTGAACTACGGTGTAGACCTGACCATCCACTATTTGCAAGTTGTGGTAGAATTCTTGCACAAGCTGAGGCGAATACTGAGTATGTGCCGAGACAAACGCTGTCCACTCTTGAGCTTCAAAAATTGGCAGTAGTTCTGGGAACATCTCCATCAGCTTCTCATCAGAGAAATCAACAATCCTTGGTGGCAGAACGGTCCGTGGCTTGAGAACTCCTGACACTGGATGGACGATGGGTTCTTCTGAAGCTGATACCTTCCTGCCTGAGTCAGCCGCCTCAGCCGTGGTCGACTTTTGAGGGGCCGATGGCGGACCCTGCGCAGCCCTTGGCTTGAAACGCTTGGACGGCGTCGAGGATTCAGCAGGGGCCTTCTCTCGTGTTCTCTTGGTAGACCGCGGAGCGTGCTTTGGAGACATGGTGGAGGGATGTGAGAGAAAGACGAGAGAGAACGGGAGAGGAAGAATGCGAAAGAAGTACAGGGCGGCGGATGAGAAAAAATAGGGACCCAGCCGTGGCAATTTATAGGATAGGGCAGTAGGGCTGGGTCTTAAAGGAACTGGGACAGTGAACCATCACGATGCAGAAAACGAGCGGTCAGGATTTAATCAGCATTACTCAACTTTTTGGAAGGTATTAAAGTGTACGCCCTTTCTTTAACAGAACACTTATGGAACCTTTCCACCCTTATGCAAAGACCACCTTGTGACCAAATAGAGTGGGTATAGTGGTTCAATGAATTTGAAAGTATTGCACCAATAAATTGACTCCCCATATCCAATTTCTTTCACATGGCTCCTTGAACTTATAATATATTTCAAGAGATAATTGGACTAACTATGCTAGCTGAACAGTGTTTTTAAACTTGTATTTGCATGCTATGCTTTAGGTCAACCATTTTCTCTGCCTTTGTGATGCTTTAAATTTTTCTTTTTGAATCATTTGAGAGCTGTGGTCAGGTTGATCACATGCTTTTCTACACGAGGAGACACGCTTTGTACACGCCAGAAACCCCGGCTACTTAGCATGCCTAACCATTCCACAAATGACTGGGACACACCTTTTATCCGTGAGGATATACGTTTATCAGACGCCAATATCCCCAGTTACTCAGTATGCCCAATCAATATCAGCAGAGTTAGATTGGATCTTCATGACACACTGGTCTCCCATCTATTTTTCAGCTAATTTTTTGCTTTGAGATGAAGAACAGTAGTTTCTCAGACCTCAATCCATTGCTCTACCATGAAGGCAGAATTATGGCGTATTCCATGTACATACATGTTAAATTTAAGTTTATTTTTACTGTTCAGCACAAACACAGGTAGAGAAACAGTCTCATTACTAAAAATCATAAGTCCTCAAAATCTTGTGACAGAGTCATAGTTATGGTTTGAATTTATTGCAGTAGTACAGTTCAAATTCTCATTACTACACTCAACCTCTACTCTTAATGATTACCTTGGTGATTTTATTGAAGGATATGGTTAGGTTTTTCAATGTTTTATCAAGGAATGAGTTTACACTTTTTCTCCCCCTCAATTTATGAGTCCTTGCTGAAGATAAAAAAAATGTTGGCCATGAAGAGATATAGAGACACAAGGGATGGGAAGTATGGATAAGGATGAATGAGTGAAGAAACTGAGCACAAAAGTTCACTTAGATCAGAGGATTTCCTAGCAGAACCAGTAGCCTTTTTAGATCCATTTTCCCTTGTTCAGATCCTCTGTCGACCATAGAGGTGCCTTTGGTCGACCTCTGTGCTGTCACAGAACCAACTATTTCCTATCCTCATGCCTTGGTCGACCAGCGCCTTGCCTGTGGTCGACAACTGCGAAGTCACAGAACCAACTATTTCCTGTCCTGATGCCTTGGTCGACCAGCGCCTTGTCTGTGGTCTACCACAAGAGATGAGCCGTAGAGAACCAGTATTCTGTAGAACTTGCTGAAGTAGCACCCAACACTAGACTTCCAAACTCAAAAACCTGACTAGTACTAGAGACCTAGTTGACATAACTTAGACAGAAATGACAGAATCTATGCAGTGTACACATGAATATGATTATTTCAAGAATTTTCAGGAGAAATTCTACAAATTCCTAACTCCCTTCTTAGAGTTGAAAATCTGTCATTGTTAAGGGGTTTTGTGAAAATGTCTGCCAGTTGTTTTTCAGTTTCTACAAAATGAAGCATGAAATTTCCTTTGGAGACCTCATCTCTTAGAAAGTGATGACGGATCTCAATGTGTTTTGTCTTAGAGTGTTGAATGGGGTTTTTAGACAAATTAATAGCACTAGTGTTGTCACAGAAAATAGGTGCACATCCAAGATCTACTTTGTAGTCTTGGAGTTGATGTTTTATCCACAAAACCTGTGTACCACAGCTCCCTACTGCGACATACTCAGCCTCAGCAGTGGAGAGTGCCACAGAATGCTGTTTTTTGGAAGCCCATGATATTAAACATCCACCCAATATTTGACAATAACCACTAGTACTCTTCCTATCAATTTTGCAACCAGCATAATCAGCATCTGAATATGAAATCAAATCTAGTTTGCAGTAAGTAGGATACCATAAACCCAATTCTTGGGTGCCGGCAATGTATCGAAGGATACGCTTGACAGCCCCTAAATGTGATTCTCTAGGGCTAGACTGATATCTAGTACACATGCATACACTAAACTGAATATCTGGCCTTGAAGCAGTTAAATATAGCAGGGACCCGATCATACCTCTGTATTTCTTGGCATCTACCATGTTACCTTTTACATCAGCTTCCAATGTTGCATTTGTACCCATGGGTGACTCAATTGGTTTGCAGCTTTCCATGCCAAACTTCTTCAGCATCTCCTTTATGTACTTGGATTGATTTATGAAGTATCCTTCTCTACATTGTACGATCTGCAATCCAAGAAAAAACTGTAAATCACCCATTAAACTCATTTCAAACTCATTGGTCATTAAGTTTGCAAATTCAGTACATAAAGAAGCTTCGGTAGATCCAAACACAATATCATCCACATAGATTTGTACAATTAGTATATGCTTACCTTGGGTCTTGGAAAACAATGTTTGATCAATTTTACCTCTTATGTACCCCTTCTTGGTGAGGAAGGAGCTCAACCTTTCATACCACGCCCGTGGAGCCTGCTTTAATCCATACAAAGCTTTATGCAATTTGAAAACATGATTAGCAAGTTCATCATTTTCAAAACCAGGGGGTTGTTCCACATAGACTTCTTCTTTTATTATTCCATTTAGAAATGCACTTTTTACATCCATTTGTTGTAGTTTGATTCCATGAGATGCTGCAAAGGCTAACAATATCCTGATGGCTTCTAATCTAGCAACTGGAGCATATGATTCTTCAAAATCAACCCCAAATTCCTGGTTGTACCCTTTAGCCACCAGCCGAGCCTTGTTTCTCATTACAACCCCTTCTTCACTTAGCTTGTTTTTATAGACCCATTTGGTTCCAATAACGGGGTGAGATGAAGGTCTAGGGACAAGACTCCACACCTGATTTCTTTCAAATTGATTTAGTTCTTCATGCATAGCATTTATCCATGAGTCATCTTTTAATGCTTCCTCTACTGATTTGGGCTCTATTTGGGACACAAGTGCAAGTTGATCTAGTTCATTGATTTCTTTTAATTGAGATCTAGTCTTCCTAGGATCATGAATTCCACCAATGATGTTTTCTATGGGATGATCTCTAAGAAGTCTTAAGTTTTCAAGATTGTTACCTGAGTTGACCTCTCCTTCGGTTTGATCATTGGAATTACCTCGATTGCTTTCTTGATTCTGTGCTTCTTCATTCTCCATCGGTTCTTCTTTGTCATTCAGAAATTCTCCATCTTCTTCTTCCTTGCAAACCTGTTCATTTTTGCCAAAATCATTGATTTCATCAAATGAAATATGAGGGGATTCTTCAACAACTTGATCTTTGGTGTTAAAGACCCTATAGGCTCTTGATCGGTCCGAATAGCCCAAGAATATTCCTGGATCACTCTTCGGTTCAAATTTGTCCAAGGCCCTTTTATCATTGTTATGGATAAAGCATTTTGACCCGAAAATTCTAAAATGAGCTAGGGATGGTTTCTTACCTTTGAACATTTCATATGGTGTATTTTCACTAGCCGGTCTTACCATTGCTCGGTTTACAATGTAGCATGCTGTGTTGACTGCCTCTGCCCAAAATCTCCTTGGAAGTTTAGCTTCAACCAGCATGGTTCTAGCCATCTCGACAAGAGTGCGGTTCCTTCTCTCCACAACTCCATTTTGTTCTGGAGTCCTTGGTGAGGAAAATCTGTGGGTTATGCCCTTGTTTCTGCAGAATAAGTCAAAGTCAGAATTTTCAAACTCTCCCCCATGGTCAGATATGATTGTACACACTTTGGACTTGCCATCCTGCTTCATTCTTTTGTAGAATTCCTGAAACTCAGAAAAAGCATCACTTTTATGAGATAGAAATATTACCCATGTGAATCTAGAGAAATCATCAACTAGTACATAACCGTACCTCTTACCACTAAGACTAGCAGTTCTTGTTGGGCCAAAAAGGTCCATGTGCACAAGTTCTAGTGGTCTAGAAGATTGACTTTCAGTTCTACCTTTGAATGATTTTCTTGTTTGCTTACCTTGGGTACATGATTCACATACTTTGACATTTTGAGCAAACGAAATTTCAGGCAAACCAAGAACCATCTTATTCTTCACAAGTTTATGCAACACCCTATAGCTAACATGCCCTAGCCTTCGGTGCCACAGCCAGGTCAGGTCCTCTTTCTTGGCGGTTAGGCACAGGTTGGAGTGGGCTGGATCATCCAAGTCTATTATGTAGACATTGTTTACTCTCTGGCCCATAAACTTGACTGTTTCTGAATTTGGTTCAATAATCTTGCAGATCTTGGAGTCAAATACTACTTTATGGCCTTTGTCGCAAAGCTGACTGATGCTCAGCAAATTATATTCCAGTCCATCTACCAGCAGTACATTTTCAATACAGTTAGAGGAGTTCTTACCTATTTTACCTGTCCCAATGATCTTACCTTTGTTATTTCCTCCAAAGGTCACATAGCCTCCATCTTTTGAGCTTAGTTGGAAGAACTTGGTCTTGTCTCCCGTCATGTGTCTTGAGCAACCACTATCTAAGTACCACTTATTGTGCATGGCTGCCAGACATTCCTGCATCATGAATTACACAGAAATTTTTGGACCCCAATGATACCCGGGTCCAAGATACCTTGTAAAATTATGAAATTGCTGTAACAATCCTTTGGGAACCCAGATTTTGTTAGAGCATTTTAATTTTTCGTTTCTGAACTTGTTCAGATTGGGTGGCTTTTGTTCTAATGTTTCTTTAATCTGAATCCACCTTTTTGATTTCCAATTTTCATTTTGTTTCACCTGAGAAAATCTGTGGTTTCTGTTTGCGTGTCTGGTCATGGTCGACATCTGGTGTGTCTGTGGTCGACCATCGCTTTTCCAGAAGCTAGCGCTTGTTCTGGCAGTTCCTCTGGTCGACATCTGGTATGCCTGTGGTCGACCACTGCTTCTCCAGACGCCAGCGCCTGTTCTGGCAGATCCTCTGGTCGACAGAGGAGGGGTCGGTTGTCGACCAGCCTGTCTCCAGACACCTTGTTTTTCAGATTTATGTCTTTTAACTTGATTTAGTGCTTGGTTTGTTTGGTTATTTCTGTGAATTTGAGTTTCTTGTCTATTATTTTTAAGCTTATGTTGATTGACTGTTTTCTCTTTAATGTTTCTCTCTTCCTTGGTGACATTATTCCTTTTGGAGGAGCATTCAGCTACATCCTCTTGTTTGTTTTGATATAGATTGATTAGGGGCCCTTTTCCTTTTGAGTCAGCAGTCCCAGTTATGGTTTTTGTTTGGAATTCCTTTTTAGCCGTAGGATTGTATCCTAATCCTTCTTTTTGAAAGTTTACTTTTATTCCCAAGACAGCATTTAAGTTTTCTTGACCTTTAGTCATTTTTTCCAAGGTTTCCTGTTTGTTTTTCAGTTCACTCTGGATTCTTTCTATTTCTTCCAGAAGTTTACAGTTTTCCTCCTTGAGTGAGTTGTTTCTTTCTTGAGTTTCCTTAGTTTGTTGTTCACTTTCTTGAGTCTTTAATTTTACCTCATCAATTGTGTTTTTCAGTGACTCATTTTCTTCTAACAGCCCTTTGACAGTTTCTTCATCTGTCTCGTATTGTTTCAGCTTATTTTTCAAGGTGGTGATTTCTAATTCTAGTTCAGTTCTGTTGACAAATGGGATGCTGTCATTGTTGACCTGATTAAGTTTTTTCTTCAAACTCTTATTTTCCTTTCTAATTCTTTCATATGCATCAAGTAAGTCTGAGTAGACTTCTTCCCAATCTGAGCTAGAAAAATCTTGAAAAGGGGAGGTTACCTCAAGATCGTTGCTGTCTCCTTTGGCCATTAAACATGTGTTTCCTTCTTCTTCTTCGGAGGTTGTTTCCTCTTCGCTGCTTTCCTCTTCCTCGCTCCATGTGCTTATCATTGCCTTTGGTTTCTTGCCTTTCCACTTGTAGCTTGATTTCTTAGGAGCCTCTGGACATTCTGCCTTCACGTGTCCTGGCTTCCTGCAGTTGTAGCAAACAAGCTTGTTAGATGAAGCTTTGTTTTTGTCAAACTTAAACCGGGATGATTTCCTTACCGTGCCCTTAGGATTTTTAAATCCCTTACCTTCCTTCCGCAGGAACCTTCTGAACTTTCTTGTTAACATGGCTAGTTCGCCAGTTTCATCACCTGTGCTAGATGAGTTATCAGTGTCAGATAATTCAGAGGTGCCTACTTTAGTTTTCAGGGCGAGCTGCTTCTTTTTCTTGCCCTCATCTTCCTTTCTCTTTAGGTTGACCTCATATGCCATTAGGGAACCTACCAGTTCATCCACAGTCATAGTTGTGAGGTTCTTTGAGTCCTCAATTACTGTGGCCTTGGTATGCCACATAGGAGTGAGGGATCTTAGGATCTTCCTTACTAATTCCTGTTCCTTGTAGGTTTTCCCTAGACTTTTTAAACTATTCGTTAATTGCACTAGTCTAGCATACATTTCAGAAATATTTTCGTCAGTTTTCATTCTAAACATTTCATATTCTGAAACTAGCATATTTGCTTTTGACTCCCTTACCTCTGAAGTACCTTCATAGATTACTACTAGTCGATCCCACATTTCCTTGGCCGTTGCACATTGTGAAACTCGTGAGAACTCCGTGGGGTGTAGTGCGCATTGCATTACATTCATGGCTCCCCAGTTGATGGTTGATTTTCTGACTTGTTCTCTGGTCCAGGTATCCTCATCATCGGGCAGCTCGTAGGGTCCTCGGCTTACTACTCTCCACATCTCATGATCTTGTGCTCTCAAGAACACCTGCATACGATTTTTCCAGTATGAGAAATCATTTCCATCGAAATATGGTGGTCTAGTTACTGAGTGTCCCTCAGCCATTAAACTTCTAGAGTTCAGTCCGGCAGGCCTCTCCTGGTTGTTAGACCACATTTTTGGAGAGTCTGGCTCTGATACCACGTGTTGAGTACGGACTGAATAGATCTAGAGGGGGGGTGAATAGATCTTTCCCCCTTTTTCAGATTTAATATCTATTGGCTAAGTGAGTTGCAGGTGATTAACGAATTACAGAATTGATGTTGATATCAGTGAAGAAAACAAACACATAGAAAAGCACACACACACATAAGCAAACCACAAGATAGGATTTTTAAGGTGGTTCAGTCTCTTCCCGAGACTTACATCCACCCCTTGCTTAACTCAAGCAAGGCTTCACTAATGAGAACCTCTGATCTCAATCAAAACACAAGACACCGCTGTCACACAGCTTGTTCCTGCTGACACACAGCTTGTACCAGCTGACACACAGCTTGAATCCGCTGCCTCACAGCTTGACACTTGGTGTAAGGATGAATAGAAATGATGTGAAGGTGGGATGATGCAACAGGACTGAATATGGACTTTTGTAACAAAGTAAAGAATTCAGCCTGGGACTTAATCACATAAATAACAAGACTAGACTCCCTGTAGAGCTTCCAATCGGATGCCTTCAGCTGCTTTGTTGCTGGAGGTCGCACAGCTTGAAGCCCAGTCTTTCTTCTGCAGCAAATGAGAATGCCTTCAGTCTTCTGCAGATATCTGATTGATGGTGAGCTACTTCGTCCTGTGATGTAGGTGTGTTTCTTAGCTTCGGTTCTATGCTCCCTCTGTGTGCTTGCCTTCGCGATCCGTGGCCTTCTACTTTTATGCAGATTCTTTTCCAAGTCTGAAGCTTTTCCCGCTCAAAATTCAGATCGCGCATCAATCTGCTAAAAAGCAGGGAGAAGGTTAAATCCGATCACTACAATAAGTTTGACCACTTCTAAGCACGATTCTCTCCTTGATTCCCGTGCGGAATCTCATCATTTGAACTGCCCAACAACCTGCAACAACAATCTGCAGGTTTTAAGGAACCAAAACGGAATTCGGTTACAGTTCGGTTCTGGACGCTATAACGCCCGTGGTCGACCATGACACTGTCCCTGGTCGACAACAAGCAGTGTCCTGATGGCGGTTCCATTCTGGCTGACACTCGCGTCCCCCGTGGTCGACCACAGCCTTGTCGCTGGTCGACAAGGGGCGAATTACAGATGGCCGTCAGTTCTGTCTGATGTTCTGGCTGTTCTGTGGTCGACCAGAAGTGGGGCTTTGGTCGACAGCCAAGGCACATGCAGAAGACGGATGACTTGAAACGTTTCTGGCTGGGTTCGTTGGTCGACCATAACCACTTCCCTGGTCGACAAGCGGCCTTTGACACTTCTTCTGATTTGTTGATTCCACTTGGATTTCAGTGGACCTGAAATTACTTAACTTATCAGAAATAAATTGAACTATCAGATTTATATTGAGTTGATCAGAAACATTATTTGTCATCATCAAACAGTCATGAGTCCAATACTTTGAAGGAGCAATCAAACCACTTGTATTTGTTATGAAACAATATAGAACTTGATTAATCAAACATATCCTATTGTCATCATCAAAACCAAGGGATGCACAACAGGGAACACCCTTGATTAATCGCCGGGAATCAGGGCCTCATGGCCAGGAAACTATATCGAGAGAAACAAGCCGATAGCGGTCTCGAATCAGTCGGAAAGCCCGATGTCTAGGGAAGCAAGCATTCGAAATATGTCGGTCACTCAAGGGACCGTTTCGATATTCGGACGAGCGTCCGGCTTCAGAAAATCGTGATCGTCACGGGAAAAACTGGAGCATATGTATGTCGGGGTATGGCAAATTTATTGTTCAAAGGGATAGGAAACATTCGGTTGAATCCCAGTTAGAGTGGTCAGAAGTCAGCGAGTTTATTGGTCCGGTGCGAGATCGAGTCAGGACCATTCCGGGGGCGCCTCCCGCGGTCCAAACGAGGCTTGCGTGGGCGTCGTTAATATTTTTGGTGCCGAAGGGCAGCGGAAAAGTGTCCCGGGACTAGATTCCAAAATAAAGATGTGTACAGAGATAGCTGGCTATAGGCCTAGGATGTGGGTCAGGCGATGACCGTGGTTGGGGTGAACCCGAGGTCTAAACGTGACTCACGAAGGTCTTATTGATATTCCCACACGTAGGGTTCGGGGAAGACGAGGGCCGTCTCGTTCCATTCATATTTTGTTGGTCATTCATGGGCCATTTTATGTTCGGACAAAGATCTGTATTGAAGGCAAGACGTAAAGTGAAATAAACCCGTACAAACGTCTGCCGTGAGTACGGCAAGTTTAACGCAAGCGCGGGATTAGATCCCGATATATATGTCGGTCACTAACGGACCACTCATTATTCGGACGAGAGCCCGCATTTGAAGCATCGAAGACGACGATAAAGCCATACGAATATCTACCGTAGGTACGGCAAGTTTGATGGGGTTGCGGGATTGGATCCCAATAGAAGTGGGTCAGTTTTGACAAACTATTGGCCCGAGATGGTTTCAGACTATGGCCATAACGGGGTTCTGAGGACCACGTCCGATGCCACGGGGCGTCATTACTTTTCTCTTCACGCACAGTCCGGAGGAGCGAGTTGTTAGGTGTGGAGCCCGAGCTCGGCAACGGGCGCCCTCGCACCGGTATCGACCTACGCGGTCAGGTCGCTGGGGTTTCCGGGGGCAGAGCCCCCGGAACAAAATTCTGATTATAGCAAGGGGGGACTTTTGATTAGTTTTCTATTTGTAAGACCCCAGATAAATAATAAAGAATAAAAACATTCAAAAATAAATTAAACTTGCATAAGAAGACCGAATAGAAATAATTAAGTTATACATATATACATTTAATGGGCTTTAACACATTTAGTATCTTCTACCATTAATACAATTATATAAAAACCTAAAATAAAAGAACGTATGATATAAAAAACGTACAGGAACACCAAACTATTCCATATAAAGATTCATATGGGCCTTCACTAAAGCCCTACGAGAATACACTCATTAAATGCATGAGCAAGTCTCAGATATATACAAGTGACATTTTCTAACCCAAACCCACGTAACAAGCCAACCCAAAATCCCAACCCATGTTCACTTTTAAACCCAATGCAAAGCCCACGTAAAGACCCATTCACCTATCAAGACCACCCACGAAGGTGGGCCTTCACACAAAAGCTGACCAACCCTGGCATGCATTCTCGTGCGTTAGAATGTTTTAGGGTTTTTGCATGAAGTTTTGGCAGGCGGCGGTGGAAATGGCAGGGAGAGAAAATTTCAGATTAAACCGTGGAAGCCTTGCTTCCATTCAACCCCTGACATCACTAGGACTCTCACCCTATAAAATACTCTACTCCATCGACTAGTAGAGCCCCTATTTCTGCAAATCCCCACGTAAGTCGACTTCTTGCTGTGTGCTGCCTTCTTCACCAACCTCCGGCGGTCAAGCGAGAAGGAAGGATTGTCTTCCTCCCGCTGAGGTTCGTCTTCTACTGCCGTGGTAGTTGCAGAAGGGAGAGGCCTGCAACCTTCTTCCTCTCTCTCCTGCAAAGGGTTCCTCTGCATCCACTTCTTCCTGTGCGAGGGTACAGCCACCGAACATTTGCTGCCGTGTTCCTTCCTCCTGCCACTGCCTGAACGTGGAGTTTCTTCTTCTCCTGCTTCATACCAGTTGCTGCGGTTTTATTGCAGACGTTAACTTCCTTCTCCGTCTCGTTCATTATCTAGATCGAGCCCCAAGAGATAGGTCTTCTCAAGTTTCGTAGCCCAAACAAAAATTAATTCATCATTGTAGGTGTTCTCTCTTCATGCCAAAGATTATAATTATATTAAACCTCTCACATGATTTTTCTACATGATTTTGCTACATGATTTCTTTCGTGTTTTGGTTAAATACTATAGAAGTTAGTTATGGAGTTTTCGTCTTAATAACTTGTACGTGGGTATCGGAGTCTCCTTTGGCCATGAAAATTTATGGGCATACTAGTGGGATGGAGATCGAGATAGTGAGAGTGGTGGCACTATTTTTCATGCCCCCTATCTCAAGATCCCCCATCTCTCAACGAAAAATCATTTTGAACATCCAGTTAGGTCGAGTTTTTTGAGCCCGTCATTTCGGTATATCATAGGCTCGATTCTGACGTAGTTACGTCGATAAACGAGATGGCTAAGTGTTTAGACAATTTGTGAAGGAAATGACGACATGCCTATTGTCGTCAAATCTTTTTGACGACGTAAAAAAGGTCGTCAAATTATATATATATATATATATCTCTATATATATATATCTTGTAACAATATCTTTGAAAATTGATATCTATTAAAATATGTAACATAAAATTATAAAAAATATATTTTTGGAATCCTTGAATTTTTCTCCTAATTATCATATATTCTAATTTTTTAAATTATTTTATATAAATTAATGTCTCTTGAATGCATATTTTTGAAATTATTCAATTAAATAGATATTGACGTGAATTCTTGTTAAATAAATTAAGTTAAAAATCATAAAATTAACGTCTCTCTATGTAGACGCTAATTAATAAATGACGTCACTCATGGGCGTTAATTAATATAAGTTTTATTTAATTATGTTAATTATAGAATTGGATGGACATGAATTCTATAATTAACGCATTCATGTTCTCACCGTTTTCTCCTGATTTTGACCCATACCGCGGGTCTTCTGACACTCCCATCTCACATCCGTAGATGGAGTCCATGTTTCATGATTGGTTCACGTATACATCTCAACTCTCGGTGACATACGAGCCCTTCGTTGGACATTCCGTTCCTTCGGACTGGCAAGTTAGTCATTATGACCTCCGTAAGTCTCTCCGTAGCCTTGGATTCCCTCAAGGCCGACTGAGCTGGTTGTACCTTAAACAACTTGTACCTTTTGATTGCCACGTCTTGTGGTAAACCGGCCCTCTCATGGTGCCATCTTGGTCCATGAGAGAATAATCCTAGCCGGTGGAATGATGATATTCCAGTAGGCGGTGTCTTGGATTGAGTCCCTTATAGATGGGGTCAATCTCTCAGCTTGATTCATGTCCCTTGATTGGTGACGGGTTTAGTCATCCACTCAAGTTATCACGGCTACCTAGTTAAGGTACCGATTCTACCCAGGTTATCGACATGTCTTGGTTCTCGTTGGTTTTATCATTGTCCATCTAATGTTCTTCCTTGAATTCTGTGGAACCTATCTACGAATCTACCTTAATATTCTACATGAGATTGTTCTTGGAATTCCGTGGCTATCACTAAAGTGGTTATCTAGATATTACATATAACAATGTCCGCGCATATAGGGCCCGATCTGGTCCTGGGAGGAGCACCCGAAAGTACTTGTGCCCATGGGAGTTATATTGATCACGGTGTGGCATTGCACCAAAGTACTTACTTGAATCTACGACACCCCACTATCCCTCTCTCTCTCACGTGCTTGACTTGATTGACTTGACACGACTTGCGTGGCCCGGAATGAGCAAAGTACTTGCTTGTTAATAGTCATTACCTCATGACATGAAAAAACTTTATTGATATACTTGGTACTCGTTAAAATACTTGAAATCTTGAATACTTGAAATTCCCTATCTTGGATCAACAATACATGTTATTTCCTCTCGTTATCATGTTCAATTCCGTATCGTTCTATTTTACATGATTGACATGCTAGACTTGCATTTTCATTTGGAAGAGGAAATTACTTAAACCAATTGCTAGTTCTTAATATATAATTCCTACTAAGCGTTCGCTCATCAAGTTCTTTTCCCCAAACCTTTCAGGTAATACGGACCCTGACCCGGACTCGGATGGGCAGGAGCAAGAGTGACGAGCGTAGAATTTGCAAGCATCATGCTACTACTCCTTATCGTGTCTAGTCGTCCTGAGTTTATTCTTGGAGTCTTGTCATTAGAACTTATGTTATTTCAAGAGTTGTAACATTTAAGGCTTGTGGGCCTGATTAGAATTGTTAAGTCTTGAAGTTATGTGACTTTGTTTAATGGTTAAGTTGTTATCAATGGTATCAGTACTTGGTTATGTTTTAAAATTCTTATCATATTGCGCATTCTATTTTGATGTCGAAATACTACTTGCTCTGATTGACATGATTGATATAAACTCGTCACGTTCTCCCCGGGTTCCTTCCGCGCTCGGGGCGTGACAGTTTTTGTGGTATCAGAGCCTAGGATTTCAAGTCCTAGGAAACCCAAGTCCAAGGTTAGGTCTATCCGTAAACTGTGAGGATGGGTAGCACCGTGGGTAAAGTCCTTGTAGGGCTTCCGACTACAAATTTTAACATGAAACTAATTAAGGTTAACTCCTTGTAGGACTATGGCTGCTGAACGCGCATAATGGCGTGAGATGCAACGAACTGTTCAGGGCCTGACCCAGGCCTTACAACAAGTGGCTCAAGGTGGGGCACACCATGGAGCTGGCGACCTCCATCGGAGTTTTAGAAATCTCAACCCTCAAAAGTTCACAGGTTCATCAAATCCCGAGGATGCGGAGAATTGGATAAAGGAGATCGAGCGAATCTTCCGCGTCATGCAATGCGCGGATGGTGAAAAGATGCTTCTGGCCACGTTCCAACTAGAACGGGACGCCCGTGCTTGGTGGGAGTCCGTTGAGGCCACCTTGCTCGAAGATCATGTTACTTGGGCCGACTTTGTCAACCACTTCAATGGCAAGTATTTCTCCGACCGTGTTCAGGAGAAAAAGGCCACAGAATTTGCTGCCTTGAAGCAACGATCCCTATCGGTGGCCGACTACGAGGCCCAGTTCTCCAAGTTATCTAGATATGCACCACACTTAGTATGCACTGAGAAGATGAAGGCAAGAAGGTTCTTGAATGGGTTATGACCCCAATATATCACTTAGATCGCTCCCTTGGATATTCAAGTGTACTCAGAGATGGTGCATCGTTCCCAGCTGCTAGAAGACGCTACAGAGTTGTCTGACAAAATCCGTGGTAAGGATAAAAGGGAGAATGTCACAAGCCCCAACACTTTTAAACCGTCTTTCAAGAAGCGGACCAATAATGGAGGCGAACCCTCCATGGAGAAGAAATTCAAGAAGGGCAATAACAAACCTTTCTCCATCACGGCACCGCCAAAGGAGAATTGTAAATATTGCGACAAGCCGGGTCATCAGGCTGCGGAATGCTGGAGAAGGCTCGGAGCATGCCTTCGTTGTGGGAGTAAGGAACACCGTATTCCCGACTGCCCAATCATGAACGAGCAAAGTGAGCCAGAGACAAAGGAAGAGAAGCATCCGGCAAAGAAGCAATGACGTTTACAAGCTCTCCAAGAGACGGAACCAACCGAGGGTGGGTTGCTGGAAGGTATTTTGTCTATCTGCTCTAAATCTGCTTAAGTACTATTTGATACTGGCGCCACACATTCTTTTGTTTCAAAGAAATTTGCTACTTCATTCTCTATGAAACCTGAATGGATAAACTTGGTGATTTCTACCCCGTTAGGGAATGAGTCTGATGTCAATTTCCATTACCCAAACTGCAAGATTATAGTTAAAGGCCACAACTTACCTGCAGATTTAATATGCTTAGACTTGAAGGAGTACGATGTAATTTTAGGGGATGATTGGCTATCCACCCATCGAGCAACTGTAGACTACCAAAATGGAAAAGTAACTTTTGTAGATTACCTGGAGTTAACTTACGTTACTCCCCGGAAGAGATCACCAGTCATCTCAGCTTTTCGAGCCCATAAACTTATCAACAAAGGATGCGAGGCATTCTTAGCATTTGTAACTGTCACGGAGGCTAAGGTAGCTAGACTAGAAGACATTCATGTGGTTCGGGAGTTTCCCGATGTTTTCCCTGAAGACTTGCCTGGTTTGCCACCAGAGAGAGAAGTCTCATTCACTATAGACCTTGTTCCGGGTGCCGGACCTGTTTCCAAAGCACCCTACAGAATGTCCCCCGCGGAATTGAAGGAATTGAAGGAGCAGCTTATGGAGCTATTGAAGAACGGATTTATCAGACCAAGTACTTCCCCATGGGGAGCACCAGTGCTGTTCGTCAAGAAGAAGGATGGATCGATGAGGCTATGCATCGATTATCGGCAGTTGAACCACCTCACTATCAAGAATAAATACCCACTGCCGAGGATTGATGAACTCTTCGATCAGATTTCTGGAGCAAAGTATTTCTCAAAAATTGATCTTCGATCGGGTTATCACCAATTGAGGATCAAGGACGAGGATATTCACAAAATTGCATTCCGAAGCAGGTACGGGCATTACGAATTTACTGTTATGCCTTTTGGACTAACAAATGCCCCTACAGCTTTTATGCAGCTTATGAATAGCATCTTTAGACCGCATCTGGGCAAATTTATTGTGGTTTTTATCGATGATATCTTGATATATTCAAAGTCTGAAGAGGAGCATGAAGTGCATTTGAGGATAGCATTGCAGATATTGAGGGATAATCAATTATATGCCAAGTTTAGCAAATGCGAGTTTTGGCTGGAAGAAGTGTCCTTCTTAGGACACGTAATTTCAAAGGATGGAATCTCAGTGGACCCCGCAAAGGTCGAAGCAGTAAAGAACTGGGAACAACCGACAAATGCAACAGAAATTAGGAGCTTCCTTGGTCTTGCTGGTTATTACCGGCGTTTTATTAAAAACTTCTCGAAGATTGCAATACCACTCACCAGGTTGACCCGCAAGGAAGTGCCATATGAGTGGAATGAGGAATGTGAATGAAACTTCCAAACATTGAAGGACCATTTGACCACTACTCCGGTCTTGGCCCTTCCTATTGAAGGAGAGAAGTACGAGGTATATACCGATGCTTCCGGTATTGGCCTCGGTTGTGTATTAATGAAACAAGGAAGAGTTATTGCATACACTTCTAGGCAGTTGAAGAAGCATGAAGAAAACTACCCGGTGCATGACTTGGAGTTGGCTGCGGTAGTATTTGCACTAAAGATCTGGAGACACTATCTCTACGGAGAACAATTCACAGTATTCTCCGATCATAAGAGCCTCAAATATCTATTCTCTAAGAAGGAGCTTAATATGAGACAACGTCGATGAATGGAATATTTAAAAGACTTTGATTTCACTATTCAGTATCACCCCGGTAAAGGGAATTCGGTAGCTGATGCCTTGAGTCGAAAGCCGAGATCCCTTATAGCCAGCTGTATGATACGGGAATGGAAACTATTAGAGGAATTCTCCAGATTAAATATAAGCACGGACCAGAAAGACGGGTGTATTACTCTCTCTCACATGAGTGTGCATCCGGACTTGCTATCCGAAATCAAGAAGTTACAAGACGAAGATCCTGGAATGATTGAAATCAGAGAGAAACTAGATCAAAGAACCGGGTTCAAGCTGGCAGTTGATGGAAGACTAATGTTTCAGGAAAGGACATGTGTCCCGGACTGTCCTGAGTTGAAAAGGAAAATTCTAGATGAAGTTCACCGCTCTAGGTATACCATTCATCCTGGAGCAACTAAGATGTACAAAGATTTAAAAATAACTTTCTAGTGGCCGAACATGAAGAGGGAGGTAGCGGACTTTGTATCTCGTTGTCTCACGTGCCAACAAGTAAAAGCGGAACACCAAAGACCCGCCGGAAAGTTACACCCCCTTGATATTCCCAAATGGAAATGGGAAGGAATTGGTATGGATTTCATCATGGGATTGCCTAAATCTAGAGGCGGACATGATGGTATTTGGGTAATCATCGACCGACTGACCAAGTCGACGCATTTCTTGCCAATTAAAAGTCAATGGTCGGTTGATGTTTTGGCCGCATTGTATATTAAGGAGATCATGAGATTGCATGGAGTCCCAACATCGATCGTGTCTGACCGAGACCCTCGCTTCACTTCTCATTTCTGGAAGAGTCTACAACACTCTTTGGGGACGAAGCTCAACTTCAGCACTGCTTTCCATCCCCAGACTGATGGTCAGACCGAGAGAATAAACCAAATAGTCGAAGACATGTTACGGGCTTGTATTATTGACTTTAGCGGAGGCTGGCATGATCATTTGCCCCTGGCCGAGTTCGCATATAACAACAGCTATCAAGCCAGTATACAGATGGCTCCATTTGAAGCTTTGTACGGCAGGAGTTGCCGATCTCCTATATGCTGGGATGAAGTTGGCGAGAAGCAACTACTAGGGCCAGATATGGTAAGAAACACAATAGAAAAGGTTGAACTTATCCGAGAGAGACTCAAAGTAGCACAATCCAGACAGAAATCTTATGTAGATAATAGAAGAAGGGAATTAGAGTTCCAAATTGGAGACCATGTTTACCTCAAGGTCTCACCCGGTCGAGGAATAAGAAGGTTCGGAGTTAAAGGCAAGCTTACACCGAGATTCATTGGTCCATTCGAAATATTGGAAAGAGTTGGCGAGGTAGCCTATCGTCTTGCTTTGCCTCCACAACTGTTGGAAGTGCACAACGTGTTCCACATTTCCATGCTAAAGAAGTATGTGCACGACCCTTTCCACGTCATTGATCATGATAACTTAGTGATTCAAAAGGACCTCACCTATGAACAAAAGCCAAAGAAGATTCTTGATCAAGAGATCCGAGTCTTAAGAAACAAGACCATTCCCATGGTAAAAGTGCAGTGGAACAAATGCTTGGAACAAGAAGCTACATGGGAAACTGAAGAATCTATGCGAAGGAGATATCCGGAATTATTCTAGACTGTAAGTACTCTATACCCTCCATGTCTCCATTCACACAATTGAATTTGGGGACCAAATTCTTTTAAGTGGGGGAGGGTGTAAGACCCCAGATAAATAATAAAGAATAAAAATATTCAAAAATAAGTTAAACTTGCATAAGAAGACCAAATAGAAATAATTAAGTTATACATATATACATTTAATGGGCTTTAACACATTTAGTATCTTCTACCATTAATACAATTATATAAAAACCTAAAATAAAAGAACGTATGATATAAAAAACGTACAGGAACACCAAACTATTCCATATAAAGATTCATATGGGCCTTCACTAAAGCCTTACGAGAATACACTCATTAAATGCATGAGCAAGTCTCAGATATGTACAAGTGGCATTTTCTAACCCAAACCCACGTAACAAGCCAACCCAAAATCCCAACCCATGTTCACTTTTATACCCAATGCAAAGCCCACGTAAAGACCCATTCACCTGTCAAGACCACCCACGAAGGTGGGCCTTCACACAAAAGCCGACCAACCATGGCATACATGCTCGTGCGTTGGAATGTTTTAGGGTTTCTGCATGAAGTTTTTGCAGGCGGCGGTGGAAATGGCAGGGAGAGAAAATTTTGGATTAAACCGTGGAAGCCTTGCTTCCATTCAACCCCTGACACCACTAGGACTCTCACCCTATAAAATACTCCACTCCATCGACTAGCAGAGCCCTTATTTCTACAAATCCCCACCTAAGTTGACTTCTTGCTGTGTGCTGCCTTCTTCACCAACCTCCGGCGGTCAAGCGAGAAGGAAGGATTGACTTCCTCCCGCTGAGGTTCATCTTCTACTGCCGTGGTAGTTGCAGAAGGGAGAGGCCTGCAACCTTCTTCCTCTCTCTCCTGCAAAGGGTTCCTCTGCATCCACTTCTTCCTGTGCGAGGGTGCAGCCACCGAACATTTGCTGCCACGTTCCTTCCTCCCGCCGCTGCCTAAACGTAAAGTTTCTTCTTCCCCTGCTTCATACCTACTGCTGCGGTTTTATTGCAGACGTTAACTTCCTTCTCCGTCTCGTTCATTTTCTAGATCGAGCCCCAAGAGGTAGGTCTTCTCAAGTTTCATAGCCCAAACAAAAATTAATTCATCATTGTAGGTGTTCTCTCTTCATGCCAAAGATTATAATTATATTAAACCTCTCACATGATTTTTCTACATGATTTTACTACATGATTTCTTTCGTGTTTTGGTTAAATACTATAGAAGTTAGTTATGGAGTTTTCGTCTTAATAACTTGTACATGGGTATCGGAGTCTCCTTTGGCCATGAAAAATTATGGGCGTACTAGTGGGATAGAGACCGAGGTAGTGAGAGTGGTTGCACCATTTTTCGTACTCCATATCTCAAGATCCCCCATCTCTCAACGAAAAATTATTTTGAACATCCAGTTAGGTAAAGTTTTTTGAGCCCGTCATTTCGGTATATCATAGGCTCGATTCTGATGTAGTTACGTCGAGAAACGAGAGGACTAAGAGTTGAGACAGTTTGTGAATGAAATGACGACATGCCTATTGTCGTCAAATCTTTTTGACGACGTAAAAAATGTCGTCAAATTATATATATATATATATATATATATATATATATATATATATATATTTGTAACAATATCTTTGAAAATTGATATCTATTAAAATATGTAACATAAAATTATAAAAAATATATTTTTGGAATCCTTGAATTTTTCTCCTAATTATCGTATATTCTAATTTTCTAAATTATTTTATATAAATTAATGTTGAATGCATATTTTTGAAATTATTCAATTAAATAGATATTGACATGAATTCTTGTTAAATAGATTAAGTTAAAAATCATAAAATTAACGTCTCTCTATGTAGACGCTAATTAATAAATGACGTCACTCATGGGCGTTAATTAATATAAGTTTTATTTAATTATAGTTAATTATAGAATTGGATGGACATGAATTCTATAATTAACGCATTCACGTTCTCACCGTTTTCTCCCAATTTTGACCCATACCGCGGGTCTTCTGGCACTCCCATCTCACGTCCGTAGAAGGAGTCCCTGTTTCATGATTGGTTCACGTATACACCTCAACTCTCGGTGACATACGAGCCCTCCGTTGGACATTCCGTTCCTTCGAACTGGCAAGTTAGTCATTGGGACCTTCGTAAGTCTCCTCGTAGCCTTGGATTCCCTCAAAGCCGACTGAGCTGGTTGTACCTTAAACACCTTGTACCTTTTGATTGCCACGTCTTGTGGTAAACCGGCCCTCTCATGGTGCCATCTTGGTCCATGAGAGAATAATCCTAGCCGGTGGAATGATGATATTCCACTAGGCTGTGTCTTGGATTGAGTCCCTTATAGATGGGGTCAATCTCTCAGCTTGATTCATGTCCCTTGATTGGTGACGGGTTTAGTCATCCACTCAAGTTATCACGGCTACCTAGTTAAGGTACCGATTCTACCCAGGTTATCGACATGTCATGGTTCTCGTTGGTTTTATCATTGTCCATCTAATGTTCTTCCTTGAATTCTGTGGAACCTATCCACGAATCTACCTTAATATTCTACATGAGTTTGTTCTTGGAATTCCGTGGCTATCACTAAAGTGGTTGTCTAGATATTACATGTAACAATGTCCGCGCATATAGGGCCCGATCTAGTCCTGGGAGGAGCACCCGAAAGTACTTGTGCCCATGGGAGTTATATTGATCACGGTGTGGCATTGCACCGAAGTACTTGCTTGAATCTACGACACCCCACTATCCCTCTCTCTCTTGCGTGCTTGACTTGACACGACTTGCGTGGCCCGGAATGGGCAAAGTACTTGCTTGTTAATAGTCATTACCTCATGACATGAAAAAACTTTATTGATATACTTAGTACTCGTTCAAATACTTGAAATCTTGAATACTTGAAATTCCCTATCTTGGATCAACAGTACATGTTATTTCCTCTCGTTATCATGTTCAATTCCGTATCGTTCTATTTTACATGATTGACATGCTAGACTTGCATTTTCATTTGGAAGAGGTAATTACTTAAACCAATTGCTAGTTCTTGAGATATAATTCCTACTGAGCGTTCGCTCATCAAGTTCTTTTCCCAAACCTTTCAGGTAATACGGACCCTGACTCGGACTCGGATGGGCAGAAGAAAGAGTGGCGAGCGTAGAATCTGCAAGCATCATGCTACTACACCTAATCTTGTCTAGTCCTCCTGAGTTTATTCTTGGAGTCTTGTCGTTAGAACTTATGTTATTTCAAGAGTTGTAACATTTAAGGCTTGTGGGCCTGATTAGAATTGTTAAGTCTTGGAGTTATGTGACTTTGTTTAATGGTTAAGTTGTTATCAATGGTATTAGTACTTGGTTATGTTTTAAAATTCTTGTCTTATTGCGCACTCTATTTTGATGTCAAAATACTACTTGCTCTGATTGACATGATTGATATAAACTCGTCACGTTCTCCCCGGGTTCCTTCCGCGCTCGGGGCGTGTCACTATTAACTTGAAGTATTTTTTTTTTATTTGCTTAATCACCTTCTTTCTTTCAGGCACGCCGGATTAAGGGGATACCAGGATAGGAGAGGGCACGCCGGAATAAGGCAACAAGGAGCACACCGGAATAGGCTCAAGAAGAGGAGGCGCGCCGGTTTAATGGGTATTAAAGGGGGGCGCGCCGGTTATGGTATTACAAGGGGGCGCGCCTGATAAGGGAGCACAAGGGGGGGGCGCCGGATAAGGGAGCCCAAGGGGGGGGCACCGGATTAGCCAAGAACAGGAGGGCGCGCCGGATTGAGGCTTAAGGATGCGCACTATTCATTTCAAGAGTTTGAAGATGGTTTTGAGTGTAATGTTATTCCAGCGGGGGGGGGGGGGGGGTAGCGCACCGGATTAGCCCGCGCCGGCTTAAGAGCGTGCCGGAATAGCTTCCGTGAGGGTTTTCTTTCGTTCTTTTATGCTCTGTTCCTTCTTTTTACTTTTGTTCTTGTTCCTTCAACCTGCAGATTGACATTTTGATTGGTTTATTCACTTAATTAATGGATTAAGTTGATAGAGAAGGAGGTTAAAGCATTTTAATCGTTTATTAAGGTGAATGAGCATGAAGATTGAATGTTTTATTAGGAGGGTTTGTGCAGGAACTCAGAGATTCAGTCGTGATCAGAGACTTCAAGCATACGCTGTTCTTACTCCCAGAGAGCTTAGCTTGTTCGTTTGTTCTTATGTGTTCTTCGTCTGGTAAAATTTGGGCAGCATCTCCCCCGGACTGAAGCTTGCCAGAGAAAAATGGGGAACACCAAACGGATTGCTCCGGGGTGAACCTCAAAACTCGGAGTAAGGCCTCCGTTAACCCATAAGTGCATGTGGAGACTCGAGGACAAGCCTTCAAGAGTTCCAGCAGCTTATTGGTGGTGATTCCTCAAAGTGGGACAAATGTGTGCCTCAAGAGGGCCATGAATGTTGATCCCTCATGTGGGTTCCTTCGAAGGCCATGCCACGGAGAGGCAGGCTTCAAAGACCCTGGATGCATGGAAGATAGGGAGAAAACGGGGGATGGGAGCTAAAGCCAAGAACCGTGCTTGCCAACAGACTTCCTTTTATTCATCCACAAGAAGGGGAAGGTCGAAATACAGAAGGGGGATCTACCCTAGGGCAGAGAGAAATATATTTAGGGGGCAAGAGGAGGAGATACATCAATGGGAGAGGGGGAACATAGCACAAGCTCCTCCCCCCTCCGAGCTCACCTCTCACTCTCACTCTTCTCTCCTCTCTTCTCTTCTCTTCTCCGGCACGGGGATGAAGCTTTTTCTTCTCTTCGGGTGGCCCTCTCTTCTCTTTTCAATCGCCCTTCGGGGGTTCCAGCCTCTCTTTCCTCTGGTGGAGTGTGCCTCTCTTTTTATAAGAGTAAGTATGGGAGCTGTCCTCCCTTCTTTTCTTATTCACCTTCTCCTGCTCGAAGATCTTGAGTGGCCTGCGGATAGGGGAAGTAGTAGAGTAGGGAAGTTGCCTCCACGGGATTGGTCGACGGTGACCGACGGAGAAGCGACGTTCGGTGCGGAGCTCGAAGCCCTCCGTTCTTGGGAGCTAGAGGGGCTCAGGCGGTTGCACGTCGGTCAGGAGCAGGCTGCTCACCCACTTCAGGTAAGTTCCTTCTATTTACACCCGAAAACATGGGATCGGATGTAGGATGGGATGCCTCAGAGGTAAAACGGCGTGGGGTTGTGTGTGTCGGATTAGAGCTTTGTAAGGGGAGCGCTGGGTATGTCAAGCAAAGGTAGCGCACCGTATTAAGGCAACAGCAAGGGCAAATGGGAAATGGGGCGCGTCGGTTTTAGGGGCGCCGGATTAGGATGTTGAAGGGGCGCACCTGTTTAAGGCCCTTCCGCGCCGTTTTAAGCATCAAATGGATTCATTTCGAAGTTGCAGCCATTTATTCGAATGTTGGCATTCCCGGAATGTTCTAGTTGCAATGTATGGCCTCCATAATATTCCGTTTCCAGCCTCTGGGGCTCGGTCCCATACTTTGTGTGACTTTAGTTGCATGCCGAACATGTGTTCGAATTCCTGAGTTTCTTTTGATTCGGCCTTCGGCATCGTCGACTAGAGAGCCGGGGTTATCTCTTCAGCCCGAGGGGCTTCTTTGTTGGGTGGCGGAGCATCGGGTAGGTATTCGTCCTGCTTGGAGGAGGCATGGGGATTATTCGACCTTTCCATCTTCGACTCGCTCTCGAGTGCTAAGACGTGCATGTCGTATGATCATCATCATTTTTTTCTCATCCACAGCAGGGTCACCCGAACCCTCTAACTCTATGGGCACGCTAATTGAGGTGACACGGTACCTCCGGACACCCAAAAACCCGGTCACAAAACTCCATGGGGTGTCCGAGACACACACGGCCAAAGGAGGCACGATCAGCCGTAAACTACCCGCCCTGGGCTGCCCGACTGGTCGCCCTCATGAACGTGCTAGTCTCCTATAGCACGTTCAGAACACGCTGCTCTCCAATAGCACGTTCAGAATAGAACGCAGTACCCGCCTATAGCGCGATAAGAATAGAACGCGCTACCCGCCTATAGCGCGATAAGAACCACCTTACTGTTCATCTTCCCCGATGAACGCGCTCTATCGAGGCAGTGCGTTCTCCAAGAACGCGCCCACCTGGGCGAGCGCGTTCTCAGTCGGTGCCCGAAAATGGTGAAAACCGTGAAGAAACTCATTCCACGCCCTGTTCACCCCCAGGTGAAGGGGAAATAAAGGGAAAATCATTCCCCAAGCCCCTAGGCATTCAATGATGCCCTTAAATCACCAATTAACGCGCTAAAATGCTAGATCGGGCTCACACCCCAAAATCATGGTTTTCCCCCAAAATTCACAAATAAGCCTGCTCGGCTCTCCACGGCCTACCAAAATCACGGGAAAGGAAGTACACAAGCTGGGAGGTCTATCTCCCTACCTCCACCGAAGAAATCGTGCCCCGAGGTCGCCGATCCGTGAAGAAACTCCGTTTAAACCCTCGCCGACTCGCGATCCCACGAACCGCCTCCACCATCGCTATCCTCATCCCGCGCCCGTCGCTCCACGCCCCACGAGCCACGCCGCTCCGCCCTCGCCATCTCCGTCGGCCACCCGGAGTGAGAGGGGGAGAGGAGGGAACGTGATAGAAGAGAGAGGGAAAAGGGAGAGGAATGAGAGATGGGGAGAGAGAGAAAAAGGAGGTTATATATATATATATAATCCAAAAATTCTGAAAAACACCAAAAAAATAGGAAAAAGACCCCACGCGATCCTCGCGAAGAGTACATCGTAGTGGTAACATCCTGGTGTCGGAGAACGCGACGGTTCACCCTACACGAGGTTCCGAAGGTCCGACCGACAAAAACACGCAGAAACTGCTAAATGCGATCCGGGACCCACAAAAGCGATCTGAAACGCACAGATCCTGAACCAAGAAGGATCCGAAAAACCCGGGACATTACAGCCCTCCCCCCTTAAAGAAATTTCATCCTCGAAATTAAGGACTAGCGCGACGCCACAGGGGAAGAACGCCATAACCGACTGACAATGCTGTCAGAGCCCAGCACAGAAAACCTCGATTCTCACAGAAGACACAATTCCTGAGGGACACCGCCAGACCCTAATCACAAGTAACACCTCGCTCCACTCAAGGCGCACACACACACCGATCAACAGAGCAGGCATAACGCAAAAGCACCAGTCTGGCATCACCTTAGACAACGCAAAAACCAATCATGGCACCGCTGCCACCATCTCGCTCACCGAGGAGACACAGTCATTGTCACGAGAAATAGCTACCGATCCAACTCATGGTCGGCAGACAAAACACACATCAGCATCACAACCAGCTGACCAAAAACACGCCCTACTCCAGGGAACAACCAACACAGAGCCTCCATCAACTCACGCAACCATCTCAACAGACCGCAACCAGCTCATTGGCTCAACGCCAAGAACCACCTCACACATGGCAAGCCAAAAGCCAGACATATCACTGGGCAAACTCTACCAGAAGACCAACTTTGACAAAGCCCAGATCCCATCCAAAAAAGCACATCACGAAAATGACCACCAAAGGTCTCACTGATACACGGCTCTCACCATTCTCGATGCACAACCACCAGCATCTTCTATCTGTAAAAAGACCATCCACTGGTCGCCAGATACACGTCAACGGGAAACCTTCGCCGGCCCAACAGGCATGATCTAATTCACAACAGGCCATCCGTTGACTCATACAGATAATTACCACGCCTCAAGCTGCACTTCTATCGGACACCGCATCCGATCTTGATCATCGCGCCAACTCAACCCTCGTGGGGGAGCACGGCGAAACCAATGACAAGACTCAGGAGTCTTCGGTCATCACCTCACTCGACTCAGACTCACAGGGAATTTCTCCCAGGCTGGTCAAAGACCAGGGATAACCACTCCAACGACAACGTCCCATCAAGGACCTCCACACACATGCATCACTCTTCCGTCCTGTCTCATCGAATCCTATCTCAATAAATTCCAAGTGCACACCTGCCAATCCGGATTCCGCCCTTGCCACAGAGCCATGGGACACCACCGGAACAATTCACGGCACACGTCTCTAGGGGAGGAAAGTGCCATCCAACATACAGCAACTTGGTCGCCAATGCCGCGACCAATGCACACGGGTCCCCAAACAACACACATCTTACCGCGGTCGACCGCTCGGTCAACCCTACCAGCCGCTCGCAGCTACCAACAGGAACCCATAATCTGACAAAGATCACTTCTCCAAAGCACGATCTCATCCGAGGACACGACTGGCAACACAAGCCGGGCACCAAGCCACTGACTCTGACCAACACGTCCTCGACCTCTGTCAGGCGACATCCTCAACAACCCCATCCGGATCTAACACCGATGCCTGACATGGCTTCCATCACATGAACAGAGTACTCATGCGGCACACTTGCCCACATTTTCCCCCAACACTCCATGCTGTCAGTGCCAAGAATCACAATACCTCGAGCAACGGCATGGCAACAACACATCTCGCACAGAGGAACCAATCCTCAGATGCTCAACGTAACCTCAGAAAATCTGCCCGTAGCACCCAACGCTACGATCCTGAACCTGTGGGTTATGGGCCCACTAGGCTTCCGCTGCGCACTCTGATCCACACGCACACAGCCAACACGGCAACTCGAGACTCGCCATCCCGATGATCCACAACTCGGCTGGCCAACTTTAGAAAATAGGGTGAGGAAAGCTCCCTTACCTCGAACCCCAAGCATAGATTCACTCCCAAATCTGGCAATCCTCTCCAACTCTATAGGCTCCGAACTACCACGCATCAGAAAGTTCTAACACCAGTCAAGAATGCGAACACTGCCCAACCAACACTCATCCTTCCGGAACAGCGCTAGTACTCTTACACACCAGGGGAAATGGGCACAACACTCGCAGGCAACCACCTTGCCAAAAACACAGGACACGTCTCGCCTGGACTTCATGGCACACAAAGGCCAACCAAATCCGGGAACATAATGCAAGATGACGAACCTTAGCCAATCACAATCTCTCCAACCAAAGGAGAAACCAACACTCCTCTGACCAACGAAAAACCTTCACGCTTGATCTAACCTCAAACCTTGCGCACGCTGGGAACAACACCTTCCAGCACCGAGAAAACCATTGCTTCCATCAGGTCAGCGCCTCCGACACCCTCGGTGAGTATCACATCGGACCACAATCACAGCATCTCTCGTTGCACCACCACTGCAATTCCTCGAACTGTAACACAGCACGCCAAGAGCCCCAACACTAGCCATAATCGACAACTGTCGACGCTTATCCTCATGTCCCGAAACTCACCGAGGAACCTTCACAACTCAAGCCAAATCCAGGCGAACACAACCCATTCGCACGTAAAAGCAGAGGAGCAAGAACTCGCTGGGACAACTCCACCCAATCTTGCCTCAAAATCTGCAAGAATAACCGGGACCGACACGCCATTTCTGACGCCACAGAGCACGACAAGAACATCAGGCTCGAAAATCAACAACTCACCGAGAAGATCCTCCGCTCACCCGAGCGCTCCTCTCGATCAGAGCACCCGCTCAACTACTTCAAACCACAGCCTTAACACATCAAGGGCTGGACAAATCTCAAGCTGGAGTGGCCAAACACAATAACAGCTCTCTCAGAGCACACTCACGGCCACTTAACCACGAACAATCCTCACCAGCCACCTGACCTCACTGTAGATTCTTCGAACACAATAACACAGCAACGCGCCTGTTGGCAACCTCTGCCCAACAGAACACAACCAGGGCCACAACCGATGAGGGAGAAAGCTCTCGACCTCGGTCCTCAGACCCCACGCCGACACTCCGACGAAGCTGCAACCGCCTTCACAACGCCGCACAGCGCACTCAAGCTCTCAAGCGAGAAACAAAACGAAAAATTTGGACGAAACCCTATGCCAGCTGCCGACTGTACTGAACCTTATGGACTCTGATCACTACAATGTCTTGAATTCCTATGTACGTCCACAACCACCTCTCTGATACCAACTGTAACGACCCAAGATCCGGATACCAGGAAGAACCCGATACCATTCGAATCCTAGCCCGCCGCCCACGAGCCGGGAGGGCTCGGAAGGGCTAAAAGGAGTGTGAAGGTACAAAGAAATAGGAAATAAGGTAGGATAATGCAACAATTAACAGAAATAAATGAACAACTACTACAACAGAGTCCAGTCCAATAGAAAGTGTAGTCTAAAGCAGTAAAACGTACCACATGCCAAGTGAACACTCAGCCCGGTAAGCTAGCAACTAAGAACCTCCGAATAGCACTCTCGAACCTCGAGGAAGAACCGCCTCACCTGAAACGCAGGGGTGAGCCTCCTGTCACTAGCTCAGTAGGGTTCCCGCGGAACCCCAACTGAGAACTACGGCGGCACGGAAAGCAATAACTACAAGAACAGCAGTAGCAGCAGGAATAGTAAACATGGTGGCCGGTCAAAACACGGCACTACAACTACTCCTACTACACCGGAAAGGAAAACCCTGCTCTCACAAGCGGGAACCGGACTATACTAACACCACTCACCGAGATAAGATCCACGGCAACCCTGCCGTAGCGGCCTGTCTCCCAGGACAAGGCCAACATAGACACGCTATCCAAGGCATAACACCGACCACCCGATCGTGGGAACCGCACCCACAAGACACAACCTCGGTAAAGCCAGTAGCACCCTGTCCATTAACTTGGAAACATCGATCGTTCTATAAAACCTCGTCTCGCAGATGGGAAATGGAACCCAGAAACAGGAGAGTCACGTCTCACGCGACAGGAGTACCTTCCCACCAGAAGCAAGGCCAGATGCGTCCACTGACGGCTTAGACCGCACCTCAGACGTCCCCCTCGACCCCTGGTGGAACGGGGACACCGTACAAGTAACCACAAAACAAGTGACTAGTCAGGGTCGTGCTCGTCAGCACGCGTCCGAAGTCCCCGACCACATGTGCACACATAAACCATACGTCTCTGGTCTGGCCCTCTGACTAGTTTTCCCCTCAGCCGGACTCTGGCTGGTAGACGTGGGGCCCGACAGAAACTAGTCTAAAACTGTCTCTCTAGGAATGCCTCGCCACCAGTCCTTGGTGGGACAACTTGCGTGTCGAAAGGCTATGACTAGTGGGGAGTCACTAAAGTGACCACTCTCCAAAGAGAACTCCGAGAAGCACGCACGCACCCTACGTGAAAGTCGAGAAGAGCCAAGTGGCGTCAAGCCACTGGACTCTGGATAGTCCTCTAGACTCACTAAATCTAACGGTCCTTGAGTCACAAGACTCAGGGTCAAGACCGTCGTACACAACGGCACAACGCCGTTAATCTCGCCTAATCCCTAGGTCTAAAAACCAAGGTAGCACGAGTATCATGGCAGCTCACGAGCCGCCGAGACCATTCCGTCAAAAGGGAACTCAAGAGATCTCCAGCCCCAGGCTGGGTGACTGGACTCACAGTCCAAGGCCTCACACATGGCCCACGCGGAAAGCACAGAAGCACGATTCCCAGGGCAGCTCACAAGCCGCCACGTCGATTCCCCATCCCAGGGAAAAGCGGGAAACCTCTAGCCCCAGGCTGGATGGCTGGACTCGCAGTCCAAGGCCTTACACGAGGCCCACACGGGAATCATCTTCCACATAAACTCACGACATGCGGGGGAATCCCACCGCACTCATACCGATACACGATGACTCAATCTAGCGTAACACGAAAGCTCAGAACACACACCTATGGGCAGGGTCACCCGAACCCTCTAACTCTATGGGCATGCTAATCGAGGTGACACGGTACCTCCGGACACCCAAAAACCCGGTCACGGAACTCCATGAGGTGTCCGAGACACGCACGGCCAAAGGAGGCACGATTAGCCGTAGACTACCCGCCCTGGGTTGCCCGACTGGTCGGCCTCATGAACGTGCTAGTCTCCTATAGCACGTTCAGAACGCGCTGCTCTCCTATAGCATGTTTAGAACAGAACGCGCTACCCGCCTATAGCGCGATAAGAACAGAACGCGCTACCCACCTATAGCGTGATAAGAACCACCTTACTGTTCATCTTCCCCGACGAACGCGCTCTATCGGGGCGGCGTATTCTCAAAGAATGCACCCACCTGGGCGAGCACGTTCTCAGTCCGCGCCCGAAAACGGCAGAAACCGTGAAGAAACTCATTCCCCGCCCCATTCACCCCCAGGTGAAGGGGAAACAAAGGGAAAATCATTCCCCAAGCCCCTAGGCATTCAATGATGCCCTCAAATCACCAATTAATGCACTAAAATGCTTGATCGGGCTCACACCCCAAAATCATGGTTTTCCCCCAAAATTCACAAATAATCCCAGTCAGCTCACCATGACCTACCAAAATCAGGGGAAAGGAAGTACACGAGCTGGGGGGTCCATCTCCCTACCTCCACCGAAGAAACCGTGCCTCGAGGTCGTCGATCCGCGAAGAAATGTCGTTTAAACCCTCACCGGCTCGCGATCCCACGAACCGCCTCCACCATCGCGATCCTCGTCCCGCGCCCATCGCTCCACGCCCCATGAGCCACACCGCCCTGCCCTCGCCATCTCCGTCAGCCGCCCAGAGTGGGAGGGGGAGAGGAGGGAACGTGAGAGAAGAGAGAGGGAAAAGGGAGAGAAATGGGAGATGGGGAGAGAGAGAAAAAGGAGGCTATATATATAGAAAATCCAGAAATTCTAGAAAATACCAAAAAATAGGAAAAATACTCCACGCGATCCTCGCGAAGAGTACATCACAGTGGTAACGTCCCGGTGTCGGAGAACGCAACGGTTCACCCTACACGGGGTTCCGAAGCTCCTGATAGATAGGTGCGATAGATAAACACAGATCCAGAGGGGGGGTGAATGGATCTTTTAATGAGTTTTGACCAATTTAAAATTCGTATGAAATAATAAGCACAAGATCAGTGAACTATTGCTCAAACATAAAAGATGCAAACCCCATTACACTCTAGGACATGAACAATCAATCAGATCACGGTCCTAGCATGCATCTAGCGGAAGCAAGCAATCAAACAAACCACTGCACAAGGAATTTTTTAGGTGGTTCGGTCCACAGACCTACGTCCACCCCTCACTCCTAACCGGAGTGAGGCCTCCATTAGCAATCAGCTAGAAAGCAGACTCAGTCTGCAAACAAGTTGCTGCCACACAGCTTGACCAGGGGAACAACCTCCCCTCTTCCTCCCAACCGGAGGGACACCCCAAGTGACTCCCAGCCACTTGGAAACCAGAGACGCAAGTCTCTCTTCCTCTAGACCAGGAGGGGACACCTAGTCTTGCAACCCACAAAACCAGAACCGGAGGACCAATCCTCCCTTCCTCCAAACCGGAGGGGAACCTAGAGACCTAAGTCTCTCTTCCTCTGAAACCCAGAGGGAAGCACAGGTGACACCAAGTCACCAGCAAACTAGAGGTCTCGGACCTCTCTTCCTCCCAACCAGAAGGAACCCGACCACACACAAGAGAATCGGAAGAACAACTGGTGAATGGTTAAAAAGAAAAACAAAAACGCAGCAACAGAAAGCTGGAAAAATAAAATCAAACTGTGACTCTCGCAGGAGCTGGCTGGCCTGGATTTGATCCATGGTCCAACAGAAATTGATCTTCAGTTGAAGCTTCTTTTACTCTAGCTTTCTCTTCTTCTCACTCTTCTTTTTCTTCTCTTTCGCAGGCTCTCTCTGTCTTTCTTCTTCTTCTGCTCACTGCCTCTCTGCAGCTCTATATCCTTCTATCTCGATCACTCTCTTCCTCTTTCTTATCTTATCAGTCTTCTCCAGATGGAGGAGGCTTCGTATTTATAGCTGCAATAATTAGGGTGGTATCCTCGGATCACGTGCCAGGTGCCAACCTCGGATCACGTGCACTTCATAGGCTTTACGAACAGTACCTGTCACACAGTCATAAGAGGATATCAGATGGATGTATATACTTGGTTCAGGCTGTTAACAAAGTGTGTACAGGCATGATGCAGCTTGAGTGTATAGACTTGAAGGTTAATATCGAGTGTATAGAGTTGAAGCTTTGGAAACGAGTGTATAGACTTCGTTTTGAAGGAGATGCACATGTGCTGAAGTGTGTACAGTCTTCACAGAAGGATGTTCAGACTTTAACCTCTGAAGAGTATATACTCTGCTGAAAAATGTTCAGTTGATGGACAAGCCACAGGCTGTATAGACTTCATACAAGACACATGCTGTATAGACTTTGATGCAAAGGCTTAACAACGAGTGTGTAGACTTGAATGCTTGGAAGGATGTATACACTTCGTCTTTGAAGGAGATGCACATATGCTGAAGTGTGTATAGACTTGCTGATCAAAGGAACAGAATGTATAGACTTGGTTGAAGACAGTGCAATGTATGGACTTTGATGAACATATGCATTGTATGGACTTAACGACCCAACAGATGTATAGACTTAGAAACAGCAATGAAGCAAGTGTGTACAATGTGAGAGAGTGTATAGACTTAACGAACTGATGCATGAACAGTGCGATGTGTAAACTTGGCCAATGAAGGATGTACAGACTTGAAGATTCGAAGCTCCACAATGTTTAGACTTTAAGATGCATACGCCAAGGCTGTACATACTTGAAGAGGCGATGCACTGTAGGCTGCCAGACTCTGTACAGACTTGCAGCTTGAGACGCTAACAGAGACGGACCACTGTATAGACTTCAAGTCTAAGTGAGACAGTGGTTGTACAGACTTGGGAGGCTTGACACAGTGATGTACAGACATTGTGATGTATAGACTTAGGAGCATTTGCCAAGGCTATACAGACTTCAGGCTGAACGTGTGTGCTGTGAGCAATGTATAGACTTGGTGAGCTACAAAGCACAATGTGTAGACTTGAAAAGGGAAAGTGCTGTACAGACTTGAGCAATGCAAAGGCAATAGGATGTATAGACTTCATGATGAGTAGACATGCCAAAACAACTGAACCGTGTACAGACTTGAACAAGCAAAGTCTGTACAGACTTGAAGATTCACGATGTATAGACTTTGGCAAGAGACTGGCTGTACAGACTTCAACACAGCTGCGATGTACAGGCTTTGACAAAGCAACGTAGTACAGACTTGATGAAGCTTCAGATGAATGAATGTATAGACTTCCCAAACGAATGTACAGACTTGCCACCGACCAATGTATAGACTTGAAGAAGCTGAGTGAATAATGTATAGGCTTTGAACTCTGTACAGACTTGAAGACGCTGAGCCAATGTATAAGCTTTGCCTTAAAAATGAATGTATAGACTTTGAAACAGAAGTCAGGCAAGCGATGTGTAGACTTGGCTAGAACGTAGGGAAAGGCGCCAATGTGCAGACTTGATCATCCAGCAGTGTATAGACTTTGTTTCCAGCAACGTAGGTAAAAGATACAATGTATAGACTTGAAGTGCCGAAGCCATTGTATAGACTTGGAGTGCGGAAGCCATTGTATAGACTTGGCGAATGGCTTGAAACACAGACATGCTGCCAATGTATACACTTGTACAGTGCTGTCAATGTATAGACTTGCTATGGATGTATGGACTTTGAAGATGCAAGCAATGTACAGACTTGGGGTACAACTGTGGATGTATAGACTCTGAAGAAATGAGGTGATATGTAGACTTTGAGGTTCAGCTGTGGATGTATAGACTTGAAGAAATGAGAACAATGCACTCTATACAGACCAAGAGATCTGGGGGGTCGACCCATCTGGAAAGGGGGTCGACCCACTTCTAGACAGCAACTATCAAGCTTCAGGCATGCTGTCTAAGGAAGTATAGACAATGCAGAGAGAGTGATACACTTGCTGAGCAGACAACACCCATTGAACAGAATTAACCTGAGTAGATATGAAATGCATGAGTCTAAGTCTAGACATTCATAGAAACAAGGTTATGAAATGCAGACATTCATTGACTTATGGCAGTTATGAAATGCACCAATGCACACAGCCTGTCCGATGTAATGATACTCAAATAAGATGTTCATTAAAACATTCATATGCAACACATGTTCATTGAAACATTCATATGCAACACAAATAGATTTATATGCAGACTCAAACAGTATGCAGACATGCAGATTCAGACAATGCATATTCAAACAGATGATGACTTATAGTGTTTGCTATCATCAAAACCACAGGGACACAACAATCTCCCCCGTTTTGATGATGGCAACACTACACTATGAGTCATACTGAGCACTATAGACAATTTATTCTCCCCCTTTGACTTCAACAAAAAGGCATTAGTTATAGATGATGGAATTAAAAACACCCCCTTTGACTAAGCCATGAAATGCATTGTCCCATTTTTTTAAACAACAGCAACATGAAAGATGCAGATTAGATCTCCCCCTTTATGAATGAGTATGCAGCATGACTGGAAAGCTCCCCCTAATTAGATGAAGACTTATGAGTAGATGAGAAGGAGACACAGATAGTCAGATGAACCACATGGACAGTAAGAAACAACAATGAATCTATTTTAGAATGGAGTCCAATGAAAGGAAGTGAGCATTCAGAGTGAATGAGAAAGGTTTTCAATGGGATATCAATTTCATAAATCTGAAGATGTAACAGCTTTAGAGACTTTCATTATGAAGACTTATGAATGAAACTTAATAAGTCAAGCTTGGTTTAAAAGTGATGCAAACTCAGTTTATCAATAAAAATTATACTCACATCTGAAATCAGATTTTAATAGAAATGAACCAAGCATACATAACACTACTTCAATTAACCTCCCAGCATCTTAATCAATTGAATTCAATGACTTCTTTTAGGAAAAACCATACATCAGTATTGAGGTTAAACAAAAGATCATTTCAGAGATAAACACTTAATGGGATTAGCTGAAAGCAAAATAATTTCACTTCATTTAGAGAACAGTCAGGGATGGTTCATGCCTTTTTGTCGTAAAGGTAGACGCTAGTTAATTAGACGCCAGTACCCCTAGCTTACTCGGCAGAAACTCCCATTCTGTTTCAGACATGATATCATATATTTTTTTTTAAAAAAAAATCTGAACAGAGTTGATCAAGAAGCCTCATGACTTAGGGACCATTATTTTTGAGAAGGATCCTAGTTTCTCAGCGCATTTGATCATTGCTCTGCCATTCATTTAGCACAATCTTTTTTTATTTAAACAGTTACCCAAGGTGTTGAAGAAAGACTTGTTTAAAAATAATACAAATTCCATGCCTTTCAACTAATTGAGTCATGATCTCAATATGACAGATTTTAGAAGGTCTTTCAAAGTATGACATGAAGTGCATGGTTAAGGTTTATTAAGTCTGATTCAGATATTTTCAAGAAATTCATCTTCAAACTTGCAGAATGCATTAAATCTAAACCAATTCAAGTCCTTTTAGACGTTCATAATTCCACATAATGTGAGATTTCTTTATTGATAGCAAAATCATATTTATGATCATGATATACATATTGAAATCTTCTCATTTGAGTATTGAGCTGAGATTTCATTTGACAAGATAAGAGAGACAGCAAGGAGACATCAATTTGAAATCCTCAATGCAAACTTGACTGAGAGACTGACCAGAAGGAGAGACAGAATCAAATGGAAAACTGACAATCCTATTGATGCTCCCCCTGAGTACATGCATGCAAATGATTCAAGATCTTCAAGGTTTGATATGCAATGAGTCATTTCTTTTTAGATTTTTCAATGTAAGAAAATGCAATGCATATGCTCATTCAGACTTCCCTATAAAGAGATATGACCCATGGTACTAGGCGGAGCACTTGGTCTAAAAGACCACCTCACACATAGTAAGATCCTTCAGACAGATTTCCCTCCCTTTTGGTAGCTAACCATTTAATATACCATAGTGGTCATGCAAATCAGTCTAACACAACATATAAGAAGTTTGACATATCATGCATCATGACATTTATATGTAATGCATTCAGAGATAAACCACAATCATTCCCATGAGCATTTCAGATTTTTTTAATTAGATTCAGTTAGACAATGCACAAGAGAGTTATCATGATATGCAGTGCATTCAGATCACACAAATTCAGAGTGCGGAGTTTTTCAGAATTTACCTGAATGGGGCTTTATCATCTTGGGTGCCTTGGTTTCTTTACCCCTCTTTGTTCATTCTAAGGCACACCTGCAGAATATTGATCATTTTGATCCTGTAGGGACCCAAGCAGCTTTGGGTCTTGCCTTACCCCTAACAGGTGTTCTAAACAATTTCATAGCAACAATATCATCAAATTTCATCAGTGAGCAGTCATCCATAGAATGTCCAAATTTTTCACAATATCTACATGAAATGGCTGGTTTTTGGTTCTTATGATGCATATTAACAGCAGGGTGATGTTTATAAACATGTTGATAAGATTTTCTGTTGTATGCATGAACAGTTTGATGCTTGTTCTTACTTAGCCAACATTCAGCAGATCTATGGCCTGGCTTCCCACAGTTATAGCATGAAATTTTCACAAATGATTTTGCAGGGAATTTGACAAAATGGGGTTTAACAGAATTCTTTTGAACATACCAACAGTCCTTGACTGTATGCCCATTTTTCTCACATTTAAAGCATCTGGTTTGCTTACTTTTAAAACCATTTTTACTCCAAGTGGATCTAAACCAGCACTCAGCAGCCCTGTGCCCGGGCTTATTGCAGTTGAAGCACACAATGTGCTGACTAGAATTGTGTTCAGATCCATATGGACCATGAAAATGAATGGAAGACCTGGCATGCAGTTTATTGTCTTCTTTCATGATAAAACATTCACTCATGAGATGACCATACTTACCACAATAATAACATGAAGCATCAGGCTTCCTAGTAGCATGGTTTCTATCAGAAAAATTTCTAGAATGTAATGTTCCACTAGCATGCTCATCCTTTAACATCAAACTACAATCTTCCATTATGTGTCCTACTTTCCCACAATAATAACATGACCCCTTTTTAATATGAGTGTGTGAGAGATCATGTGAATTGTGTGCAGCCTTCTTTATAGCAACAGGAGTGTCTTTTTCCTTTTTCTGTGAATTTTCACCCTTTTTCTGTTTTGGAGTTTGTTCCACAGTTTTGGGTTTCACAGTGGATTTTTGTGCAGTAAATTGAAAAACAGAAGAACCAGCAGTTGTGGTTTGATCAGAAGCTTTGACAAACACAGTTGAAGCTTTAATGCTATTGATCCTTTTGTTTGTTGAACTGTAACCCAGCCCCTATCTTTGAGAGTTATCACTCTTTCCCAGAAGCTTATTCAGATTGTCCTTTCCCTTGACAAATTTTGACAAGGAGTTTTTCAAATCTTGAATTTTAGAATTTAAGTCACAAATATTAGCTTCATATTTGGACAGATCTGTTTCACAGGAAATGACTTGTTGATGCAAGGCATCATTCAGACTTTTGAGTTTTTCAACTTCGTGTTTTAATTTTATTTCATTGTCAGCTTCAGATAGGGACTTGTTAAGATCATCAATTTCTTGTTGAAGGGATGTAATAGTGAGCTCATAATTAGCTATCTTCACTTCACAGCAATTGACATTTCCACTCAACATTAGGTTGATGGTTTTTAGACTCTCAATTTCTTGTTCAGCATTCACCAACCTATCAGAATTATCCACGCTCACACACACTTGCCTTTTTCCATTGTCATTAGCCTATCTGTCAGCTGGGTGTTTAGATGTTTCAGTTTGTTGATTTCCTCTTTCAACTTATTGTTCTGCTCTAGGAGTTCATCATCAAGCGCCCATTCATCTGAAGAAAACTGACATTCATAAAACTTTTGTTGTTGTTTTTCAGATTGAAGTTTGTCAAGATTTTTCTGAATCTCTGAGTTTGTTACTCTATCAGCCTCTAATTTTTCAGAAATCAATCTATTTTCTTTTTCAAGATTTATTGATTTGTGTTCAGATTCTTTGAGCTGGTTTTTGAGTGTTTTATTTTCAGATTTCATGTTTTCCAATTCAGAGTTGACACACTCTAAATTTCTCACCAGTTCTTCAATTTGAACAACTTCATTGTTATGAGCCTGACCATCATCAGTTAAACTATGCTTCTCCTTTAGTTCAGCAATTTCGTAAATAAGCTCTTGATTCTCCTTTTTGTGTAAATCAATTTGTTTCATAAGAGTTTGTTTTTCAAATTTCAAATGATCTAAATCTGAACTAATCGAATCAAAATCTGTTAACTGTCTTTTAAATGTGTCATTTTCAATTTTCAGAATTTCAGGGGTTTCACCTCGAGATTTAGCATCCTCATGATTCTTCAACTTCTTTTTCAGAGATTTATATCATTTTCTCAATTTTTTGTAAGAATCAACTAAATCACTGTACGCTCTAATCCAATCAACTATATCATAATTTTCAAATTTAGAAGATACCTCATCTTCATCTTTTTCTTCATTTTTTTCTGATTCATCTTGATCACTGCCTTGGTTGCTCTTGTCAGCCATCAGGCAGCTGTCCTCATTTCTCCTCTGAGCTAGCTTTAGCTGATCCAGAATGTCCTTAGCGGACCTGCAGTCATAAAAACAAGAGTATAGAGCCTTGTCATTAGCTTCTTACATTAGATTCAAGGCTATCTGATTCTCTCCATGTTTTGATTTGTGACTGTCAGTCCATTTGGACTCTTTCCCTGGTAATCTATGAGGACCTTGTGAAATTAACTTCCACTAATCCGGATCCATCAATTTCACATAATTATGGAAACTGGTAACCCATGAGTTAAAATTAGAGCCATTGAAAACCGGTGGAGACCCCATTAATTAAATCGGCAAGCAGATTAATGCAGCAGAGAGTAAATTCAGAAATGCACCAAAGACAACAGGATCCTCTGCAGATCGTTGGATCTGATCAGACAGAGAACCGCTCTGATACCAATTGATAGGTAGGTGCGATAGATAAACACAGATCCAGAGGGGGGTGAATGGATCTTTTAATGAGTTTTGACCAATTTAAAATTCGTATGAAATAATAAGCACAAGATCAGTGAACTATTGCTCAAACATAAAAGATGCAAACCCCATTAAACTCTAGGACATGAACAATCAATCAGATCACGGTCCTAGCATGCATCTAGCGGAAGCAAGCAATCAAACAAACCACTGCACAAGGGATTTTTTAGGTGGTTCGGTCCACAGACCTACGTCCACCCCTCACTCCTAACCGGAGTGAGGCTTCTATTAGCAATCAGCTAGAAAGCAGACTCAGTCTGCAAACAAGTTGCTGCCACACAGCTTGACCAGGGGAACAACCTCCCCTCTTCCTCCCAACCGGAGGGACACCCCAAGTGACTCCCAACCACTTGGAAACCAGAGACGCAAGTCTCTCTTCCTCCAGACCAGGAGGGGACACCTAGTCTTGCAACCCACAAAACCAGAACCGGAGGACCAATCCTCCCTTCCTCCAAACCGGAGGGGAACCTAGAGACATAAGTCTCTCTTCCTCTGAAATCTAGAGGGAAGCACAAGTGACACCAAGTCACCTGCAAACTAGAGGTCTCGGACCTCTCTTCCTCCCAACCAGAAGGAACCCGACCACACACAAGAGAATCGGAAGAACAACTGGTGAATGGTTAAAAAGAAAAACAAAAACGCAGCAACAGAAAGCTGGAAAAATAAAATCAAACTGTGGCTCTCGCAGGAGCTGGCTGGCCTAGATTTGATCCATGGTCCAACAGAAACTGATCTTCAGTTGAAGCTTCTTTTACTCTAGCTTTCTCTTCTTCTCACTCTTCTTTTTCTTCTCTTTCGCAGGCTCTCTCTGTCTTTCTTCTTCTTCTTTCTTCTTCTTCTGCTCACTGCCTCTCTGCAGCTCTATATCCTTCTATCTCGATCACTCTCTTCCTCTTTCTTATCTTATCAGTCTTCTCCAGATGGAGGAGGCTTCGTATTTATAGCTGCAATAATTAGGGCGGTATCCTCGGATCACGTGCACTTCATAGGCTTTACGAACAGTACCTGTCACACAGTCATAAGAAGATATCAGATGGATGTATATACTTGGTTCAGGCTGTTAACAAAGTGTGTACATGCATGATGCAGCTTGAGTGTATAGACTTGAAGGTTAATATCGAGTGTATAGAGTTGAAGCTTTGGAAACGAGTGTATAGACTTCGTTTTGAAGGAGATGCACATGTGCTGAAGTGTGCACAGTCTTCACAGAAGGATGTTCAGACTTTAACCTCTGAAGAGTATATACTCTGCTGAAAAATGTTCAGTTGATGGACAAGCCACAGGATGTATAGACTTCATACAAGACACATGCTGTATAGACTTTGATGCAAAGGCTTAACAATGAGTGTGTAGACTTGAATGCTTGGAAGGATGTATACACTTCGTCTTTGAAGTAGATGCACATATGCTGAAGTGTGTATAGACTTGCTGATCAAAGGAACAGAATGTATAGACTTGGTTGAAGACAGTGCAATGTATGGACTTTGATGAACATATGCATTATATGGACTTAACGACCCAATAGATGTATAGACTTAGAAACAGCAATGAAGCAAGTGTGTACAATGTGAGAGAGTGTATAGACTTAACGAACTGATGCATGAACAGTGCGATGTGTAAACTTGGCCAATGAAGGATGTACAGACTTGAAGATTTGAAGCTCCACAATGTTTAGACTTTAAGATGCATACGCCAAGGCTGTACATACTTGAAGAGGCGATGCACTGTAGGCTGCCAGACTCTGTACAGACTTGCAGCTTGAGACGCTGATAGAGACGGACCACTGTATAGACTTCAAGTCCAAGTGAGACAGTGGTTGTACAGACTTAGGAGGCTTGACACAGTGATGTACAGACATTGTGATGTATAGACTTAGGAGCATTTGCCAAGGCTGTACAGACTTCAGGCTGAACGTGTGTGCTGTGAGCAATGTATAGACTTGGTGAGCTACAAAGCACAATGTGTAGACTTGAAAAGGGAAAGGGCTGTACAGACTTGAGCAATGCAAAGGCAATCGGATGTATAGACTTCATGATAAGTAGACATGCCAAAACAACTGAACCGTGTACAGACTTGAACAAGCAAAGTCTGTACAGACTTGAAGATTCATGATGTATAGACTTTGGCAAGAGACTGGCTGTACAGACATCAACACAGCTGCGATGTACAGGCTTTGACAAAGCAACATAGTACAGACTTGATGAAGCTTCAGATGAATGAATGTATAGACTTCCCAAATGAATGTACAAACTTGCCACCGACCAATGTATAGACTTGAAGAAGCTGAGTGAATAATGTATAGGCTTTGAACTCTGTACAGACTTGAAGACGCTGAGCCAATGTATAAGCTTTGCCTTAAAAACGAATGTATAGACTTTGAAACAGAAGTCAGGCAAGCGATGTGTAGACTTGGCTAGAACGTAGGGAAAGGCGCCAATGTGCAGACTTGATCATCCAGCAGTGTATAGACTTTGTTTCCAGCAACGTACGTAAAAGATACAATGTATAGACTTGAAGTGCCGAAGCCATTGTATAGACTTGGAGTGCGGAAGCCATTGTATAGACTTGGTGAATGGCTTGAAACACAGACATGCTGCCAATGTATACACTTGTACAGTGCTGTCAATGTATAGACTTGCTATGGATGTATGGACTTTGAAGATGCAAGCAATGTACAGACTTTGGGTACAACTGTGGATGTATAGACTCTGAAGAAATGAGGTGATGTGTAGACTTTGAGGTTCAATTGTGGATGTATAGACTTGAAGAAATGAGAACAATGCACTCTGTACAGGCCAAGAGATCTGGGGGGTCGACCCATCTGGAAAGGGGGTCGACCCACTTCTAGACAGCAACTATCAAGCTTCAGGCATGCTGTCTAAGGAAGTATAGACAATG